>BPLT01000073.1:1170000-1774871 GCA_019656295.1 Rhododendron mucronatum var. ripense | reverse complement strand
TTTGAACAATGGATAGTTCTGATCTGTAAGATTTTGGATTAAATTTGAGTCATTCGTGCTGAAATAGATGGCCGGATCGACTGCGCTACATGTTGTTGGGCATGGATGCCCTATAACATTCCCAAATCCGTTCTCAAGATACTGATATGATACGTTTATCTTTGCATGAGAGATCAGAGCACGACGGGCTTATCCTATTTTGAGTTAAAAAAACGTGATCTAAATCGTTTATTTTATAGAGTTTAGTGCGTATAATAGCTCGTAAAAAACAAAACACCAAGTCGAATGGAAATGGATATCAGTACCTAAGCATCTCTTTCTATAAAGAATGTTTTCCCTTTGCGGGGTCTATATGATAAATTATTCCAATCATGTTTTTCTTTGAAGGAGCATGGATTTTAGAGGAGAGAATATTTCATGCCCCGTGGGTGCTTCAGACCATTTTCAATCACATATTGAATAAATCTGCACACTTATTTTTTATTCCACGTCAAAATATGTAGTGAAACGCGGCCTGGTGGTGCCCAAGGACGTTAAATAAATTCTCATTTTTGAGGGCCCATGCAATGTTTAAAAGGGCAGTATATTTTGTCCTAGCAATAAGGAGTCAGCTGTTGATTGGGAGTGATTGGCGTGGAGACAAGTGAAGGAACGTGGCGTTGTTCGGAGAGAGAGACTTCGGGTTGGTAAGCTGTGACAGTGCTGCGCACTTTTGAGCTGTCGAATTGTGTATCCAACGGTTCGGATCTCATCTCAGCAACTAATGATCGAGAGTCGTTCATTGTCAATATGAGATCCGAGCTGTTGAATATACGATCTGACGGCTTGGAGGTGCGTAGTACCGTGTTGCACACACTATTGCACAACACCATCCCTAATTTGAGAGAGAAAGAGGGAGGCCGTGGGTGGGAGTGATTAGTGCACTTCGATGGTTTTGAAATGAATTGCGATTTCGATGTGCTATTCCCCCAATCCCCACCCATCAAAGACAAAAAAAAAGGTTTTTAATTTCCTATTAATCGTGTTCTATGCATATTTTAATTTTGACTTACATTTGGTTAGTATTGATATCTAACGAATAAAATAAAAATTAAGGGCTTTTATCTTGGATTCGGATTGTTTGAATTTAACGAGTGAAGTCGGAGCTTCAAAACTTGTAATAAGTGAGACGAACTCGAGTTAATGTTGTGTTTGAATGAGTTTTTGAGAAATTTTGTAAGGCTATGAGTGGATGAGTGGAGAGAGAAATAAGAATAATAATTGAAAGTAGGGGTCATAATTGAAAAGAGATAGAAAGAGAAATAAAAATAATGATTAAAGATAAAAATAAGTAATTGTTGAAAATAGAGATAATAAATATTTTTTAAGATGAGAAATTTTTTTCCCAAAAAACCAATCGAAACGAAGCATAAAGTATTCAAATTCAAATCGAACCTAAGTCAAACTTGAATGAGACCAACATTGTGCTGAGCTCTGCCGAGCATGATAGAGTTTAAAGATGGGACTTGTTTGCACCCTACGTATGCTCAATCGAGTAGTATTATCTTGATGATTCAAACCGTTTCATTCGTCGAATCTACCATGTAAATCATCAAAGTAAAAATGTAAATTGACCCGCCTACGAAGATTGAGAGCGCGAGAAAAGACCATTCTTACTCCCAGGCAAAGAGAGAATTCTGAGCTGCTTTTTGGGAGCTTATTTTCAACGCAACTTTTTCCTCTTGTTTTTTTGAACCACCGACGATAACGTCAAATAGTGGAATTTCCCGAACTTTCCCCTTTCTTTGTTATCACAAGACCTGCTACTCAAAACCCACCATCGAAACGAATCCAAGAAGCAGAAATCGAGCAGGAAAGGGTTTTTTCTAAGCTAAAAGGGTCGAAGAAGTACAGTAGAAAGGAAAGATGTCGTGGCAATCGTACGTGGACGAGCAATTGATGTACGAAATCGAAGGCAACACCCTCACCTCCGCCGCCATCCTCGGCCAAGACGGCAGCGTCTGGGCCCAGAGCGCCTCCTTCCCTCAGGTTATACATAAAAACTCTCTCTCTCTCTCTCTCTCTCTCTCTGTATTTATAGATTTACTGGAGTTGGGATTCATACCCTGATCTGACCCACCATGATGTTTAGTGTTTTTTTGTCACTGTCTATGGATGTGCTGCAGTTGAAGTGACGAGATTTTAGTTCTTATACGAGTTGTAACGATTGTTATCAGTTTGATTTAGCTAATTTTGATTTGGGTCTGCTTGATAGCTGATCAACTTTTTTTCTTAGGGGTTTATTTCCTTTTGGAACCTTTAGGATTTACTTGTTCTGTAGTACTGAAATGGGCTTTGATACCTCGATCTGCCTCCCATTTCGTTTATTAACTTTGTTTACTGTGAAAATGATGGGATTAGTTGTTTTCCAATTTTCGTGGTTATTATCTGCTTGATTTGATTGATTTAGCTAATTTTGATTCGGATTTGCTTGGTAATGGTACCTGATAAAGTTCTTAGGCTTTTGCGTAACTTTGGCACTTTTTGGTTTTCGGTTTGCTTGGTACCTGATCAGGTTAAATTTTAGGCTTTCATTCGACTTTGGCAGTCTTTTGATTAGCTTCTTTGCTTGTTACCAATAGGCAATAGTCCCTCTAATTCGCAAATATCATGACGGTATTGAGTTCTTTGGGAGGTTTGGCCATCTCAAGCCCCTGACTCTGAAGTTTAACTCAGTTCGAAGAAAATGTTCATTTGATATGTAGCAATTCAAGGGACAAACCAGGGCGGAGCTGTGTAGGGTTCGAAGGGAGCCACACACGACCTGATGGTTTTTGACATCTCTTTTTGGGTATTTTACGCACATCTACATCGGTGTCGCATTCTGAGTAGAGACTAGAGATCCTCTTGGAGTATCTATCCTATCTATGTAAATAAACACACATTGAGGCGAATAAAAGTGATATACACGGTCTTAGATATAAATTCATACGTCAAGAGTCTAAGCTGGCAAAGCTGTTGTTGGCCTCCAACTTTTCATTTTAGTTTGTCTATGTGCGTATTTGATTATTTATTTGTATATATATGTGCCCCTTCCAGGACATCTGATAAAATTGGAACAATGCAAGGAAGATTAGCATGACCCCCGCGCGAGGATCACTTGTGCAAATCGAGAAACAGTCCTAACTAATGGTATTATAACAAAAAAAAATAAAAATTAAAAATTAACGAGGTGATTTTGCTAAAACTGCTCTGCATTCGCTATACGTACATCTATAGACATATTCTGTTCTTCTACAACTGGACTGGAGACGATAAACTTCTAGGACAATTTCACTTAACCAAAAGGGGAGGAGCCAGAAGTTCAAGCTACTTCTGCAACGTAGGGTTTTCAAAAAGTTGTTCTAAAACACACAAGGATTAAGAATTTGATTTTAGTGCTCCTGTCATTTTGATCATGCAGTTTCTGGGTTCGGCTTAAGTACTCCATTAATGACTGTTGTGGAAGAAATTCAGCTTTGGCAAAAGCATTTTAGAGCCCGCAAATTTATAATAATTTGTACTTCATAATACTGGGGGCGATATGTTCATCATTCATAGAGTAACAAGTAACAATAATTTGCAATCTGGTGGCAAGTATCAGCTATTTTGGTGAGGTGTCTTATGTGTCTGTGATAGTCTTTCGAATTGTTGAAGATAAATTATCGGGCGATATTTACCTCTACAATCTTCTCAAGAATCAAGATCATGTACCCGATTGGAATATTCATGAGTTTGGTAATACTGCCTAGGAGGTTCTGGTTATCTTAATATTTCATTAATTTTGAATCTGTTTTCAATAATTGAAACTATGTCCTTGAATTTTGCGGATATAACGAAGAAATCATGCCTTGTTCTGCATTCCAACTAAGTAATTCGACCATCCACTTGCAGTCTCAACGGAATCAACTGATCAGCATAATAGTTTTCTTTGTGTTTTAGTTGTAATAATTTTGTCTAAGGTTTGTTCTTCACTTGATTGCTGTTGCAGTTTAAGCCTGAGGAAATAACAGCTATTATGAATGATTTTGCTGAACCTGGAACACTTGCACCAACTGGCTTGTACCTTGGTGGGACAAAATATATGGTGATTCAAGGAGAAGCAGGTGTTGTCATTAGAGGAAAGAAGGTAATGAGTCAGTTGACTCAGACACTATCTCTTTCATGCTTTGTTCTTATATAACAAAGCATTCTCAAATGTTTCGACTTTGAACCGGATAGTAGGGACGTGGTTCTCTGCATGAATCGTTATTGCCCCTGTGACCTGGTTCTGTGTTTGCAGAGTTGAATTAATGCCAGTTTGTGTTCTCTTCGCTGGTATCGGGCAGCTTGCCTTTTCACTTAATTGACCAAATTACTGTGTACCTATGGGCTCTATTGTCCGGATTTGTGTTAACACAGATCTTTTTGGTTTGGTATGTGGTATAGAAACAGGAAAGCGAACACAGAGTATCACGTTGCCTAAAATATGATTGATCAATTTTCTTTGGGCTACTAGACGTCCAGTAGATGTGTTTTTCCACAATAGTTATGTAAAAGCACATTTTTCTGAGTCTATAAAATTGTGCGGGGTGACCACTTTTTACTGTTTTTCCTGCCAAACCTGAACTCAGTCTTACTAGATTTTATTTTTAATTTCCCTGTCAAAATAGACAAATTACCATGTTTTGGAGCAAGCTTTTTTCTGGTAGCACTAGGCCTGATTGCTCTTTATTTCAGTCTGAAAAGGCCTTGGTCTATAAATTTTAAACCCGATGATATAAGTCATATATGCCCATATTTCTTGTCTCGGTTGGGCAAAACTTAACTACTATAATGGATTGGTTTCAGGGCCCTGGTGGTATAACTATCAAGAAGACCAATCAAGCTTTGATCATTGGAATATATGATGAACCTATGACTCCTGGCCAGTGCAACATGATTGTGGAAAGGCTGGGTGATTATCTCATTGAGCAGAGTCTCTAGTCATGCGTATGCTTTATTCTTTTTTCATTATTTTCCTCTTTTTTTTTTTTTGCTACCTCTTTCTTTTGGGTGCTTGCATCTTTCTACCAGAAGTTGGAGTTGCTGCAATGGTGCAGTATTTACGTATTTGAAAAAGTATTGGACAACTTTGGGGTGTGAATTGCTGCTTGTAAAAGGAAGAATATGGTCTCTTCCTTGTATGAAATGATGTTATTGTACGCGCCCTTCGGTTTGGGTTTAATGTCGATATTTACTCATATGTAGACAATCAAAGTTTTTCGGGCTTTAATGCAAGTGTTTTCGTTTGATTGGTCTCTTATTATCTTGTTTACTGTTGGGAGCTGATTCAAATTTGCTTTACTCTGTCGATATTGATGATGTCGACATAATTTGTCGATGCATATAATCAGCACACATTTGTATGTGTGTTCTCATACCTTCGCTCCAGTTTTGAGCATCCATTACGCAATCTTCAGCTGGAACCCCACCCAGTTCTTGACCCCTTGGAAGCAAAGGCTCCTCGGCTTCATTGAATTCATTCTTATCTTCAACCTTTGGTTTAAATGTGAAGATGACAAAAACTTTTGAAGTGAAGGATGATGTGGCAATTTAACACCTTCAAGTTTGACGACATTCCTCCTCTCCAATCATGTGTCAATTTTGCTCTCATAATCTAAAAAACTCGAAAGGGCTTGTATTTACTATTAGCTTTCAAAAAGTCACTTTTGCATTTGGAAGCTTGTGTCAATTTTGAAGCAAATGGGTTGATGCCAAATCCAAGAAGATTTTGGCTATACATTTGAAGGTAAGATTGGAGAGACTTGGGATGCCAATTTTGACAGGTGAATCTCCACGTGGGATTTAGCTCTTTCCATTGGAGTCATCGATGCATAATGCATTGAACATTATGGTAATGGAAATTGGAAGCATTTCGCTTTAATTTACACTCCCCGTCCCAAAATGTTAATTTATCTTTCCTTTTTGAAAATGTTCCAAAATTTGTATCTATTTTGACTAGTCAATGGAAAAAATTAGAGTTATTTGCCTTGTTTGCCTTCATGTAATTTTGCTTCATTCCTACTCAAAATGGGATTCTCAGTTCACTCATTAAATAGGAGCACCAACATTCTCTTGAATTTTGAAATGACTGTTGTCTGATGGAAAACTCAATTTGTACATCTCTTCCACTTAATTTTTCCCATTGTTAACACAGGGATAATTGCTGTGACATTTCAGGTGTATACTTTAGGATCTTCAGGCCCCGTTACACTATGGGAATAAGTACTTATAATTTAAATTAAAGGTGATGTATTGTAAGAGAATGACCTATCTCGTAAAGCGAAAAATAAACACTTTAAAAATAATAACTTTATCGGAACGGGGCCTTCTTGAAAGAGCTCAAGTATATATACGATTGAATATAGTTATACCATTAATATTCTCCAAAAAAAAAAAAAAAAGTTTGCACATAGAAGGGTACATAATAAAACTGATGGGTTGACCACCATCTCAATTTCTCTTGCAAGTTGACCCTTGAAACAAAAGATCTTATTCAGAGATGCAATAAATCCATCTATAAAAAAATGAGCCTACCGAGGATATGTTAACAATGACATTTGTAATGATAAAAAAGAAAAAGAAAAAGAAGAAGACATTTCTGTTCACTAGCTGACAAATTAAACAACAATTATTGAGCATGTGTTGTGCCCGGACGTAAAATAAGTCATGCCAGTTCATCCTCTTTTTGCCTGAACCGAAAAGCTCAGAATGCATAGCGGTAGATGGCATCGGCTACTCCATCTTCATCATTGCTGACACCAATCACGTTAGCTACGGCTTTTGCCTTGTCTGATCCATTACTGAGAGCAATGCCCAGAGAAGCCAACTCGAGCATCTCAACGTCATTTTCACCATCACCAATAGCCATTATCTAAAACCACAAAAATTGCCAACAAATGAACAGCTAATAAGAGTGATATTCATACAGCCATTTCTTATTTCTCCAGCACTTCCAGACAACAGGTTCAGATATGGCATTGTCCTTCAACAACCAACAGTGTAAGATAAAGCAAAATGTTATGGGATCGTAGAATATCTTCACTTCTATTTTCTTCCATATTAGGTTGGAGCAGAACTCTAGGTTTTTTTTTTGCACAAGTTCAAGGACATCGAGTCATTGTGGAATAGAGCGTCATTTTGGGCTTCCTTTTCTTCCTCATTTAAGCAAATTCCCACTGTTATCCATTTTACTTCTATAGATTGAAGGGCAGTGTGTGAGTTGTATGTTGATCCGTTAATTAGCTTTGCTTGCTTATATTTTCTTTTGGTGAACTCCTTGTCCCCTTTCTCTAGTATTCCTCCCATCTCGTCCACTCATAAAATAAAAGAAAATCAATTCTTGTCACCTCTTTTCTTTCTTATTTCCTGTTAATGGAACTCAGGCTCAAGGAGACACATTTAGAAGTGTTTTGGTTGACGATTAAACAATGAGAAAAGAAAACGAAATTGTTGGCACGTACCTCCTCTGGACTGGCTCCCAAATGATCAAGTAGCATTCTTACTCCATTTCCTTTCGACGTTCCAGAGGGTACAATTTCGAGCATATCTGGCACAGCTTGCACAACAGTAGCACGGTCTTTAGTGGCTTCCGCCCAGTAGGGCCGCAGTGCAGTAGCCACTCCCTCGGCAGTGTCTAAGAATATCAACTTCTGTGTATTTGGATGATCATGTGCCACACAGCAAGAGAAACCAAAGACAACACAAATTATAAGATATTATCATGATTCATTGTAACTTGATCACCAGGAGGGTACCAATTACTAGGATAATGTTCTCCCTCCAGATGATAACATATGCACATACGACAAGCACTACTTCTCATTCCATTATTAACAGAAGAGACATATAAAAATGATCTGCTTATAAGATTAAAAAATCATGCATGCTTCCTAAAGTAATGACAGCCCAATGGGGTTTGGGGGATCAGGTAGAAATGAGAAGAAATGGAGGCAAAAGAAAACCCTCACTTGTTTAAAGTTGGAAATGAGAAGAATTGTCAGGTAATGAAGAGAATGATGCACATATAAAATCCCAATTCCATTTTTTATTTGAAGTGGTGAGATTGGGTGAGTAACAAACTAACACTAATCTTTTCTTTTCATTTCTTTTCTCACCTGCATTCCAAATGGAAATCTCAGTCAACAGTGAGATTATTACTTAACAAAACAGACTAAAAGAGACCATTGCAGTGATATGGGCAAGCAGTCCAACTTAACTGCCACACTCAAAGTGAAATGTGTGCATGGGCATACTTGAGGGGCATTGTCAAATTTTGAAACAATAAAAGTGCACCTTCCAGTGTTAAAAACATTTGGGCCACCCAAGGGTATGTTCTGTCCAAGCCCAAAAAAGAGAACTGCCAATTTAAACACCATACCTGTATGTCAACCCCAGCCAAGAGGTGCTCAATGGAAGGCATGATCTGCGCCTGCCCAAAAGATTCATGCAAACCAAGTAATAAAAAGGGTCAATTAGGCACTCACTCAAGCGATTATGCTGGGAGACGAAGAAATAAGCAAATCAGTGAATCACATACCTTAGGCTCATGATATAAAGTGTGAAGTGTGTCCACAAGAGGGTGACCAAATAATGTTAAGCAACGATCCTCACTGAATGCAATAAGTGGAATTTCATGCTTCAGAGAGTAAATAAATGCCTGCAATTGGGACAAAGCGAAAATCTTCACTTCTCTGTTACATAGGAGTTCTCATAACCTGAGTAAGAGTAAGCTGTCCTTCATGACTCATCAAGATAGGCTTGTGAGTTCTCAGATCCTTGTCAGGGTGTATACCTTTTAATATCTTAGGTTCATAGGAGATCAACTTTCAGAGCTTTTGACATCTTAATTGGTTTGAAGCCACAGAATACCTGCCTAATAAAGGACCAGCGGGAAAGCAAACAACTATTCCTATGAGTTTTCTCCGTTCACTTGTATGAATGACTAATAAACTCTCTCAGCAACCAAGTAAAAGCTGGATCGAAACGAACCCGAAGAAGCACATGAGTTACAAATCACCGACAAAGAACCACACAACAAGAGCATTGCTTGTCACCTAAAACCAGGCCCAGAAGCAGAAGTCTGACGCTTTGCTACAGATAATAAGTCAACAAAGTTTTGCACAAGAGAAAGACAGCTCAACACCCAGTACAGCTGAACAGCAAGAGGCTAGTCTTTACATTAAGATGGGAATTATTTTCCAACTCCAGCGCAAAGCAACACTGACCATGATCCGTGCAAAGAATTTATTTTCCTAAACTTGTTTACGCCATTTGATAACGTCATAAGCTAATGAACAAACCAAAACTGGGACACCTCCAGAAAATTCACTAATACAACAATATACCTCTCTGCAGAGACTAGGATCTAGATTGCTTCTAAAGATTTCCCGACCTTGTCTGCCATAAACAAGCAATCCCTGGAATCAAACAGAGAATTAATGGCAAGAGGCTTTGAAAGTAGATAGTATCAACCACTTAGACAGATCAAGCTAACTAGATAGAAAGAACATCTCAAGAGTGCAGAAAACAAAACTGTTAGATTAATGAATTAGTTCGTTGTAAGGAGTTTCATTATTTATCCTCAGTATGTAAATAGTTAATTAGTTAGGACCTCATTGTAATTGTTGTATCTTGCGTTGCATATATACCCAGTTTAATGAAAGTTACCCTAATTTTGGGTTTTCCACAAATCGATACTATCGTCTCTCAACTTTACAAAAACAATGTGCCCAATGAATTGGCACAATGCTTTCCTTGAAAAAAATTACTAAACGTGTTGGTAACATTTCAATGGTATCAAGACTTAAATGATTAGTTTCTTCTCACATGCGACAATTCATGCCATTGGGGCCAATAAAAATATTAAAGAAACCTCAGGAGTCAATTTGTTGTTATTTATATCCTTCGCATAAAAGACTCGTTACTACACACATACCCATATAGATATTTTATTTCTGCGATGAGACAAACTCAATGTTAGTGCAGAACATGATGTTACACAAGTTATTGCAACAAGCATCTAAATCAACCGGGTCAAGTGCTTCCGTCCAAGGCGAATTATGCAGTCCAGGCACATGTTCAACCAAGACGTGGCAATTTTAATTCATTTAGCCTTTTCAAATAATCCCAAGGCGTGCCTTGTAATAGGGGCTTGGCTCCTTTAGGTACATTAGATGGTCATTGACTCATTGTAGAAACTTTCAAATTTGCAATTTAATTATCTACTGTGCAAAAATAACAAATTCATAGCACTTAACAGTAGGGGTCACCAGCAGTCCTGCTGAAGCAATGGTAGCATGTTAACTGTGGTGACAATTGAAGGTTTTTCTGCCCTCTGGGCACACTCTAGCTCAGCTCAGGGGATAACTAGGCTCAAATTAGTTTGCCTCATGGCAAGACCAACTGTTGCAGAGGTTTAGAGTCCGGAATGGATAGTTCTGTAAGCATATCCATAGGTGGAAGTGTGGAACTACGTATACAATCGAGATGCGAGAACTCCACATTTTTGTTTTCTTGCTGAGCTGGAGAAGTTGCAGCCCAGTAGGCTTCTATAGAATGTAGAACTCCACATTTTTGTTTTCTTTTCATTATATGATTATAATCCTCCCCCTTCCCTCTGAATTCCTTTGGGATTATTCAATATTTTGCTGTCCCTGTCTGAAAACCCCATAATGCATAGAGGCATAGAGCCATCACTCATCAGAAACCAACCTGTAGAGTGTTAGAAACTTCAATACAAAATACATACTACGTACAGCCCTATATACCCAAAGCTTATTCTTTCCCCAATCTGCCATCTTCCAAAACCCTTAGTAAGTAAAGAAAGTTATAGCCTACGCTTTTAGATACCATAAGAGCAATGTATCATGTCTGCACCCAAATGTGCAAAATATAGAAAGGATGTAGGGTTAGAGGAAAACCTGCACAAAGACTCCAGGGCAAAACTCTGAAATAATACCATCTATTCCTGCCAAGTCTACCATCTTTAAAACACTTATGGCAGCTGGACGAGTCTGTTCCAAAAGGTATCACTAAGTAACCATTATGTGTCAATCAAGAATCAGTATCTGGTAGAAGGAAAATTAACCACCAGCAAAAAAGAAAATGGAGGGTAACATCCCATCTGCGCTTACGGCTTACCTTACCAGTGGCTATCACCACTTTAAGACCCCTTGAAGAGGCCTCTCTCAGAGCTTGTGCAGTAGTTGAAGTAATTTGGCTTTGGCTGTTCAGCAATGTGCCTTGTATTTGAATACTAAAGCAACATAAGCAGATGATAAATTCAAAGAACAACAATAAACAGAGGCATTTCAGATAGGTCTCACCATCCATATCACAGAAGATGTAGCTAAACTTTGGCTTGTAGAATCGTAGACTGCCTTGTTTCTTCCTGTCTTTTAACAATTAACGTGTAAGACTCTGCAACCTCACAAATAAGCAAATATAGCTTAATGGGTAAAGGATGTGGCTGGCCAAGAGGAATGTTTATTGGATGATTAAAAATAACGTATGGGCAATTATACCATTGAAATTACCATCTGTGTTATCCAAATGAGTAGTTCCATGTGTATCAGCATCATAAGCACTTCGGATCAATCCTTTCCCCTTCCACCCAAGAGTCTTCAACAGCAATTCCTCCTCCTCCTCCATTTCTGCTTCAGCTTCATCACTAATCTCGTGATCAAACCCCAAGAGATGTAACAACCCATGTACCTGCCACGGATAAACCATGAAAAACTTTAAGTCTAACACAAAAGCTTAAGCAATTAGGTGGAGAGGTCCGACAGCCCATTCCATACCCAAGCAATGTGGGATTCTCCATCAAAGCAATTACAGTTCCCTGTTTAACAAATGATTGGTTAGCAGAGATAAAGAGTTGATTATAGAACCACTCTGATTCTACTGTCCTTGAATTTGTTTCTGTTCCCTTTATTCATTTCTCTCCGCAAGTACTCTAACAAAATGACGAACAAAAATAGAATTTAATCAGTCAACACAAGACGAGGGTACCACATTATACATGGCCTAGAATTAGATCAATGCAGAAAAATATTTTTTTATTTAATCCTATTTAGAAGTGGGAAGTGGGGGTTGCACATGAGACTTGTTTAGTTCTCATAACATCTCTAGAGGTGAGACCAATAGCATATGCCCCTCCGCCTCACATATCATTCAGCATAACCAAGTACCCGAAGTAATTGCTTTGTCTTAGCAAATCACATATTTTCTTAAGTATAGTTAAGAGTGTCTGTGGGGTTCTGTGCGGCAATTTGATTATCTAAAAGAACCAAAAAGTACTAAATCTCGAACCATAAACATATGAATGCCATGTAATAGGAAAAGAGGAAGCCCTAAACAGTTGAAGGAAACTAGATGCATACTAGAGGAGCAAAAGAGTTAGGTATGCAGATATGGGATCATTGGTGTAATTCGACAAAGATATTGGTAAACCAACCATTAGGATGCGTATCTCATCAACAAGAGCGTGCCCCCTTTCCTCTGCTTGCCTCGCAGCTGTCTCGACAGAAATTACAATGTCGCCTAACATGAGCTGCAATAAAGAGCATCTCAAGCTTTTGCCTCGAAGGAGATTCCACACACAATGAATGAGGTCTTACAATTGGAATTTTAAGTTCAGGAACATGTTGCGACATGGAAAGAACATCAGTAGCATGGTCTTCATCCCTCCATTCCTTGTTGAGTTGGCAAATGAACTCATCATTGCAAAGAACTAATGATAACTCAACACTTTCGAAACAACCAACATCATCTATAGCGACATCTCTTGTTTTGGACTTCAGATCCTTTAGGCGACCAAGTGCCAACTTCATTGCCATCGGAGCATTTAGACGGAGTATTTCTGCAATACCCTACAATGTGCAGAAAAGTCAGCACATAAAACAAAATGGCTAAATGGCCTAAAAATGACAGATTATTTAGGATAAGCATCCCACTAGAAGCTTTACACCGTGTGGGAACTTACGTAATGAGCAAATAAGATAGAGGTACCGATCAAGGGAAAGAAAATCTCCTTCTCAAAGGGAAATCAAATCGATAAGAAAATGACTTGCTTTTGGTGGTCCAAATTGGATCGCTCAGCGTCCAAAAGGTTGTTAAGATGGGAATGCATAGACTGCCATGGTTATGGGGAGAATAAGGAAAGAGAATACCCATATGAGTCCACTTTCCACTTCTCTTTGAAATTCTTGCTCTTGATTTGATATATGCACAAGTGAGACGGCAATAATTTCGAGTATTGAATTCGTGGGACGTGGGATTCCCACAGACAATCTATTCACAAAATCTCACCAGTTTCCAGTTTGCTTTGTCGGCCGGTTCATCACCTCACTAGTCAGGTAGTGTTACACTCCAGTAACATAAGTTTCAATGCCAAGAATAGAGAAAGCATCATTTCAGCTATTTGTTGAAGACTTTTTAGTTTTGCCATTCGAGGTTCATTTTTGTTTCGGTTTGATTGTTTCAAGGGTACTATAGTAGTGGCTCCACACATCTGGCTTGATTTCTAGGCTACCACATGTAATGCTTTCTAACGGTATTCTTGCAGAAGTTAATTATAAACATAAAATAAAAATGCTTTCCGAATGGTAGTCCAGTTTAATGCTGAATTATTTTTCCTTCCTTTTGGAGGGAGCATTATAACGGTACATTCTATTAACAATGACATCATTGTTTGCCTCCTTTTCTCCCAAGTACTTAAGCATCACGTGAGAGTTACACTATTGAACTATCCTGCTCAGTCAGATTCTAAATCTGTGACAAGCTGCCCCGCCTTACTAATGGCTTTTGGGTCTTAAATCATGCACCATTACGCACACTCTTATGAAAGAAAAAGCTAAAATTAACTGCAACAGTAACACGATCCTACTTGGTTAGTGACTCAGTGGCCCATTAAAAATCACGGAGGAGTTTGGATGGGCAATTGGACACCCATTGTCCCCACTAACTCAACCATGCAATTCTCACTACCTCCAAATTAGATTTCTCATCAGTTGGTGATGTCGCGTGTCGGTAGTCTATCAAATTCACATTACTTTTTACTTCCTTTATAATGTCCTCCTGCAGGAAGTGGTCCCATATCCCTCAAACCAAATTCTTCTGAGTTTACAGCAATTTACTGAGAGAGTAGTACACTTATCGAGAAAAATCTATCTTGAAAATGACTGTGGACACGGGTTGGGCAAACTAACATTTCAATCATGTAAATTACGGACAAGAAAATACACAAACATCATAATCTGAGTGAATAAGAATCACTGCCACATAAAACGGCCTATAATTTTTGACCGTCAACAGCAAATGAAGAATGGCCAGGCCCACGTTGTCGTATTATCAATCTATCATCAACCGCGAACAATTCAATGAGTTTCCTGCATCTTTTAACTGTTTTAGTAGGTAATGTTTGGACCTTGTCTTCAACTCTCCCACCAGAATTACATAGGATAAAAGATTTTCATTTTTCAACTAGTTTCCTACGTAATTAACAACTACTCCCTCTGCCCCAAAAGATATCATGGTCCGTAAAACAAGAAGTTAAAAAGAATGTATTTTAAAAAGAAATTAACATTTTTTAATAAAAAAGAATTCATTGACGGGGAATTCTAAAGTATCCCCCTCTTATGGTGTGTGTAACGCAAATTCAAGTCATGAAATCAAAAGGCGAAAAAGATCTTGAATTTAATCAATAGTATTATGTTTCATCTCGACTAAATGGACGGCAATTGAGCCGCACCGAGATTTTACGGTATCCCCGGTCACTTTGGGGACACTGTAATTTTTGGCATAACTTCACCATTATGTGTATAATTAAAACCCATTACAAGCATTACCAAACCCAAACAAGGTATAACCAAGGAATATCTAAAAAACCAACCAATGCATAACAAAAAAAGTTATGCCTTACTATGGTTCTGTTATGTTCATAATGGTTTTGGTTATGCTCATAATAGGTTTTGGTTATGCTCATAATGGTTTTGTTATGCCAAAAGTTACGGTGTCCCCAAAATGACTAGGGACACCGAAGTCATTCCCTAACATGTTATGTCTTTTCGTGGCAGATGTTATACAATATACCATTTATTGGTGGATGATGCTATAGTGTCCCAGATCATTTTGGGGACACCGTAATTTTTCTCATAATTTTACCATTATGAGTATAACTAAAACCCATTACAAGCATAACAGAACCCAAACAAGGCATAACAAAGGAATATCCAAAAAACCAATCAAGGCGTAACCAAACCCAAATAAGGCATAACAAACAAGTTATGCCTTGCTATGGTTTTGGTTATGCCTTGCTATGGTTCTGTTATGCTTGTAATGGGTTTTGGTTATGCTCATAATGGTTTTGTTATGCTAAAAGTTACGGTGTCCCCAAAATGACCGAGAACATCATAGCATCATCCCATTCCCTTTATTGGTGAATGTTATCATGGGGGACCCCGTAAAAAAGGTGATTTTGAAAATGTTATGCATGATACAAGCGTTATGTCTTGTTCAGTAAATGTTATGCCATTTTATGGTATTATTTTATTACGCCATTTTTTGGGGTTTCTATTATGCCATTCGTATTTTTTTCTTACGTCATCTTATGTTTAATGCAGGGATACAATATTCCCGACAAGGGGGTGATACCTTAGCATTCTCCTTCATTGTATGTAATCTTTTTAGAATAATGCTATGGTGTCTACCCTTACGGCATCTCCGTTATGCCTCTTGTGATTTTTGGTTATGCCTGGGTCATGCCCTTTGTGGTTCCATGTTATACAACACACAACACACGGATCCACACATAGCATAACATGGAACCACACATGATATAACCGAAAACCCACACAGCATAACATGGAACCACACATGATATAACCGAAAATCACAAGAGGCATAACCGAAACCTCAAAGGACATAACCGAAAACCACAAGAGGCACAACGGAGACACCACTGTAAGGGTAGACACCATAGCATTTACCAATCTTTTAAGTTCTCGTTTAGCGGATCAAACAATCCGAGCTGATATATTTTCAACTTCTTTTACCAATATTTCGTCAAATGAGCAAACACAATATACTATTTTCGCGACAATCAATATCCTAGACAACATTCTTGACAAATCAACGGAGCCTATCATACACTGATGCATATACAGTACAAAAACAGGCAGTGAAGGAGATACCGAAATTTCGGAATCGTCAGGCAACTGTTCTTCGATGCAAATATCGACAATCAGCTCCAACTCCTTCCGCTTCCTCCTCGCCGGTTTCCGCCTCTCCCGCGGCACCTTCCTGTACCCTCTCTCTGCCGCAAACAACTTTTCGAAAAGGCCCCTCGGGACGCTCGGATCCTCGCGTCGCGAATCGCTGAGCCTCCAACCGAACACCGAGGAGTCCAAACACAAGGGCGAGGCGCATAAACGGATTGGAGATGGAAGTAGAGTCGAGCAAGAAGAGTGGCGAAAGTAGGCGGCGATGGGGGAGGGTAAGGAGCGCGAAACGGCGCGCGCCGCCATGGGGTCGGCGGGGAAAGGCGGGTGGAGGGTGCGGAGGAGGGGAGAGAAGCGGGGGAGCATTCAGGTTTGGGTGAACGTGGCTATGAAATGATTTTCCCGGGTAGGTAGTGAGCGGAGCCTAGTGGCATAATTTTTCAGAAAAAACAACCGGACAGTTTTTCTAACAACTGAATATTCTTTTAACTTATTCCCTGCCGAAAATACCGGAAACACTGGCATAATTTTTCAAAATGTTATTGCTCACAATTCTAGCTAGCACTCTATTTGCACTTCCGCTTGCGCACACACTTACGGTTCATTTGCTGAACGATAAGATTTTGGGCAGATAAAAAATAATGATGAATGTGGTATAAGGATTGATTAGTTAAGGAGGGATTGATGGGTAGAGTTTGAGAAGCAATGGCACTGACATTGCATTTTTACTCCTTACACATGAGTGTGGTAGGCGCCACACAAACACTTATTTGAGAACCATCACACTTATATTTATAGAATAAATGTGATGTGACCAGACTTTTCCTTGTTTGATAGATATATGTAATAGAAGTGCTGTGCATATGTTTGGTTTTGTTGCGTTGAGATATGAATAGGTCAGAGGATAAGCTCTCCCCGGTCTCCCCATCTCTTATCTCTCTCTCTCTCTCTCTCTAAAACAAACACCTTCTATATATTATCCCACTAAACTGTTGTTAAAGGTTTGAAAATTTGTGTTAAAATGTGTATTAGAAGTGTAAAATATGTATTGAAATATGTAAATTTTTTATTTATTTTTATCATTTTCTTTACTTATTCACAGACCAATAGAGGATCGTCTAAGAGTAAGAAAAACAAATGATATTCATCAGAATGAAAAATAATAAACAAAATATCTAAGTTAATTTTTCTTGCGTAATCTGTTTAAGGTAAATACCTTTTAGCTTCTAGCAAAAAAATAAAAGAGAATTTTGTGCTCTTGTAGTGATACCCAACTCTTGCGAGACTTTCTTTTTTATATCCAGAGTTTTTCACTTTTCTATTATCTTACTCATTGTATGTTTATAGGCTTCGTTATTTTGGACTTAACTTAAACTTAATCTAAATCTGAAAATTGTCCTTATTTGAATTGTTTTTGATTTTGTTAGTTTTGCGTCAAATTTTTGTGGGTTATTAATTCGTTTCGACGAGAAAAATCGGAAAAGTAAATTTTTTTTACTTTTACCAAAGTATTTTGAGAAATAACCACTTTTTAGCGCAAACATTTTTGCGCTAAAAAATGGCTATTTCTCACAAAATATTTGGGTAAAAGTGCCAAAATTTTACTTTTCTAATTCCTCTCGTCGAGACGAATCAATAACCCAAAAAAATTTGGCGCAAAACTAAAAAATGCAAAAAAAATTCAAATAAAGACAATTTTTATATTTAAGTTAAAGCCAAAAGAGCGCTCCCTCCGTTTTGATTTGTTTGTCAATTTTCACTATTTAGAACCCTTGAAAAAGCTGTTTATAGTTTGTACTTATTTAGTAGTAACTATAGTTAAAGTTATTAAGGCTGTGTTTCAGAAACAAGTTAAGAACTTATTTTTTGTTGAATAAGAAGGGTTGTTCCGGAAAATAAAAAGGGTGATATTTATTTTAGTAGAATTTATATAGGTACCAATGGGTTCCGGGAGGGCCGTCCGGTGGCCAGAGACGGCCCAACGCGGCTGCCGGTACGATTTCCCTCCGCCGGCGCCCATTATCATAGCAACAATCTTATTTTTGTATAAGGCAACTTCAAGCTCAAAAATTATGTGTTTATGCAAATAATTTTCTTATCACTATGGATCTTGTTTGATAGATCTCATTGAGATCTTTAATACGGTACCAAAAAAAATTGATTTTTTTTTTCATTTACATTATTTTTGAGTTTGAAAATGTGAAAGGAACTTTTTATTTGGATTTTGTGGAATGACCCTTCTTATTTTTGAATGAAAAATGACAAAATAAATACTTATTTTTTAAGAAAGTTTCTGAAATGGGGCCTACGAGTCCGATCCTCCCCGGTAATTATCCTGGATGGTCAACAATTTACCGCAATGCAAGAGACTCTGACTCATAGAAGCTTTTTGTGAGATTTATATACACATAATACTGTATGAGATAGCTCTAGAAACTGTCCTCTATAGTTACCGGAAAGGTTCCACTGTAAGATTCTTCCAAATTTTACTACAGTAATTTAACCAAATGCATGCTTCAACCACCTCATTTTCACTTTCCATCATAGATTTATTTCTCCCTAATAGAATTCGATAGCTTTGGTATGTCCAAATGAGATTAAAAGTACACATTATTCCGATTTAGGTTCGAGATTTTTACTTCTAAGTACAGAAAAGTAAAACTTGATTTCTATTAAGAAGAGATGGAATACGTAATTACCACTAGATCTACTTTTACAAAAATATGCTGATTTACCATTAATGAAAGTGTCACTTGCTTATGACCAAAGATAGTACTCCAGGATGTCTATCCCGAAGCGTAGGGCGTTCTAGTCGTTTGCAGAATAACTTGGTAAGACCGAGATTGTACCACATGGAGCTCGAATATAGCTAATTTGGATTGTAGGTTTTATGTGAGGTTTGCGACGTTTAGACGGCTAACTGTCGATTTTGCTTTGAAAAGTGAAATACTTTTATAAAAAGACTAGAAATGAGGTTTAACTTAGATAAAAAGGCGGCAAGATCTAGGGGATTAAACCACCCGTGATTTAGCCGTTTCAACCGTTTTTTTCTAACAACTCAAGGACAGTATATAGACAATCTTGCGCACCTGAAGTACTCAACGTTAAAGCCAAGCATAATCATGGGATAAGTTCGCAAATGACTTAAACTCGTTTAGTAAATATTTAATTCAAACACCTGGAGCATTAAAGCTCCAAGCATCATGTGCGACAACTAGGTTAAAACTCCTAGCCTACACGCGATCAAAAAGGGTAACATTTTAAGGTTTGACCGAAAATAAGAGATTAAAGTCTTTTCCACACTAATCCATGATCAAGTTATAGTTAAACTACTAAAACTACTAAGTCATGGGATAGATATTACTCCATAACCAAGCCTAAGTGACTACTCACACATGCTTAAAGGACAAGGAATAAAGCTTAAAAGAGACATGAGATTTAACCGATAAAAACGGAAATAAACTTGATTTGTACGAAGATCCAAAGCGTAGCTACAACTTTAATAACTGCAAAAACATCAAACGCCAAATATTAGTGTTCTTGAAGAAACTAACTTGAAAAGCTTGGAAGAACAACAATGAAAATCTTAGAAAGCAAAAGACTTTTAAAGCATAAAAGGTAGATAAAGCTTAAAGTGAGAGAGAAAAATTATTTATACACTCAGCTTGTCTCTCCCAAAATATCCTAAAAACATACTAGAAGTAGAAACTTTTCATAAATGAAATGTTAAAAAAGTCAGCAAAAATCTGGACAAAGGGCTTTGGTATCGATACCTCAAAATTGAAGTATCGATACCTACGGGCTTGTTCAGTTCTGGGAGAAATAGGTATTGATACCTACGTTTTGAGGTATTGATACCTCTCTTACAAAATCTACAGGTCTTGACAACTTGCTTCACAAGGCTTTTGACGGCTCCGAGGACCTTCCGATACTTCTTTACTTGATCCTCGAGACTTGACGGAGGAGTGCCATGTGGGCTTGGTCCCTCAGATGCCCTTGAGGGCCATCCTCGATGCCCTTTCTTCACTTCTTTAGCTTTAGCTCGCTCCTTTGGTACTCGATTCTCCGAGCATCCCTCAAGGCTTCTTGTCATGCCTTTAGGTCTCGGTGACGATGAGACACATGCATGCTCTTGGGCACTTGGACAATTGGACACTTGGAGTTCTCATTGGCGCAAAACACACCTTATTTGCGCATTTCACATGAAACATCCTTAAACAAACCTTACGTGCAATTCTACTCAAAACAAGCTACTTAAGTGGCGGTGACGGGTGTTGGTGCAGTTTGTTTGTAGGGTTTGGATGTAGTTTTGGGTTTGGCCCGTTTCAGGTTGGATTTTTTTTTTGTTGTTGGTTTTTTACCAACATTGGGCTTTAGGTTTTTTTTTCCCTACCTAGTTTGGGAACCTGTTGTGTAGAGACCCGTAAATTTGTAAAATTTATTTAAATGTTTTAAATGGAAATAAAAAGGAGAAAATTGATTTGGAATATTGAGATTGGGGTTAATGTGCAAGTGTGTTGTATTTGAGGGGTGAAAGTGTGAAGTGTGTAGTGTGTATATGACTTGTGTGTGTGTGAGGCAGGGAAACAATTTTCCCAATTCTCACTCTCTCACTCTCCCGTTCTCTTCTCTCTCTCGGTCTCCCTCTCCCTCACTCACTCTTGCAAAATTTCAACCAAAATCACCCAAAACCCAAACAAAATAGCCTTCATCCCTTTTGTTCATTCGCGTATTGCGGCCCGTATTGCACCGGTGTGAGCTTGGTGGAGGTGTAATTCATTTGGTTCCAAGATTTGAGGCTAGGGCTTGGAGAATTTCTTGAATTCGTTCTCCAATCTTTGAGGTAGGGAGTTCTAACTTGCAATATATGTTTATGACTTGTTTCTATTCCCTTGATTTGTGCCATTGATTGTTGTGGTTGTTGTTGTTGTTGCTGCTGCTGAAAACCCACGCGGTTCTGTCAAAATCTGCTTGAAACCCATTTGTTATCGATAACATTTCCATTGTTATCGATAACGTTACGTTCCCAAATCCAGAAATTTATTGTTATCGATAACATTCGCATCGTTATCGATAACATTACGTTCCCAGACCCAGAAATGCATCGTTATCCCTAACGTTTCTCATTGTTATCCCTAACGTTGCATCGTTATCCCTAACGTTGCATCGTTATCCCTAACGTGTGTCATCATTATCCCTAACGTTGCATCGTTATCCCTAACGTGTATCATCGTTATCCCTAACGTGTGTCATTGTTATCCCTAACGTCGCATTGTTATCCCTAACATTGTCATTGTTATCCCTAACACTGTCAGCGTTATCCCTAACGTTGCACCGTTATCCCTAACATTTGCCATCTGTTATCGATACCCTCGCCTCTGGAACGATATAAACCCATTTGTTATCGATACCTCCCTTCATGGTATCGATAACGTTGCGTTTTGATTGACCTCAACCTATTGTTATCGATAACATTTGTAAAGGTTATCTATAACACTTTCTGTCTGGACAAATTTGCTGACTTGATCCATCCTTTATTGTTTTGGGTTCCGTTCACTTCTGAATCACTCCAAGAACTTCCCGAGTGATCCCTTAACTTGAGTACTCATATCTAATGTCTTCATTGCACGTATCAATGATCTTAATGCTCATTTGAACATGATTGCACAAAATTGTTTATGGACCAAAAATGGATTTGAACGGTACGGATTGATTGAAAAAGGATTTTGAAATTTTACGGACACAGCGAAAATATATCAGGACATCGGGGTCCTATAAATGGCCCGGCTTGAGCTATATGCTCCTATCAGGACATCGGGGTCCTATAAATGGCCCGGCACGAGCTATATGCTCCTATCAGGACATCCCGAATGGGTAAAGAGCCTGGCAGAGGACATTGGGGTCCTTTAATTGGCCCAGTAAGAGCTTCGGCTCATGACACATGTGCGAGATACATTTTGATTCACGATGCTTCCAAAGTTTATACGTTGAAAAATATGACTGATTTTGGAAATGAAAGATTGAAGATGGATTACTGTTGTTGCTCCATTCCATTGGTCTCAGTTGCTGTTGTTCCTCTTGTTATCGTTCCTACATTTCATATGCATACATTGTTGGATTAGAGCTTTCTACTGGGCTAGTGTAGCTCAAACCTTACTTTCTTTTCAGGTGCTAACTCTGGACAGTAATTTCATGATGGGAGTGCATGGATTGTGGACACGATTTTGAAAGCTAACACTGAAGAGTTATTAAGGCATCTTTGTAATTTGTTTTTGAAAGATGTATTTGTAACTCTAATTGTAAATCTTTTGATTAAAGGATATTGTAAGCTTTTAACTTCTTTGATATTCGATACTTATTGAGATTTGGGCCATTGAGCCAAAGATGTACTTTTGTGAAAATTTGGGCGTTAGAGCGTAATTGATGGAAATGGAAATGTCAACTTTCTTTTGGGGAATTGTGCGTATTAAGTGAGATTTTATTTATAAAAATTCCTTTATTATTATGTTGAAAATCGAGGGTGTGACATGTTGGGCCTAAATCGGTTCCTCCGTGTGGTTAGGAGAAGGGAGAAAATGGTCTTGGGTGGTCAGGCCGGTATACCCAAGACCCTATTAGCTATGTACTTTGTGTTATGAGTTAATGAATCTTTTGTTTTGCCAATAAAAAAAAAGCTACTTAAGTATAAAAGTAAGACATAAAAGAGGACTAAAGCACCAAGATTATGCAATATTGGGTGCTCATCGTCACCCTAGGATTTTAGGGTATTCTAAGGTTTTAAGGTACCCTAAAATCTTAGGGTACCTTAGGAAAAAATAAAATCCTCTCATTCAAAGCTTGAAATACCTCTCATAAGCAAGTCCAAACTGCAAGCACTCTTCTCGTCCTCAAAGCCAATTTCTTTTTCTAAACTATTTTGGAGAGTTCATTCGATTGTTCAAACTAATTTCCATATGTGAAACTTTCGTGCCTTTAAGGTTTCTTATTTTTGCTTATAGATACATACCTAATTTAATTGCAAGATTCAATCTAATTCTATCATAGATTCACAGTTAATAGCTACGTACTTGGTAATTCAGAGAAATTTGTTGGAGGCTTAGAGGTGGGTCTAGTTAGCAAGGCACCATATTTTTTTCTTGAAAGATGAGTTTACTCCCCTTGCTAGATTGAGCCAAAAGCGGAGAGCATTGAAGGGTTCTTGATAAAGGGTCAGACAACTATTCAGAATGATCACGACAAAAGAACACAAAGAACTCAATTTCCATGAAGGCAATAACAAACCCTAGCATGAATTACCTGTGCCTATGGAACTCCTCCGAAAAGTACCAGTACGATTCTTTAGATTGTGATGAACTCTCCCCAAAATCAAACTTAGTAGCATGGATATATACGGACTTACGATAAATTCAAATGAAGCAAATTAATGAAAAATAAAAGGCTATTAACCTTTCTCACTCTATTCAATTCATAATTTTTTCATAACTAAACCGACCACTCTCACACAAATTCTAGAAAGTAAAACCAAACCACCAACTCACTTAACACCAGTACCATCGATAGAGCAAACAAATTAAAGAGCAAACAAAGTACTTCCTCCGTCCATTTTTAAGTGTCCTGCTTCGTAACTCCAACTTATTAAAAAGACATCATCATTATACCTTTCACATCAACTTTTTCCTCTACTTTCCCTACTTACCTATCATCATTACACTTTTACTCACTTACTTTTCAAAATGGAATCTACTTTTAGGGACAAAATAGACAATACACCAACTTTTACCGATTAACTTTATAAAATGGACACTTATTAATGAACGGCTCAAAATGGAATACTGAACTAAAAAAAAGGGACGGAGGGAGTAGTTGTTACTCATATTAAAATGCAAAACCGATCCTGAGTAAGGATAAGACAACTGATGAAATACTTCATGATCACATCCTAAACAACATTAGAAATTGATTGGTTGTAGTATACAGTCATGTTTCTTTGTTCAAATCGAAGTATGTGATTGGACATTAAATCTTAGAGGACGACTATCTGATAAGGAATCCCACGAAACAGATATGCAATACCTTGGAAATAAGTTATTATTCATCGCTCCACTATCAGTCCGATCCAATGGCCTATCTATTCCATGAGTTTATAGATGAGCCTATAGGTCCAGTTGATGTTACATACAAATAAACAGTCACTATGCACTGATTTCATGCAAGCCAAGAGAAAAATTCAAAATTTCCCAATAAAATCAGCACACAAAAAGCACTAAAATCAGAAGGCAAAAAAAAGAGGGAGTTTACATGCAAGAAGACAGGATTATCAATTCGGTAAAAACAGAAACCAATTCGGAAAAACCAAATCTGATGATTGCCTACAGGGTTAGGCGACTTTAGTATGGGATTCCCCCTTTGATTCATGGCGTATTGGTGGGTGGGTGTAGCGAGAGAGCAGTGAGATTCATGGCGTATTGGTGGGTGGGTGGGTGCGGCAACGTTGGCGGTTGGAACGATGCTGGTATCGTGGGTGTAAGCATCGTTATAACTAGCTACCCAAAACTCCCAAAAAAAAAAGAGAGACCAAAAATGGTAAGGAAAGTAATGGTTACACATTACCTTTGCTTGAACGGGGACAAATTATTACCCTCGCCACATGTTAGAAATACAGAAATTGAACCAAATATCCAAAATGGTTACCCGGAGCTGGGCATGTTTGAAATACAGAAATTGAACCAAATATCCAAAAAATTCAAATATCCAAAATGGTTACCCGGAGCTTTCTTGGCTCAGCTCCCACCGTCCATGAAGCTCACAGGCTTTCTTCCACGTAGGTTTCTTGGCCCAGCTTGGATTTGTCACTGCGACCTCGGTGGAGATTTGAAAAGGCGGTGTAGAGAATATGATTTTCAAGCAGTTTTGGCAATGGTTTTACTTATTTATTTATGCTTACGATAAAATTTGATTTGGGTAAAAGCACCGATGACATTTTTGTAATAAGATTGAAAGATTGTGGGCACTTTTTGAAGAGTTGGAGAGCATACCTCATCCCTTGGATTAAATAAATCTCAGCCTTTGGACCAACTTGTGTTTGTGTGGAGGCTCACACCTTTGTGTTTTATTAGGTAGATGATGAAAAATGGTAGAATAACTATGTTTTTTTAAGTACAATTTTCTTAGTGTTTAGTTATCAAGAATTTTTAGTTTTTTTTTTTAAAATTAAAAAACACTTTCTTACAAAATAAATCCTTTTTAAATTGAAAGAATTTTAGTTTTTTCCATTACAATTAACAACTGAAAACACACATAGGAAAATATTTTATTTCACTTTACTTCGCTTCATTTGAGAATGCAGCTCTAAAATATATGAGAAAAAAATTTCCAAGCAATATTCCTAATAGCTAAGTGGAGCCTAAAAGTGTATGGCGTAAAGCGACACGAAATATAAAGTGTCGGGGTGTGAAATGTATTTTACGTGTTCTTTAAATGCCTTTGATAAATAGAGTTGAAGTCAGTGGCGGAGCCACTCGAGGAAGAGTGGGGCATGGGCTCAATACTTTTTTAAAAATTTATTATTAAAGATTTTGTATTTTTTCCTATAAATTGGCTTCTTAAATTGTTATTTGTTTAATTACTTTAAAACATTTTGTATATCATTTCATTCTCACTTTTTTTTTATTTCAAACATTACAATAATTCCACTACACTGAGATGTTTAATGAGAAAAAAGCCACCACTTACCATTTGAAATTCTCCAATGTATAATGTCCAAATTTGTAAGTGGCTAAACCATGGGATATGTGCATTACACTTCATTAATTATTCGCATATTTGAAAGTAGTCTTGTCTTTGTCAATAAAACTCATAATGCGTGGCTAAATTAGAGGTTTAAGCAAAAAATTTGAAAAGAAAGGTATATTTTTCTAATTGGATCACAATTGTTGAATGTTGACATTTTAGTTATTGTGTAACTAACTGCCATTAGACTTGAATCACTGAGACAATTCAAACAATTGGTTTGTTTTGATAGTTTATGGAATTACTAGCTTTCTTAGTAAATGTGTTAGCTTTTTCTGATCATTTTTAGCGCAAGCATTCTTTTATTATTTTGGTGTTGCTTATTATGATTTTTTTTCCCTTGTTGAAGAGTGTTTAAAAGATGCCCCCACTATCATCAACTCCTGGCTACGCCACTAGTTGAAGCATTTTACTAGGTGTTTTGAAATTAGAGAGAACAATTACTACTACAATAGAAAATTTCTGCAGTTACTCCTTATTTTTGCTACTAAATTAGTAGAAAAATAGAATTGCTAGGTTTAGTGTGTGTGAGACCTACTCCTACTGTGAATGGGTGTGAGCAAATTAGGAAACCAGAATTACTTACAAAAGTAATTATAGTACATCGATAGCAACAATTACTCCTTATTTTCACTTGAACTGTACACTAAGGCCTCGTTTGATTCGCGGATTAACTGTCTGGGATATGACTAAATGTACCTAATCCTGAGTTAATCCCACGTTTGGTTCCTGAAATGACTGTCGGGATTATTAATCCTAAGATTAATTTTATCCTTGTATGGGGGGTACTAAATAATCCTGGGGGGGGGGGGGGGGGGGGGGGGGGGGGGGGGGGGGGAGGTAGGATTACGTAGGATTAACAAATAAGGAATTGTTTCAAAAAATATTTCAATGATATTGAGATTGATTTCAAATTTTCAGAATTACTTTCTTTAATATTAATTTCAAAAAATGTTTTTAAAAAATATTAATTTCAGAAATTGTTTTGAAAAAACTTTTTTTTAAAAATATATATTTTCAAAACTTTCTTATTTTTCAAAAAAAAATTTCAAAAACTTTTAGAAAAAAAAACTATTTTCAAAACTTTTATGTTTTTCAGAAATTATTTTTGTTAAAAAAATACGAAAAATGTTTTTTAAAACTTTCTTTTCTCAAAAAATGATTTCAAAAACTATTTTGTTTGAAAAATGTTTTCAAAAAACCTTTTTCTTCAAAAAAAAGTTTCAAAAACTAGTTTTTTTTTTCCTTTCAGAAAATTGATTTTCAACTTTTTTCAGAATTTTTTTTTAAAATTAGTTCAAAAAAAAAACTTTTCCCAAATTGTTTTGTGATAAAAATATTTCACAAAATTATTTGTTTTAAAATGTTTATTTTTCAAAAGTTTCTTTTTTCGAGAAATGTTTTTGAATTTTTTTCTTATCCCATAATTAATCCCACGTGAATCAAACATGAGATTGGGTGAAATTAGGGATGAAATTAATCTAGGACAAATAATCCAGGGACTATTAATCTCAGGACTGTTAATCCCATCATTTTCAATTCGCGAATCAAACGAGGCCTGAAGAGCATCCACAGTGGAATAAGCAAAAGTGAATAATCAAAATATGCCATATCAGATTTTGATTATCCATTTAGAGGTTGCTAAAGTTAGTAATGTCAAATCTCACATTGGTTATTTTTTGCTCATAATCAAAACCAATAGGACCATTGCTTCCTTCCATGAGTTTTCTCCAAAATTTTCCCCTTCATTTCATGTAAATCTTTTGAAAAACTAGTTTATGTTAAAAAGAGTTTTTATAAAAAAATATTTGTCCTTGAAAAAAAAAGTTAATTAAACAGTTTTTGGAAGAAAAAAACAGTTGGATAAAAACATAGTTAATGAAAAAAAATGTGTAAAAAAAACAGATTTGGGGAAATACAATTTTTAAAAAAATAGTTTTAAAAAATTTGAACAGTTTTTATTAAAAAAATTTAAAAAAAAGAGTTCATATAAAGACGGGTTTTTTTTAGAAAAAGTTTCTGAAAAGAATAGTAAGAATAGTTTTTTATAGTTATTTTTTGAAAACATTGTTGAGAGAGAGAGAAGATTTTTGTGTAATGATGAGTGTACTTGATTGAGAAAATATGAGGATTACTAAATTTGATTATTGGCTAAAGGTTGCTAATTTTGATTATTCAAAAGCCAAAATTTAATGAGTTGCTAAGAGGTTGTTAAGTTTAGGTTATTCCAATGTGAGCACTTTTTTGAACAAATATTGCTAACTTTAGCAACTTTTTATTTTGCTTATTATACTGTGGATGCTCTAAGGCTCCATTCCGGAACGTGAAATAAATATTTATTTTTTAAGAATGCAATTTTAAGTTAAAAAATGATGGGTTTATTGATATCTAAAAATATGCAATATGGATCTTGTTTAAAAGATCTTATTGAGATCTTTAATAGGGTGCATTGAGATCTTTAATAGGGTGCAAAAAAAATTAAAAATTTATTTTCCATTTATATTATTTTTGAGTTTAAAAATATGAAATAAGTATTTATTTTTTAAGAAAATATTCTAGAACGGGCTCTAAATTAGGAAAACCAGAATCTAATCTCTCTTAATCTTAAAAAGGTTTATAGTATAAAAGAGCCATCGCTAGTACTCCTATTTCCAGTTTCCAGGGCAAACTGGCACGACAACCCGCGCCTCCAGTGCAGTAGCCAGTTGCGTGGCAATAGCAAAATCTTTACTTGGAAAAAATCCAATCCGCCCACAGGGGAAAAAAAAACACGCAAGCAAGCAGAAGACGAAAAGTCAAACAAAACCAACAGCGTGGCGGAACCCGCACGATCTCCCCAAAAATTTAACTCCCCATCCCAAACGCTGCCTTAACGCCAATCACCGGAATCCCCCGAACCGCCCCTCCGCCCCCAAAATGAACCCGGTTCCCTCTCTCTCCTCCCCCCTTCTCTCTCCTCGCCGGACCATCTGAATCTGGTCCCTCTCTCTCTCTCTCTCTCTCTGTACATGCATGTGATTCGTGCGTTGTGAATCTGTACATTCAAATACTGTCTATATCCGTTCATGTGTATATGCGTACTGGTGTAGTCCTCGCTGTCTGATTAGAACGTTGTTAACTTACAGTTTGGCACGTGTTAGGCTCGATCTGTCTCCTACAGGGTTTGATTCTCGTGGAATTTTCGTTTTTTTTTTTCTTTTGTGAAAACTTAGGGTTTTTCTGGTTCCGAAATGGCGGGGCCGGAGAGCCTAGATGGTTCGTCGCCGCCGGCGCCGGCTCTGGTCACGGCGAAGAAGTACGGCGTGACGAAGCCGATATCGGTTGCCGGGCCGACGGAGGTGGATTTCCAACGAAACACGGAATTGGAAAAGGTTGGATTTTTTTTTTTATTTTAAAGTTTTAATTGGGAGTTGAGAAAAATAGTAAATTGGCGGAGAATATAGTGGAGTGGTTTGCAAAGATGCAAGCTTTGTGATTATTTACGTCTCGGGGTGTTCGACAGCTTTTGATTGATTCGGGGCTTTACGAGAACAACGAAGATGCTGCGAAGAGGGAAGCTGTCCTTGGGCGCATCGAGGAGGTAATTAGCTTGATTGCTTTGTTTGATTAGTCAATTGGGCTCAGGAAGTGCTGTTAGTTGAAGTCTCATGTGATTTATCAGAAATTGTTATGACTTTAGTCGTTACATGCGTGCTGAGCTACGATATAAAAGTTTAGTCTTTAATTGTTCATATTTACCGTTTTCAGCTGCTGAAGGAGTTGAGGTTTACGTTTGCTCAGTTGTATACTGAAGTATGTTGCAGTGATAGATAATCCGCAAAGACTTGTAGTTATTTCTGGTTACAGTTTTAAGAATTAGTTTTGCATACTATTTTTTCATCGCATATTGGAAACAGTTTTTCTACTTCCACATGCTTAGGAAAAAAATGCTTTCCAGAGTTGCTGCAGTTTCTGAAACACTTCATTTTCTGATAAACATTGATAGTTTCTGAAAACTGATTATGAACACTTCAAAGAGTGGAAAGAGAAGATTAATAGTTGGAAAAGGATCGATTGTACTCCATCTACCAGGCAGATGTTGGGGTTATGAACTAGGACCATAGAGTTGGAAAAGGATCAATTGGACCTGTACATGGGCCATGGCTGACAAGGGCTGTCTAAACTTAGAATTGCACCATCTCGTGGAAAAATGAAGAATAAGAGTCTTGAGTTACAACTATTGTGGACGAGAGTTACGTTGTTCTATGTAGATGTTGGACCTTATTAGAGATCATGTTGCAGCCAAGAATGTGATTCAGAATTAAAGATTTTTGATTTTGACATTTAACACGACTTAAATCAACAATGAACCATATTTGAAGACCCAAGCAAGATTATTATGATGCACAATACATCTATGGATACTCATAAATGTATATGGGGTATTTTTTTGTTTTTGTGGCCTTTTTGTCCTTTTTGTCTACAGGTAGCATACCCTTATGGCTTATTATTGTTGAAAGCTTATCTAATTGTTGGACGAATCTTGACCCATAATTCAGTTAATGGATGGCCAATTAGCACATCTCCATAAAACCTAGAAATTGCAAAAACATAGAGGAAATTTTAAAAATAGCATGCTGCATTATGGCTTAAAATGAACATCCTGCAGTTTTAGAATTATGTAGTACATGTCCAACATGGGTACTTCACAAATTTGGTTCCCTTCCACTTAACTGAATAGATGATGTTATTCGAGAATTAGTAGAGTTAAGTATATTTTGCACCCCTACACTTTACACTCGGTGTCCAATTTGCCCTTTGCACCCTGCACTTTTGACTGACACATTGCAGCCCTCACATATGCAGTTCTTGAAACTAAAGTATGTTATGTAAATTTGGAACCGTACACTTAACTGAATAGATGAGGTTATCGATAATTAGTAGAGTTAAGTTCACTTTGCAATCCCACACTTTACACTCAGTGTCACTTTGCACTTTGCATCCTGCACTGTTGATTGGCATATTTCAACCCTCACACTTTAAGTTGAGGTCCATGTCCTCCTTCCGTTACAACCGCTAGAAAGAAATTGGTCACATGCAAATTTGCATGTGACCTAATTTAAGGCATTAAAGTCTTTTTATATTTAATTTCGCCTTACACCCACCCAGGTAACCAGGTTTATTAGCTTGGTCTTCTTTAGTTGATGTTTTGCAGCCTTTTCCAATAGCATAGATTATTTGTCACAAAGTTGCTTATATTGTATAGGTTGTGAAACGTTGGGTGAAGCATTTAACACAACAGAGAGGTTATACAGATCAAATGGTGGAAGATGCAAATGCTTTAATATTTACTTTTGGGTCATTTCGGCTGGGGGTAAGTATCAGCTTGAGTAAGTTCTTTGTTGGGTGTAAGAGCATTTTTTCTTCCACCTTTTCTTCTATCGGGATACTAGAATAGCCGTATCGGTTTTTGAAAAATTGTTTGGAATTAGTTAGGAATTCATGGCTTTTTTCTTCTAGTTTTCTGTTGTTTTCAAGAAAGTGTTCTTTCGTTATACTAATGCAAAGCTACAGACACAACTACGAGGATCCAAGAGATCAAACCAGCAAAAACAAAGCTAGCTTACGACGAGGCTCAAAAAAACAAACCACACAACGTGGAAACATAAACTTATTTATGTGACTCTTTTCGCAAAAGTTTTGATTTAGTCCAATGCTCCTGTTCTATAACCAACAACTATGCAAGACTTAACGAATTTTTTTTGTTTCTAGTAACTATTTTCACGTCCAGTTATTTTATCCTCCTCTGGTTGTCGTCTACTGTTAGTGAGTGATTTTACATTAAGTGGGGATGTAGGGACAAGTTTTTATTTTGACAGGTGCATGGGCCTGGGTCTGACATGGATACCTTGTGCGTTGGGCCGTCTTATGTGAATAGAGAGGTTGGTTATGTTTGGGTTATCCTTATTCCTTTCTTATTTGTATTTGTAAACCCAGACGCTTTATATCTAAAGGTTGAATCCTGTTTGTCCCCAGGAAGATTTCTTTATTACATTGCACGATATGCTGGCTGAAATGGAAGAAGTTACTGAGCTTCAACCTGTTCCAGATGCTCATGTCCCAGTAATGAAGTTTAAGTTTCAGGGAATATCAATTGATCTCCTTTATGCAAGTATATCAGTATTGGTTGTACCACATGTGAGTGTAGAAAACATTTCTTTCTTGCTGCATAGTTGCAAACTAAATTTCTTTGCTCTCATCTTTCTTATTCTGAGCCATATCTTATTCTTCCCCTTTCCAATCCCAGCTCCGGAATGTTTTCTGGCAATGGTATTGAACTATGATGCACCAACACTCCTAGAGGTCGCCGTATCGGTGTGTCTGGACATAGGGTCACGGAGTCACGCGGGGTACACGGCTAGAAACGTGTTCGACATGCCACGTGGCGTGTCCTATAATTTAATTTAATTTTTGGGATGGGACACGGCTAAGGACACGGGGTGACACAAGTGGGACACAGATGGGGACACGGCCGGGATGAATATGTAATTTTTTAAATTTTTTTTGGGGATAAATATGTTATTATTTAAAGTTTTGGGTTAAAATGTATTTAAACCTATACAAAACATATATCGACTGATGAAAACCCTAATCAGCTTATCCTAAGAACATCGACAGCTCCTCTCTCCTCTCTCTCATGATGAGATCTCCTCTCAGCTATCTCACAATATGCTCTCTCACAGACAACTCCTCTCTGAGTCTCGCAATCTCTCTCTCTCTCTCTCTCTCTCTCTCTGTATGTATATATGTGTGTGTATTTGATGTATGTCGTCTGTAACTCTCTCTTCCTGTATATATATATATATATATATATGTGTGTGTGTGTGTGTGTGTTGTAGTTTACTGGTATAGTTTGTATGTATTAGTATAATTATATATACATAAATTGAAAATATAATATAAAATAAATAAATATACAAGTGGCGTGTCTCGACTGTGTCCGTATCCCCTTTTTTTTAGAATTCCCGTGTTCGTGTTCGTATCTGTGTCCATACTAAATAGGTATTGAATATGCTTTCCTACATTTTGAATGTAGTGAGAGGTATTCCTTCTTGAGTTAGTATTAGTTTTTTTTATTTCCTTAATCATGTATTGGGAGTTGGAACAAATAGTCTATCTAAACTAATTGGAAATCTCATTCTTGCTTTTCCAATGCCCTTCTTGATACGGGAGCGATGCATGCTTTTGCAACCATTGCGCATTTGCACGTCGTATGAGATACCCCCTCTTGCGTATGGGGAAGATGTGACTGTTCATTTGTGTTGAGTGATATTGTTATTTCAATTGCTTGCTCATCAATGCCATTAAGTATAGCCAGGAGTTATAGATATTCTCTCTTGCTGCACTTTTGTGTTTTTTCCTTGTTTCCTTGTTTTCCAACTATGAAGGGGTGTTTGATTGATTTCGTTCCCAAGGATAATTTTTGTGTGACACATCGAACTGTTTTTAGTGAACATGTTGAGATCCACTATTGATGTGTTAATTTGACATTGTTGATTCTAGCTTCTACCTGCGTAATTTTCCATCAATAGGAATTTTTCAGTTTATAGTTTTGACACTATGCACCAGACAGTAGCCAATCTGGTTCTGCTTGGGCCAAACTTTTTCATTCTCCGTGATAACTGATAAGGTATTGAAATTAAAGCTTGCTCTCCTGAGTTACCAGCTGGGTTGTAGTTACAATTTTCTTATCGCTTGTCCCGTGTTTGTATTTTGTTAAATAATTATAGTAACTGTAGAAGGCATAGCTGTTAGCTGAACCTGCTCCTCTGAATCACTGGGTAATTGAGAAATTTTGATATTGTCAATACATTATTGATGATTTCTTCGTTAGTTGTCTCTTATCAGCTCTCTTGTCATTAAGTATGAAGAGTTTGCATATTGCTTTCTGGTAAAATTAGTTTATGCTGGAAAGGTAGGGACGTTTACTCCTAGTTTCTCTTATTATATGGCCGTGTCAAGGAATGTTATGGAACTCTTAATTGCTTGGAACGGAGCTAGAGTGGGCAAGAGAAGGAAGCGTGTATGGGCCATGATCCCTCTTTGTTTGATGTGGACTATTTGGCGTGAAAGGAATTCTAGATGCTTTGAAGTGATTGAAAAGCCTTTGTTTAGAATCAAAAGCTTTTTGGTTAGTAGCTTGTATAGTTGGGACAAGGGAGATTGTAATCCCACTATTGATCAGTTTTTAGATTGGTTTGAGCTTTTTTTGTCAAGTAGGAGCTATGTATAGGGCCTTTTTGTGGTGGTGGCCTTTTTGTATTTGGGTGGCATTCCCTTAATGCCACATTTCTAATATAAATATTTATCAAAATTTTTTTTTATGGCCTTATCTTTGTTCTAAGAGTACTAGTCATTTTCTGTCCTTTTAGTTTTAATTCGTCTTGTTGGTCTTAAGCAAAACTTTGTAGTTGGGACTTTCTGACATGCGCTTTATGTCCTATGACGACCCGTGGTTTCAACTGATCTTACTTATATGCCAGATTAAGGTGTCGCCGTAATTTTGAGTTGTATCGGATACCCTTGTTTTTGTACTAAATTGGATTTGTGAACACGGGGTTTGACCTTTTGATTTCTTACATGTAGCCAATGAAATAGTAGGATATTCTAGGGTTTTTTTTTTTTTTTTTTTTGTCTTCTCTGAAGTTTGGTGATATTGTTTGGGTTACTTATTCCACATTACTGCATTCATCTGTCAAATTATTGGTAGATTCATTCCATTGTGCTGTTAAAAATTAAGAAAGAAAACTACTGTTAGAACTTGGTATTGCATCTCGTCATTTTTAGGCTACTTTGTCCTCCTTTGTTTACATTTTTTGAATTTGGTGGTGGGGAGAATTCTGAAAGATCTAGATATTGGTTGACACGGGCATATAAGTTATGTATTCATTCTTACCAAATTAGTATTCGCAATTTGTGAGGGTCACTTGCATAACTGAGAAGTTAACTTTGTTGCCAACAATACAAATGGATTATGATTAATTTTGATATGCTTCATGAAAGCTTCATGAAAGTGATTTCATGATCTTCTCCGAAGCCTTAAAGTGGACCACAAATGGATTTTAAGGCTTTACTTCTGAAGGTTGGTTGGATTTGAAGGATCTTAGAAGTGAATGGTATGAGAAAGTCATATCTGTTTCTTGGACAGATGTATATTCTAGTCAGATCCGTTTCTGACTCATTTGTGCTTTTGCCATTTTCCTGGCTGATATTTCCTGCATTTAGTTTTCCATCTTTTGTTAGTTGCAACATATTGATACAGAGTTCTTATATTGCTTGTTCGACCTAGTTTTTTTATCAGTGCTGACAAATTAGCATCTGGACAGGATTTGGACATCTCAGATGGCTCTGTGCTTTACGACATTGATGAGCAAACTGTTCGAAGTCTTAATGGATGCAGGGTTGCAGATCAGATTCTGAAACTTGTCCCAAATATTGAGGTGATCATATTGGTTGTGAACTTTGGATGTTTAACAGTAATCTGTTTAACAGTCTTGTGATCTTTTCAAATTGTAGCACTTCCGCACAACACTCAGATCTTTGAAGTTTTGGGCTACAAGACGTGGAGTTTATTCAAATGTGAGAGAGCATCATTAAGTTCTATCTATTGTCTCTGTATTTTATTTTTGCTGTAATGTTATCCGTTGTGTTTCATTTTTACCCCTTGGGTATAGGTTACCGGATTTCTTGGCGGTGTAAATTGGGCTCTTTTGGTTGCTCGGATTTGCCAGCTTTATCCCAATGCAATTCCCAGTATGTTGGTCTCTAGATTCTTCAGAGTCTATACACAGTGGCGTTGGCCTAACCCTGTGATGTTATGCCCAATAGAAGAAAATGAACTTGGCTTTCCTGTGTGGGACCCTCGGAGAAATCCTCGAGATCGAACTCATCATATGCCAATTATAACCCCAGCCTACCCTTGCATGAATTCTAGCTATAATGTCTCTACCAGCACTCTGAGGGTTATGATGGACCAATTCCAGCATGGTAACAAGGTCTGTGAGGTAAGCAGACAACAGGGTGAATCACAATTTCTTTTTCTTTTTTTCTTTCATCGAAAAAAAAAATTCTTTGTTTTCCTCTGCTGGTGCTGCTTTATTTGACCAATTACGCCTGTGCCTTTCTGCTGTTTCTGTATTTCAGGAGATTGAGCTGAACAAAGCCCAGTGGAGTGCTCTGTTTGAGCCTTACCTGTTTTTTGAGGAATACAAAAACTATCTGCAGATTGACATAATTGCAGCAGATGCTGATGATTTACTAGCTTGGAGAGGCTGGGTGGAATCTAGGCTTAGACAACTTACTCTCAAGGTAAAACTGGCTTTTCTTTACCATTACTGGTAATATTAAGCAAAAGTGCTATGCTGAACATCTATTTTGACCTTTTGTATTTACCATCTCAGTTGGCACATCCCACAACCCTTTTGACCGTTTGTATTTACCATCTCAGGTGGCACGTTTCACAACCCTTGTACATTAGTGGGTGCGCCACATTAAATGCTAAATACAAAAGGTCAAAAGCAAATGGTTGACATAGCATTACACAATGTCATACCCATATTTCTATACAGGATTATCAAACTCATTAAATTGATCATGAAAGGGAATATTTTTTTTGGTCTTCATGTCATTTTGCCAGATAGAACGGGACACATATGGCATGTTGCAGTGCCACCCGTATCCCAATGAGTATGGGGACTCATCCAAGCCATGCCCGCATTGTGCATTCTTCATGGGCTTGCAGAGGAAACAGGGGGTAAAAGTTCAAGAAGGCCAGCAATTTGATATACGCGCAACAGTTGAGGAGTTTAAGCAAGATGTAAACATGTACATGTTCTGGAAACCGGGTATGGATATTCACGTTTCTCATGTTCGTAGGAAGCAAATTCCTGCGTATGTTTTTCCGGATGGATATAAACGTTCACGACCATCGAGGCACACAAACCAGCAGGCAGAAAGAACTTCTGAAGAAGATGCTGAGGGCTGCAGGTCTCAATCTGCGGAAAAACAGCTCAAAAGGAAAAAGGATTCTGAATTAGTGGATGCAGAGAAAGATATATCAGCGAAGCGGGTTTCTGTTAGCCCACAGAGGGTAGGGTCAGTTTCTCCAGCAAGTGTTATAAGTACATTTGGCGGAACATCTCAGGCCAGATGCTCCGTGGAGGTTAAATTAGAGCCTTCACCAAAGATCAAGATGGATTATAATGAGGCTGGATGTACTAGGAGGGTTTTGAATCTGGAAGAGGGTCCTGTTGATGGTGTGAAACCATTTAAGCAGTTGGCGCAGGGGGAAAATGACGATAGTTCATTGGCATCAAATTTCAGCATTCAATCCCTCAATGGCGAGGTGAGTTCCTTCATTTCAGGATTTTGGGTTTGCAGATGGCTGTAAGAATACTGAGAGTTTTGAAGATAGTGAGAGCCGGGATCCTTGCAGGGTAATGCATGTGCAGCAGATCTAGACACGGTTTTGGAAAATGGGTGTTTAAATCGAGGCAGAGTATTTGAAAACAGCTTGGCGGAAACGTTAGAGGTTGTGAATCTAAGCCTTTCGTTCTTTCTTGCTCCTATCTTTTGCTACTCTTTGCTGCTTCCTGTTATATTTCCAATTCTTAGTGTATTATTCTTTTATATGTGCTGTTCTCCCTGTGCCAACCTCTTGCTTTGTGATGGGGTCATCATAACGAGGACCAAGATGTCTTTTTACAGCTTTGATTCGAGAAAATTTGGAAAGGGGTACTAGAATTTTGTGTGCTTGTTAAGCCTTGTTGCATGGCTTGCAACTAGAAGATAAGGATCAAATAGTCAGTGGGTTCTCGCATGTAAGAGAATCTGATGGTGAAGGATCTCGATTTTCAGATGATATATGAACAATTTTTTCCGTCCCATTTTTCCCATAATCATTTCATTTCTAATTTGTTGCACAGAATCTCCTAACTGGTGTATCTTTGGTAGTGTGGTCCAGCACCACAGCTTGTGCTACATCTCCAGTTACTGTGATTAAGAACTTAACACATGTTTTGCGTCCGAGGCTTGGATACATAATCCTTCTCCATTTATTTATCCCTATTGTTATGGTTAACTTTTTTTTGGTACCAAAACTTATTTTCACTCGATTTATATTGTAGCCTACTCTTGCACTTGGAGTGGTGGTGGAACCCCAAGGTGGGGCGACTTCTGAATCAGTGCAGAAGCCCGAGATGAGGCATGTATTTCGAAGCCCTAAGCTTTGTGACGTGATGCATGTTGTCTTTATTCTATCCTATTTGGTTGTTTCTTTGCCTTGTTTTTTAGCAGGTTAAGTCTGGAATCAACAGCATAACATTTGGAGAAGAATCCTTCACATAGTTGATCATGTACAAGGGGAGAGGTACACTTCTATTATCTTGTCAATTTGGGCAAGGGGTGCGGAAACTGGGAGAAATGTGCCCTACGGGTCCTTCAGTGTACGGTTCTTGCTGTCGTTTGCTGGGCTGTTGAAGACGTACTCAATACAAAAAGAAAGAACAAAAAAGGAAAAGGAAGATGCTCTGAGCCTTGGGATTATCTATTGGAATGGAACTTGGGGGTTAAACTCGGCAGCTATTTTGAGCAGCTTTTTGCTCCTGGGTTCGTTTGTTGTGGAAAGTTTTCTGCCTTTCTGTAATATTATGGAATACTTGGACTGATTGTAGTTGCTTGTTTAGTCGAGGTGAGTTGGGAGTTGTTAGGATACCCTAACGTCTGTTCGGCCTGTTAGGAAACCCTAATGTCTGTTTGGCCCTGTGACTTTTAGTAAACGTTTCTGACATGGGTGTACTTGTGCTTTTATAATTACAATTTTATTGTAGTCTCTCTCTCTCTCCCCTTCCCTTTTGGTATCCACCAGTAGACCAACTCATGCTTGTGTGGGCGCACACAAAATTGATGCAACTGTGGTATCACCAGGAATTTGTTCTTGTTCAGATGAGGAGTAATTATGTGGAGGAAATTGTTTTATTTCCAGATGCAGCAAAAATTGCCCAGATAGTTATACGGTTTTTGCAATTTGAGTACAGGAGACTCTAGTTTGACTTGCATATGAATGACAACAGGAAACGGACATGCTTTGGACATAGATTTTCAAACATTGATTCAGACACATCTGTATAGGAGCCACATGATTTGTGAGACCACACAAAATGCTTTGGACAGATTTTTCGATGCTCTCCTGTTGAATAACTAGGGGCTTTGTTGGGGGGCTTAGTGTTGATCGCTATATAATTGGTCATTTTGGAGGGCTCGTAAGTGAGATGCAAATTTTCATAGTTTGACAGAGTAATGATCAGATCAAAGCTGCCTTAAAAAATGGAGGGGTATCAATTAGTACAATCAATTTTTTTCCATCCATATCGTTGATTTTAAGTGTGAGGTTATTGTGTGGCTATAATCATTTGACGAACCAAATTGTTTATATGACAATTGTCTTCTTTAGTCTCTGAAAGTGAACAATTCGGACCATTGATGTGCGTTCGTAGTGTATCACCAAGCATAACTGGAGATACAATTCAATCCTAATGAGAGAAGGGCAGAAAAGATTGCCTAGATGGTCAAGTCTCATCCCCAGAACGTCATTTCCCCTTGGGGATTTGCAAGTCTAAACAATTCAGTCCCTCAAAGGTATATTGAAGCTGTGCTTAGGAGACTGTTATTTGCTGTTGGGACAATGTAAAATTGCAAAATCTTACAAGTACTAATATGCATCCTGTATCTCTACGACTACCTATTACATGACATTCTGCTTACAAAATAAAAACGATGATCATCTTTATCCGATGCCAGCAAATTCACGACTTGCCTGGACTGCCTTCTCTCTCTCTCTTTCTCTCTACAACAAAATCGAGCATCACACATTTCAGACGACATAATCGCCATCGTCATCTGCTACCTTCTTGCTACGCGTGTAGCTAGACAGATACTTGTTGGCACTGGCAAGGAGGGGAGCAGCGTCGTACTCAGTTCCAACTTTCTTCACTTCACTACCTTCCACAGGACCAATCCGGTGCAGCATCTGCAAGACCTCCTTCATAGAAGGCCGGGACGAAGGTATTGTGCTTGTGCATGTGAGCCCTATATTAAAGACTCTGGTCTTTTCTTCCAAGTTTAATGGTTCCTTGATGTACTCATCTAAGGCATCAATGACGGGATTTCCTTCTCTGTGTCGACGCCAAGCCCACTCTGCCAGGCTCGTGTGCTCATCCCCGTCGTTGGCCTCTCTTCCGGTCACAAGTTCCAAGAGTACGACTCCAAAACTGTAAACGTCGATCTTCTCGTTCACTTTTGTTGTATAAGCATACTCTGTAATCAAGGAAATAGTTTAGTCAATACCCATTTTTTTCGCGTTTAATAGGGAAATAATAGACGCTAGATAAACTACAGAATGAACCACGAATATAGCAGATAACGCAAGCCCTCTTACCTGGAGCCATGTATCCAAACGATCCAGCGACAACAGACATGGTATTAAGCTCGTCGCGCTTGGCAAGAATCTTGGCAAGGCCAAAATCAGCCATCCTTGCCTTGAACTTGGAATCCAACAAGATATTGCTCGACTTGACGTCGCGATGAACGATCCTTGGTGTGCAATCATGGTGCATGTAACACAAACCCTGCGCAGCTCCAATGGCAATCTCCAACCTTTTAGGCCAATCCAACGCGACACGGCGAGCCGGATCAATCTCTCTCTTCTTCTTCACATGTAGCCACTTATCAAGACTCTGATTCTCCATGTACTCGTACACAAGCAGCTTTGAGTCCTCACTAGAAATGCAACACAACAACTTCACTATATTGCAATGCCTGATTGTTCCCAATATATCAACTTCTGCCGAAAACTCTTTCTCTAGGTTGTTGTCCAACTTCCCTTTGGTCCAAATCTTCTTCACAGCAACATAGTCCCCGAAATTATTAACCGCGACTCGATAAATTTTCCCTGACCCTCCACTCCCGATCAAGTTATTCTCCGTCAACCCTGCAAGAATGTTTGCCTTGGTGAAATTAAACCTTTGGAATGAGGTCAATTTCCACGCGGCAAGGTTTCGCTTGAGCTTCTTCCTCCGGTAGTCTCTAACCATGAAAAAGGTCAATAGAGCGGTGAAAAAGAACAGAAGTACCGCAAAAACCAGAATCAACACGAAAATCTTGGGGGACAAATCGTTCAATTTTCGGGTTTTGGATGAACAAAATCGGACATTTGGAATAGGGGTAGTGGCACAAAGATTGGGATTGTTCAAGAAACTGGTGTCATAAGCCAAGTTATCAAATGGACGTGGGATTTGGCCAGAAAGTTGGTTGGATGACAAGTTTAAAGTGGTCAACCTCAACCGGCCTAACTCCGCCGGAATCTGACCGGCAAATCTGTTTTCCGACAAGTCGAGGTTCAAAAGGTCCGGCAAAGTTCCGATCACCGCCGGGATTGGACCAGAGAGTCGGTTCCTTGAAAGATTCAAAGTGTTGAGATTTTCCCACGACAAAATTGTTGTGGGAAAATCTCCGGTTAATGAATTCCCAGCTAGGTTCAAAGTAATCAGCTGCGGCAGATTAGTCAAACCCGCAGGAATTTCGCCGGAAAGCTGATTGTTACTTGCCATGAACACAACTAATCTCACCCAAGAGGAAACCGCACTTGGAATCTGACCCGAAAACTTGTTATCACTGATCTCCAATCTTGATAAATTCCAAGCCAATTCACTCGGAAGATTACCCGTAAAGGAATTGTTACTCATCATCAAACTTGACAAGTTGAACAACGTGTAGATACCCGCCGGAATCTCGCCGGAAAAGTTGTTGTCGTAGAGCTGAATCGTTCGCAAAGTGACGCAATTCGTCAGCGATTTGGGCACTTCTCCGGCGAGATTGTTCGAAAAAGCCACGAGCCCCTTCAGTCTCCGGCCAAAACACAAGTTCTCCGGCAAGGCGCCGGTGAACAGATTATCACAGACTTCAAAAGCTTCAAGATTGGAATGAAGGCCCATTTCAGGTGGTAAGGTGCCATTCAACTGATTCGAGAAAACCCGAAAGTTCTTTAGTGCCGGAAGTAATCCGATGCTCGCCGGAATTTCGCCGGTAAATTGATTGAAATATAGATTCAAGAGCTGCAACTGCTGTAACTTCCCAAAATCCTCTGAGATTGAGCCACTCAAATTGTTATTCGATAAATCGATCTCGATCAAGTTCAATGACTCGATAGGTGTCGGAATTCCACCCGATAATCGATTTTTATACAAATAAACAACACTCAAGTTTTTCAGTTGAAACAGAGCTTTTGGAATTGGACCCTCTAAATCATTACAAGATAAATCCAAGTGCTCAAGGCTCGACAAGCCCGAAAAATTTGCGGGTATTTCACCGATTAAATTGGCGAAGGTGATCCACAAGTAAGTCAGTTTCTTCAGGTTTCCAAACTCCGGCGGAATTTTCGCCGGGGTAAGGGGATTGTAAGGCATGCTTAGATGCTCTAAATTCGACAGGTTTCCGATTTCGGCCGGAAAACTGCCGTTGAACAGGTTCTGGTACAACTTTAAGAACCGCAGCTCCGGCAGCCCGCCGATCGCCGGCGGGAAATCGCCGGAGAAATTGTTGGCGCCGACGTCAATGTACCGTAGGGAGGAGGAGAGGCGGTTGACGTCGGATGGGATGGGGCCCACGAAGTTGTTTTGGGAGAGGTCTAGGTACCGGAGGCTTGAGCAGTTGTAGAGAACTGTGGGGAAATTTCCCGGGAAGTAATTGTAGGAAAGATCGAGCACGGTTAGGTTTTTCAGGTCGCAAATGGACGGTGGGATTGGTTTTGTGATGTCGTAGTTCTTGAGGTTGAGCCCCGTGACCGCACCACCGGTGCAGGTGATTTCCGGCCATGAACACGGCGGCGACGAGGTGCTCCACGAGGAGAGCTGCGGCGGGTTTCCCCACTGCTGTTTGATGGTGAGGAGGATTGTTTGGGTTTGGTCTGCCAGGGGTTGCGAAATTACAAGAAAGGGCATGAGAGTGAGGAGGAAGTAGAAGAATGGGGCTGGGAGGGGTGGGAAGGGTGAGGGTAGTTTGGGCATCTTTGTGGATTTGGGGTTTTTTCCCAGTTGTTCACTGAGTGTGAAGTGTTAGTTGGGAGGCCAGGGAGTTTATTTCCCGGGGAAATGTGAAGTGGCAAAGGTCTTGACTTTCAAATTTGGTTGGCTACGTGAGGTGTGTTTAGGTGTATTTATATGGAGTATTTTGGTTGTATGTGCAGTGTGCCACGAAAGTCACGTAATTTTCCAATTTTCCAATTCTTGGTGTCCCACTCTTGGAATTTTTTATTTTCTTTTTTATCTCACTCTTGGAACTTTTTGGTCTTCGCCCGTCGTTTGGGTTGTTTCTTTCGAGGATTGTTTTTGCATGCACGCAGTGTTGTCTACCTAGAGTACATGGTTCGTTTTGGTTGATTGTGGCAGTAGAGGTTTGATGTAGTAGACCACCGTCAATGGGTATCGGTTTCAATTTGCATGCTCTTTTCGGACTTGTATTTGTTTGATGTCGCACTTACTTGTGTTTTGTCTTTTATTTGCTTTTTGTGGTTAGGCTTATGTATTAATTGTTACTTGTGGTGGGGTGTTGCGTTGTAATTTCCATATTATTAATGAAGTTCTTTTCTCTTTAAAAAAAAAAAAATGAAGTTCTTGCCATTTGCTAAAAAAAAAAAATTGAAAAAATGAAAAGAAAAATCAAATGTGTGGTAAGTCTTATTTTTTTGGTTGCTGGTGTTGTCTTTAGTGATACGTAATAAATTTGGTCTTTGAGTCTTGAGGATCTTTGAGCACTGTTGTTTTCATGCTGAGCGGGTATATTCCACGTAGTGTCCGTTCGACACTTCGAAGCCGTCCGATACATTTTTGGACGGCTCAGATTGAAACCTTCTCCCTCCTCTCACCTCTCCTCTTTCTCTCTCAATTTTCTCTCTTCAATCCGAGCCGTCCAAAGTCGCATCGGATGGCTTGGATGTGCCAAGCGGGCACCACGTGGTACCCACCCCGCACTGAAAAATTTCTCCACGTAGGACATTCCAGGAAAGATATTAATGCTAATGCTAGGTCCACCGCATTCCATGCGGTGACTGGTCCACTGCACGGCTATTGGAGCCCCACAAAAATACAGAAAAATATTCATAAATTTTAAAATAATATTTTATGGGGCCCTGTAAAAACTCAATTCCAACGGATATCGGTATGTATGTTTTTCGGAATTTGTAGGAACAAAACTATTTAGTTTTACAGTTTCGTCCCTATAAATTCAAAAAACATATCTACGGATATCTGTTGGAGCTGATTTTTACAGAGTCTCATAAAATATTATTTTAAAATTTATAAATATTTTTCTGTATTTTTATGGGGCCCGAAATGGGTCTCAATAGTCATGCGGTGGCCGATCACCGCACCACCAGTCACCGCACCACACATGCGGTGGCCGTAGCATTGCTCAGATGTTAAAACCTAGAAGCCCCCACAAGCACGAGGTCAAAAAACAATTAAAGGAGTCCGGTATTCTTCACTCACAATCACAAGGTGGCTGGCAACTCACACGAACTTTCATCCCGTTGATTCCTTTTAGTTCTGTCTCTTTCTACTTTGTTAGTTGACTTTGACTATTCTTTGCCCCCTTGGCCCCAACTTCCAAGAGATTTCTTTGTCATAAGGAGAAATAATCATGTAAGGCGGGCCATCACTCGTGTGACAAAAAATAAGATCCATTACGATCACGATCTGCGGTTCAGGTAGTTTGATTTATGCGCCCGAAGTGTTGGTGACATCTCCCATAAAATTAGATGTTTTATCACTGATCATGCAAAAATTAAGTTGCTCAGACATCATCAACGTCCATTTGAAATTTTGAATGAAGAAAACCTGTAGCAAGAGAAATGGTACGGGAGACTCTCGATCGCCATTCATTTTTTTTTTCTTTTCTGAAAAGTATAATTCAACTAAGTATACATCAAATTATGATCAACGAAAAAAAAAAGAACGCATGAGAATACCTACAAAATGAACATGGAAATGTGAAATGCATGGGGATAATTAATATATGGTAGTTAATGATTTCCTTATTACAAATACTGGTTTTCATGTTTGCTGTAATCGTTCTAGATGAAAACAAAGAGGAAATAGAAAAAACAATAGTCAAATTTCGTTTTCGTACAACGAAAAGTTTACACCCACCATTCACTTTTACTGCTCCCCCACCATTCTCAACTCATCCCAAAAGTATTTTGGACAATTTGAATTTTAAATTTTTTTTTCCAAACTCTTCCATAAAAGAGTTTTTTTAAAAATCCGAACCATTGACTGCCGAGACGGATGGTGAGATTAAGAGAACAGTGAAACTGTGCGGTGAGGGTCTATCTAGAATAATGTGCAGTAACATATCCGGTAGGGGTTAAGCTCTCCTCCATGCCTTTATCCTCCATACCCCACCAATCCAAGGATTAAACTCGATCGATTCCCTCCATATCCTTATCCTCCGTACTCCACAAAACTCGACTATTTTGGCTCCATCTTGAACTCCAAAAAATTAATCCAAAGGGTTCATCTCGTAACTCTTGCATTCTAGTATATGTGCGAAAAACCATCTAATAAGAGAAGTACATAAATAAAATATTACCATGCATTGTTTAAGTAACCAGTACAAAACGTTATGCACGATTAATTTTGTTTTCTTGCTAGCTCCAGATCTCTTATCTTTGACAAATATAAAATCAAAACATGTCATTTATTTCTTGATACTATATATATAATACACATATCTCTCCGTATAACAAAGCGTCTCTCTCCACTCATATAAGCTAGTCTCCATAGAATAGCTTCAAAGCAACCTCCTCCAACAAAAAGCCCGCACTAGCTAATTAAAAGTGGGAGAAAAAACACACACCCTAGTGGGAATAATCTAAGGCGGCTTGAACTTAATTAATCTAGAAGCTTGGGGTCGACGGCTTAATTACGTTACGTAACGTAAGCAAACACTTCGATTTAGGGAATTGGATAAATTTCTTACTTTTTTTTTATATGAGATGCGAGGTTTTTTTTTTCTTTTTTCTTCCCGATATATTCATGTGAATTTACTACATTATATTTCACTTTGTGACCCGGTGGGTGGTCTCCGATTGATGATAAGTTATCAGACGAGATAAAAGTTGTTGTTGGCCAAGATGGATCGGCTTGCAGTCGATGGTGGTGGTACCGTAGTAGATTGAAGAAAAAAAAAAAACAACCTTAATTTTAGGGTTAAGTTGAAGATGATGGCATTTTAGGTTCAATTCTGAAATGGGTGTGGAAATTAATTAAAAAAAGGGATTAGAGAGATTCTTTTTTGGGTTCAAATAAAATTACTTAGAGTGAATCAATGAAATGGTATTTCCCTTAGTTTAGATGTAATGAAGACAAAAAGAAGAAGAAGAAGATGTAATAGTTCTATAGGGATGATGAAAAGGAGGGAGTGCATCAAACACATCAAATGCGAGGATTGTGCCTTTGGATCTGGTACTGCTCACTTTGATGTTGCCCATTTTCAAACTACGAAGAGCTTGTTTGACAACGTGACATTATAGAAGGGATTAATGCCTTTGATGTATTTTGACATTTTGTAAGGTCTGCTTTTGGTATAAAATCTCAATTTACCAAAAAAAAAAAAAAACCCCTTAACTTAAGTGTGCTTACGTGTTGATTATTTTTCCATCGTTCTCTATTAGTCCATGTGCGGATTATTCATGATAAAATTAAATCCAATTATATTTGTTGGGTAACATAGTATTGTTTACTTCGTAATTTCCTTTTAGACCAATTAGATTTTTTGATGAATAATCTAAGTAAATTGATTAAAAAGTACTAACAGTTCAGATCATCAACGGAGCCCTTGAATAGGCTCGAAATGCGGTTGGCTAAAATTGAAATTCATAAACTTAGAGCATCTCCAATGGGAGATGTCAAAGCTGAGGCGGACAAGTTAACGGTCATTTTTTGCATCAACTTTCAATTCATTCCATCTGCCTTTACTCATGCCAAAGCTGACGTGGTTTTGACATCTTTCACTCTCATGCCAATTTTGATATCTATCTCTCCACATGTCAAATTTCAAAAACTACCTTTGGAAGTTCAAAAAAAATTTCTGTCGTTTGAAGAATTTTTTTTTTTTTTTCCCTTTTAAGTTTGAGCTCTATTTTTTTGACACAAGAGGATTGGAGAGGGAGAGCTTGATGTCAGATTAGAAACGTCAAAATGCCACGTAAGCCTTCAAAAAATATTTGACATCACCAATTCGACATCTCCTTTTAAAGATGCTCTTAAAAGGATAGATTATGATACATTTTCAACTTTCAATGAATCACGTACTTAGAAGTTTCTACTTTGAAAACTAAAAAGAGAATCTGTAATTTCTTAACTGTCGTACACGTCATGTTTTGAAACCTCAACCGCAACTAATTGTTCCACTGATAGTTATTTGGCCCAACTTTTATGTAATTAATATAACTTGTGACATGTTTGGCAATTCTTTCTTATTCTGATTATTTTCTATCTTGCTTATTAGTAAAACTTATTTTATGCAAATAAGTAAGTGAACAAAATGGACTCTTCCAATCCGTGTACGTACGTAAGTACAAGATCGAAAATCATTCTTCTCATTGTAATTAAAGAAATACAAAAAGGGTGAGCAATTTTGCTTTCTTTGATTGGTTCCTAGCTATTTTTGGAGAGAGAAAAAGTTCATGGCAAAAATGAGAACAAAAGTTAACTTCTTTTATTGATTTTTCATTTAGCATTTTCTTTGTTTTTTTTTTTTTGGGTGTATAAACAACAAAATTTCACTTAAAACTTGACAAATGACACATCGAGAATAGACCAAATACATGCCACAAAGATTGAGACAAGTAAAAGGCCACAAAATTTCTCTCCCACTTGCTAATTTCGCATCAGTTGTCTTTTCTATCTACAAAGTCTCAAACATAGGCTTAAATTGGCCTATAAGGTTTATGGTTTTCAAAATTTACGTAGTATTTTATAGGATAAGAGATTTGCACCAATGCACTACGAGTGTGCTACACCGTCGCGGCTCCATATTTCTAGCCTGTGATGTTAGGTAACATGAATTTACCTCCAATGAAATCATGTTCACGTGTATTCCCTTTGGGTGAATGCATGTATTCTGATCAGTACTTGTGGAAAAGTTATAAAGGCATCTAGAATGGTGAAATATCAAAGACTTGGAAGTCCAATGTGAACCATCTATTTCATTTCTTTTGTGGGCCGAAAAGAAAGGGGACAAAAGAAGGGTTGTTAATTGGGTGTTTGGAGGGGTGGATTACCTGCTAACCCTATGGGATTCAAATAAGGTTAGCATAGCCATCATTTCCAAGTTTATAATGGTTAGGCAATTGGGTTTGTCCTTGATGTAATCATGTTTCCCATTACTTATGAAGACTAAAAAATTATGGTAATTAAGAAAGATGGTTGACGGGACTCAAGTGGAGGGACAGTCATGTGGTTGACACTACATATTTACATAGATTCAATAGGGTTTCAAATCTCACTAACAACAACTAACAATGTTAACTTTTGCCGAGAAAAAAAAATAGTGAAATTTTGGTGCTATTTGTGTTTTTAGATTAGGATTAGGTAACAGAGAGATTTCAAATACTAGAATAGAGGTTGCGTTGAAAGTGTTGGTGTTGTAAATACTTATCACGTATAGTAATTTTTTGCTTCCTTTCTGGTGTGGACCCAAAAACATTGTACAAAGGCGCGTTTGCAATAAATGTAGAAAATAATTTTATCCGAAGTAGCTATAAATCTATGATCAATCTAGTCAAACAAATGGGAGTGATTTTTGTCACTTCCTAAATTGTTAACGGCACTCCCCAGAATCAATTCATGTTGATTTTGGCACTCCCCAAAAGTTAACAATTTGGGGAGTGGCAAATCACTCCCAAAACAAAAAGTACATTATTTGTTGCAAAAGGTGAAAATTTGAAATTAATTAGAATCCAAACAAGACCCCAAGAAATTCAGACTTGCCCATATTAGAAATTCACAATATAAAGAAAAATTTTCTTGTTTGATTTTTTTCCCTTTTTGGAAGCAGAAAAAGAATAAAACATTATTTTATCATGGGTTTTGATTTTGGCGCTCCATTTTTTGTACTTAGGCCCACTTTTAATGTGAAGTTATTAGTAACTTAATGTACAAAATAGCTTGCGTACAAAAGTAGAACGCCAAAATCAAATTTTATCACTGAAATCATGCCATATTCTAGATGCATAGTCCTTGTGAAAGTATTGAGAAAAGGAGAGATATTGTATTGAATTCAATAATGAAAGTTTACAATAAGACCTCTATTTATACAGGGGAGAGCACCTAACTATGGAAAGAAAATCATCCTAATTACAATACAATCGGAATCAATTACAATCAAACTGAAATCAAGGGGATCAAGGAAATCACATCATATAATATCATATCATATCATATCATATCGGGACATGATTACGATTTTATATGATTACGATATAATCTAACATCCCCCCTCAAACTCAAGGTGGTAGTGCAGATGCCAGCTTGAGTTTGGACACTAAATCAAGAAAACGTCCAGGAGGATGAGTCTTCGTGAAGATGTCTGCGGTCTGGTCAGTTGAGGAAACTGAAAGAAGGCAAACGCTACCTCGAACAACATGTTGTCGGATGAAGTGACAATCAATCTCAATATGTTTGGTGCGATCATGAAACACATCATTGCGAGCAATTTGAACAGCGCTCTGATTATCACAACAAAGTGTAGTGGCAGTGGAATGAATAACACTCATATCAGTGAGGAGCCATCGAAGCCATAGCAACTCCTGAGTAGTGTCAGCAATAGCACGATACTCTGCCTCAGTACTTGAGCGAGAAACAAGAGATTGCTTCTTACTTCACCAAGAGATGAGAGAGTCGCCAAGAAAGAAGCAGTAGCCTGTGGTAGATCGACGATCAGTGGGATCACTAGCCCAATCAGCATCAGAATATGCACATAACTCAAGAGAAGAATGTGCTGAATAGTAGAGGCCATGGAATAGGGTGCCTTTGACATAGCGAAGAATCCGAAGGACAGCATCAAAATGAGTCGATCGAGGAGCACACATGAACTGGCTGACTATGTGAACAACATAGGCAATGTCAGGTCGAGTGACAGTAAGATACACAAGACTACCAACCAATTGGCGATAACGAGTGGCATCAGGAAGTGGTGAACCATCCAAAGGAGTGAGTCGAGTGGTCGGCTCAAGTGGGGTGGATGCAGTCTTGTTGTCGGTGATACCAGCACGACTAAGAAGATCAGAAGCATACTTAGCCTGAGTGAGATAGTAGCCATCGGGTGTAGATGAGATCTCAAGACCTAAGAAGTAGCTCACAGTACCTAGATCCTTCATTTGAAATTGCTTATTGAGAAAGGCTTTAAGATCAGAAATACCAACATTATCATCGCCAGTAATAATCATGTCATCAACATAGAGAAGAAGAAAAATGATACCACGTGCAGACTTCCGGATAAAAAGTGCCGAATCATACTGGCTAGAAGAGAATCCAAAATTTTGAATAGTGGTGCTGAATTCTGTAAACCAGGCACGTGGAGCTTGCTTGAGACCATAAAGAGTGCGATTAAGTTTACACACTTTGTTTGGAGGATGATTATACCCAGGTGGAGGCCGCATATAAACTTCTTCGGTAAGATCACCATTGAGAAAGGCATTCTTGACATCCATTTGATTTAGACTCCACTTGCGCACGGCAGCAACCGCAAGTAGACTCCGAACAGAAGTGAGACGAGCAACTGGCGCAAAAGTTTCCTCATAGTCAATACCATACTTTTGAGCAAAACCCTTTGCTACCAGACGAGCTTTGTAACGCTCTATAGAGCCATCAGATCGAGTCTTTATCTTGAAAACCCACTTAGAACCAATAGGAGTCTTGCTAGGAGGAAGGTCAACGATATCCCAAGTGTGTGTTTTATCCAAAGACTGTAATTCTTCTGCCATTGCTTGCTGCCAAAGAGGGTTAGAACTTGCCTCACGGTAGGAGTGAGGTTCATGCTGAGAAAGAATAGTAGAAAAACAATGATAATCACGAAGATGAATAGGTACTTCCCTTACCCGTGTAGAACGACGAAGTGGTGAAGTATCAGATAGAGGTGGTGCAGAAAGCTCAATAGGAGGATCATCGGATAGAGGTGGTGTAGGAAGCTCAATAGGAGGAGAGCTAGGTGATGGAAGGGGCTTAGGCTCAGGAAGAGAGGAGTCAGAAGGAGTAGGATCATCGGACAGAAGCGGCGCCTCGGGATAGGTCGTATAAGGAAGCTCAGAAGAACCTGTATCAACGTCATCAAGGAATATATCTGCAGAAGGGTCAATGAAGAAAGGAGAAGCAGACATAGCTGGTAAATGAAACTTGGACATAGAAGAAAACATTTTGTGTTCCCAAAATATGACATGCTGAGAAATGCGAAGACGTTGGGAAGAGGGATTCCAACATTTATATCCTTTATGCTCAATCGAATATCCTAAGAAGCAACAGAGACGAGCGCGTGGTTCCAACTTCGTACGCTCATGAGGTTGTAAGAGAACAAAACAAGCACATCCAAAAACTTTGAGAAGATTATAGTTTGGAAATATACCATATAATCGTTCATAAGGAGACTGATTCCCAATGGTAGGGGATGGGACACGATTAATCGTATAGATAGCGGTGAGAGCAGCTTCCCCCCAAAGTCGCTCAGGACAGGAGGCATCTATAAGAAGTTCACGGACAGTACCTAGAATGTGTCTATGCTTACGCTCAGCGCGACCATTTTGTTGAGAAGTGCCAGGACAAGACCTATGTGTCAAGGTTCCATTTTGGCGAAGAAATTTTAAAAATTCAGTTTCTTTATATTCCATGGCATTATCAGCACGAAAAACTTTGATTGGGCGAGAAAATTGAGTTTGGACCATTTTAGAAAAATCATAATAAATCTGTTGTAATTCAGATCTATTTTTCAGGAGATATAACCATGTAAAACGAGAATAATCATCTACGAAAATAACAAAATATTTAGATCCGCCCATGGTGGTGTTCGGTGAAGGTCCCCAGATATCAGAATGAACTAAATCAAAAGGAACAGAGGAGAAAGAGTCACTCCGAGGAAATGGCAATGCCGGTTGTTTGCAAGTTGACAAGAAAGACAATCTACATGTTCATCTTTAACAGGTCCTAAATGTCCACTTGAAACTAGGGTACGTATTCGACCAAGAGACGCATGACCCAATCTAGAATGCCACATACCAAGAGAATTAGAAGAATTAGACGTAAACAAACATTGGGATTGACTCACTGGAGATGCAGAATTAAGAGATGAGAACTGAGATGGAATGTGAAGATTGATGAGCTGATACAGGCGTCCGACCTTTCGGCCTATCCCAAGAGTTTTACCTGTCCAAGGATCCTGCACATGACAGCCAGTAGCAGAAAAGATAACGGTAAGCCCAAGTTCACACAATTGACCAACAGAGATTAAATTCAATGTAAGTTTAGGGATCAAATATGTGTCAGATAGAGATATGGTGGAAGTAGAGATATGACCGACATGATTGGCATGCATGTGAGAACCATCAACTGTTTGGATAACTGGAGTGTGAGTGGCATGTGACTTGGAGGAAAAAATGGTAGAATCAGATGTCATATGGTTACAGCAAGCTGAATCAAAGAACCATGAGGATGTACCTGTGGCAGCAGACAAGGCAGTAGAATTCTTACCAGACTCGGATAAAATACCACATTTTGAGAGAATGTCCGCAAAAACATATTGCAGTTCACTTTTGGTAAACCGAGATGACGGAGGGTATTGCTTGAGACCTTCCAAGATGACCCGAAAGTATGACGCCATGACAGATTGCTCCATAATTATAGAGCACGGAGTGAATCAACACACCAGAGATCAGATGCAAAATACCAGAGAATAATCGAAAAAATGTGGCGGCGTGAACAGGTTAAAAAATATATGGTGCAGGGTCGATTTGAATTTGAAACAGAACGAGAAACGAAACTGGAGTTGTGGTGTCCTTGTGTGGGTGGGTCGCGGGTGTATGGTCTTGTTGCCGACAGATAATATTGAAACTAGCTGGGTTATAATCTGGGTGGGTCGGGTGGAATGATAATGATCAGATGGTGATGATTAGATGCGGTTGACTTGAATTTGGAATTGGTGAGTTTGGACTTGAAATGGGTCCAATTGGTCCAACGTGGCTGTTGGAAATTGGAGATGGTTTTGATTTTAGTGGAACTGAGATGGGTTTAGGCAGTAGATGGGAACATTAGAAACTGATGGTAATTGGTGGAGTTGGCTCGGTGGTTGCAAAATGGTGAGACGGTAAGGGCAAGGCGGAAGATGGCGATGGAAAAGCTAAGTATTAAGCCTTAGCTCTGATACCATGTGAAAGTATTGGGAAAAGGAGAGATATTGTATTGAATTCAATAATGAAAGTTTACAATAGTCCTAATTTGTAAGGACAAGGAGAGTTTTGCGAACTGCCTCCTCGTAAAGTTTGAACTTGGAAAAGTGAAAGTAGACTTGGAAGTTACAAAGAGTCACCTACTTTTTGTTTGTTTGTTGGTAATATAAGGTGTCCCGGGTCAACTTGCTCGCATCTCAGACGAATTTTTACAGTCCCTTTCACAACCGTCGTTTCACACGCTTGCGCATGGGGATGAGCTAACCCCAAGAATTATTGACAAAAAAAATTGAACCTGAAACCTTAGGATAAAGAAAACAGCTAAGTTCCAAGCCAAAATCACTTGTCAGGGTTAGAGTCAGCTATTTTATCACAGAAAAGTCTCACTTAATTAATTTTCACCAAGAAAATACAAGAGGGGTTAAAATTTGCATACTGTTCAAAGCATGTCCTTATGGAATATAAATACTCCAACTGAAGATGACATGACGTTAGGAAACTGATTTTCGCGCTCCATTTTTTATTGATGGCGCTTCAATTTTAACGTGAAGTTACTAGTAATTTCATGAACAAAACGGAGCGACATCAATAAAAAGTGGAGCGCGAATATTAATTTTCTCGTTTATTGTCGACAAAGAAAGTGATATATATATATATATATATATATACACACACACACATACAGAGTCTGGTTCAAGTCCAAACCTCTTTTCGTCCACACCTGTCCGCACCGCCCCATTCCCGATCGAATTTCGATAATCCGAGCCGCTCAATGTGTTCAGAATGTGATTTTAAGGGTACCCGCGAGAAATCGGCAAAAAAAAAATTGATCGGAAAGTACTTCATTTGAGCAGTTTTTGTTTATATATATATGGTCTCGTTTGGAAAAGCAGATAAGAACGATGGAATTTTAACGAAAATAAGATATAGGAAAGTGGATGAGAAAAGACTGAATCAATCACCGAAAGACTCAGTGGGTTGTTGTGGGAATCAAAAAATTATTAAAAAATAATTAATGGAGGGTTGTTAGTAAAAATAATTAAATGGAGGGTTGTTAGAAGAATCGGAGTAATTATTCGATGGTCTTAGGGCACCATTTCATGGTACCTTAACGCCTATATTCACAATATATTTTTTTGGGGTTTATGTATAGTGGGGGACTCCATAAATTTTAAACAAGATGTTAAAAATCACCTTAATTAATCTACTGGCTCTTTTAGCCAGTTATATACACCCAAAATTTTTATACATCGGTGCTAATAATGTGACCAAAAAATACAAAAATGCATAAGATGGGACAACTATTCACAGTGAATTTTAATATTTTGAGCCAAGAATGACTAAACTGGTGCATAAATACATTAATATTCTTTTGTAGGAAATCAGATGCATGGCGAATAAGTTCGCACGAAATTTTTTTTTTTTTTGGGTTATGCTATTATTTTTTGAGATATGAGTGATTGTCGTTAGAGAGAAGGCAGAGCATGATACCGAATCCAGAAGATCCTTTTTTCCTCTAATTTTTTAAATTCTTAATTACGAGTGTTTACCTTATTTTGGGATAATTAATGTATTAAATATTCAATATGAATTACCTGGATTGATGAGTCTTTTATAATATAGAGTAAGTGTTCAAACGAAACATGATATAAAATTACCACATGTAAAAGAAAAACTAATTCTTATGGTGAACTCAATTGACCACCTAGGCAACTATGGAGCCGCCCGCCTATGTTCACGCACTTAGTACTAGGCCTTCAAAAAATATGTGGTGGATAAGGATGTTGTTGGTGCACCACAAGACGGTGCACCAAAACCACCAACTCACCAAGTACAGAAATGTGGTGGATAAGGGTTCAGAGAGTCATTAATTACAGAAATCAAAGCATTTTTGTACAATACAATTATGGAGTTTGATCAGAAATTCAGAATATTAGTAATTCAGTAATATTTCCCTGCAGTGAAGACTGACGAATTATATGTATCTATCAAAATTTGATTTAAAAAAAAAACCATTCTATATCTATCAAAATTCGATAAACAAAAAAAAAAAACCCAGGCTCTATCTATCGAAAGTATTTTAAGAAGAAAAGATCACGAGAGTCTACCATCTCATTGGATGACCTCCCTAGTTAATTGGGGCTCCTATCAAGATTAGGACCACAAAATTTATTTTATTCAAAGATTAAGTTATTACTACTAAACAACGATAAAAAATCGTCGACCCTTTTTCTTCCATATGCAATGATGGAGACGGATCGTGTGAGAGTACATAGTTGCACAAGTTATTGCCATCCCTGCCCTGTCAATCGTCATGTCTTGTACCTCAATACCTCATTGTATGCAAGTGGTCATATAGGGAGAATGAGAGATGTTACCAAGCGGACAAATGTCACTGAGGCTAAGTTTGGACAAACTTCTCGAAAGGATAAACGGGCTAAATGCAAATTTAAGATGTTTTGAATTTTTTGAAGAAGCAAACACTTTGCCCTGAACATGGAGACAAAGAAGTTAGCCCAAACAACATATTTTACTCAAAGTCAATTTTTGCATAATAACCAAAAAGCCCCTAAATTTTTTTATCCAAGCTCACCCTAAATTGGTTCTTCTTACAAGTTTAGTCCTTAGAAACATTCACAAAATCCAATTGTCCGGTTAATACAGTCTTCTGTTAGCTTTAGAAGAGTATGGCAGTTCGCATAACATACTTCACTAACCCAGCTCAATTTTTTGATTTCTGTAAACAAGTTGGATTATTTCTTGTTTTGGCGAATACTATATGCTCCTAGCATTGTTGCACGATTTCTAGTCATGAAGCATGGATAAAACTAAACCACCCACTCAACTAAAAACTTTTTTACGTGGAATAGATTGGATGCTCGTGAGTGAAGAGTTTCACTTTAAAAAAATAGTTCATCTTATACAACACTTGGCATCTCCAAAACAGTTTACTAAAGTCAAAAAAACAAAAATTGTATGATCAGAACCTTCTGAATATCACCTTGAACAAACTTTCTAGTGTGATAAATAAGTTCAAATAAAGGTCAAGTTTTCGTAGCAGTATCTCGGACATGATTGAAGCAAATAAGATTACACCTACAAATGCCAAGGAAAATTCTCTTTGATCTCTCACTTACAATCCGCTAATACTTCTGTTGAACCAAAGCTTGATCTCCATTCATATGACTCCTACATTCCTGCAAAGAATAAAATTGAGCATCTATTGACCAAATTCTTTAGATAAGGGAGAATTTTCCATAAGTCCACTATAGCAGTTTCAAACCCCATCTAGTTCACTTCTAAACTTCGTAACCCACTAAGTCCACTAGCCTACAAAAATACCAATATAACCCACTATATGTAGCCCGATATATATACCCCACTATATGTAGTTTCTTTTCCATTTCCTTCAAATTGGGGGGGGGGGGGTTGGGGGGAACTTGGACAAGCATCTCGTCCCAGCCTCCTATTGTTGTCGCCATCGCCACCCACCTCCTGTCGCCGTCGCCTCCCGTCCTAGCCTTTCTGTCGCCATCACATCTCCCCTTTGCGTCACCGTCGTGTTCGACAAGTGGCATAGGTCGCTAGTGCGTCACCAAATGAGATCTGCACAAATCTCCACAAGATTGCCATCCTTTCCCACCGTCGGCTTCGTCCCACCATCGCCGTTGTTTTCAACACAAACAGGTAAGTCGAGTTTAGTTTAGGGTTGAACATATATGGTTATTTGTTACAATTTGTGCAGATCTAGTTTGCTTAGGGTTTTGGATGAACTTATGGGATCATATAATGTTATATATGAGCTTCTGAAATCATTTTAATTACAGTGGAAGAACATATGATGCTATATGTTTATATCTGATTCTTTAACATATAGCTCTAATTACATACCGACTGCAATATAATTAGGTCGGGTTCTATGGCTGAAATTACACCCCAAGTTCTTGAAAATATCGTTTTCGCTAACCAAAACCCTCCAATTTGTGGCTCTCTGAAGCAGAGAGCCACAAACTAGAAGCAAAACTGCCACAAAGATCCGAAGAAGTTGTTGTGGAGTAGGAGAACAAAATGGCCCTTAAGCTTCCACCTTAGCACCGTCGAACGCAAAGCACACGTTTCTCTTCTTTCTTTCCAAAGGCTACTGACTTCTTGTTTTCCCAAGAGACTTGATCTCTTTTTAGCTTCCAAGAGAAGCTTACAAAGCATGTGCCAATCATGTGCCATTGTGCAGAATGTTCTACCAAAAACTAGCCCGCACAAATTAATACTTTTGGGCCAAACACAATTGTTATTGGGCTAACAAAATATTGGGCTTCCATTAGAAAGGAAATCCAACATTCTCCCCCTTCCTGACTTATGTGGAAGGATCGACCAAACCCGACAAAGCTCGAAATTTCTCATGCTTGTCCTTAGACAAAGCCCGAAATTTCTCATGCTTGTCCTTAGACAAAGCCTTAGTCATCATATCCGAAGGACTATCATCCGTGTGAATTTTCTCAAGTTGTAACAACTTCATGTCAAGCGTGTCCCTTATCCAATGATATCTAACATCAATGTGCTTTGATCTAGAATGGAAAGTGGATTCTTGCTTAAATGCATTGTACTTTGACTATCACAACAGAGAACATACCTCTCTTGATTCAAACCCAACTCTTGTAAGAACTTCTTCAACTACAACAACTCCTTGCAAGCTTCAGTAATTGCAACGAACTCCACTTCCGTAGTTGATAATACAACACATTTTTGCAACCTTGATTGCCAATTGACAGCTCCCCCTGCAAAGGTCATCAAGTACCCCGAAGTGGACTTTCGAGAATCAACATCACCCGCCATGTCAGCATCCGTGACCCTTCCAACACAGCTTTACCATTTTTGAAACACAAACAAACTCTAGAAGTACGCCAGAGATACCTGAGAATCCATTTCACAGCTGCCCAATATTCTTTGCCTGGATTTGAAAGAAACCGAGTAACAACTCCAACCGCGTGAGCTAAATCCGGCCTAGTATAAACCATAGCATACAACGAAGAACCAACCGCTGAAGCATATGGAAAATTTTCCATCTCTGCCTTGTCCTTTTCACTTGTAGGACACTGCTTCGAACTAAGCTTGAAATGGTTTGCAAGCGGACAACTAACGAGCTTTGCTTTGTCCATCTTGAACCTCTCAAGAATCTTTTCAATGTAACTTTCTTGAGACAACCAAATCTGTAGTGACCTGTCCCAAATATTAATTTATTTTATTTAATGTGGCTGCGTGTAACTATATTTAGTAATTAAGGCATGGATTTTTTTTTATATAGACGTGCACATACGTGTGTATGTGTGTTTGGTTGATCGAGCATGAGTTGTGTGCTATGGACCGAATGCGTGGGACCCATATGTGATGGGAATTTTTTTAATACAAGCTTTTAGAGTCAACTATTATAAATTGTTGGCTTTATGGGCGTTAGTGTAATGACTCAAAACATTTTAGAAGATAGAACAATAGCTTGATTCTTGAAGGGCCATAGTGCAATTTTGCACTTTAAATGGTTGAAGCCAGCCGAGAACTCTAGAGTGTTCTCTCTTTTTCATTTTTTTTTCCATTTGCCGTTCATTCTCTCCCTCTCTCTCTACGACTCTATACAAACCCTCTTTGTTCAACCCCAAAATCTGAGGCCAAGACTCGCAAATCTCACAAACAGGCAAGAAGAAAACATCATCTACTGACAGAGGGCTACGCATTGATCCGAACAAAATCTTGATCGGCCAACTTTGGAGATCCTAGCTTTTTCAAAATTTGGCTCTTTTGAGGTAGGATACATGACTAACCCTCTTGATATGTTTATTTTTAGTTAAACGTTGTGAATTTGGCGTAGAACATGAATATTCTTTAGATTGTGTGAAAATTTGTGTTAGGGTTTTAAAATCTCACATGAAAGTATGGGTTCTTGTTGAATTCTTGAAATTTATGTGTTATTGAGGTGTAGAGATGATTAATGTTGGGAATAGATGTTGTCTATATGAGAGTACCTTGTATCCGTGTTGCGCGTTGAACATCTAGAGAAAAAAAGAAAAATACTTACTTGAGAAATTAAGGTTAATTTGATATGTAAAAATTATGACTCTAACTTGCACCTTGTGATTTATTTTTATGACTTGTGGAGGTTATTTGTGTTAATGAAAGAGTTTATGTGTGTTTGGAGTTTATTGAATGCTTGGAGCTTGGATACTTGATAGGAAAAAATAAGGATGATGTTAGGATAGAAATTATTCCGATTGGTGAGATAGATAGAGATTTGAACCTTGATTATGTTGGTCTAGATCTAGGTGGTGCTCCTATGAAAATTAAGCTAGGCTTGGCGAGCTCCTCGGTGAAAGACCGAAAATTGTTGGGGTGATACACCGTACCCGATTACCCTGGTGCAAGGGTGGTGCTTGTACTCGATTACCCCGATTCATGGGGTGGTACTTGTACCTGTCTACCCTTGGTTTGTGAGGGTGGTGCTTGTACCCGATTACCTTGGTTCATGGGGTGGTACTTGTACCCGGTTACTTTGAGTTAGATATTAGAGTTAGTGTATGGCTATGAATTTGGGTTGAACCTAGGAATGCTGGGCTAGATTGAGTAGGTAGGGAATGTATGAGGTCATTAATATGGTAAATTTATTGACACTTGAGAATTATGTGTGAATTTTTAACTTGTGTTTGTTTCATGACATTTATGTTAAATTTGAACATATTATTTGGTTTAGTCTTGTTTCCTACGGGCTTCGGCTCATGTTGTTTAACCATTTCAGGTGACAATGAGGTGCCAAGTACTTAGTGAAGTGTAGCTACATGGAGTCTCTTTTGCGTTGTTATTTTGTTAGCATATGTCATGAAACGTGTAAGGCCATAAGGCTGTATTTGATACAATGCCTTTTGTAGTTTGATTGTGGAACCGAAAACTTATGTTATTATTTTGGAATTGTAAAATTAGGAGTTATGTACTCATCTTTTGGGAAGCTTATCGTATGGCTTGTAGAACTTATTTTTGGCACTAAAGAATATGTTATTTTTGGGACTTATGGCAACAAATCTAGATAGTTTGATTCTATTGAGTTTAAGATTGGTGAAATATCCTTCATAGTACAAGAAACTTCTCAAGCTTTTGTGAAAAATATATTCGTTACGATAATCCTTATTTAAAAAAGAAGAAGATAAATTGCTTTAAGGTTTTAAAGAAAGAAATGTCTTTTATTTTGGTCAACCCTTCCAATGTTTGACGAGGACTTGACTTTTCAACACGATATTTATGCATTTATGGTATGTGTTAAGGTTGAATTTTTCCGGGGCATTAAAAAATCAACCCCTTCTTTCGATCATGAGTAATTTTCATGTCCAAAATTTGCTTTGCCGGTCCCAAATTTTCATAGCGAAGGATTTACTCAACTCCAACTCCAACTTATTGAACTTCGTAGAATCTCATCCCATAATGAGCATATCATCGACATAGAGCAAGAGAATGATAAAGTTACCGTTAGGAAACTTTTTCACAAACACACTATGATCCGAAATGGTTCTCGAATAACCATGATCCACCATAACGGAATCAAATTTCTTGTACCATTGCCTCAGAGCTTGTTTTAAGCCATACAAGCTCTTCTTCAATTTGCAAACAAGGTTTTCCTTCCCTTTTACTTTGAAGCCTTCGGGTTGCTCCATATAAATCTCTTCTATAAGTGGACAAAATCGAATGGTACTTTGAACAGCACAAGGATGTAACGGCTACTCGTGCCTTCTCACCAGAACCCTAGTTCGTCGTTAGAACCCTAATCTGCAAAACAGATAAGGGGTGAGCACACCTTTGCCTCTCGTGGCAAAGGCCCTTCGATGCCTAAATTATTATCACGTACTAGCAGAAAACCCTAAATATCAATAGGAAGTATTGTATGAGTGCAACGTATTGCGTACCTTTTTCCTCTAACTTTACCTTGTATTTATAGATATGCGTATGCTTGCTGCCCAAGCATCCTCGTTGCCTTAGGTTTCCAATCACATATAGGAAACCCAGGATCCTCTGGATTCTCGTTCCCTTATCCATTCATTTCCTTAGTCCTTTCAGGACTCCTTTCCGTGGCCGGCCAAACATCCCATTCCCGTTGGGTATCTTTCCTTGATCCTACATTCTCGGGATCTCATTGCTTTTCGGAATACCATTGTTCTGGAACCTTCTAAAGTGTTCTTTCCATTTTAGCACTTGAGGCCGTTTTCTCAAGAGTTCTTTCTCTGTTCAGCTACTGTATCACCGAATAAACCGCCTGGACTAGCGACTTCACATATCACTGGTGCTTATCAATTACTTGTACCAATGACTTCTCATGTCTTTGATCCTTATGGATTGCTTGAACCAATGTCTTCTTAAGTCATTGGTCCTATTCCTGACCATTGTCTTGCACGACAAATTATCTTATCTTATTTATTCCATGGCCCCACGTACCATTGTTTGGGCTCTTATCTGAGCTTGTTCGGGAATACCTCCCTACATCCTCTTCTAAATCACTGTGAAGGAATGCGGTTTTCCCGTCAGGTTGTTCAACCTCAAGATTCAAACTTGCGGCCATACCAAGAATAACACGAATGGAGGACATTTTCACAACGGGCAAAAAAATTTCATCAAAATCAATACCTTTTTCTACCCAAACCCTTTCACCACGAGGCGTGCCATGGATATCAAATTTTTTCCATCATGCTTCAATCGGTAAACCCATTTGTTTTTCAATGCTTTCTTACCCTTAGGTAATTTCACCAAATCATAAGTGTGATTTTCAAACAAGAACTTCATTTCATCTTGCATAGCCTTTGCCCACTCACCTTTCCTATCATGCTCTAAGGCTTCTTGGTAGCTCTTCTGCTCCCCCTGTTCCGTTACCATCACAAATTCATCGGGAGATTACTTTCTTGATGGTCGCTTATCTCTAACGGATCTCCTCAATTCCGGTTGCGGTGGTGGCTCTTGAATTGGTTGCTCCCCTCATTTTCCAACTCAACTTCATTTGGAACATCAATATTTTCACCAACTTCAAGAGGTGGCTGCACATCCTCCTCATTTTCCCGGTGTACGGAAAGTGAAGGAGTTGGCTCCAAGTCAACGAGATCACTAGCAATTTGCTCTGGTTGCTCATCGTTGTCAAATTCTTTAATTGTTTGACCTTCAAGAAAGGCAACATCTCTACCTCAAATGACTTTCTTGCCAATCGGATCCCACAATATATAGCTGAATTCCTCATGCCCATAGCCAAGAAAAAATGCATTGTTTTGCCTTGTCATCAAGCTTGGACCTTTCATCTTTTGGAATGTGAACAAATGCCCGGCAACTGAAAACCCTCAAGTGATCATAAGTAACATCCTTGCCCGACCAAACCTTTTCTGGAACATCGCCATTCAAAGGAACTGAAGGAGACAAGTTAATCAAATCAATCGCCGTCCTCATTGTCTCCACCCAAAAAGACCTTGGCAATTTTGCATGTGAAAGCATGCATCGCATCCTTTCTACCATAGTGCGGTTCATCCTCTCGGCGACTCCATTTTGTTGAGGAGTTTTCTTGACTGTCCTTTTATGTTTAATGCCTTGGCTATGACAGTATTCATCAAATGGTCCAAGATATTCACCACTTTTGTTGGAACGAACACATTTCAACTTCTTCCCGGTCTCTCTTTCAACCTTGGCTTGAAAATCTTTAAACACATCTAAAACTTGATCTTTAGTTTTTAACGGGTAAGCTCATAATTTTCTCGAATGATCATCAATAAAAGTAACAAAATAAAGTGCACCACTATGAGATCTAACTTTCAAGGGACCACAAATATCCAAATGAACCAAGTCCAAAATGTTAGATTTTCTCGGAAAAGACTTGAAACGAAATGTAACTCTATTTTGTTTACCGGCCAAGTAATGAACACAAGTTTTAAGAGGGGTACCTTTCATACTGGGCAAGAGGTTCTTTTTGGCAAGAACGTGCATTCCCTTTTCACTCATGTGCCCAAGCCTCTTGTGCCACAATTCGGTAGAGGAGTCATCGTCAAGTGTATTCACAAACCCCTTGCTAATTTCTCTTTCATCGTATAAAGCGAGTAAGTCTTGTTCCATTGAGCCACCACAAGAGAACCTTTCGTGAGCTTCCATTTTCCATTACCAAAATGGTTATCGTAGCCTTCATCATCCAACTTTTCAATAGAAATCAAATTGAGACGAATATCCAGCACATGCCTCACATCTTTAAGCACCAACTTGCAGCCAATACTTGTTTCCAAGCAAATATTACCCATGCCAACAATTTTTGACAAACCTTCATTTCTCATTCGAACACACCCAAAGTCTCCTTCATTGTAGGAAGTGAAGAAATCGGCTCTTGAAGTGACATGGAAAGAAGCACCCGAATCGATCACCCAATTAGTATCTTGGCTAACCAAATTAATACAACTCTCATCGCATACAATCACAAGCTCACCATTGGAAAAGACCACCGTTGTGTGTTTTCTTTCTTCTTTTCACCATATTTCGCACGATTTTCCTCTTTGAATTTGAGTTTAGGCATTCCCACTTCATGTGGCCTATCTTTTTACAATAATGGCACTCTACATCTTGCTTTAAGGGTGATCTTCCCCTCGAACTCCCACGGCTTTGATCATGATTGTAGGGAGTGGTACTTCTACCTCTAGATCTCCCTCTTGGTTTAACAACAAGTGCCTCCGAATGAGAAGAACAGGTGGACTTTCTTCTCATCTCTTCATTCAACAAACTACCTGTCACGACCCAAAATCGAAGGGTAAAAAAAATCGTGACATGGCCAATGATTAAAAATCACCTCAGGCCTAGATATCAAACAACCAAAATTTTTTTTTATATTCATTTAGAAACTCCCATATCTGGAAAAAAAAAAATACAATCAAAGCATTCTATTGCATACCAAGTACAAACTTTGTCCAACAACTTTAAAATTTCATTATTGTGGCTCACACACACAAATGCCACTTATTATCACTCTTTCTTTTATTTAGCCATATATATATCCACTGCAATCTCCCTCATGCAAAGAGTAAACCTTCTTTATTCTCGATTCCCTGAAAGGGTTTCATGAAACACAAAACCAATTCAGTAGGTTACGATATACTAAGGCCACATAATAAACATGGGATTAAGTAATAAAAACAAAGTATAATAATCCATCAGCTTGCAAAATCATAAGAGATAGAACGATCATATTCCAGTAGCAATCACCACAAGTGAGACAAAGAGAGATATTTCAATCATCGTCATAATCATCATATTATCATCTTAACCATCAAAGGTTCACCTTTACCATCATGTTAGACATCATCTTGGCCATTATCTTGGGCGGTAATCCAGTAGCCCGGGGAGCGACCCCAGCAAAACAATGGAATTGGTATCAATCCAATGGATACCGGCCGTATCCTTTTCACAATCCATAGGCGCCAATTCAAACATAGCTCGTCAGAGCTCTTCGCCCAGATGTTAAACCAATGTCCATTAAACTTCCTTTTAAGAAAATCAATCCCATGTCTTTTTATAAAAACCTTTTTCTTTTCACAATTATACTTATATAATTTATTTCTATTCAACGTAAGATTTAATAAAACATCACAAAACAAGCTTTAGAAAAATAATATGTACCCAGAGTATATTCGTAACTCACATTGCCCCTGAGGCACAATTATCGAACTAACCACCACTGACTAGTTAACGGAACCAAGTTTTTTTATTTTTTTCTCCTCCTCCTCTCTTTTCTTTCTTTCCTTCTCTCTCTTATTTCTTTCTTGTGTGTGTGGTGTGTGTGTGCAAGTGTGGTGTATGAAAGGGAGGGGAAAGGAGGCGTATTTATACTAGTGTATTACAAAATCTAGAATGATCTTATGCAATCTTTCCATATCTTTTAATAGCTAGAGTTATCTAAGAAAATCTAATCATATCTTTCCATATCTTTTATAATCTAATAATATCCAACAAAATCTCATATAATATCTAATAAAATCCAATAAAATCTTATCATATCCAATAAAAATCTAATTCAATCTTACCCAAATCTAGCAAATCTTATCAAATCTTCTAATCTTATCCAAAATCTAGCAAATCTTATCCAAACAAATCTTCTAGTCTTATCCAGACAAATCTTTCATTATCTAAACAAATCTTTTAATATCTAGAAATATCCAATAATATCTAGACTAAATCTAAAAAAATCCAACTATATCTATTGAGTATCTTATCCGATTCTTTCCGGATTATTCCTTACTCCTTGCAAGAGTACGTACCGTGTTGTTGTTAACAAGGCTGAGGAAATACTTATAGAATTTAATAAAAATTGCCACCTAGAGAAAAAAAAAACCCTAATCTTTAATAAACCTTGAATCATGATCGATATATTCTTTATATCCTAACGGTAAGCGGCCCACTAAAAGTTAGCTCCTTATTTGTTATTTTATTTTTCTAATTCTTTTTAGCGACTTATTTGTTTATAAAAGTTGGGGTGTTACATCCTCCCCACCTTAAAAAGTTTGGTCCTCCAAACTTGGTATAACTTAGGAGTTAAATTATGGTAATACCTTCGTCAAATAATTCAGGATAATGTTGTCGCATGTCATCCTCCTTTTCCCAAGTGGCTTCACCCCCCAAGTGGTTTTCCCACCAAACTTCAACGAGAGGAATGGCTTTACTCCGTAATTGTTTGACTCGTCGATCCATAATACGAATGGGACGCTCTTCATAAGTTAGATTCTCTTGTAGCTCAATCGGAGGCCGAGTGAGCACATGTGAAGCGTCTGCTACGTAGGGTTTGAGCATAGAAACATGGAATACATCATGAACATTAGCGAGTTCAGATGTCAAAGTGAGACGATAAGCAACAGGCCCGACCCTTTCGATAATTTCAAAGGGTCCCACATATCGAGGATTCAATTTACCCTTTTTCTCGAAACGTATAACTCCTTTCATTGGCGATATCTTCAAAAAAACCCAATCGCCTAATTGGAATTCTAATTCTCTCCTTCTAGTATCTGTATAACTCTTTTGACGATCTTGTGCGGTCTTCAGCTTTTCCTAAATCAACTTGATTTTCTTCGTAGTTTGAAAGATCATATCTGGACCTGACAGTTGACCAAAGCCAACCTATGTCCAACACAATGGGGTTCTACATTGCGTCCCATACAAAGCTTCAAACGGACATTCCGATACTTGCTTGATAACTGTTATTATAAGCGAATTCTGCAAGAGGTAGGTGTTCTTCCCAACTCCTTTGAAGATCCAATGAGCATGCACGCAACATATCTTCCAAAGTTTGAATGGTGCGTTCTGATTGTCCATAAGTTTGGGGGTGGACAGCAGTGCTAAAATGTAACCGAGTTCCTAGTGCCTTCTCGAAACTCTGCCAAAAACATGAAGTAAATCTTGTATCCCAATCTGACGTGATTGATACTGGCACCCCATGAAGTCGAACAATCTCACGAACATACAGAGCCGCCAATTGATCCATAGTATGTGTCGTCCTTACCGGCAAGAAATGTGCTGTCTTTGTCAATCGGTCAATGATTACCCAAATTGAGTTGTTTCCTTTAGAGGTACGTGGCAACCCAACTATGAAATCCGTAGTAAGGTGCTCCCACTTCCATTCTGCTATCGGTAGAGGCTGTAATAATCCTGTCTGTTTCCGTCGTTCTGCCTTTATTTGTTGACATTGTAGGCATCGATTAACATAATTAATGACGCTCTTTTTTAATCCCATCCACCAATAAGTTTTTTTTTTCAAATCTTGCCACATTTTCATCTGTCCAGGATGAACTGCAAGCTTGGACTTGTGACACTCATCCAAAATTCGTTGTTGAATGTCTGATACGTTGGGTACACAAATTCGACCTCGAAACTTCATTAAGCCATCAACGATCTTAAAGTCCAGATGTGGTGCACCCTCAATCTTTTCACGAATCTTCTGCAACTTAGGATCCTCCATTTGTTTTTGCCTAATCTATTCTATGATTGCAGGTTGAGCCACAACAATTGTGAGTACAATATTTGGCTGATGGACCTTTATTTCTAACTCCATTTGATCCATCTCATCTAGTAGAAACCGTTGCTCCATAAGTCAACAACTCAAATTACTTGTTGCCTTCCGACTGAGAGCGTCTGCTACAATATTCGCCTTCCCAGGGTGATACTGAATATTGACATCGTAGTCCTTTATCAACTCCAACCATCGTCGTTGCCTCATGTTTAGCTCCTTTTGTGTGAAAATGTACTTCAAACTTTTGTGGTCGGTGTAGATGTCACAAGAGACTCCATACAAATAGTGTCGCCAAATTTTTAGTGCAAAGACCACAGCCACTAACTCAAGATCGTGCACAGGATAATTCTTCTCATGTGACTTCAATTGTTGTGAAGCATAAGCAATGACTTTGCCATGTTGCATTAGTACACATCCCAAACCCTGTCGTGACGCATCGCTGTAAATGGCAAAACCTTCCACTCCATCGGGAAGTGTAAGAATCGGCGTTGTGGTAAGTCTCCGCTTCAACTCCTGGAAACTTTGCTCTCGTTTTTCATTCCAGACAAATGGTTCGCCCTTTCGAGTCAACTCAGTCAACGGCACTGCAATCTTGGAGAAGTTCTGAACGAATCTTCGATAATAGCCTGGGAGACCTAAGAAACTCCTTACTGCTGTCGCAAGTAGTAGGTCTCGGCCAGTTTAGGATAGCCTCAACCTTTTGAGGGTCCACCGAGATACCCTCTCCGCCGATAAAATGTCCCAAAAACACCACCTTGTTCAGCCAAAATTCACACTTCTTGAATTTAGCATATAGCTTCTGCTCTTGTAATGTCTGTAAAACCTTCCGCAAGTGCACCACATGTTGATCCTCATCTTTGGAGTATACAAGGATGTCGTCGATGAAGACAATCACGAACTCGTCCAAGTAATTCTTAAAGACGCGATTCATCAGGTCCATGAATGCTGCAGGAGCATTTGTAACGCCAAATGGCATTACAAGGAACTCATAATGACCGTAGCGAGTCTGAAATGCCGTCTTCTCCACACCTTCAGTCTTCACCTTCAGTTGATGATATCCTGATCGCAAGTCAATTTTGGAGAATACACGAGCTCCTTGTAACTGGTCGAAAAGATCATCGATTCTTGGTAACGGATACTTATTCTTGATTTTCAACTTATTTAGCTCTCTATAGTCGATGCATAGTCTCATCATTCCATCCTTCTTCTTGACAAAGAGGACAGGGGCACCCCAAGGTGAGGTACTCGATCTAATAAATCCTTTGTCAAGTAGCTCTTGCAACTGAATCTTTAATTCCTTAAGCTCAACTGGGGCCATAAGATACGGAGCCTTTGAAATCGGTTGGGTCCTTGGAGCTACCTCTATTGTGAATTCAATCTCTCGATCCACTGGTGTCCCAGGTAGATCCTCAGGAAAGACGTCTAGAAACTCTTGAACTACGGGAATATCAGGAGGTTTTAACTCCGCTACTGGAGTTGTTAAAATGCTACAGAAGAATCCCTGACAACCCTTTTTAAATAGTCGACGGGCTCGAGCAATAGATACTAAGTATGGGGGTGAAGTTACTCCCATACCCTTGAAGCAAAATTCACAATTTGGGCTTTTGATGATAACGTTTTTGTTGGCACAATCGATGGAGACATGATTTGTAGATAGCCAGTCCATACCGAGGATGACATCAAAGTGACTCATCTCTAGGGGTATGAGATCAACGAAAAGACAAATACCGCCAAAACGTAAGTCACAGTCCCTATGGACTGTCGTGCAGATCGTACTGCTACTCATAGGTTGCGAGACTAAGAGTTCGAACCCAAGGGGTTCTGGTTGAGTGAGGAGTTTCATGGAAAATTTCAATGATACAAAGGAATGCGAGGACCCAGAGGCTATCAATACATAAGCAGGTAAAGAACATAGCAACATGTTACCTGCCACCATATTCTTATTGTTGCGCGGGTCCCCTGGTACCAAGGCAAACGCCCTACCCTGGACTCGAGTATTCGGCTTCCCGACTGTTGCGGTCTTGCTTAGCATAGTATTTGCTCCGCTTGGAAGATTAGGACACTCACCTTTGTAGTGTCTTTGTCCGCCACAACCGTAACAAGTAGTGGTTGAACGACAGATCCTGAAATGTTCTTTTCCGCATGTTTGACACCTTGGTACTCGTTCTCTCTGATCTCCGCCATGTCTACCGTTGTTCATTGGTCCCGTGTATGGTCTCTTATATGCTCCTCCTTCGTTCTTGTTTCCAATGCTAGAATTTTGCCTCTTGCGATTCTCAGTGAATCTCCTTGATTCTTCAATCTCTTGTTCCACCAATAAAGCTCGATCCACTACATCGGCATATGTTGGCAACCTCATTGGTCGCATGACTTTCCTGATTTCATACTTCAATCCATCTTCAAATTTTCGGGCCTTCTTATTTTCATCAGCAACCATGTGCGGTGCGTACTCGGCGAGATTAGTAAATTCGGCTTCATAAGTCGTTACCGTCATAAATCCTCGTTGCCTTAATTGTTGAAATTCCTTGGACTTGGCATCTTGGATTGATTGGGGAAGATACTTGCCCTTGAATAGAGCCAGGAATTGCCTCCAGTTGATTCCTTGATTTTGTGGTTCAATTATCTCCCACCAGCGTTCTGCTTCGCCTAGTAGTTGATAGACTGCCAAGGCCACCTTTTGTTGATCGGTGCAGTGCATCACCTTGAAGATCTTTTCAAAGGCCGAGATCCAGGATTTGACAATCTTGGCATCCATCCCTCCGATAAAGGTCGGGGGCTTTAATTTGAGAAATTCTTTCACATTTGGTTCACCTCCTTGTCTTGGAATCACTGGTGGAGGTGGTGGAGGAGTTTCTATTCCTGTTGGGGGTGGAGGAGGTGGGGGAGGTGTTTGTAGCATTTGCTGCTGCAAATTCTGAATGACGCCAGTCAAGTTGGCCATCATTCCCTCCAGCCTTATTAATCTGCCGTTGTTGTCCTCGGTTGGTAAGGTTGTTGACCCTAAGTCGTCGCCGTTGGCCATTCTGGTACTAAACAACAAAACATGCATAACACTTTATCGTATATTATACCAATTTTATTGCATCGCGCACACTAATTTTATCAAATTCTTATACAAATTCATACACATCCACATAAGGTCGTCCCAAAGACTAGTAGATTCGGTACCTCCATATTTATCCATAAGATTGATTTGGTGCATACTGTAAAAGTTGTCAACGATTTATTGAAATGTGAAACCTTCTATGTCTCTATATGCTAATAATTAGGCTTGTACCGAATATGGTCTGTAGTGTCCCTCAGGTGTACGTAACCTATAGCTTTGATTTTTTAGAAAAGTTTTTATGAACCGGGCTCTGATACCAACTCTGTCACGACCCAAAATCGAAGGGTAAAAAAAATCGTGACATGGCCAGTGATTAAAAATCACCTCAGGCCTAGATTTCAAACAACCAAATTTTTTTTTATATTCATTTAGAAACTCCCATATTTGAAAATAAAATATATTACAATCAGAGCATTCTCGCGCATACCAAATACAAACTTTGTCCAACAACTTTAAAATTTCATTATTGTGGATCACACACACAAGTGCCACTTATTATCACTCTTTCTTTTATTTAGCCATATATATATATATCCACTGCAATCTCCCTCATGCAAACGGGGCCGGCCCTGGGATTTTAGAGGCCTAAAGCCAATTTTTAAAATGAGGCCTAGTTCATTTTAACCACAAAAAAAAAATCAATATAGGTGGCTAATATAAGGTAAAAGGTTTTTTTTTTATTTTGTTTTGCTACTAAAAGTTACATGATTAAACATGGTATTTTGGCTTCCTAATTTAAGCAAGACAAACTTTTTTAAAAAATTACTCCCTTTGTCTCTTTTTTAGAGTTCAGTATTCCATTTTGGGCTGTCCCTTAATAAGTGTCCATTTTGTAAAGTTAATGGGTAAAAATTGGTGAATTTTCCATTTTGCCCCTAAAAGTAGATTACATTTTGAAAAATTAGTGAGTAAAATGTAATGATGATATTTTCATAGAGGCTAAAGAGAGAAAGTTGAGGTAAAAGCTGATGTGAAAAGTATAATGATGACGTCTTTTTAATATGTTGAAATTACGAAGCAAGACACTTAAAAAGTGGACGGAGGGAGTATATCATTAGCAAAATAGAAATCAAACATAACAAAGTACAAGTCATGCAATTTGTATTTGAACATTTTTTTTACCAGTGTTTATTGAGTGAAAATAAATTATTTTGGTTTATTTTTAGTCAATTGTATTTCATAAGTAAAATTAAACAAAAAAAATGGCTATAGTAGTGATTTTCACACTTCCCTTTTTCGTAACCACACATTTCTATACTTTTTCACACTTGGAAGAACAAAATTGTAAATTCACATCACAATAAGACAAAAAAACAGATTGTTGTTAATAAACTAAGAAGTGTGAAAATAAATTACAAACAAACTTATCAAAATATTTGTGGTGTGCAAAAAAATATGAACATTGATTTTGACTAACATCTACAATAACTAAAGCTTAAGTAGTTTAAAATATAAGAGGAATAGAGAAGTGTACATTATTCATACCAATACCAAGATAAAACATGAAAATAAGAAGGAAAAAGCATGTAGTGTCAAAACATTACCTCCCGCGTTTCGATCAAGGGACCTCCTGTCTCGATTTTGTTGCACCTTGCACGAATCACTCAGCTATAAGTGCTCTTTAGTTGAAAATGGACAAATTAAATATATATCGGTATCATATGAACATTGAGGCCCTACTTTCCGCATAAAATTGGGAGGCCTAAAGCGGCCGCACCTCGGGCTTCACCTCAGGGCCGGCCCTGCATGCAAAGAGTAAACCTTCTTTATTCTCGATTTCCTGAAAGAGTTTCATGAAACACAAAACTAATTCAGTAAGTTACGATATACTAAGGCCACATAATAAACATGGATTAAGTAGAATGAAAACAAAGTATAAAAATCCATCAGCTTGCAAAATCATAAGAGATAGAACGATTATATTCCAGTAGCAATCACCACAAGTGAGACAAAGAGAGATATTTCAATCATCGTCATAATCATCATATTATCATCTTAACCATCAAAGGTTCACCTTTACCATCATGTTAGACATCATCTTGGCCATTATCTTGGGTGGTAATCCGGAAGCCCGGGGAGTGACCCCAGCAAAACAATGGAATTGATATCAATCTAATAGATACCCGGCCGTATCCTTTTCACAATCCATAGGCGCCAATTCAAACATAGCTCGTCAGAGCTCTTCGCCCAGATGTTAAAACAATGTCCATTAAACTTCCTTTTAAGAAAATCAATCCCATGTCTTTTTATAAAAACCTTTTTCTTTCCACAATTATACTTATATAATTTATTTTATTCAACGTAAGATTTAATAAAACAATCACAAAACAAGCTTTAGAAAAATAATATGTACCCAGAGTATATTCGTAACTCACTTTGCCCCCGAGGCACAATTATCGAACTAACCACCACTGACTAGTTAACGGCACCAAGTTTTTTTTATTTTTTTCTCCTCCTCCTCTCTTTTTTTTCTTTCCTTCTCTCTCTTATTTCTTTCTTGTGCGTGTGGTGTGTGTGTGCAATTGTGGTGTATGAAAGGGAGGGGAAAGGAGGCCTGTTTATACTAGTGTATTACAAAATCTAGAATGATCTTATGCAATCTTTCCATATCTTTTAATATCTAGAATTATCTAAGAAAATCTAATCATATCTTTCCATATCTTTTATAATCTAATAATATCCAACAAAATCTTATATAATATCTAATAAAATCCAATAAAATCTTATCATATCTAATAAAAATTTAATTCAATCTTACCCAAATCTAGCAAATCTTATCAAATCTTCTAATCTTATCCAAAATCTAGCAAATCTTATCCAATCTAGCAAATCTTATCCAAACAAATTTTCTAATCTTATCTAGACAAATCTTTCATTATCTAAACAAATCTTTTAATATCTAGAAATATCCAATAATATCTAGACTAAATCTAAAAAAGTCCAACTATATCTATTGAGTATCTTATCTGATTCTTTCCGGATTATTCCTTACACCTTGCGAGAGCACGTATCGTGTTGTTGTTAACAAGGCTGAGGAAATACTTATAGAGTTTAATAAAAATTGCCACCTAGAGAAAAAAAAAAAACCCTAATCTTTAATAAACCTTGAATCATGATCGATATATTCTTTATATCCTAACGGTAAGCGGCCCACTAAAAGTTAGCTCCTCATTTGTTATTTTATTTTTCTAATTCTTTTTAGAGTCTTATTTGTTTATAAAAGTTGGGGTGTTACACTACTAGTAACTTGGCTCATAGAAACAACTCCATCTGGCACCGAGTTACTAACTATCACAACCAAAGTTTCCCAATTATTGGGTAAAGAACTAAGAAGCATTAAAGCCTGCAACTCATTATCAAACACAATCTTCATAGAAGCAAGTTGATTAATGATACTATTCATTTCATTCAAATGTTCCGCAATAGACTTGACCTCTTTAAATTTCAAATTCACCAATTTTTTGAACAAGTATGCTATATTAGTGGCCGGTTTTCTATCATAGAGACTTTTCAATTTCTTCCACAAATCATAAGCCGAAGTTTCAGTGGAGACATGATGAAAACACTATCGTCAATCCATTGACGAATAAGCCCAACAGCTTTTCGATTCAAAGTGGTCCAATCCTCATGTTTCATATCGATGGGTTTAGCTATATCACCCTCTATAGGCCCATGTAAGTCTCTACAATACAAGAGGTCTACCTGCATTTCCTTTCATGATTTACCCCAAAATAATAAACCCTAGCCAACTGTCGGCTCTGATACTAGTTGATGGAAAAAATATGTGAAATTTCTCACAAGTAAATCATGAAAGAAATAATAGAACTGCAACGAACTAAAATCTGAAATCCGCAAACCACAAACGAAACGAACACAAGAGATTTTTATGTGGTTCCCCCAAAGTGTGAGGTACATGCACGGGACCGGAGTCCGATTCCACTATCAACAAAGGTTCTTACAAATGGGTTTAACAAGAGATTCAAAGATCTCAAAAACAGCCTAAGGTGTATTCAACAATCACCAATACAAAAGAGGAAAGACCTCACCAAATAGATGAACCAAAACCCACCAATAGCTAAAATGGAAAGCCACAAACCGGAAGAAAAATTGCCACGAAGATCCGAAGAAGTTGTTGTAGAGTAGGAGAACAAAGTGGCCCTTAAGCTTCCACCTTAGCCCCGTCGAACACAAAGCACACGTTTCTCTTCTTTCATTCCAAAGGCTACTGACTTGTTTTTCCAGGAGACTTGATCTCTTTTTAGCTTACAAAGCATGTGCCAATTATGTGCCATTGTGTAGAATGTTCCACCAAAACTAGCCCACTCAAATTAATACTTTTGGGCCAAACACAATTGTTATTGGGCTAAAAAATTTTGCGCTTCCACTAAAAAGGAAATCCAACACTAACGTCTGTTCGGCCGGTTAGGAAACCCTAATGTCTATTTGGCCCTGTGACTTTTAGTAAACGTTTGTGACATGGGTGTACTTGTGCTTTTATGATACAATTTTATTGTACTCTCTCTCTCTCTCTCTCTCTCTCCCCCCTTTTGGCATCAGTCAGTAGACCAACTCGTGCTTGTGTGGGTGCACACAAAATTGATGCAACTATGGTATCACCAAGAATTTGTTCTTGTTCAGATGAGTAGTAATCATGTGGAGAAAATTGTTTTATTTCCAGATGCAGTAAAAATTGCCTAGATAGTTATACGGTTTTTGCAATTTGAGTACAGGAGATACTAGTTTGACTTGCATATGAATGACGAGAGGAAACGGAAGTGCTTTGGACACAGATTTTCAAACATTGATTCAAACACATCTGTGTAGGAGCCACATGATGCGTGAGACACACAAAATGCTTTGGACACAGATTTTTTGATGCTCTCCCTAACTAGGGGCTTTGCTGGGGGGGCTCAATGTTGATGTTATATAATTGGTTATTTTGGAGGGCTCATGAGTGAGATGCAAATTTTCATAATTTGACAGAGTAATGATCAGATCAAAGTTGCCTTAAAAGATGGAGGTGTATCAATTAGTACAATCAATTTTTTCCCGTCCATATCGTTGATTTTAAGTGTGAGTTTATTGTGTGGCTATAATCATTTGACCAACCAAATTGTTTATATGACAATTGTGTCTGAAAGTGAACAATTCGTACCATTAATGCGTGTTCGTAGTGTATCACCAAGCGTAACTGGAGACACAATCCAATCATGATGAGATAAGGGCTAAAAAGGTTGCCTAGATGGTCAAGTCTCATCTCCAGAACATCATTTCCCCTCGGTGATTTGCAAGTCTAAACAATTCAGTCCCTCAAAGGCATAATGAAGCTGTACTTAGGAGATTGTTATTACTCTTGGGACAGTGTAAAACCGAAAAATCTTACTAGTACTAATGTGTATCTTGTATCTCTACGACTACCTATAACATGACATTCTGCTTACAAAACAAAAACGATGATTGTCTTCATCTGATGCCAGCAAATTCACGACTTGCCTAGACCGCCTTCTCTCTCTCTCTCTCTCTCCAACAAAATTGAGCATCAAACATTTTAGACGACATAATCGCCATCTTCATTTGCTACCTTCTTGCTATGCGTGTAGCTAGACAGATACTTGTTGGCACTGGCAAGGAGGGGAGCAGCGTCGTACTCGGTTCCAACTTTCTTCACTTCACTACCTTCCATAGGACCAATCCGGCGAAGCATCTGCAAAACCTCTTTCATAGAAGGCCGGGACGAAGGTAGTGTGCTTGTGCATATGAGCCCCAGTTTAAAGACACTGGACTTTTCTTCCAAGTTTAATGGCTCATTTATGTACTCATCCAAGGCATCAATGATGGGATTTCCTTCTCCATGTTGACGCCACGCCCATTCTGCCAGGCTCGTGTGCTCATCCCCGTCGTTGGCGTCTCTTCCAGTCACAAGTTCTAAGAGTACAACTCCAAAACTGTAAACGTCGATCTTCTCATTCACTTTTGTTGTATAAGCATGCTCTGTAATCAAGGAAATAGTTTAGTCAATTCCCAATTTTTTAAACGTTTAATAGGGAAATAATAGACGCAAGATAATCTACAGAATGAACCATGAATATATCAGTTAACGCAAGTCCTCTTACCTGGAGCCATGTATCCAAACGATCCAGCGACAACAGACATGGAGTTAAGCTCGTCGCGCTTGGCCAGAATCTTGGCAAGGCCAAAATCAGCCATCCTTGCCTTGAACTTGGAATCCAACAAGATATTGCTCGACTTGACGTCGCGATGAATGATCCTCGGTGTGCAATCATGGTGCATGTAACACAAACCCTGCGCAGCTCCAATGGCAATCTCCAACCTTTTAGGCCAATCCAACACGACACGGCGAGCCGGATCGGTCTCCCTCCTCTTCTTCACATGTAGCCACTTATCAAGACTATGATTCTCCATATACTCGTACACAAGCAGCTTTGAGTCCTCACTAGAAATGCAACACAACAACTTCACTATATTGGAATGCCTAATTGTTCCCAATATATCAACTTCTGCCGAAAACTCTTTCTCTAGCTTGTTGTCTAACTTCCCTTTTGTCCAAATCTTCTTCACAGCAACATAGTCCCCAGAATTATTAACCGTGACACGATAAATTTTTCCTGACCCTCCACTCCCTATCAAGTTATTCTCCGTCAACCCTGCAAGAATGTTTGCCTTGGTGAAATTAAACCTTTGGAATGAGGTCAATTTCCACGCGGCGAGGTTTCGCTTGTGCTTCTTCCTCCGGTAGTCTCTAACTATGAAAAAGGTTAATAGAGCGGTGAAGAAGAACAGAAGTACCGCGGAAACCAGAATCAATGCGAGAATCTTGGGGGACAAATAGTCCGATTTTCGGGTTTTGGATGAACAAAATCGGACATTTGGAATAGGGGCAGTGGCACAAAGATTGGGATTGTTCAAGAAACTGGTGTCATAAGCCAAGTTATCAAAAGCACTTGGGATTTGGCCGGAAAGTTGGTTGGATGACAAGTTCAAAATCGTCAACCTCAACTGGCCTAACTCGGCCGGAATCTGACCGGAAAATTTGTTTTCCGACAAGTCGAGGATCAAAAGGTCCGGCAAAGTTCCGATCACTACCGGAATCGGACCGGAGAGTCGGTTCCTCGAAAGATTCAAAGCGGTGAGATTTTTCCACGACAAAATTGTCGTGGGAAAATTTCCGGTTAATGAATTCCCATCTAGGTTCAAAGTAGTCAGCTGCGGCAGATTAGTAAAACGAACCGGAATTTCGCCGGAAAGCTGATTGTTACTTGCCTTGAACACAACTAATCTCGCCCAAGAGGAAACCGCACTTGGAATATGACCCGAAAACTTGTTATCACTGATCTCCAATCTTGATAAATTCCGACCCAATTCACTCGGAAGATTACCCGTGAAGGAATTTTTACTTATCATCAAACTTAACAAGTTGAACGACGTGTACATACCGGCCGGAATTTCGCCGGAAAAGTTGTTGTCATAGAGCTGAATCGTTCGCACAGTAACGCAATTCGCCAGCGATTCGGGCACTTCTCCGGTGAGATTGTTCGAAAAAGCGACAACTCCGGTCAGTCTCTTGCGAAAACACAAGTTCTCCGGCAATGCGCCGGTGAACAGATTATCAGAGACTTCAAAAGCTTCAAGATTGGAATGAAGGCCCATTTCAGGTGGTAAGGTGCCGTTCAACTGATTCGAGAAAACCCGAAAGTTCGTTAGTGCCGGAAGTAATCCGATGCTCTCCGGAACTTCGCCGGAAAATTGATTGAAAAACAGATTCAAGAGCTCCAACTGCTCTAACTTCCCAAAATCCTCTGGGATTGAGCCACTGAAATTGTTAGTCGCTAAATCGATCTGGCTCAAGTTCAATGACTCGATAGGGGTCGGAATTCCACCTGATAATCGATTATTTTGCAAATAAACAACACTCAGGTTTTTCAGTTGAAACAAAGCTTTTGGAATTGGACCCTCTAAATCATTATAAGATAAATCCAAGTGCTCAAGGCTTGACAAGCCTGAAAAATTTGCAGGTATTTCGCCGATTAAATTGGCGAAGGTGATCCACAAGTAAGTCAGTTTCTTCAGTTTTCCAAACTCCGGCGGAATTTTCGCCGGAGTAAACAGGGGATTGTAAGGCATGCTTAGATACTCTAAATTCGACAGGTTTCCGATTTCGGCTGGAAAACTGCCGTTGAACTGATTCGAGTACAACTTCAAGAACCGCAGCTCCGGCAGCTGGCCGATTGCCGGCGGGATGTCGCCGGAGAAGTTGTTGGCGCCGACGTCGATGTACCGGAGGGAGGAGGAGAGGCGGTCGACGTCGGACGGGATGGGGCCCACGAAGTAGTTTTGGGATAGGTCTAGATACTTGAGGTTTGAGCAGTTATAAAGAACTGTGGGGAAATTTCCCGGGAAGTAATTGAAGGAAAGGTCGAGCAAGGTTAGGTTTTTCAGGTCGCAAATGGAAGGTGGGATTGGTTCTGTGATGTTGTAGTTCGTGAGGTTGAGCTCCGTGACCGTGCCGTCGGTGCAGGTGATTTCCGGCCACGAACACGGCGGCGACGAGGTGCTCCACGAGGAGAGCTGGGTCGGGTTTCCCCACTGCTGTTTGATGGTGAGGAGGATTGTTTGGGTTTGGTCTGCCGGGGGTTGCGAAATTACAAGAAAGGGCGTGAGAGTGAGGAGGAAGTAGAGGAAGGGGGTTGGGAAGGGTGAGGGTAATTTGGGCATCTTTGTGGATTTGGGTTTCTTTTTTTTTTTTTCAGTTGTGAACTGAGTGTGTTGGTTGGGAGGCCAGGGAGTTTATTTCCCGGGAAAATGTGATGAGGCAATTTTCAATTTTGGTGGGCTAGATGAGGTAGGTTTTTTTGATCATTACATGAGGTATGCTTGGGGGTATTTATATGGAGTCTTTTGGTTGTGTGTGCAGTGTGCCACGAAACTGACGAAAGTAACGTGCACCATGTTTTTCCAAGGAAACAAACAATTTTTTCCAATTCTTGGTGTCCCACTCTTGGAATTTTTTTATTTTCTTTATATCAGTCTTGGAACTTTTTGGTCTTTCGCCCGTCGTTTGAGTTGTTTCTTTCGAGGATCGTCTTTGCATGTACGCAGTGTTATCTACCTAGGGTACTTGGTTGGTTTTCGCTGATCGTGGCAGTAGAGGTTTGATGTAGTGGACCACCGTCAATGGGTATCGGTTTAAGCTTGCATGCTCTTTTCGGACTTGCATTTGTTTGACGTTGCGTTTATTTGTGTTTTGTCTTTTGTTTGCTTTTGTGGTTATGCTTAGGTATTGTTACTTATGGTGGGGTGTTGCGTTGTAATTTCCATATTACTATTAATGAAGTTATTTTCTCTTAAAAAAAATGAAAAAATGGAAAGAAAAATCAAATGTGTGGTAAGTCCTATTTTTTTAGTTGCTGGTGTTGTCTTTAGTGATAACGTAATAAATTTGGTCTTTTGAGTCCTGAGGATCTTTGAGCATTGTTGTTTATTGAATGTTCTCAACTTTTAGGCCTCATGATCGTAGAAGAGTCCGTGAAATGGAAAAAAAAATAAAATATCGTAGAAGAGTGATGTTTCAGTTCATGATTCATTTTTTCGAAAAATTGGATAAGTTCCAAGTCATCCTTAGAAAACAATAAAACTTCCCAACTCGTTAATTTTTTTAATTGAAAGAACGAATTAGAACATCAATGTTACTTCAAATATCTTGATGCATTCCAGTAAACCAACACCAGCACCAAACGCACGAATAACACTAGAAACATTTTCGCCGAAAGTCATCACCGGATCTGGGCAAACTAGAGTCTGGGATAAAGGTAACCGGACTGGGAAAAACCTAGCTAGGAGAAAAGAAATAGTAAATAGGGAGAAGCAACTCCATAACGGAAAAACTGACAAATAGTAAATAAATCCACTGGCTTCCCTTCTCTTTTATTTGGTCGACGCTCCGTCAACCCCAAACTTGTAGGATCTACACCTACCGGGAGAATTGAACATGGAAGGAAGGACCTAGAGGCAAATCAGACAGAGTACAAACAACATCAAATGGATTGAAGAGCACGGGATCGTAGCCTTCGGAACAAAGTCGAGCCACCAAATCTGAGTTAACGTCGCCTGCACACTACCCTAAAATGCCACCGAAGATGGGTGAAAGGATGAAGGGAGGAGAGGTAAGAAATGGTAAGGTGGGCACGGATCCTTGAAGAAAGAGTGAAATGGATGCGGTATTGTGGGTTGATAGAAGTCAACAATTAACTCACGAGAACCAAATGGGATTTGGCTGGGAGTTAAGGTTTTGAATTTGGGGGTTAATCCCTTATAATTCCTAAGGTCTCACCAGAAGCTGCAGCCAACTCTTTTGCGCTTTGTCCATATAGGATTTTGTTTCGGTTATTATGGGCCCTCACTAGTTGACGGTGATTAGATTGGGTTCTCTCAGAAATAGTAGATTTACGCGTAAGCTAGCTCTGGTACTTGAGTTATATAAGAACAGTTAATCAAGAATATTTTTGGTTTATTGGAGTATAAAGCAGGTGTGGTAGAAAAATCGAAATTGGTTAATATAAATAGGCTGGACAAGTGCTTGCAGTTTTTAAATAAAAAATCTTTGATAGATTTTCTATTTTTTAGGTGTAGAAAAATTACTATACAGGTTTGGAGTATAAAATTTCTCACAATAGTATTTTACTTGTAGTCATTACAGTATAAGAGTGACTTCATGCTACTAACTAAACAATATTTTCCTTATTTTAGTCTTAAATACCCATTATTCAAGACTACTCATTTTCCTTATCTAAATGAACCAAATGATATTTTTGATATTTTTAGTGAAAATAAATAGCACTTTGGCATTTATCTGAAGATTAAAAAATATACTTAATATGAACTCACCCTAGATTTTGTGTGATATATTAATGGGCAAACCAAGCCCCCGTAGGACGAGAAATTTTTCATGCTGAGCGGATATATTCTATGTGGTGTCCGTTAGATACTCTGGAGCCGTTTGATACACTTTTGGATGGTTCAGATTGAAACCTTCTCTCTCCTCTCTCTCTACAAATTTGAGCTGTCCAAAATCGCATCGAACTGCTCGAATTTACCGAGCGGACACCAAGTAATATCCACCGGCAATCAAAAATTTCTCCACGCAGGACATCCCAGGAAAGACATTAAAAGCCCCCACGAGCACGAGGTCAAAAACCATTAAAGGAGTCCTCTGGTATTCTTCACTCACAATCACAGCTGCCTGGCAACTCACACGAACTTTCATACCGTTGATTACTTTTCGTTCACGTTGGTGTCTGTTAATTTCTTTATTCCCACTTTGAATTGGGTGGTTTTGTTAGTTGACTTTGACTATTCTTGCTCCTTGGTCCAACTTTCAAGAGATGTCTTCGTCATAAGGGCAAATAATCAATTTAAGGCGGGCCATCCCTCGTGTGACCATCACGATCACAACCAGCCGTTCGGAGACTTGGGGTTGGGGGCTGTGGTGACTTGGGTTACCACCCCGTTGGTTTTGAAATTTTGGATTTGAATTTGTAGATAATAAATATAGAAAAAAATTGAGAAAAGACTGGAAATATGGGTAATATTTAGAGGGAGATAGAGAGAAAAATAAAAGTAATGATTGAAGAGAAATATGATAATCATTAGAATCCAAAATTTAAAACCTTAAACGAACGGGGTTGACGACACAGTTTTTGAGTTGCAAGGGGTTAAAAAAAAAGGCTGCAAGGCCATGTTTGGTGGAAAGTTGAGCAAAAAAATTAGTGCTTCAATTTTCAATCCATTTGAACCGGAGTGAAGATCTTATTTTTCTCATTATTTTATTTTTGATTTTTAATGCTCTCGTTAGTTAGTCTTAAGAAAGTCCCAGAATCAAATATCTCTTAGGGCTAACTAACGAGAGCCCTATAGCAAAAAGTTAATTATGATTCTTTAGGATAAAATGATCAAAAAAATAAGATCTTTACACCTGTTCAAACGGATTAAAAATTGGAGCAATTAATTTTTCAACCTGCTTTAAGCGGTTTACATATTAAAAAATATGGTAAAAAAATTAAGCGTTCCAATTTTCAGTCCATTTAAACTGGTGCGAAGATCTTATTTCTCTGATCATTTTATTGTAAATGGTCATAATTAATTTTTGATTCTAAAACTCTCGTTAATTAGCCCTAAGAGATACTCTATTTGATTCTACGACTCACTTAGGGCTAATAAACGAGAGCTCTAAAGTCAAAAACTAATTAAGACCCTTTAGAATAAAATGATAAAAAAAAAAGATCTTTGTATCGGTTCGAACGAATTAAAAATTGAAGTACTTAATTTTTTTGCTTGGGTTTCCACTCAACAAGGCCTTGCAGCTTCTTCTTCTTCTTCTTTTTTTTAACCCCTTGTAACTCCAAAACTGTGCCGGGAACTACAACCCTGTCACAGGCCCCCGAATCCGCGGTTGGGTAGTTTGATTTATGCGCCCGAAGTGTTGGTCACATTATGCCCTGAAGTTAGATGAATATATAACTGATCAAGCAAAAATTAAGTAGTTCAGACATCAATGTCCATTTGAAAATTTGAATGAAAAAAACCTGTAGCAAGAGAAACGGTCGGGAGACTCTCGCCATTCATTACTTTTCTAAAAAATATAATTCGACTAAGTGTACATCAAATTCTGATCAACGAGATAAAAAAGAACACATGGATACCTACAAAATGAACATGGAAATGTTAAATACATGGGGATAATATATGGTAGTTTTGATTTCCTTATTACGAATAGTTTTCATGTTTGCTGTAATCGTTCTAGATGAAGTTTGGCGTCCCTCAATGCCAACGCATATGAGTTCGGGATGGTGGTTGGATGGCTCTGCTCTGGCGCTTATTCAATTATCATTGAATGTATTTTTTTGTTTTTGTTCTTTTCCTGAGTCTTTTATGGATTTCAATCTTTGAAGTATATCATTGACCTTTTCTCGATATACCATTTGTCAAGTTTCTTAATAAAATTTTGTTGCCTACTAAAAAAAAAAATGTCGTTCGAGATCATGAAAACAAAGAGGAAATTTTTTGGGTTCTAGATGGACTGATGGGGAGACCTTGGATTTTTCCATGTACAAAATAGTGGGAAATCGAAAAAACAATAATGTCAGTTTTCGTTTTCGAAAAAAACAAATCTATCTGGAATAACGTGTTACCCATTCGATGCATGCACGGGTACGAAAACAAAAACATCAGTGAGAACTTTTTTTTCCGTTATCCTGTGCATCAGTGGGTCGACATGTATGACTCTTGGAATTTACTCCCTATTCTCGTAAAAAAGTAGGAAAATTGCACAACAAAAAAAGAAAGAAAGAAGATAGGTTTGAGGCAAAATAAAGTATATATTTATTATGTTATTGATTGAACTTAGTATTCTTTTCAAAAAAATTAAAGTATATATTTTACAGTTTGTAAAAAGTGTAAAATAATGAATAAAAAGATGAAAAATGAGAAAATTCCATGTAGGAGACTGAGTTAAGGAGAGAGCTTCCTTTTTATTTTAGGTAACTATATTCTTATAGTATACAATATAGAAATATAGATAGATAGATGTGACGGTAACATATCCGGTAGTTGTTGAGCTCTCCTCCATACCCCGATTAAACTCCCCTCCATATCCTTATCCTCCATACTCCACAAAACTCAACTATTTTGGCTCCATCTTGGCCTGAAAAAAAAAAAAAATCCAAGCGGTTCATCTCGTATCTCTTGCATTCTAGCATATGTGCGAAAAATCATCTAGTAAAAGTACATAAACCGTTCAAAAAAAAAGAGAGAAGTACATAAATAAAATATTACCATGCATTGTTCAAGTCACCAGTACAAAACATTATGCACGATTAATTTTATTTTCTAGTTCCAGATCTTATCTTTGAAAAATTTAAAATCAAAACATGCATGTCATTATTAATTTCTTGATAATGCACATATCCATTAGAGGTGGTAAATGGGCGGATCTGGGCGGATTGAAATGGGTCACTGGTCAAATATGGGCGGGTCAAATAGTAAATGGGTTGAAACGGGTCGGGTCAAATATGGGTCAAATCAAACCAAAACCCGCCCGGCCCGGCCCGTTTTCCTTTTCCTTTAAAAAAAAAAAAAACTTAATTTCATTTTTATTCAAAAAATAATGAGTTTTGATCATTATTTTTTACTTTTTCTATTCCTCTAAACGAGATGAATAAAAAGGTTACAAAAGTTTGACGCATAATTAACAAATGCGAATATTTTTTGTTTTTCAAAGTGTGTGGCTGTGTGGTTGTAAGGGTATGGCACCTCTTTGGGGGATGAATGTTTACGGGAATCGAACCCAGGTCATGTGCATAGAGTATAAGAGAGATACCAACTGCACTCTATACTAGTTGCGTGGTTTGTAAAGGTTTGCCTTTTGGACCTTTTGTTAGTTTCACATCAATTTTTTGTGTGGATTATTGGTTCGATTTGACGAGAGGAATCGAAAAAGTAAAAAATTATGGTACAAACCTATTTTTTTTAATTGCATTTGTTAGTTTTTCGTCAATTTTTTTGTGAATTATTGTTTCATCGTGACAAGAAAAATTTGAAAGGTAAAAAATTACGAACGAAGTCCATTTTTATAATAAAACAAAAATAAGCGGCTTCTTTTTGTCTTTATTAAAAAAATTGGGTTTCGATGTTAAAAGAACTAACAAATGTGAAAAAAAAAACAATGCCAAAATTCGTTTCGTTTCGTCGATATGAATGATTAACCCCAAGATTATGACGAAAAGCTAAACAAAAAGTTACGAAAAATAAAAAAAAGGGTAGCAGCAGAAATCGGCACTGAAAAATTACGAAAAGTAATAAAAAAAAAAAAAAGGGGGCTATTTCTTTAACAGTAAGGAGAAGAAGTAACCACGAGTCAAACTCAAGTAAATAATAAAGGCGTCGTCCGTTAAAAAAAATTTACGAAGTGATGCAAACAGCTATTCCGTGTTTTTTGATCAGATTTGGGTTTCCAATTTCCAACCCATATTGAACCCATTTTTAATCCACTTAAATCCATATAAATATGGGTTGATATGAGTTCAACGAACTCATATTTGAACCCATATCAACCCATTATATAATTTGGGTGGGGTGGGTTGGGTTGGGCAATAAGTGGGCAGGTTGAAAAATATGGGTTGAGATTGCCACCTTTAATATCCATATAACAAACTGTCTTCGAGAAAGAAAAAAAGAAGAATAGAATAGCTTCAAAGCAACCTCCTCCAACACAAAGCTCACCCTAGTGGAAATAATCTAAGGTGGCTAGCTTGAACTTAATCTAGAAGCTAGGGGTTGACGGCTTAATTACGTAACGTAAGTAAACACTTAAATTTAGGGAATTGGATTAATTTCTCACTTTCTTCTATATGATATGAGCTTTTTTTTTCTTCATATTCATGTGAATTTACTACATTATATTTCACTGTGTGATCCAGTGGGTGATCTCCGATCAACAAAAAGTTACTGGATGAGATCAAAGTTGTAATTTGCCAAGATAGACCGGCTTGAGGTCGATAGCGGTGGTGCTATAGTAGATTGAAGGGAAAAAATTAATCTTAGGGTTAAGTTGAAGATGATGACAATTTAGGTTCAATTTTTAAATGGGTGTGGAAAAGAAGGGGACTAGAGGGAATGAATAAAATGGTATTTGTCTTAGTTTTAGATGAATGATGACCCCAAAAAAAAAAAAAAAAAAAAAACTAGTCCTATAGGGATGATCAAAAGGAGGGGAGTACTGCATCAAACACATCAAATGCAAGGATTGTGCCTTTGGATCTGGTAATGGCCGGCCGGTCACCCATTTTTCAAACTATGGGGCTTGTTTGACCACGTGGCATTATAGAGGTGAGCACGCGGTCTCTCTCTCTCCCGTTTTGACACCTAAAATGACATTCATATTGTGTGAAACTCATTTTGGAGTCTCATGCAAATGATCTGAGCCGTTCAATTTGTTTAAAACATATTTATAAGAGTTACCGTAAAAAATCAACTCATTTGAATATCGGTAAGGGCTTGATTAGTTCATTCAATCAATTCCTGACAAGTTTTATAGGATAAAATTAAATCCATCAAGCTCTTACCGCGGATCAAAAAAAAAAAAAAAAAAGCTCTTACCGATATCCTAATTAGTAGGTTTTTTTTTTTAATTATGAAAATCCTTAAAAACTTGTTTCTTAACTGCCGTATACGTCATGTTTTGAAACCTCAACCGCAACTAATTGTACCACTGATAGTTATTTGGCCCAACTTTTATGTAATTAATATAACTTGTGATGACATGTTTGGCAATTCTTGCTTATTCTGATTATTTTCTATCTTGCTTATAGAAACTTATTTTATGCAAATACGTAAGTGAACAAAATGGACTCTTCCGATTCGTGTACGTACGTAAGTACAAGATCGAAAATCATGCTTCGCATTGTACAAAAAGGGAGAGCAATTTTCCTTTCTTTGATTGGTTCCTAGCTAATTTTGGAGAAAAAAAGTCAACTTCTTTTATTGATTTTTTAGGGAAAAATTCAAAATACCTCCCAACTTTTACACCCAAATTCAATTAGACTTCCAATCTTTTAAAAACTTCAATTTTACTCCCAACGTTATGTTCCGTTAATCAAAATGCCCCATTCCGTCCGAATAACTAACGGATTCCGTTAAAGGCTCCGTTAAATAATATCCCGATGGAATTTCGATGATCCAAGCCGTTCAATGTGTTCAAAACGTGATTTTAGAGGTACTCGTGAGAAATCAACAAAAAAAATGACCGAAAAGGGCTTCATCTGAACAGTTTTCTATTGAATAGTTCAATAAAAAACTGTTCTAATGAAGCCCTTCCCGATCATTTTTTTTGTTGATTTCTTTTTGTTGATTTCTCGCGGGTACCCTTAAAATCACATCTAAATCACATTAAGCAGCTCGGATCATTGAAATTCGATTGGGAAAGGGGAGGTGCGAATTGATTCGAATTTTGTTCAAGTCCGGACGTCCGAATTTTGCTTTGGTCTGCACCTCCCCTTTTCCGATCGAATTTCGATGATCCGAGCCGCTCAATGTGATTAGAATGTGATTTGAAAGGTACCCGCTAAAAATCGGTAAAAAAAATGACCGGGAAGGGCTTCATCTGAACAGTTTTTTTTTTATTGAATTATTCAATAGAAAACTGTTCAGATGAAGCCCTTTTCGGTCATTTTTTTTGTTGATTTCTTACGGGTACCCTTAAAATCACTTTTTGAACACATTCAACGGCTTGGATCATCGAAATTCCATCGGGAAATTATTTAACGGAGCCTTTAACTGAATCTGTTAGTAATTCGGACGGAAGGGGGCATTTTGATTAACGGAATATAACGTTGGGAGTAAAATTGAAGTTTTTAAAAGGTTGGAAGTCTAATTGAATTTGGGTGTAAAGGTTTGGGGGTATTTTGAATTTTTCCCAATTTTTTATCCAGCATTTTCTTTGTTAGCTGACGTACGTCTTTTTTTGCATTCTTTCCTCTTCTCACTGAGCTAGAAAAATGAATAATGGATCAATTTTCCTTTCTTTTCTTTCTTTGAAAAACAAGACAGAACAAAACAATTACTTCCCTCGAAATTTCTCTCCCACTTACTAATTTCTCATCAGTTGTCTTTTCTATCTACAAAGTCTCAAACATAGGCTTAAATTGGCATATAAGGTTGTTGGGGATTTTAACGTCCAAACCCACAAGCAAACGCACATAATCGAAGAACAAACCAAGAACAGAAAACAATATAAAGCAAGAAAATAACAAGACACAGAGATTACATGGTTCCGACTTAAGCTGATTGCTTAATCGTACGTCCACGGGGTGCTGTGGTGTTTCACTATGATGAAAATATGTCAGAGATACAAAAGGAGGCAGCCCTAGCTTTGCTTTTATATGTGCAAGCAAGCTAATACTAGAAAACCCTAAAAAACGCTAAAACCTGCGTTGGGCAAGACCCAAAACCTTCCGGGTCATTTTTTTACTGCAACTCTAAAATTGTCTTCACATCTCAACAATCTCCTACTTGAAGACATGATCAAACATCCAGCCAATCATCAACTATCATTAACACCACCAGCACCCAGCCTCCCACTCAAGCTTGGAGACCCACAGAAACTGAACAAGACTTCAGCTTCTCCACAGTAACCACCTTTGTAAACATGTCTGCCGGATTATCCCTTGTGTGAATCTTCTCCAAAGTGAACTGTCCATCCTTCAACAAAGAGCGAATAAAGTGATACTTTATGTCAATATGCTTGGTCCTCGAATGAAAAGCTGCGTTCTTCGCCAGATGTATTGCACTCTGACTATCGCTGAACAATTTGCAATTGTCCTGTTCCTTACCCAACTCTTTCACGAAGCTCCTTAGCCATACCATCTCCTTGCACGCCTCCGTGGCTGCAACATACTCCGCCTCTGTTGTGGAAATAGTCACTATTTTCTGTAGCCGTGAGACCCAATCAACCACTGCACTCCCCAATGTAAAAACATACCAAGTAGTGCTCTTCCTGCTGTCAATGTCCCCTGCTAAATCCGAATCCACAAATCCTTGCAAACAAATATCAGAACCCCAAAAACACAAAGCCAAATTAGAAGTACCTCTCAAATACCGCAAAATTCACTTGACTGCCTCCCAATGCTCCTTGCCTAGATTTGCCATAAACCTGCTGACAACTCCCACTGCTTGAGCAATGTCTGGCCTTGTGCTAACCATAGTATACATCAAGCTGCCTACAGCCGAGGCATATGGAGCTTTGGCCATGTTGTTCTTTTCTTCATCAGTTACTGCCCCTTTTTCCCTCGAAAGCTTGAAGTGACTTGCCAACGGTGTGCTAACAGGCTTAGCACCTTCCATGTTGAACCTTTTGAGCACCTTTTCAACATATTCCTCTTGTGACAACTTCAACTTCCGGTTCACCCTATCCCTACTGATTCGCATCCCAAGGATTTTCTTCGCAGAACCCAAATCCTTCATTGCAAACTCCCTAGAGAGCTGCGCCTTGAGATTAGCAATCTCATCCATGCTTGAACCTGCAACAAGCATATCATCTACATACAACAAAAGTATGAGATACGATTTACCAAGCTTCGTAAAATAACAACAGTGATCCCCATGACATCTACTGAACCCCGTATTTGTCATAAAGGTATCAAACCTTTTATACCACTGCCTAGGCGCCTGTTTCAACCCATACAGACTCTTTTGAAGCTTACATACCTGATCCTCTTTCCCTTTGACAACATAACCCTCTGGCTGATGCATATAAATATCCTCCTCCAAATCCCCATGAAGGAAAGCAATTTTAACATCTAACTGTTCTAAGTGCAAGTTCTCAACAACCACAATATTAAGAACACATCTGATAGTACAAATCTTTATCACAGGAGAAAAGATTTCGGTGTAGTCAATACCTGGTTTCTGCTCAAAACCCTTTACTACCAACCTCACTTGTACCGTTTGCTCCCATCAGATTCTTCCTTAAGCATGTATACCCATTTGTTGTGCAAAGCTTTCTTTCCCTTGGGCAACTGAACCAAGTCCCAAGTCTGGTTTGATGAGAGAGAATCCATCTCATCATCCATTGCTCGCTCCCACTCTCTCTTGGTTTCCACCTGCAATGCTTGCTTAAAACATTCTGGTTCACCACTATCAGTTAACAACAAATAGTGTAAAGCAGGAGAATAACGCATTGGTAGTTTAACAGTGCGTGTAGACTTCCTGAGTGGAGGAATCTGTGGATCTGCCTGTGGAGTAGGTTGCATATTAATATCCCGAGGCTGTGAGACATTACTGTCAGGGATCCCCTCAAACTCTACAAAGTTTGAATTTTCATTAGCCTCCTCGGGTTCATTCTGTCTGTTTCTATACAAAACAGACTCATTAAATACCACATCCATACTCTTGCGTGTTTTTCGATTTTCAAAATCATATAGCCTATACCCATAGCTATCAGTACCATAGCCTATGAACACGAACTTTCGAGACTTAGCATCAAGTTTATCCCTATCACTCGATTCAATATGCATATAGGCCATGCAACCAAATACTCGTAAATGGGATAAATTTACCTCTTTACCTGACCAAGCCTCCTCCGGTGATCCATTGTTCAAAGGAACTGAAGGTCCCCTGTTGATCGAATATGCCGCTGTATTTACTGCGTCCGCCCAGAATTGCTTAGGTAACCCAGCATGTAGCCTCATGCTCCTTGCGCGCTCTAGGATCGTCTTATTCATGCGCTCAGCAACTCCATTCTGCCTTGGCTTCTTTGGGATCGTTTTCAACCTTCGAATCCTATTTGCAGCACAGTAAGCCTCAAACTCACCATCACAATACTCGCCGCCATTATCAGATTTCAGACACTTCAATTTCTTTCCTGTTTCATTCTCAACTAATGCTTTTCAATTCTTGAAAACACCAAACACATCAGATTATGCTTGAGAAAATAAGCCCATAATTTTCTAGTAGCATCATCAATGAAAGTAACAAAATAACGTGAGCCACCAAGAGAAGATACCTAAGATGGTCCCCACACGTCTGTATGAACTAGCTCCAACTTCTTTGATTTTAGAGTCCTTGCCACCTTTGTAAAGCTAACTTTTCTCTGTTTCCCGAAGATACAATCCTCACAGAAGTCCAAGTCCAGCGACTTACAACCGGGCAATTTCCCCTTCGATAACATTACTTTCATCCCCTTTTCGCTCATGTGACCCAGCCTACGATGCCACATAGTACAATCAATTGCTGATGTTGCCACTGTGATGCTACCGTAAGTACCCGAAGATACATATAGGGTCCCTTCTTTTTTACCGCGAGCCATAACCAGTGCCCCTTTGCTCATCTTCCAAGCGTCTGATGTAAACAATGTGACCACTCCACCCTCTGACAACTGACCCACCGAAATAAGATTCCTTGTTAGACTAGGCACATGTCTAACATCCTTCAATTTCAGTATTGTCCCGTCTGTCTGAGTCATATACACATCCCCTTTCCCAACTATGTTGCAAGCTTCATCATCACCCAGATAAACTTTTCCATAGTTTCCCTGCACATAATTCTGTAGCACATCCATGCGTGAAGTAGCATGGAATGAGGCTCCTGAGTCTATAATCCAAGACTCATTGCGAGAATCCAACGAACAAATCAAGGCTTCATTATCCGATTCCTTGGAAACGTTGACGGTGTTCTTACCCCCTTGATTATTCCCGTTCTGCTACTTTTTCGGTGGTGCCTTACAGTCTCTCTTCCAATGCCCCATCTGACCACAGTTCCAACAACCTTCAGGTTTCACTTCTCTACTGCGAGATTTACTCATGCCCCTGTTCTTGGAACTCCCTCTTCCCTTGCCCTTGTTACCTCCCCTATTCGCAGACCTGCCTCTGTCCTCTATACTGAGTGCTGAACCCGAAGCAACATCCTCACCCGATGCTCTCCTCCTAGCCTCTTCTCCTAATATCAATCTAGTAACATCCTCCAATTTTATTGTTGAAGACCCGGAGGAATTACTCACTGCCACGACAAGTCCATTCCAACTTTCTGGTAAACTCGATAGTAGAACAAGAGCTCTAATCTCATCATCAAAATTAATACCCACGGATTCTAATTGATTCGTGACCGTATTAAATTCATTTAGATGTTCAGCAACAATAAAGTTTTCAGGCATAAAACAATTTTTTCATAAGATATACCTTGTTCACCGCAGAAGGTTTCTCGTACATCTTTTCTAGGGCTTTGAACAAATCTGCTGTAGTCTTTTCTTTGGCAATATTTGATGCAACCGATGGCGCGAGGCTCAATCGCACAGTCCCCAAAGCTTTGCGATCCAAAATATCCCAATCTGCTTGCTTTATGGTTTCTGGTTTCGTGCCACTGATCAGAAGATATAGATCCTTCTGATACAAAATATCCTCCATGTGCATCTTCCAAAAACGTATTTCGTACCATTGAACTTCTCGATCGTGTAATTTTCTTCAGCCATTGTGGAAACCCTTGACCTCCTAACCCGGAGCTCTGATACCAGTTGTTGGGGATTTTAACGTCCAAACCCACAAGCAAACGCACACAATCAAAGAACAAACCAAGAATAGAAAACAATATAAAGCAAGAAAATAACAAGACACAGAGATTACGTGGTTGCGACTTAAGCTGATTGCTTAATCGTACGTCCACGGGGTGCTGGCGTGTTTCACTATGATGAAAATATGTCAGAGATACAAAAGGAGGCAGCCCTAGCTTTGCTTTTATATGTGCAAGCAAGCTAATACTAGAAAACCCTAAAAAACGCTAAAACCTGCGTTAGGCGGGACCCAAAACCTTCCGGGTCATTTTTTACTGCAACTCTAAAATTGTCTTCACATCTCAACAATTATGGTTTTCAAAATTTACGTACTATTTTATAGGATAAGAGATCCGCACCATTATATGCGCACTACGAGTGTGTGCTACACCGTCTCAGCTCCATATCCCTTTGGGTGAATGCATTTTGTAGGTTGGGGTTCTGCGGAGGTACGCTTATATGTAAATTCGTGTGAGCTGGAGAGGTGCGATTGGTCGATCATTAGTAAGGGAAAAAGAGGAGTAATCTTGTGGGGTGAGAGAAGGGGCAAGAGATACAGAAGAGACAAATGCAACGTGTCACTTGCTTTCTTCCACGGGGGTAGTGACTAACTTTTTCTAGATTGACTGGCTAAGGTCACCTTTTCTCTAGGGAAGAATGTTCTTCTTCCTCAAATTCAGTGCTCACCAATCTCTCTATCTAGAAAAGGTCAGCTCCGTCAAATCAGAGGGAATGTCAGGGGTATTTATAGGACACCTGGGCTTAGGTCAGGCCCGTGATGGCATCCCTATAAAATCCTGACACGTGTCCTTGCTGTACCTCCAGGTCTTGGAAAACTTGGTCTCTTGCGGAAGAGTTCTGCGGGAAAGCTCGAATTTCCGCAATGCAACCCCTTCCCAACCCACTAGAATCTCTCCTATTCCCGCCCGAGCAAGGTCATGACCTGCAGCGATCGTTGTCTCATCGCGGAATCCCTCCGGACCCTACCTCATGGTCCGGAACTCCAGAGATCATCCGAGTTTCTCTTTTGTAATTATGAAATTGCAGCTTCCCACGGGGGTTTCTTCCGCGGTCTTCGGTAGTTGTGGGTCATTCCAGTAATTGGGACTTGTCTCTCTTCCGCGATTACAAGCGGACTTCCGTAGGGCTTGCCTTCCTGCGGTCCCAGCGGAGACGTTAGCGGATGATTTCCCAGGCTTTGTACATGTGTTCTTCTACAATTGGCTAGTCAACCGTCCTTCCTTAGATCAAGGTTTGACCAAGGCTAGCTTCTCTTGCGTGTGGCCCCTACTGCCATGTGCCCATCGCTGATTGGCAGGCCAAACAGTCTTCTGTAGTCAAAGTTCATAATTTTGATCGCACCTACACATTTATTCTTAGTACTTGTGGAAAAGTTATAAAGGCATCTAGAATGGTGAAATATCAAAGACTTGGAAGTCCAATGGGAACCATCTATTTCATTTCTTTTGGGGGCCAAAAAGAAAAGGGACAAAAGAAGAGTAGTTAATTTGGTGTATGGAGGGGGTGGATTACCTGCTAACCCTATGGGATTCAAATTAATGAGGTTGGCATAGCCATCATTTCCAAGTTCATAATGGTTAATTAGGCAATTGGGCTTGTCCTTGATGTAATCATGTTTTCCATTACTTATGAAGACTAAAAAAGTATGTAATTAAGAAAGATGGTTGACGGGACGCAAGTGGAGTAATAGTCACGTGGTTGACATTATATATGTACTTACATGGATTTAACAGGGGTCCAAATTTCATTAATAACAACAACTAACAATGTTAACTTTCGCTGAGAAAAAAAATAGTAAAATTTTGGTGCTATTTGTGTTTTTAGAGTAGGATTTGGGTAACAGAGATTTCAATAGAATAGAGGTTGCGTTGAAAGTGTTTGTGTTGTAAATAGTAAATACTTATCGCGTATAGTAATTGTTTGCTTCCTTTCTGGTATGGACCCAAAAATATTGTACAAAGGCGTTTGCAATAAATGTAGAAGATAATTTTATTCAGAGTAGTTATAAATTTATGATCAATCTAGCAAAACAAAGGGGAGTGATTTTGTCACTCCACAAATTGTTAACGGCACTTCGACTCCCAAAATCAACTCATATTGATTTTGCCACTCCCCAAAAGTTAACAATTTGGGGAGTGGCAAAATCAACCCATATTAATTTCGGCACTCCCCTGCCGTTAACAATTTGAAGAGTGGCAAAATCACTCCCAAAACAAAAAGTACACTATTTGTTGCAAAAAGTGAACATTTGAAATTAATTAGAATCCAAACAAAACCTCAAGAAATTCAGACTTGCCCATATTACAAATTCACAATATAAAGAAAAAATTTAGTGTTTGATTTTTTTCCCCCTTTTGGAAGCAGAAAAAAAATAAAACATTAGTTTATCACGGGTTTTGATTTTGGCACTTTACTTTGTACTCATGCCCACTTCTAACGTGAAGTTACTAGTAACTTAATTTACAAAATAGCCTGTATACAAAAGTAGAGCGCCAATATTAAATTTTATCATGTAAATCATGCCATATTCTAGATGCAATTTGTAAGGACAAGGAGAGTTTAGCGAACTGCCTCATCGAAAAGTTTGAACACGGAAAAGTGGAAGTGGACTCGTAAAAGTGAAAGTAGACTTGGAAGTCACGAAGGGGCACCTACTTTTTGTTTGTTTTGTTGGTAATGTAACGTGTTTTGGTCAATTTGTTCACACTCCGCTCTAATTCTTATAGTCTTTTTCACAGTCGTTTCATACGCTCACGCATAAGGTGAGCTGGTCCCAAGATTTTTTGACAAAGAAAATCGAACCTAAAATCTTCGGATAAAGAAAACACTCAAATTTCAGGCCAAAATCACTTGGCCAACCCTTGAGTTAGAGTCACCTACTTTATCACATAAAAGTCTCACTTAATTAATTTTCGCTAAGAAAATACAAGAGGGGTTAATTTGCATACTGTTCAAAACATGTCGTTGTGGAATAGTATAATACTCCAACTGAAGATGAGAAAACGTTATTGTGGACAAAGAAAGTGATCTCTATATTTTTTTTTGGTCTTGTTTGGAAAAGCAGATAAGAAGAGCGATGGAATTTTAAGGAAAATAAGATATAGGAAAATGGATGAGAAAAGACTGAGAATCAATCACTGAAAGACTCTCAGTGGGTTGTTGTGGGAATCATAAAATTATTAAAAAATAATTAATGGAGGGTTGTTAGGAGAATCAGAGTAATTATTCAATGGTCTTGGGGCATCATCGCATGGTGCCTCAAGGCCTATATTCACCACACATTTTTTCAATGTTTAAGAATTGTAAACAAGATGTAAACAAGATGTTAACAAATAACTTAATTCTACTAGCTCTATTAACCAGTTTTATCCACCCAAATTTTTATACATCAGTGCTAATAATGTGACCAAAAAATACAAAAAATGCATAAGATGGGACAATTATTCACAGTGAGTTTCTATATTTTAAGCCAAGAAAGACTAAACTGGTGCATAAATACACTAATATTCTTTTGTAGGAAATCCTATGCATGGCGAATAAGTTCGCATGGATTATGCTCTTGTATGTTTTTGGAGATATGAGTGATTGTTGTTAGAGAGAAGCCAAAGCATGATATATCAATACCAATAGATCATTTTTTCCTCCAATTTTTTAAATTCTTACTTACGGGTGTTTACCTTATTTTGGGCTAATGTATTAAATATTCATTGTAAATTACCTAGATTGATGGGTCTTTATAATATAGGGTAAGTGTTCAAACGAAGCATGATATAAAATTGCCACATGTATAATAAAAAAATTTCGTAGGGTGTTAACTCAATTGACCACCTAGCCTTGGCTATGGAGCCATGTGCCTACATTCACACAATTAGTTTTAGGTCTTCCAAAATTATGTGGTGGATAAGACTATTGGCGCACCACATGACAGTACTCCAAAACCAACAACTCGCCAAGTATAGAAATGTGGTGGATTAAGAGAGTCATTATAGAAATCTAAGCATTTTTGTACAATACAATTATAGAGTTTGGTCAGAATATCAATTCAGTAATATTTCCCTGCGGTGAAGACCGACGAATTATATAAAATATTAACTCAAATTTTGATAATAATAATAAAAAAAAACCAGTCTATATCTATCAAAATTCAGATAAAAAAACCCAGGCTCTTTCTATCAAAAGTATTTTAAGAAGGAAAGATCACGAGAGTCTACCATCTCATTGGATGACCTCCCTAATTGGGGTTCCTATCAAGATTAGGACCACCATATTTATTTAATTCAAAGATTAAGTTATTACTCCCTCCGTTCCTAAATAAGAGTTTCTCTTTGGAATTCTAACATTTTTAGGGAACATGTAATCATTACACCTACTTTCCACCATTACCCATATACTTTACCTATTTTGCACATTTTGTATTCAAATAAAAGGGACACTTTTGGAATTTCATCAAATTTCCACTTCTATTTTTAGGAAGGGAAAATCATTTTGGAACATTCCAAAATGGAATAAGGGATCGACTCTCAATTTGGAATGGAATGAGTACCAAACAAAGTAAAAAAATCGTCAACCCTTTTTCTTCCATATGCAATGATGGAGACGGATCGCGTGAGAGTACATATTTGCACAAGTTATTGCCATTCCTACCCCGTCAATCGTCATGTTTTGTACCTCATTGTTTGCAAATGGTCATATAGAGGGAATGAGAGATGTTGCCAAGCGGACAAACTTCACTTAGGCTAAGTTCGGATAAACTCCTCGAAAAGATTTTCGGGCTGCAAATTTAAAATGTTTTGAATATTTGAGGAAGCAAACACTTTGGCCTTGAACATAGAGACAAAGAACTTAGCCCAAACAACTTGTATTTTACTTAGAGTCAATTTTTGCATAATAACCAAAAAGCCCCTAAAAATCCTTGTTTTGGCGAATACTATACGCTCCTTGCATTGTTGCGCAATTTCTAGTCGCAAGCATGGATAAAATTGAATCACCAACTCAACTAAAAACTTTTTTTTACATGGAATTGACTGGATGCTCGTGAGTGAAGAGTTTCACTTACAAAAATAGTACATCTTATACAACACTTGGCATCTCCAAAACAGCTTAGAACTTCCAAAACATTACTAAGTAAAAACAAAAAAATTGTATGATCAGAACTTTCTGAATATCACCTTGAACAAACTTTGTGGTGTGATAAATAAGTTCAAATATAAAAGGTCAAGTTTTTGCAGCAGTATCTCGGCCATGATTGAAGCAAATAAGATAACACCAACAAATGCCAAGGAAATTTCTCTTTGATCTCTCACTTACAATCTGCTAATACGCCAGTTGAACCAAAGGTTGATCTCCATTCATATGACTCCTACATTCCTGCAAAGAATAAAATTGAGCATTTGTCGACCAAATTAAAAAAATCGTCGATCACTCAAATTATATCTCCTTTCACTGCAGTTGCTATCCGATTGATTTTCACACGATCAATATAAATTGGGAGGAAATATATGAAAGCTTGTATTTTTCTTAAGTTCACTACTGTGGTAGACGGTAGACCTTATGAATGCTTCATTATTTAGCTCAATTGGGTACTTCAAGAAGCATTTCAACAAACAGTAATTTTTGTAAAAAGCATGTGAAAAATAAATACAACTCCATAGCAATCAGGTGACTTTTGAGCTCGGAAACTACCCGTTCCTACTTATTTTAGACACATCGTAGGATACGTTGGATTTTTGAATTGTTTTGAACTAATTTTTAAAGCTGGAATAATGCTCTTGAAAAGATGCTGATACAAGCAGAACAACATAAAAAATTCACCTAACTTTTGTTAAATGCGAATGAGTTATTTAGAAAACCATGAGTTATAACTTTCTGAATTGGTATTGAATATTTGAGTTAGACAGTTGCTACAAAAATCAAATGGTGTTACATGGATCACTTTTTTGCTCCGTTGAACTGTTCATGTCAGGCGGATCAAAAAAGAAGAAGGAACTGTTCTTGTCGGAAATAATAACTGATAGCAGAAGTAACCATAATGACCCTCAAATCCAACCACCATCATGAGCAACTGTAGATCATATGACCACAACAACATTGACAACAACTAAAAACAGCAGCCGATCAAAAAAACTTCTAAAAACGGCAGAATAGGTTTTAAATACTTCTAATGACCGTTTGTATATACCATCTCAGGGGCACGTCCCACAGCCCTTGTACATTAGTGGGTGCGCCACATTAAATGCTAAATGCAAAAGGTCAAAAGCAGAGGGTGGACATAGCGTTACACAATATCATTCCATATTTCTATACAGGATTATCAAAACTCATGAAATTGATCATGGAAGGGAATATTTGTTTTTGTTCTTCATGTCATCTTGCCAGATAGAACAGGACACATATGGCATGTTGCAGTGCCACCCTTATCCCAATGAGTATGGGGACTCATCCAAGCCATGCCCGCATTGTGCATTCTTCTTGGGCTTGCAGAGGAAACAGGGGGTAAATGTTCAAGAAGGCCAGCAATTTGATATAAGCGCCACAGTTGAGGAATTTAAGCAAGATGTAAACTTGTACATGTTCTGGACACCGGGTATGGATATTCATGTTTCTCATGTTCGTAGGAAGCAAATTCCTGCATAACGTTCATGACCATCGAGGCACACAAACCAGCAGGCAGAAAGAACTTCTGAAAAAGATGCTGAAGGCTGCAGGTCGCAATCTGCAGAAAAACAGCTCAAAAGGATTCTGAATTAGTGGATGCAGAGAAAGATATACCAGCGAAGTGGGTTTCTATTAGCCCACAGAGGGTAGGGTCCGTTTCTCCAGCAAGTGTTATAAGTACATCTGGTGGAAAATCTCAGGCCAGATTCTCTGTGGAGGTTAAATTAGAGCCTTCACCAAAGATCAAGATGGATTATAACGAGGCTGGATGTTCTAGGAGGGTTTTGAATCTGGAAGAGGGTCCTGTTGATGGAGTGGGAGAGCCAATGAAACCATGTAAGCAGTTGGCGCAGTGCGAAAAATGTGGCCAGCGGGTCCTTCAGTGTGTGGTTCTTGCTGTCGTTTGCTGAGCTGTTGAAGATGTACTCAATACGAAAAGAGAGAACAAAAAAGGAAAAGGAAGATGCTCTAAGCCTTGGGATTATCTATTGGAATGGAACTCGGGGGTTAAACTTGGCAGCTATTTTGCTCCTTGGTTCGTTTGTTGTGGAAAGTTTTCTGCCTCTCTGTAATATTAAGGAATACTTGGACTGATTGTAGTCGCTTGTTTAGTCGAGGTGAGTTGGGAGTTGTTAGGATACCCTAACATCTGGTCGGCCTGTTAGGAAACCCTAATGTCTGTTTGGCCCTGTGACTTTCAGTAAACGTTTGTGACTTCGGTGTACTTGTGCTTTTATGATACAATTTTATTGTTCTCTCTCTCTCCCCTTTTGGCATCCACCGGTAGACCAACTCGTGCTTGTGTGGGCGAACACAAAATTGATGCAACTGTGGTATCACCAGGAATTTGTTCTTGTTCAAATGAGTAGTAATCATGTGGAGGAAATTGTTTTATTTCCAGATGCTTCAAAAATTGCCTAGATAGTTATACGGTTTTTGCAATTTGAGTAGAGGAGACGCTAGTTTGACTTGTATATGAATGATGAGAGGAAACGGACGTGCTTTGGACATAGATTTTTGAACATTGATTCAGACACATCTGTGTAGGAGCCACATGATGTGGAATTTCCCACAAGTAAATCATGAAAGAAATAATAGAACTGCAGTGAACGAAAATCTAAAATGCTCAAGCCACAAACCAAACAAACACAAGAAATTTTTACGTGGTTCCCCCAAAGTGTGAGGTACGTCCATGGGACCGGAGTTCGATTCCACTATCAACAAAGGTTCTTACAAATGGGTTTACAAGAGATTCAAACATCTCACAAACACCTTAAGGTGTATTCAACAATCACCAATACAAAAGAGGAAAGACCTCACCAAATAAATGAACCAAAACCCTCCAATAGCAGAGGTGAAACGGAGAGCCACAAACAGGAAGCAAACTGCCACAAAGATTCGAAGATGTTGTTGTAGAGTAGGAGAACAAAATGGCCTTTAAACTTCCACCTGGCACCGTCAAACACAAAGCACACACAGCACATACGTTTCTCTTCTTTCTTTCCAAAGGCTACTGACTTCTTGTTTTCCCAGAAGACTTGATCTATTTTTAGCTTTCAAGAGAAGCTTACAAAGCATGTGCCAATCCTGTGCCATTGTGTAGAATGTTCCACCAAAAACTAGCCCACACAAATTAATACTTTTGGCCCAAATACAATTGTTATTGGGCTAACAAAATATTGGGCTTCCACTAAAAAGGGAACCCAACATTCTCCCTCTTTCCGACTTATGTGGAAGGATCGATGCTTAACACCACAACCTCGCCTTCGAATAAGGTTGAAAACCCCAAGCGTAGGGCTAGATCGTTGAAAGCATGATATCCGGAAGTCCGGGATCGTACCACAGGGAATCAAAGACAGCTTAATTGGATTGTAGGTTTTATATGGTGGGATTCCGGCGTTTAAGACGGTCAACTATGTTTTGCTTTAAACGGAGGAAATGCTAATTAAAAATACTAGAAATAAACTTTATAAACTAAAAGAGGCAAGTCTAGGGATCGTCTATCCCTCGATGAAGGCCGTTACCAGTTCTCAATATAACTCAAGCGAGAGACACGACCGCGTGCTCACACCCGAAAGATTTAGCTTTAACGGTTACGTTTAACAAAAGATGTGATTAATCGGAACTTAACTAACCTATTTTTGCAAATGTATCTAACACGTAGGAGGCCACGAGCCCTCAATATGCCGCTTGCCAAGACTGCTTGACTAAGCGACATACCAAGGAGTTAACATCCCTCGCTTAGACCGAAATGACTAGGTTAGTTCGATTCCGAAAATCATGATTTTAAGCCTGAAGGTTGAGAACCAAATAACAACCTAATTCATTGCGAAAGAGTAGTTCAAGACTTAGCCAAACAACTACTCAACCATACTAGAAAGATTAAGCATAAAGTTAGAAATGACAAACATATTTAACCGACGAAAACGAAAATAAATTTGATATTAAGGAGAATCTAGTCCGTAACTACAACATTAACAAATGAGAAAATAACATACAATGATTACCTTAAGGAATTCTTGAAGAAAATGACTAGAAAGCGTGAGAGAAACAACTATGGAGTTCTAGGAAATTGAAAGACTAAAAGCATAAAAATCTACATAATGAGATAAAGTGGAGAGAAGGGTATTTATATATGTCCACTTCTCTCTCCACGAATATCTAGAAACATACTAAAAGTAGAAAATATTCCATAAGTGGAAAGTCCAAAAGTAGCAAAAATGAAGAAAAAGGTCACCATATCGATACGGCCAAAATGCTTGTATCGATAACGTACTGCTAGGACACTTCTTCCTATCTCTCTGTTTTCTTATGGTATCGATACAGCAAAAAAAGCTTGTATTGATACAGCCTGCTTTTCACCAGGGTTTCAGGTTTTGGTTTCAACTTCAGCAAACAGTTTCCAGCAACTTCACAGCTCCTCAGCAACTTATTTTCATTCTCTAAACTTAAGTAAAAACTACATTTTAAACATTTCTTTTAGCTTTTCTTTTCTTTAATTTATTTAATGAAAATAAGAAAGTACCCCCCATTTGAAAATAATGGCATTACCAGAATTTCAATATTCCAATTATATCAAAATGTCAACCCTCCACTTTTAGTGTAAAATGGAAAACAACACGTTTTTCTCTAGAGGAAATAGCTCAAAACATGACCTTGCTCTTTAAATAAAATCTTAAAACTTTGTAGTTACTCGTAGAAAAATTCCAGGGTTAATTATCACCATTTTTAATCTCGAAAATCGATACTTTTCCAAAAACTTATTTTTCCATACTTAGACAGATTTTAAGGGGCCGCAGGGTCTTCGGGTACTTGGAAGCACTTAGGTCATGCATGGCGTTGAAATGCGCCTTATTTGCACGTTTTACCTGAAAATACTAAAAACACACCTTATGTGCAATATCGTTATAAAAGCTAAATTAACGTAAGTTAAAACAATATAAAATGGAACTAGTCACACCAAATATCTACAATATTGGGTGCTCATCACACCCCCCAACTTGAACTTTGCTAGTCCTTAGCAAACTAAGACAAAATCTATTTAACTAAGCTATGCAATCCTCCCAAGATTCAAGATACAAAGATTATGCTTAACTACTCAACTCGACAAGAGTCCAAAAACATCCCTTCATATCCGATCATATGCAATCCACGCATAAACATGGCATGAAGTAAGATGAACAAACTATGCCATATTAGAGCAGCCAAGCATGCATGCACCACAATGAGTTTCGACTCCAAAACTCACAAGAATACAATCTTATTCGACTTTTCACACAGTGAGATACAAGATACATCCCATGACAAGTGCTAGGGAGTAAATGCAATAGCCAGAGACAAAAAGCTACGCATGCTATCAAAAGAGCGCTAAGAACGAAAGGATAGCTAATTATTGACAAGTGTTAAAAGATAAGGAACAAATCATACTAAAAAAGTAATAAATATTGATTATGCATCAAACGGAGTTAATTAGCATACAAAAGATCAACGGAGGACTTTAATAGCTTATAACGACCTTGGATACAAAGAGAAAGGGACTACAAAAATGCAGTGGCCATATACTTGCATGGTTCATCTACCCTTGGCCACTACCGACTCTAAACTACCCAAGGTATGGCCACATATCTGTCAAACACCAAACAAAATTATGAAGAAGAAATAAATAAAAACTACTAGATAAGTCCTACTAAACCACTACCACTGACTCAACCACACATAGTCATCATCCTCATCTAGCTCCTCATGGTATTGAGCATCGAGCTCCCCATTCATCGGACTCTTCCTCATTTGGAATGTAGGCTAGCCCAGAGGTCACACCAATTCTCTCATCATAGTATTCAACCCTCTTTCGGATATGATTTTGCTCTTTCATAGCATTTCTTTGTTTTTCTTTTCTTTGAAGAATAGGGTCATTTGAGATGAGATTTATAGTAAGAGAGATTGAGGGGCCAATTTTGAGAGCTTTTGATGAGCACCCAATATTGCAGATATTTGGTGTGACTAGTCCGATTTTATGTTGTTTTAACTTGCGTTTATTTAGCTTTTATAGCTATATTGCACGTAAGGTAAGGTGTGTTTTAGTATTTTCAGGTAAAACGTGCAAATAAGGCGCATTTCAACGCCATGCATGGCCCAAGCGCTTCCAAGTGCCCGAAGACCTTGTTGGCCCCTTAAAATCTGTTTAAGTATGGAAAAATGACTTTCTGGAAAAGTTTCGATTTTCGAGATAAAAAATGGCGATAATTGATCCTTGAATTTTTCTGATAGTAAGTACAAAGTTGAAAGGTTTTATTTGAAGAGTAAAGTCATATTTTGAGCCATTTTCTTCTGTGAAAAATGTGCAGTTTTCTGTTTTTTACTAAAAGTGAGGGGTTGATATTTTGATATAATTGGAATCTTGAAATTCTGTTAATGCCATTGTTTTCAAATTGGGGGGGGGGGGGGGTGTACTTTATTATTTTCATTAAATAAATTAAAGTAAAGAAAACGTAAAAGAAATGTTTAAAATGGAGTTTTTACTTAAGTTTAGAGAATGAAAATAAGATATTGAGTAGCTGTGACGTTGTTGGGAGTTGTTTGCTGAAGCTGAAGCCTCAACCTGAAACCTTAAATTTTGCAGATTGTTATCGATAACATTTGTTCCATTTTGGTCCAGAAGTTGTCCAGACTTGAGAGTATCGATAACATTTGGTTAGAGTTATCGATAACTTGCTTCTCCGGGGGAATATTTGAAGGATGTTATCGATACCTTTGCTTATGGTATCGATAGCATTGGTCTCTAGCAGATATTTTTACTGCTTTTTGGACTTTTCATTTATGGAATACTTGCCACTTTTGGTAAGTTTAGGGATATTTTGTGGAGAGAAAACGCTGAGTTGTATAAATACCCCTCTCTTTCCCCCTTAGTGAAGAGTAGATACATTTCACTTTACGTATTTCATTTTCCTAGAACTCCATAGTTGCCTTTGAAGCTTTTTTAAGTTTAATCCTTCAAGAATTCAAGTAAGTGTTGTTAGTTTGATTAATTCTCAAGTACTAAAGTTGTTTGTATTGTTGGGATCCGTTACAATATCAAGCTTATTTTCAGTTTTATAGGTTAAATCTTATGCCTAGATTTCTTACCATGTCTAGTCTTTTCATTATATGTGAGTAGTCATTTAGGCTTGGCCATGGGCTGATTGACACCTTGTGATTTAGGTTAATTATGCTCTTCTCAACTTAAGACTTGAGGTTTGGTTTGTAAATGTGAGTAGTTCGCCCTTTTATGTAACAAAACTTGTCGATGTTAATCTCCGGTGATCATGTGCTTGCACACATGGTTCCGAGAGCTATGTCTCGTCTCGTGTTTGCCAAAAGAACTTGCTTGCTTTCCAAACTATGCTTCTAGTACATGAATCTTGATATTTAGTTTGAATATGAGTAGTTCGCCTTTTATGTAGCAAAACTTGGCGTTGTTAATCTCCGGTGATCATGTGCTTGCTCACATGGTTTCGGAGCGATGTCACGCCTCGTGTTTGTCAAGAGTACCTTAGAACTTGCTCGTTATTCAAATTCTGTTTCAAGTCTAACCATTTTCACCGCTAAATCTTCCGGACTATAACCTATGCCATGTGATTCAATCGATTAAACGAAGAGAAAGGTTGGATGGCCTAAATTACGAGCTTTAGTAACTCCATTGCCTTGCCATTTTTAATTCTTAGTTCAAACTCATTTTCTAGTCTTTTTTATAAGGGCAATTCTCATCTTTCAAAGGAAACCAAAAGTTGGCCGTCTAAACGCTACAAACCTTTACATCTACAATCCGAATTAGCTATAGAGTTTATCTCTGTGGGAATGATTCCGGACTTTTCGGTATTTACGCTGACAACGACCTAGCCCTACGCTCGGGGAAAATCAACCTATTTCAATGGTTAGGTTTTGGCGAAGCGGCTTTGGAGAAAGAGATGAAAATTTGGGGCCTTAGCTTTTGTAGTGGGAAAGGGGAGATAAGGAATCACGTATCAATTCTTTGCATTTTTACATCCCAACCACTTCTATCACATTCACACCACCCCCAAACCTCCTTGAAACATTGAAAACTATAAACATACAACCCTCCAAACATCCTGTTACCTAAGTTTGAACAATGGAAGAGACTCAGACTATGGTTCAAAATAAGGACGAGGTGACTTGTGGTTTAGTAAAACAAAAATGCCTTGAATCATTTTCTAAGTATGCCAACAACTCCAACAAGATGCAAGAAAGATATATACACTACTCAAGAATGAACAAAAGATATTATTTACGCAAATGCGGGAAATGAGAACAAAAAGCATGGGATGCTTTAAAAGTGAATCTCTACTCTAGCGATGCACAACACTTGACATGACTTTTAGGCTCAATGTGTTCATCAATGTTCATCTATATGCATGTGACATAGATTCAAACATATAACCAAATTCGATGGAATACACGACTCTTGCCATTGACACAATTGAGCATATTTATAGTATCTAGCAAGAGAAATCACTACTAACAAGGGAAGATTGCACAAAAATTTGAAAATTTTATCAAAAGCAGAAAAATGAGACATGGCTCATCCTCTAAATCACCATGAAGGAACATGTTTTTCACATCAAGTTGTTCAACCTCAAGATTCAAACTTGCAGCCATACCAAGAATAGTACGAATGGAGGACATTTTCACAACGGGCGAAAAATTTTCATTAAAATCAATACATTTTTTCTGCCCAAACCCTTTCACCATTAGGCGTGCCTTGTATCTCAAAATTTTCCCATCATGCTTGAATTAGTAAACCCATTTGTTTTTCAATGCTTTCTTACCCTTAGGCTATTTCACCAAATCATAAGTGTGAATTTCAAACAAGGACTTTATTTCATCTTTCATAGCCTTAGCTCACTCACCTTTCCTATCATGCTCTAAGGCTTCTTGATAGATCTACAGCTCCCCTTGCTCCGTTACCATAACAAATTCATCGAGAGAGTACTTTCTTGATGGTTGTTTGTCTCTAACGGATCTCCTCAACTTCAGTTGCAGTGGTGGCTCTTGAATTAGTTGCTCCTCCTTATTTCCCAACTCAACTTCATTCGGAACATCAACATTTTTACCAACTTCAAGAGGTGGATGCACATCCTCCTCATTTTCCCCATGTATAGTAGGTGAAGGAGTTGGCTCCAAGTTAACGAGATCACTAGCAATTTGCTCTGGTTGCTCATCCATGTCAAATTCTTTAATTGTTTGATGTTCAAGAAAGACAACATCTCTACTCCGAATGACTTTCTTGTCAATCAGATCCCACAATTTATAGCCGAATTCCTCATGCCCGTAGCCAAGAAAAATGCAATGTTTTTTGGCCTTGTCATCAAGCTTGGACCTTTTATCTTTCGGAATGTGAACGAATGTCTGGCAACCGAAAACCCTTAAGTGATCATAAGTAACACCCTTGCCCAACCAAACCTTTTCCAGAACATCGCCATTCAAAGGAACCGAAGGGGACAAATTAATGAAATCAACCGCCGTCCTTATTGCCTTCACCCAAAAAGACCTTGGCAATTTAGCATGTGAAAGCATGCATCGCATCCCTTCTACCATAGTGCGGTTCATACTCTCGGTGACTCCATTTTGTTGAGGAGTTTTCTTGACGGTCCTTTGATATTTAATGCTTTGGCTACGACAATATTCATCAAATGGTCCAAGATATTCACCAGCGTTGTCAGAATGAATGCATTTCAACTTCTTCCCAGTCTCTCTTTCAACATTGGCCTGAAAATCTTTAAACACATCTAAAACTTGATTTTTAGTTTCTAACAGGTAAGCCCATAATTTTCTCAAATGATCATCAATAAAAATAACAAAATAAAGTGCACCACTATGAGATCTAACTTTCAAGGGACCACAAATGTCCGAATGAACCGAGTCCAAAAAGTTAGATTTTATCGGAAAAGACTTGAAATGAAATGCAACATTTAGATTTTCTCGGAAAAGACTTGAAACAAAATGCAACATAATTTTGTTTACCAGCCAAGCAATGAACACAAGTTTTAAGAGGGGTACCTTTCATACCGGGTAAGGGCTTCTTTTTGGCAAGAACACACATTCCTTTTTCACTCATGTGCCCAAGCCTCTTGTGCCACGATTCGATAGAGGAGTCATCGTCAAGTGTATTCACAAACTCCTTATTAATTTTCCCTTTCATCGTATAAAGCGAGCAAGTCTTGTTCCCTTTAGCCACCACAAAAGAACCCTTCATGAGCTTCCATTTTCCATTACCAAAATGGTTGTTGTAGCCTTCATCATCTAACTTTCTGATAGAAATCAAATTGAGAAGAATATCCGGCACATGCCTCACATCTTTAAGCACCAACTTGCACCCAACTCCTGTTTCCAAGCAAATATTACCCATGCCAACAATTTTCGACAAACCTTCATTTCCCATTCAAACACACCCAAAGTCTCCTTCATTGTAGGAAGTGAAGAAATCGGCTCTTGAAGTGACATGGAAAGAAGCACCCGAATCGATCACCTAATTAGTATCTTGGCTAACCAAATTAACACAACTCTCATCACATACAACCACAATTAAGCTCACCATCAGAAGAGACCGCTGTTGTGTTTTCTTGCTTTTTTTTCACCATATTTCGCACGATTTTCCTCTTTGAATTTGAGTTTTAGGCATTCCCGCTTCATGTGGCCTTTCTTTTTACAATAAGGGCACTCTATATCTTACTTTGAAGGTGATCTTCCCCTCGAACTCCCACTGCTTTGATCACGATTGTGGGGAGTGGTACTTCTACTTCTAGATCTCCCTCTTGGTTTAACAACAAGTCCCTCCAAATGAGAAGAACCGGTGGACTTGTTCTCATCTCTTCATTCAACAAACTACTAGTAACTTGGCTCATAGAAACAACTCCTTCCGGCGCCAAGTTACTAACCGTCACAACCAAAGTTTCCCAATTCTTGGGTAGAGAACTAAGAAGCATCAAAGCTTGCAACTCATCATCAAACACAATCTTCATAGAAGCAAGTTGATTAACGATACTATTCATTTCATTCAAATGTTCCGCAATAGACTTGTCCTCTTTAAATTTCAAATTCACCAATTTTTTGAACAAGAATGCTTTATTAGTGGCCGATTTTCTATCATAGAGACTTTCCAGTTTCTTCCACAAATCAAAAGCCGAAGTTTTCGGTGGAGACATGATGAAAAACACTATCATCAATCCATTGATGAATAAGCCCAACAGCTTTTCGATTCAAAGTGGTCCAATCCTCACGTTTTATATTGATGGGTTTAGCCGTATCACCCTCTACAGGCCCATGTAAGTCTCTACAATACAAGAGGTCTTCCATTTTAATTTTCCAAGTCACCCAATTAGTTCCATTGAAACTAATCATTCTACCCACATTTCCTTCTATGATTTACACCAAATTAAAAAACCCTAGCCAACCGTCGGCTCTGATACCAGTTGTTGGGAAAAATATGCGGAATTTCCCACAAGTTAATTACAAAAGAAATAATAGAATTGCAGCGAGCTACAATTTGAAATGCACAAACCACAAACCAAACGAACATAAGAGATTTTTACGTGGTTCCCCCAAAGTGTGAGGTATATCCATCGGACCGGAGTCCGATTCCACTATCAACAAAGGTTCTTACAAATGGGTTTACAAGAGATTCAAAGATCTCACAAACACCTTAGGGTGTATTCAACAATCACCAATACAAAAGAGGAAAGATCTCACTAGCCAATTTGGTTTTTGCGTTTTTTGTGGAGAAAAGTGCAAAAACCAAATTGGCTAGTGTTGCGGGCGTGCCAGGACTGGATTGCAGTCCAAATTCGTATCAAGGCCTGGATGCCTCATGCCAAGACTGGATTGCAGTCCAAATTCGTGCTAAGGCCTGAATGCCTCATATCTGACTTCATATTGAGCGATTGCGCATGACTTAAGGGGTGAGGCCGTATGTGGTTCGTGGTTTGCTTTGTCGGGATAAGGACTTAGAATTTTCCAACCGTTGTTGAAAATGGAAAGAAAAAGAAACAAGGTGCAATGAAATTAAAAGAACTTCATTAACGGTTTAACAAAGTTCGTACAATGAAATAAATCATCAACTAGGCATGGCTAGTGTGACGAAAGATAAAGACATTTGCTGGAAATGTAAAGATAATTGAAAGATCAATTTAGTAAGCACTGGGCTTGATGGTGTTGGGACCTTTGCCAAGGCCGTCAGTTCTGATATTTATAGCCAAAGGTTCTAGGCCTTGAGTTGCTTCCGAATGCTCCAATGGGAAGCTGCCACATGTTCAAGACTTGCTCTACACTCCAAGAAAACAACTGCAGGTCTGAAAAGCTTCCTTCTAGCCTAAAAACTAGTCAAAGCAAAAGAAATTTGTTGCAAGACAGCATTCCTACGCACTTGGAGCTGCTTGTAAGCAGCTTGTGTGCATGGGATGCTTGTAAAAAGTGATATTTGGGACAACCAAGGCCAAAATCGTGACCTTTATGTGCCTTTTGGCCATTCTAGATTCTTCCTCCACTTGCCATTTTAAGTATTCATACAGCAGGCCTGGTTGGGCTGCTTGTGAGCAGCTTGTGTTGGCAGCTTTGCATGCATGAATGTTACACGTTCTTGGCCTCACTGAACTGCTTGGGCCACATGGGTTGCATGAATGCCATGTGTCTTTACTTCATGCTGAAGGAAAATGGCTGCTGGCCTTAAGCTGCTTGTGAGCTGCTTACTAGAGAGAACGTTCTAGGCTTTTGAGCTACTTGTGAGCAGCTTGGCTTGAGAGAACCTTCTAGGCCTTTGAGCTGCTTGTGAGCAGCTTGGCCTTTGAGGTGTTTGCTAGAGAGAACTTCCTAGGCCTCACAAGCAGTTTGCTTCTCATGCATGACTAAACAGCTTATGGCCATTGACTTATCTATTTTCAGGCCTGATTGGGCTAAATAGGCCGAAAAAACTAGTCTGAGTTTTGATTAGTTGGGCCAAGGCCTGAAACTAATTTGGGCTTTAGCTCAATTGGGCCAAACAAGCCTAAGAATAGGCCCACTATATATTCGACCAAGGCCCAGTTCAATCAAGGCCTAATTCTACCAAGCCCCAAAATGTTCCATTAATCCATTAACAAATTCATTTTAGAATTTGGCCAAAAATGGGTGTAAACATTGCCCCAGCACGCCTTGATTCTTTACTTTTAGGATCCTGGCGTGTATAAAAAGTAAAATCATTTTTGGCATCCAAACAGGCCTCGATTACCTATGGACTTAGTAGGCATTAGACATTTTCTAGACATGCTTTTAGGCCTCTGATAATATTCTCTAAATTCAGACCTTGGAATGAGTCTGCCAACCATCTTTTTGTTAGACAGGCCTGTGAAAGGCCCCTCTTATAGATAAAAGGCCTCAATTTGCATCCTCTAGGTCTATTTAGAGCAATTGGATGATGATCATGCCTATACCAGAGTTGAATCTCAAGGCTCATAACTATCTCCTCTTGTTAGGCCTATTTTCACACCAATAAAGGCCTAAGTTCAGGCTTGAACCATAAAAAGGCCTAACAATAATGACTAAAAATATGTTGGAAGGCTTGCACTCTAAATCGGAGTGTTTAATGATTCAGGCCTACTCAAAGAGCTCAAAAGACCTTCATCTATGTGGAAAAAAGGCCTTCATACACTAATATGAGGCCTGGAAATAAGGCCTTGAAGTACGTTGAAAGGCCTAAAAAGTTGGCTCAGGCCTAAAGAAAGAGCTTAAAGGGCCTCCTTTACTGCAAAAAATGCCTATTTATGCCAATATGACGTTTGTGTCCGCGCTTGAACCATGAAAAAAAAACCTAGCAAGGACTGAAAATATATTGGCAGGCCTGAACCTCTGCAGAAAAGGCCTGGTAAGAACTTAAAAATAAGGCCCACACAATGACTGGTAGGCCTTGGCCGAACTTTTTAGAGATGCATGTTCGGCCTTTGAAGGGCTTTCCTCTACTTAGCACTCCCCACAACCACGATGTTTTTGCCTAAGCCAAGTGAATAACACTCACTTTTGATGTGCTCCACAAATCCAATGTGGGTGCGTTTCCACAACCTTAAGGCCTACACTTGGCCTACACTTGTAATGCCTTTTGGCAGTTGGATAATGCCAAAAAGGCCTTCATTAGCCGGGGGAGGAGGGGGATCTCCAATCACAAATAAATCATGATCAAGCCCTGGAGTGTCATCGTTTTCCTCATCTTCATGCCATCCCTCTTGTTCTAGAATGGCTGCAACATGCAATTGAAACCTGCCTACAGGGCTGACGGCAGGCCTGGATCTTTCCTGACTTGCATCAATGATCTGTTCATCGCCTAGGGCTGAATCTGCAGGTGGTAGCCTTTCAGAGACTTGAGACAACTTCTCAGATGGGAAAACAGGCCTATTGTTTTGCTCCTCCAAACCTTGAAATAGCTTTCCATCTAGAAGGTTTTGAAAAACTCCTGAATGTTGGCTATTCCGCTCAGGCCTAAGAATGTTGTCGTGATCATTTTGATATTTATCATCCAGGCCTTGCTGTTGTTCGGGAATCCTCAAAGGCTTGAACTGAGAACGTTGCCCCCCAAGTCTGATTCCTTGGCCTCCTTGCCCCCCAAGTGCAGGGCTATTGGAAGCTAAGGCTTGAGAAAAGCTTGAAGCCTGGTATGCTTGCTAAAAGCTTGTTTAGACACATTCAGGCCTGAACTCGAGCCTAAAGCGTCAAACCGTGATATCGGCGGTGGAGTAGAAGTTAACAACTTATCCTTGAGTTTAGCTAACGCTTCAATAATGGCCTGATTGGAGTTGATAATGTCCTGGTTGGATTCTTCGAGCCTACACAAACATGCATCCAATGGATCAATAAACTCCTATGAGAGTTCTTCCTTGGATGCAATGGTACAAGATTGGATGTTGATGTTTTCTTCAACTTGGTCCCCAAAGTTCTGAGTATGAGGATCACTAAAGCCACCATTTCAGAATTCAGGCTATTCAAGCCGGCCTGAATGCATGATACTTGAATAGCCATGTGACTTAGCTTTAAGGAGATAGGTTACGTCATCGCGTAATTGGCGTTCCTCATTTTCAAGTCTGCCAACTTCGTCTTCAAGCCTTTGAATTGTATCGTTGTAGTAGTGTTGTGCGTCCAGAAACCAACCCTCCATAGGATGGAGTTGATACTTCTCTCTATCGAGACGGTTGATTTTGTCTTTAAGCTCGTTGACCTTATCATCACGCCAACAAATTTCTTCTTCACAACGCCAAATCTCATCATTCAATTCAACGTATTGAATCGGCATGATCATACCCTTAGAAACGATTAGGGTCCCACCGGGCATGCCAAAATGTTTCTTCACAAAAAGTGCAAAAACCAAATTGCCTAGTGTTGCAGGCATACTAGGACTGGATTGCAGTCCAAATTTGTATCAAGGCTTGGATGCCTCATGCCAGGACTGGATTGCATTCCAAATTCGTGCTAAGGCCTGAATGCCTCATATCTAACTTCGTGTTGAGCGATTGCGTACGACCTAAGGGGTGAGGCTGTATGTGGTTCGTGGTTTGCCTTATCGGGATAAGGGCTTAGAATTTCCCAACCGTTGTTGAAAATGGAAAGAAAAAGAAACAAAGGTGCAATAAAATTAAAAGAACCTCATTAATGGTTTAACGAAGTTGGTACAAGGAAATAAAACATCAACTAGGCATGGCTAGTGTGATGAAAGATAAAGACATTTGTTGGAAATGTAAAGATAATTGAGTTATAAATTTGGTAAGCGATGGGCTTGATGGTGCTAGGACCTTTGCCAAGGCCTTCAGTATTGATATTTATAGCCAAAGGTTCCAGGCCTTGAGCTGCTTCCGAATGCTCCAATGGGAAGCTGCCACCAATCCAAGCCTTGCTCTCCATTCCAAGAAAAAAGTTGTACGTCTGAAAAGCTTCATTTTTGCCTAAAAACCAGTTAAAGCAAAAGGAATTTTTAGCAAAATATCATCCCTAGGCCCTTGGAGCTGCTTGTGTGCATGAGATGGTTGGAAAAAGGGATATTTGGGCCAACCAAGGCCAAAGACGTGAGGACTTGACTTGTCAACACGATATTTATGCATTTATGGCATGTGTTAAGGTTGAACTTTTCCGGGGCGTTACAAAATCAGCCCCTTCTTTCGATCACGAGTAATTTTCATGCCCAAAATTTGCTTTGCCAGTCCCAAAATTTTCATAGCGAAGGATTTACTCAACTCCAACTTCAACTCATTGATCTTCGTAGAATCTTGTCCCACAATGAGCATATCATCGACATAGAGCAAGAGAATAATAAAGTTACCGTTAGGAAACTTTTTCACAAACACACAATGATCCAAAATGGTTCTCGAATAACCATGATCCACTATAAAGCAATCAAATTTCTTGTACCATTGTCTCAGAGCTTGTTTTAAGCCATACAAGCTCTTCTTAAATTTGCAAACAAAGTTTTCCTTCCCTTTTACTTTGAAGCCTTCGGGTTGCTCCATATAAATCTCATCTGTAAGTGGACAAAATCGAATGGTGCTTTGAACAGCACAAGGATGTAACGGCTACTCGTGCCTCCTCACAGGAACCCTAGTGTGTCGTCGGAACCCTAATCTGCAAAACAGACAAGAGGTGAGCGCACCTTTGCCTCTTGTGGCAAAGGCCTTTCGATGCTTAAATTAGTATCACGTACTAGCAGAAAACCCTAAATATCAATAGGAAGTATCGTATGAGTGCAACATATTGCATACCTTTTTCCTCTAAGTTTACCTTGTATTTATAGATATGCGTATGCTTACTGCCCAAGCATCCCCGTTGCCTTAGGTTTCTTGTCACGTATAGGAAACCCAGGATCCTCTGGATTCTCGTTCTCTTATCCATTAATTTCCTTAGTCATTTCAGGACTCCTTTCCATGGCTGTCCGAACATCCCATTCCCATTCAGTATCTTTCCTTGATCCTACATTCTCGGGATCTCATTATTTTTTAGAATACCATTGTTCTGGAACCTTCTAAAGTGTTCCTTTCGCTTTAGCACTTGAGGCCGTTTTCTCAAGAGTTTTTTCTCTGTTCAGCTACCATATCGCCGAACAGACTGCTTGGAATAGTGACTTCACATGTCATTGGTGCTTATCAATTACTTGGACCAATGACTTCTCATGTCTTTGATCCTTATGGATTGCTTGAACCAATGTCTTCTCATGTCATTGGTCCGATTCGCTGACCACTGTCTTGCACAGCGAATTATCTTATCTTATTTATTCTGTGGCCCCACGTACCATTGTTCGGGTTCTTATCTGAGCTTGTTCGGGAATACCTCCCTACATCCTCCTCTAAATCACTGTGAAGGAATGCGGTTTTCCCATCAAGTTGTTCAACCTCAAGATTCAAACTTTCGGCCGTACCAAGAACAACACGAATGGTGGACATTTTCACAACGGGTGAAAAAATTTCATCAAAATCAATACTTTTTTTTCTACCCAAACCCTTTCACCACGAGGCGTGCCTTGTATATCAAATTTTTCCTATCATGCTTCAACCAGTAAACCCATTTGTCTTTCAACGCTTTCTTACCCTTAGGCAATTTCACCAAATCATAAGTGTGATTTTCAAACAAGGACTTCATTTCATCTTGCATAGCCTTAGCCCACTCACCCTTCCTATCATGCTCTAAGGGTTCGTGGTAGCTCTCCGGCACCCCCTGTTCCGTTACCGTCACAAATTCATCGGGAGAGTACTTTCTTGACGATCATTTATCTCTAACGGATCTCCTCAACTCCGATTGCGGTGGTGGCTCTTGAATTGGTTGCTCCCCCTCATTTTCCAATTCAACTTCATTTGGAACATCAATATTTTCAACAACTTCAAGAGGTGGCTGCACATCCTCCTCATTTTCCCCATGTACGGAAGGTGAAGGAGTTGGCTCCAAGTCAACGAGATCACTAGCAATTTGCTCTGGTTGCTCATTGTTGTCAAAGTCTTTAATTGTTTGATCTTCAAGAAAGACAACATCTCTACCCCGAATGACTTGTCATCAAGCTTGGACCTTTCATCTTTCGAAATGTGAACAAATGCCCGGCAACCGAAAACCCTCAAGTGATCATAAGTAACATCATTGCCGGACCAAATCTTTGCCGAAACATCGCCATTCAAAGGAACCGAAGAAGACAAATTAATCAAATCAACCGCCGTCCTCATTGCCTCCGCCCAAAAAGACCTTGGCAATTTAGCATGTGAAAACATGCATTGCATCCTTTCTACCATAGTGCGGTTCATCCTCTCGGCGACTCCATTTTGTTGAGGAGTTTTCTTGACGGTCCTTTGATGTTTAATGCCTTGGCTACGACAATATTCATCAAACGGTCCAAGATATTCACCACCGTTGTCAAAACGAACACATTTCAACTTCTTCCCGGTCTCTCTTTCAACCTTGGCCTGAAAATCTTTAAACACATCTAAAACTTGATCTTTAGTTTTTAACGGGTAAGCCCATAATTTTCTTGAATAATAATCATTAAAAGTAACAAAATAAAGTGCACCACTATGAGTTCTAACTTTCAAGGGACCACAAATATCCGAATGAACCAAGTCCAAAATGTTAGATTTTCTCGGAAAAGACTTGAAACGAAATGCAACTCTATTTTGTTTAACGGCCAAGTAATGAACACAAGTTTTAAGAGGGGTACCTTTCATACCTGGCAAGAGCTTCTTTTCGGCAAAAACATGCATTCCCTTTTCACTCATGTGCCCAAGCCTCTTGTGCCACAATTCGGTAGAGGAGTCATCGTCAAGTGTATTCACAAACCCCTTACTAATTTTCTCTTTCATCGTATAAAGCGAGTAAGTCTTGTTCCATTTAGCCACCACAAGAGAACCTTTCATGAGCTTCCATTTTCCATTACCAAAATGGTTATTGTAGCCTTCATCATCCAACTTTTTGATAGAAATCAAATTGAGACAAATATCCGGCACATGCGTCACATCTTTAAGCACCAACTTGCACCTAATACTTGTTTCCAAGCAAATATTACCCATGCCAACAATTTTTGACAAACCTTCATTTCTCATTCGAACACACCCAAAGTTTCCTTCATTGTAGGAAGTGAAGAAATCGGCTCTTGAAGTGACATGGAAAGAAGCACCCGAATCGATCACCCAATTAGTATCTTGGCTAACCAAATTAATACAACTCTCATCGCATACAACCACAAGCTCACCATCAGAAGAGACCACCGTTGTGTTTTCTTGCTTCTTTTCACCATATTTCGCACGATTTTCCTCTTTCAATTTGAGTTTTAGGCATTCCCGCTTCATGTGGCCTTTCCTTTTACAATAATGGCACTTTATATCTTACTTTGAAGGTGATCTTCCCCTCGATCTCCCATGGCTTTGATCACGATTGTGGGGAGTGGTACTTCTACCTCTAGATCTCCCTCTTGGTTTAACAACAAGTGCCTCCGAATGAGAAGAACTAATGGACTTTCTTCTCGTCTCTTCATTCAACAAACTACTAGTAACTGGGCTCATAGAAACAACTCCATCCGGGCTTCAAGTTACTAACTGTCACAACCAAAGTTTCCCAATTCTTGGGTAGAGAACTAAGAAGCATCAAAGCCTGCAACTCATCATCAAACACAATCTTCATAGAAGCAAGTTGATTAACGATACTATTCATTTCATTCAAATGTTCCGCAATAGACTTGCCCTCTTTAAATTTCAAATTCACCAATTTTTTGAACAAGAATGCTTTATTAGTGGCCGGTTTTCTATCATAGAGACTTTCCAATATCTTCCACAAATCATAAGCTGAAGTTTTGGTGGAGACATGATGAAAAACACTATCGTCAATACATTGACGAATAAGCCCAACAGCTTTTCGATTCAAAGTGGTCCAATCCTCACGTTTCATGTCGATGGGTTTAGCTATATCACCCTCTACAGGCCCATGTAAGTCTCTACAATACAAGAGGTCTTCCATTTTAATTTTCCAAGTCACCCAGTTAGTTCTATTGAAACTAATCATTCTACCCACATTTCCTTTCATGATTTACACTAAAATAATAAACCCTAGCCAACCGTCGGCTTAGATACCAGTTGTTGGAAAAAATATGCAGAATTTCCCACAAGTAAATCATGATAGAAATAATAGAACTGCAGTGAACTAAAATCTAAAATGGGCAAGCCACAAAACAAACGAACACAAGAGATTTTTATGTGGTTCCCCCAATGTGTGAGGTACAGCCACGGGACCGGAGTCCGATTCCACTATCAACAAAGGTTCTTACAAATGAGAGATTCAAAGATCTCACAAACACCCTAAAGTGCATTCAACAATCACCAATACAAAAGAGGAAAGATCTCACCAAATAGATGAACCAAAACCCTCCAATAGTTGAAACAGAGAGCCAAAAACCGGAACCAAAACTGCCACAAAGATCCGAAGAAGAAGTTGTAAAGTAGGAGAACAAAATGGCCCTTAAGCTTCCACCTTAGCCCCGTCAAACACAAAGTACACGTTTCTCTTCTTTCTTTCCAAAGGCTACTGACTTCTTGTTTTTCCAGGAGACTTGATCTCTTTTTAGCTTCCAAGAGAAGCTTGCAAAGCATGTGCCAATCATGTGCCATTGTGTAGAATGTTCCACAAAAAACTAGCCCACACAAATTAATACTTTTGGGCCAAACGCAATTGTTATTGGGCTAAAAAAATATTGGGCTTCCACTAAAAAGGAAATCCAACACTAATGTCTGTTCGGCCTGTTAGGAAACCCTAATGTCTATTTGGCCCTGTGACTTTTAGTAAGAGTTTGTGACATGGGTGTACTTGTGCTTTTATGATACAATTTTATTGTACTCTCTCTCTCTCTCTCCCCTTTTGGCATCTGCCGGTAGACCAACTCGTGCTTGTGTGGGTGCACACAAAATTGATGCAACTGTGGTATCACCAGGAATTTGTTCTTGTTCAGATGAGTAGTAATCATGTGGAGGAAATTGTTTTCTTTCCAAATGCAGCAAAAATTGCCTAGATAGTTATACGGTTTTTGCAATTTGAGTACAGGAGATACTAGTTTGACTTGCATATGAATGACGAGAGGAAACGGAAGTGCTTTGGACATAAATTTTTGAACATTGATTCAGACACATCTGTGTAGGAGCAACATGATGCATGAGACCACACAAAATGCTTTGGACACAGATTTTTTTGATGCTCTCCTGTCGCCAAACTAGGGCTTTGTGAGGTTATTGTGTGGCTATAATCATTTGACCAACCAAATTGTTTATATGACAATTGTCTCTGAAAATGAACAATTTAGACCATTAATGCGTGTTCGTAGTGCATCACCAAGCGTAACTGGAGACACAATCCAATCCTGATGAGAGTAGGGCAGAAAAGATTGCCTAGATTGTCAAGTCTCATCTCCAGAACATCATTTCCCTTCGGGGATTAGCAAGTCTAAACAATTTAGTCCCTCAAAGGCATCATGAAGCTGTACTTAGGAGACTGTTATTGCTGTTGGGACAGTGTAAAATCGGAAAATCTTACTAGTACTAATATGCATCCTGTATCTCTAGGACTACCTATAACATGACATTCTGCTTACAAAACAAAAACGATGATTGTCTTCATCTGATGCCAGCAAATTCACAACTTGCCTAGACTGCCTTCTCTCTCTCTCTCTAACAAAATTGAGCATCACACATTTCAGACGACATAATCGCCGTCTTCATCTGCTACCTTCTTGCTATGCGTGTAGCTAAACAGATACTTGTTGGCACTGGCAAGGAGGGGAGTAGCGTCGTACTCGGTTCCAACTTTCTTCACTTCACTACCTTCCATAGGACCAATCCGACGAAGCAATTGCAAAACCTCCTTCATAGAAGGCCGGGACGAAGGTAGTGTGCTTGTGCATATGAGCCCTAGTTTAAAGACACTGAACTTTTCTTCCAAGTTTAATGGCTCCTTGATGTACTCATCCAAGGCATCAATGATGGGATTTCCTTCTCTGTGTTGACGCCACGCCCACTCTGCCAGGATTGTGTGCTCATCCCCGTTGTTGGCCTCTTTTCCGGTCACAAGTTCAAAGAGTACGACTGATAGGAGCGTAAATGTTGTCATTAGCGCCCCTAATTCATCTTTGTTAAGTCCCATTTATATTAGTATTCGGAACTTAATGCTTAATTTGTGTATTGTAGTTATTTGGAGGATTTGATAAACGAATATGCAAAATGGAAATATTAAATGGTGTTTGATATTCGGCCGTTTGAAATCAATCAAGTGAAATTGGAGTAATGATTCACAACCCAATTGGCCTGGGAATTGTTGTTCACTGAAACCAAACAAATAAGAATTGGCCTTGGACTTTGGTACACAAGTGGGCCCAATACTTAGTAACTATTTTGACTAAAGTGGGCCATGGAGGAAAGGGAAGTCGGCTGGAGAGTAAAAAAAGAAAAGAAAATAGCGCTGCCACTTATTATAAAGTAGGCGAGAACAGTGGGCGGAACAAACGACAGAAGTTCTGAATATTGTTTATTTTCTTCCAAGTTTTTCCTTCTAAGTTTTGAAGCTTTGTTCAATTACTTGCACTCAAGTAACTCATTTTAATTTCTGTATTTTATAAAAGTTGTTCGTTGGTTCTTTTTTAACTTAGATCTTTTGTTTATTTTGTATCTTGCTTAATAGAAGTATATTTCAAACTAGAGTTTCTTTTGTTTATTCCTTAATAATGAGGGAGTAGTCGTCGGGGGTAGCGTTGCGGGATAATTAGCACACCGTGACCGGATTGGATGCTTTCTGCTCCTATTTCGAAATAAAGAATGTAAGAAAAATAATTTTAGATTGGTAAAATACTTCCCGTAGATGAACTTGGGCATTGTCGGAGCCCATGTGAACCGGGGAATGGGGGGTCCAAAACTCATTCTCCGCTACGCATGGGTAAACGGCAACCATAAGGGTTCGCATCTTGTGGGGTTTCTTTTTCAATCTAAAATCAAACATTTTAAAGAACACCGATTGGAGCAGATGAGTCCGGGCCGGTTGCGAGTGCTATGAACCCTACGACGGAACCTTTCTTTTAATTATTTGAAAGGTACAATCAATTTCTAGATTTTAGTTAGTCTCAATCAATCGACAAGGGGTGGCTACCTAAGAGCCCGTTAAATTAGTAAAATCCAAATTTTTAGTTAGCACACATCAGCATCTCTGTGGATTCGACTCCGGACTTACCAGATATTGTGCTATGTCGGTCTCCGCCCTACGGTTGGGGCAACCCATTAATTTAGGACTAGGAAACTGTCAAATATTTTTAGCGCCGTTACTAGGGACGGTAACGTGTGTTAAGAATTCGGATAGTTTTTTATTTTATTTGTTGTCCTTTTAGGTCTTTATTTTGAATAAGAATAGGAAGAGGTAGGCAATCCTCTATCATAGGAAAGCAATCTCCTCTAGCCTGCTTTTTTTATTACTATTGTTGAAAAGAAAAAAAAATGGCCCATTTTGCAAGGTGGTATGGAGATTATACAAGACAATTTGATTATTCAGTGTCACTTCCTATATTTTATGGTTTGGCCTCAGAAAATCCTTTTTTGCATATTCATGACCTTGAGAAAGCTTTTGCTAACAATGAAGTGGCTCTTTTAAATGTATTCCCAACATCTTTGCGTGGTAGTGCTCAAAATTGGTTTATTTTTTTGAGTCCAAGATTGACATGGAGTGAGATTGTAATACAGTTTTTTAAAACTTTCAATCCCTCTTACGAGACTTATATGCTTTTACAAGAACTATCAGATTTCTATCAACAAGATGATGAGTCTTTGTCGCAGTGTTGGGAGCGATTTCAAATTTTTCGTATTCTCTTGGTCGAGTTTTAATTGTGAGCTTGGCAGTCTTCTGGTTTTCTTTTGCCGTGGTTTAAACCCTAAGACATGCCAGATGGATTTTAGGTCCACTAAAGAATTCCTGGATAAAAATGCTGAAGAGGCTTGGGATTACCTAGATGAATTAACCCAAAAGCTCCAATTTTGTAAATTGACTGAAAGTTCTGAGGATACCAATTCTGATGGGAGGGAAAAAGAGGAAATAGAGCCGCCTTATTTTGATCAATTAGTTGATTCTTTTTCTTGCAATCAAGTTGAAAATTTTCAAGTGATAAATTCTTGTGTATTGGAAGATGAAACAATAGAGCCACTTGTAACTAATGAAATAGTTGGTTCACCTGAAGTGCAACAGTCTTCTCGAGAGCATTCTAGTACACTTAAGATGGATTTTCATGACGCGACTCCTGAGGAGTCATTGCCAATAATTGTGCAAAATCCACTTGTTCTTGATGATCAAATATCCCCAGCCATAGACGTTGATGTCATCACTCCTATTGAGCATTCACCATTGCAAAAGATTGTTAAGTTAGAACAAATTGATTTTCTTGGTGTTGATAATTTTAATGTGGTTTACTATCCATTTTTCTTAAAACTCAACAATAACTTGAAAGTAAATTTGGTTGGGAATATGCAATTAGTAGAATTTAAATTTCAAACACGGCTAAGGCAATTAAGATATTCTAAGTATATGGTTTTCTGGCATGGTTGCGTACAATTTTTAACGGAGTGCTTGAAGTGGTGTGAGATGTTGATTTTGATTGCTCTTCGTAGTGTGATAAATGGTTGGATTTCACGTGATGGGAGTGAATGTCATTAACTTTTTGTATTATTTTGTTTCCTTTTCTCTTCTTTAGATTAGCTACTTTTACTTTATTTTATATTTTGTGAGGACTAACATTACAGGATGCTTCGTTCAAGTTGGGGGGTCTTCTTCCCGCAATATTATTTCTTGCATAGTTCTCTGTTGCGAGGTGATATCTTTCCCTTCTTTTTCTTTTATGTCCTATTGTTGTTCAAGCATTCAATGAGGACATCGAATGGTTCAAGTTGGGGGAGGAATTACTTTGGTAGTTTATTTTTTTCTTAGACTATTAAAATTCTAAAAAAAAGAAGAAAAATTTCAAAAATTTTTAAAATAGTGTGACTCTTTTTGCATGCGATTTGGCACTTGTTGTGATTACTTGTTGAATAATTGAGTTGAGATGTGTTGCCTACGATAGTGATATCTGTTTTTGGCTTGGTAGTTCTACTTGCTAGCTTGTCTTAAGAAGTTGATCATGGCACTCTTGTATAGCACTATTGCACGTCACGTTTATTTGGGCTTGACCACTTGTGAGTTGTGACTTAACCAATCTTGATGGCTAGATTAGTGGAGACTATACCCTAGTGAGCTTTTGTGCTCTATCTTTTATTGGAGTGGTGTCACTTTAACTATTAATCTATCATGGAAATAGTCTATTTGTTGTGGTCTCATTACTCTTGATTGTTGAGTGTTGGAATTTGAATGCATAACAATATCCCTTGGGTTTCGGTTCGTCACATGGATGTTACACCCCTTGGAGAGGGTTATAGGCATTTTCTTGATGTTTGGGCCAGTTCGTTCCTTTGTTTTCACATTTATCCCTTGCAAGCCACTTTAAGCCATATATATTTTGCCTTTTCTTGGTTAGCTCCATCTTCCGTATTGTGTTTGGAGAAAGGCAAAAATATAAAGGTATAATTTTTTGATGGATTGTGAAATTTTGTGCTTGAATTGTGGTGCCCCTAAAAAAAATAACAACACAAAAGGAAAAAAGAAGAAGAAAGGGACGCCAATATGTTTGAAAAAGAGGAATCATGCTTTATGGTTGAAAAATGTTGGAAGGTTAGAAGGAGAGATAAGGTGGAGTTGAAAAATGGAAAAAAATTGGGCGCACATTATTAAACTAGCCATAAATTGTTTGCCTATTCTCGGACACATGATGTTTTACCCTAACCTTAAAATATTTTTCCTTATCCCACATTACAACCGAAATTAAAGTCTTATTTGATCCTTGGGGTGATGGGAAGTGGATTGAAGGACGTGAGATAGAGTTCCAATGCTTTGTAGTTTGTTCTTGAGACTGTGTGAGCACTATATAAAGCGTTCTTTTCGTATCATAGTGTGCAAGCGTTTTGATTTCATTTATATAACTTCTAACCACACACTTGAGAGTTCATACTATATATGCACTTTGTTTTCAGTGATTTTAGTTTTGAGTGCATGATACTGTGGGGATTGAAGTCGAGACTCGGTACGGAGAGAGCAGTTAGTCATTGCACACTTTTGGTTGAGACCCATGTCACACACATTCTTTTGGTTGAGACCCATGTCACACACACATGCTAAGCCCATGTGCCATGGTTTATTTCTTGACTTGATAGAATTTGGAACTATTTGCGCCTTCTTATATCTTTGTGGTAGCTGCGAATTCTTTGCTTGATGGACCAATGAGTTGTATGAGAAGTTTTTGGGTTTCATGTGAAAAGGAGTCACTGTGTTTTATGGGTAATCATTGCTGAAAACACTCACGAGACTTCACTCGTCCTACAGGGGCCGCCTAGGGGCTTAAAAGAACTATCTGTTTTAGTTTGTTTTCTTTAGTTGCATTTTGTTTTCTTTGCTCGGGACTAGCAAAGTATAAGGTGGTGGGTGTGATAGGCGCGTAAATGTTCACATTAACGCCCTTAATTCATCTTTGTTAAGTCCCACTTATATTATTATTCAGAACTTAATGCTTAATTTGTGTATTGTAGGTATTTGGAGGATTTAATAAAAGAATATGCAGGTATTTGAAGGATTTAATAAAAGAATATGCAAAATGGAGCTATTAAGCTGTGTTTGATATTCGGCCGTTTGAATCAATCAAGTGAAATTCGAGTAACGATTCACAACCCAATTGGCCAGGGAATTGTTTGCTGAAACCAAACAAATAAGAATTGGCCTTGGACTTTGGTAAACAATTGGGCCCCAATACTTAGTAACTATTTTAGTCCCCAATACTTAGTAACTATTTTGCAGGGAAATGATGGCCAATGACGTGTTTTGATAATTAATACCAGTCAAAGATATTTTCAGTATTAACAAATGTTCTTAACTTGTCCTTGAAGGGTATTAATTATCAAAACACGTCATGGGCCGTCATTTTCCCCTATTTTGACTAAGTGGGCCATGGAGGAAAGGGGAGTCGGCTGGAGAGTAAAAGAAGAAAAGCAAATAGGGCTGCCACTTATTATAAAGTACACACGAACAGTGGGCGGAACAAACGACAGAAGTTCCGAATATTGTTTATTTTTCTTCCAAGTTTTTCCTTTAAGTTTTGAAGTTTTATTCAATTACTTATACTCTGGTAACTCATTTTAATTTTTGTACTGTATAAAAGTTGTTCGTTGGTTCTTGTTTAACTTAGATTTTTTGTTTATTTTGTATCTTGCGTAATAGAATCATGTTTCAAACTAGAGTTTCTTTTGTTTATTGCTTAAAAATGAGTGAGTAGTCGTCGGGAAGGGTAGTGGGGTGATTAGCACACCGTGGCCGGATTGGATGTGTTCTGCTTCTATTTCGAATTAAAGAATGTAAGAAAAATAATTTTAGATTGGTAAAATACTTCCCGTACACGAACTTGGGCATTATCGGAGTCCATGTGAACGGGGGAATGAGGGTCCAAAACTCATTCTCCGCTGCGCATGGGTAAACGGCGACCATAAGGGTTCGCATCTTGCGGGGTATCTTTTTCAGTCTAAAATCAAACGTTTTAAAGAACACCGATTGGAGCAGATGAGTCTGGGCCGGTTGCGAGTGCTATGAACTCTACGACGGTACCTTTCTTTTAATTGTTTGAAAAGTACAATCAATTTCTAGATTTTAGTTAATCTCAATCAATCAACAAGGGATGGCTACCTAAGAGCCCGTTAAATTAGTAAAACCTGAATTTTTAGTAAGTACACATCACTATCTCTGTGGATTCGACTCCGGACTAACCGGATATTGTGTTACGTCGGTCTCCGTCCTACGGTTGGGGCAACCCATTAATTTAGGACTAGAAAACCGTCAAGCAACGACTCCAAAACTGTAAATGTCGATGTTCTCATTCACTTTTGTCGTATAAGCATGCTCTGTAATAAAGGAAATAGTTTAGTCAATACCAAATTTTTTTAACGTTTAATATGGAAATAATAGACGCAAGATAATCTACAGAATGAACCATGAATATTTCAGTTAACGCAAGTCCTCTTACGTGGAGCCATGTATCCAAATGATCCAGCGACAACAGACATGGAGTTAAGCTCGTCGAGGTTGGCCAGAATCTTGGGAAGGCCAAAATCAGCCATCCTTGCCTTGAACTCAAAATCCAACAAGATAACTTGACGTTGCGATGAATGATCCTCGGTGTGCAATCATGGTGCATGTAACACAAACCCTGCACAACTCCAATGGCATTCTCCAACCTTTTAGGCCAATCCAACACGACACGGTGAGCCGGATCGGTCTCCCTCCTCTTCTTCACATGTAGCCACTTATCAAGACTCTGATTCTCCATGTACTCGTACACAAGTAGCTTTGAGTCCTCACTAGAAATGCAACACAACAACTTCACTATATTGGAATGCCTAATTGTTCCCAATATATCAACTTCTGCCAAACTCTTTCTCTAGCTTGTTGTCTATCTTCCCTTTGGTCCAAATCTTCTTCACAGCAACATAGTCCCCGGAATTATTAATCGCGACTTGAAAAATTTTCCCTGACCCTAGAGGTGTAAAATGGGCCGGGTCGGCACGGGCACGGCACATTTGAAGGCGGCACGGCATGGCACGGGCACAGAATAATCCTATCACGACACGAGAACGGCACGGTCTTAGTGGGCACGCGGCATGGCACGGGCACGGAAGTGAGTGGAAACAACACGGGCACGGCATGGAAGTTGGCTTGGCACAACACGGTCTTAGACGGGCACAGCACCGGCATGGCACGGAAGTGAGATGGGACACGAGTCACGACACGGTTCTAGCCAGACACGGCACGCCACGCCACGGGCACGCGGCACGGTATGAGCCCGGAAGTGAGGGGGAACAACACGGGCACAGCACGAAAGTTGGCTTGGCATGGGACGGCACGACACGGTCTTAGAGATGCATGGCACGGAAGTGGGATGGGGCACGAGTCACAACACAGCACGGGCACGCAGGGCCGGTCCTGAGATTTTGAGGGCCTAAAGCGAATTCTAAAAATGAGGCCCTATATTTTTAACGAAAAAATTCAATGTATGTATGTGTCTAATATAAGGTTAAAAGATTAAACTTTTAGCTTCATAATTTAACTAAAATAAAATTTTAAAACAATTTATACCATTAGAAAAAATGAATCAAACGTATCGCTCATACATTGTGTTTTTTTTTACTAATTATAGTATGAACTTTAATTGTAAGAATGTTATTTTTAATAATAAGAGAATTAATTATTTTAAGCATTTTTTATCAAATTTTGTTGAGTTCGAAGTAATTATTATGCTTTTATATAGTCAAAAGTGTTTTTTTTTTTTCTGTGAACTAGATATTAAAAGTTAAAAATTAAATTCAAATTAAAAAATTAAATTAAAAAGAAAACTTATCCAAACATTTATAGTAGTGTGCAAAAGATTTGAACCCTTAGTGTGAGTAACATTTAAAACGACTGAAGCACAACTAATACAAGAGATGCAGTCTTACCTAGATCCAGCAAATAAATTTAGAAAAGAAAATTTGCCAAATGGGCCTCGTGGGACTCGAAACGGAGACCTCTCAGTTTAAGCAATATAAACAAACAATTGATGCTGAAACTCTACTTGTACTAGAATTCGGAATAACTTATATATAATATATTTTCGTCTTATGAAAAATGAGGCCCAGTTTTCGCCTGGATTTTGGAGGCCTAAAGTGGCTGCACCTCGGGCTTCATCTTAGGGCAGGCCCTGCGGGCACGACACGAGGCTAGGGGTGAGCATGGTCCGGATTGGTTCGGTTTCATACTAAACCAAGAACCAAACCAATACTTATGAATTATGAATTTGGAGAATCAAACCAACCCACAAAAGACATAAAACCAAACCAATCCAAACCATTTAAAAACGGTTCGGTTTCGATTTTAAACCACAGTTTGCTTTGAACTAAGCTATTGTCTTCAAAAATATATTTAAAGTACTTAACATTATGAAGATAAATTAAAAAAAAATACATATATTTAAACCAATTTCATTCAAATTATTAAAACACACTAATATCAACCAACTAATTAAGAGTTGGATACCAAAAATTGCCTCAAATCTTAAACTAAGAAAATAAAATGCTGGCAAGTCACTAAAATGAACCAACTAAAAATACCAACTACTAAACATCTTAAGATAGTTTAACCAAATAATTAAAAGGCCAAAAATAATTTCTAAAATTATTGAATTGAAATGAGGTTGCAAAAGGGCAATATTAGCAGCATGGTAGAAACCAATTTGTGATATCACTCTATATCAAGGTTCATATCATTATCTTGGCAGTGAAGGAAAATTAAATATTGCAGTGAATTTAATGGGATCAATAAATTAATAAAGTAGTTGACTAAAAGCTCCCATATATATTAGGTGAATCATAATTAATTTATATATATATATATGTATGTATGTATTATACGGTTCGGATCGGTTTGGAACCATAACCGTAAACGTGAATCCACAAACCAAACCATAAAACGCAGTTTCTAATTTTTTTGAACCATGACCAAATCATACTACTAAAAACCCAAACCAATTCTTCCGGTTTGGATTGGTTTGGACTGGATTCGCGGTTTGACGGATTTTTTGCTCACCCCTACACGAGGCATGGAAAAACCAAATAAAATATTTTATTAAATAAACAAGGGATTTCAGATTATAGTTTACTTTATTTGTGTGTATTTTTTGATAATCCAATAATTTATTAATCTTTTCCTTTTATTTAAGTAAAATAAGCTTTTAAAATATTTTATATGATTAAGAAATTTTGAATGAAAATTCAAATATGATAATATACCAATTACTACACATATATTGATATATATTGTGTTTTATCTAATAAAGATTTTCAATATATATATATATATATATATATATATAAGAATAAAAACTAATTTTTTTTAAAAAATTGGTTTTAAAAAAATAATCTCTATGGTGTTTGAACCCAAGTCCTTGGGGACTTGACAGACATCTCAAACCACCAAGGCCAACAATCTTTTTGTGCTTATAATTAGAACAAGTAATTAATATATTATATAATTCTATTTTTTAAAAATGGGCCTCTTGTACGCTAGCCACACGATTGCAACACAAGTATGACGACTCATACCGTTCATTTTGTTGTTTTTGGTGTTTTAAACACTCTCGCACATGTTCGGGTCTATCGGGTTTTTGAAGCCCTTTTATCGAGACATAGATTTATTGATAGAGAATTTTTTGTTATGTGCGATCGAGTATATATAACGATAACCAATTTACTTCATTTTTTGCACGAATGACATAATCACTCCCCCATAAAAGGTAGATGGTTCCGATTTTCAAAAAACAACTCGGCAGCCCTAAAGTGGTGCATTATAGGACTTTAACGTCTTTGAAAGCATCGAATGTGTTCTGATCACGTGGTTTCTAACATCCGATTATCACCTATTTTGGAGAGAATGATTAATTTGATAAGATCTTAAATCTTAACGGTTTAGATCGAATATTCAAAAAAGTGAGTCTGTAGCTACCTTTCAAATCTATACATCTAACTTATCTGGTTCTAAACCAATTTATTCTGCTAGCTATAGTCCAATGTATGCTAGCCACACGATTGCGACACAAGTATGACGATCCATACCGTTCATTTCGTTGTTCTTGGTGTTTTAATCACTCTCGCAAATTTTCGGGTCTATCGGGTTTTGAAAGCCCTTTCATCGGGACGTAAATTTATTAATAGGAATTTTTTTGTTATGTGCAATGTAGTATATAACGATAACCAATTTACTTCACTTTTTGCACGAATGATATAATCACTCCCACATAAAAGGTAGATGATTTGGATTTTCAACAAACAGCTCGAACGGCCCTCGAGTGATGCATTATAGGACTCTACGAGAATTTTTGATAAGTTGGAGCATATGGATTATGGTGTCTCGTATGCACATGATCACACAGATCATATAAAAGGAATGAGATGCTGCCCTAGCAGACATCTCATTCTCCGATCTCTCTCGAACTCTCAGACTCCTCTCAACGTCTCTCAGTCTCTCTCAACTCTGTCTTTCTCAATGTCTCACTGTCTCTCTCAACGTCTCTCTGTCCTCAGACCTCTCACCTCTGACGAGCCTCAATGTTCGGATTTTGGCACGCCTTATTTCTTCGGATTCATTCACCGAGTCATTCACCTCTCTAGCTCTCTCAAACTCTCTCTCTCTCTCTCTCTCTCTCTCTCTCTCTCCATTTTCGACTTTTCGGTGACATAACTCTCAATTCTCAAACGGTGAGTCAGTGCGATGATGACCATCAGTCTCTCAACGTCTGTCTCTCCGACTCTCTCATCACTTAGGTCCTCAACTCACCGACTCACTCACCAGTCACCGTATCTCTCTGAGCACAGGTACGTCTCTCACTTCCCTCTCTAGTCTCCACTTATCTACTGTAATTAGGGTTTCTGAAATTAGGGTTTTAACCTGGTTTTTAAAATTAGGGCTTTTGTTAATTGTTACAAATTTCTGAAATTAGGGTTATAAAATTAGAGCTCTTGTTAATTGTTACTAATTTCTGAAATTAGGGTTACGAAATTAGGGTTTTTGTTAGGCTTTTGTTGCTAATTTCTGAAATTAGTAGCAAGAAATTAGGGCTTTTCACTTTTGTTACTAATTTCTAAAAGTAGGGTTACGAAATGGCTTTTGATGATTTTGTTACTAATTTGAGTAATTTCATATATTAGTATATTTTTGACAAATTTGTCGAAACTGATTTTGTACACACACACGGACACACCTGCACTAATTTCGTATAATAGTACACACATGCACTGTTGATATTTCGTATATTCTAGAAATGGCCAGATCTAATGATTTTGTCATGACATGGACTGTTGTCTATTGATACTTGATATGGATTAGTTTTGTTTTGCATTACTTGAATATTGCATTTAGGGTCACAAGCAAGATCGTGACTCCCACTCAGGTTCTTCTGATGAACTACCATGTATGCTAAATATGACTCTAAGTTTTGTTCTAATGCTGCTTGTACTGCTGCTCCTTTAACATCTTCTACAAGTACCAATGATAAATTTTGGGATTTCGTTAGTTCAAATTTAGGAATAGGAAGTAGTATTGTAACTTCACGCATTGAACTTGAGAAATATTTGAACCTAGAATCTGTTAACTTGAATGATAGGCGTGATTTTGATGTCTTAGCTTGGTGGAAAAAAATGAAGATAAATATCCCGTTCTTTCAATCATGGCACGTGATCTACTAACCCCTCCTGTGTCTACAGTGGCATCCGAATATGCTTTTAGTGCAAGTAAAAGAGTGTTGGATGAAAAAAGGAGCAGACTAGCTCCAAACATTTTGGATTGTCTCATATGCTTGAAAGATTGGGAGGATGCATGCCTTGAAATTCAAAAACGCTCAGCTAAAGATGAATTCAAAGGCTATTTTGCAAATTCTGATATAGACAGTGATTAGGGGGACCTGCTGGCATTTGGTTTGAATCTATTATTCATTTATTCTGCTGGGGTTGTGTCTGTGGCTTATTCATTTCAGTATTGTGTATTTGTGTTTGTGGCTTATTCATTTCAGTAAGTGGGTTGAAGTGGATGTTATGACAACTTGTGAAGGCCTTAAATGGCAACATGATGTTGCCCCCACTTCAGTTTATGGCTATGAAATATTTTCTTAACTAATATCTAAGCCTAAGTTTTGTTGCATGCCTTGTGGTCTATTTAGCTTCACTTAACTGAAGTGGATGCTGCCTATATGCGTTGTAGTGGATTTGTGTTTGTGGCTTATTCATTTCTTTAAGTGGCTGTAGTGGATGTTGTGGCAACTTATGAAGGCCTTAAATGACAACATGATATTGCCCTTGCTTCAGTTTTTGGCTATGATGTATTTTCTTAACTAATATCTAAGCCTAAGTTTTGCTGCACTTAACTGAAGTGGATGTTGCCTACATGCGTTGTGGTGTGTGTGTGGCAGTGTGGTGTGTGTGTGTCTCCTTTTAGTCTGAAATAAATAAGCCGCAGACACAACCCTAGTTTTTGGCTATGCGAAGTGTGATTGTGTTGCAATTTATGAAGGCCTTAATGGCAGCTTAACGTTGCCGCATCCATTTCAGTTTCCAGGTATGATGATAAGAAAAAAACGAATGTCTGAGCCATGTATGCTAAAGTTATGAACTATGAAGTGGTGTTGCAAATTATGAAGGCCTTAATGGCAACTTAACGTTGTATCCATTTCAATTTTCTACAATGATGATAAAAGGAACTAATATCTGAGCAGAATTCAATTCTTTTATTCATTTTCCTTGTTCATTTGGCTTTCATATGCCTGTTTTTTGCGGCGCTGCTGGTTCTTATTTTGTAGAACATTGCAAAGGCGAAGGACCAAGCCACATGAAGGCTGAAGCAAATTAATGCTCGCAAAATGTAAAAGGTGAATTTTCTTTCACTTATTTTTGCATCCATGGCTTTTTATGGTTCCCTCAATTAAAGTAAATGGTGCTTATGTGCTGGAAATGGTGTATATGAGTGCTGAAATCACTGTTTTATCTCGGGAACTAATAGTATAAGCTGAAATTCTAGTTTAGTAGCTGACTTTTACAAGCTGAAATCACTGTTTTAGTAGCTGAAATTCTGGTTTCTCGCACGCTAAAAATTTGTACTTGAAAGCTGAAATTTATGTGTTCGAAATATGCTTTATGTGCTTAATTTTTGTCCAAAATTTTGATAATCATTTTGTAATCTGGTTTGGCACTTGGCAGAGCTTGGTCTAACTGCCTTGCTTGGCAATGATGATTAAAAAAAAAAACTAATGTCTGAGCTGTAGTGGTATTGTTATTAACTATGAAGTGGTGTTGCAACTTATGAAGGCCTTAATGGCAACTTAACGTTGCATCCATTTCAATTTTTTGCCTTGCTTGGCTATGATGATTAAAAAAAAAAAACTAATGTTTGAGCCGTAGTGGTATTGTTATGAACTATGAAGTGGTGTTCAACTTATGAAGGCCTTAATGGCAAGTTAACGTTGTATCCATTTCAATTTCCTGGTATGTCGATAGAATGAACTAATATCTGAGCAGAATTCAATTTCTTATTCATTTTCCTTGTTCATTTGGCTTTCATATGTTGATGAGCACCCAATATTGTAGATATTTGGTGCGACTAGTCCCGTAGTATGTTGGTTTAACTTGCATTTATTTAGCTTTTATAGTGATATTGCACGTAAGGTAGGTTTTTGGGTATTTCAGGTAATTCGTATAAATAAGGCGTGTTTTGAACGCCAAGGAACGCTCCGGATGCAACCAAGTACTCAAGGCCACGTGCCACTTCATGGTGGTGCCTGGAAAGTCTTGAAAAGATGGTTTGGAGGTTGTTCGGGTCGCCCAAGGGTCAAGAAAATTGAAGAAGAAGTGAGAATTTTACTAAAGCTACTCATCTTCCGACGTGCTGAGGGTAGAATTGTCACAACTTTTGATGTACATATTACTTTTGATCTAAACCACTTGGGTTAGAAAGTAGACTCGACGAGCTTTCCAACGGTCCAAAGAACACCCAAATCCGAGTTCAGGAGTATCCGGAGCAAGCCCGCGAAGTTGCCCAAAAAATCTGTCAATCTTGTACCGGTACTTGGGAATGCCCGGTACTGGGGAATGCCCAGTACTGGTTCATGCTGTCCAGAGTTCAGTTTTTTTAGCATTTTTGAAGACCTTGTACCGGTACTGGGGGTTGCCCAGTACCCGTTCATCCCTTAGAAATTGTCCACGTTTTTGCTACTTTTCCAACCTTCCATTTATGGAAAGTTTCCACTTGTGGAATGTTTTTGGGATATTTTGGGGACTTTTTGGTCCTTTGTAACTTAACTTTAGTTCCCTATAAATAGGCTTATATGCCATATATGGAAAGGATGGCCATTTTCTAGTCTTTTTTAGGCCTTTGTCTTTTTTGCTAGGAGAACTCCATTGTTGCCTTTCAAGCTTTTCTAGTTAATTTCTTCAAGAACTCAAGTAAGTGTTTGTTTTATGTTAATTTCTCATTTATTAATATTGTAGCTACGGTTTAGATCTTCACTAATTTCAAGTTTATTTCCATTTTCGTCGGTTAAACATGTTTATCTTTCCTAGCATGATTTCTAGTCTTTTTGCTATGTGTGAGTAGTTGTTCGGCCAAGTCTTGCGCTAATCTTTCCCGATGATTTAGGTGGTTATTTGCTTCTCAAACCTTCGGGCTTAAAATCATGGTTTTCAGAATTGGATTAACCTAACCATTTTGATCTAAGTGAGGGGTGTTAACTCCTTAGTATGTTGTTTAGTCAAGCGGTCTTGGCAAGCGGCATATTGAGGGCTCGTGGCCTCCTACGTGTTAGACACATTAGCAAAAATAGGTTGGTTTAGTTTCGATAAATCACATCTTTTGATAAACGTAGTCGTTAAAGTTAAATCTTCTGGGCGTGAGCACGCGGTCGTGACTCTCGTTTGAGTTATAATTGAGAACCGGTAGCGGCTTTTGTCAAGGGATGTACAATCCCTAGACTTGCCTCTTTTAAGTTTACTAAGCTCATTTCTAGTCTTTTCCTTAGTTTTCACTTTTAAAGCAAAACCAAGTTGGCCGTCTTAAATGCCGCAATCCACCGTATAAAACCTACAATCCAAATTAAGCTATTTCAATTCTCTGTGGGTACGATCCCGGACTTTCCGGTTATTATGCTATCGACGACCTAGCCCTACGCTTGGGGTGTCTTAACCTTATTTGAAGGCGAGGTTCGGAGGCTAAGCATATGTCTGTTTTCTGCTGCTATTGGTGCTGGTTCTTGTTTTGTAGGACATTATGGAGGCCAATGACCAAACCACGTGAAAGCTAAAGCAAATTAATGCCAGCAAAATGTAGAAGGTGAATTTCCTTTCACTTATTTTTGTATCCATGGACACTGATTGCTACAGTCGGTGAATATGATAATCATTTGGTTGCTATAGTCGGTGTGTTTCTTCTGCCTATCCATGGGGGATGTCCAGTCCATGGTTCTGTTTTGATGTTTTCTGAATTAATGTTGTGGTTTGATTAATTATCTTATCATTACAATCTATCAGCCTACGATGGATTATTTTGGAGCTCTTTTTGATGAGCACCCAAGATTGTATAATCTTGGGCCTCAAATCCTCTGTTTTGTGTCATTTTTATATTTAAAAGTTTATTTTTACTCAATATTGCATGTAAGGTATATTGTTGAGTTTTGTAGGTAAAATGTGACAATAAAGCGGTTTGGAAGGCCATTAAACGTTTTGGGATGTAACCAAGTATCCAAGTGCCAATCGGTGCTATTTTCATGTCACCAGGACTTAACGGCATCACGAGGAGCATCAAAGGCCTTTCGGTGGTCTAGTTGATAAGGATTGTGCCAAAGCTTAGTGAACAAGCCAAATGCTTCAAGAATGACCCTTGAGGGTATCCGAGTGCTCGAGCCTACTATTTGCTGTACTATAAAGTCCCTCGAGTCAAGTGGCGATGCCCCAGAAGAGGCCCGGAGGTGTCAAGGCAAGGCAGGAAGATTTGCAGCCTTGACTCTGCAATTTTGTAGAGTGTTATCGATAACTTCCTCAAAGTTATCGATAACATTTGCCCATTTTGGTCTAGAAGGTCTCCAGACCTGAGGGTATCGATTACCTTTGTCTTGAGTTATCGATAACTTGCTTCTACGGGGAATTTCTGGCTAATGTTATCGATAAACTTTCTTTGGGGTATTGATAACTTTTGTCTTCAGCAAATATTTTTCTTGCTATTTCAGACTTTCAACTTATGGAAACTTTCTTTTAATAGGTAGCTTTTTGGGATTTTTCTGACTTCAGAGGAGAGAGAAAGCCCTTCGTGTATAAATAGGACCCTCCTCTCTCCCCTTTTGTATCTAGTACATTATTAGCTTTAAGTCTTTTATTTCCTAGAGTTCCATTAATGGCTTTCAAGCTTTCCTAGCAACTTTTCTTCAAGAACACTTCAATGTATTTACGTTACGTTAATTTCTCGAGTATTAAAGTTGTTCGTATGCTTTGGATCCTTTATAATATCAAGTTTATTTTCGGTTCTATCGGTTAAAAATGTTTGCCAATTCTAGCATGTTATCTAGTCTCTTCGAAATGTGTGAGTAGTCGATTAGGCTTGGCCATGGGGGAATAACACCCCGTGACATATGTTTATCTTGCCTTTTCTTAACTTAAGACTTGAGGTTTGGTTTGTAAATGTGCGTAGTTCGCCCTTTTATGTAACAAAACTTACCGATGTTAATCCCCGGTGATCATGTGTTTGCTCACATGGCTTCGAGAGCTATGTCTCGGTTTGTGTTTGCCAAAAGAACCAAAGAACTTGCTCCCTTTCCACACTATGCTTCTAGTTCATGACCTTGATATTTAGTTTGAATTCAAGTCTTGGCGTTGTTAATCTCCAGTGATCATGTGCTTGCACACATGGTTTCGAGAGCGATGTCATGCCTTGTGTTTAGCTCGTTATTCAAACTCTATATCAAGTCTAACCATTTTCATAGCTAAATCTTCCGGTTGATAACCTATGCCGTGCGATTCAGCCGTGTTTTCGTTGAGAGTTGTTAGATGGCTTAAGTTACGGGCGTTAGTAACTCCATTGCCTTGCTGCTTTTAATTTTTAGTCCAAACTCATTTTCTAGTCTTTTTCATAAGGGTATTTCTCACCTTTCAATGGAAAACTAAAAGTTGGCCGCCTAAACGCCACAAACCCTTACATCTACAAATCCTAGCAAGCTATAAAATTTTTCTCTGTGGGAACGATTTCGGACTCTCCGGTATTTATGCTGACAAAGACCTAGCCCTACGCTCAGGGTAAATCAACCTTTTTCAACGGTTAAGTTTTGGCGAAGCACTTTTCCTTTTGACTGCCCCTTTGTTGTAAAATGTGGACCTCTAATGTTCTTAAGTTTGTTGTAGTTTACAAATTTTGCTCCAGCAACATTGTACGTATTAGAAGTAATTGATTGGTTGCATTCCTTCATTTTCAATGAAAAATGTGTCATTGTGTCTGAATTGTTGGAGGTATTTTATAACTTTTCTCCGGCAGTAGTATTGACGAATATATACATTTAGCTAGTAGTAAAGTTTTAAGCAAAAAAGATAGTTCCTTTTGCTAGCACGCCTCAAATTAGGATTGAAATATTGAATACTACGGTCTACAAACTTAAGAACATTAGAGGTCCACACCGGGCACCGGAATGTGTGTTTTTGGGGAAAAAGTTTTTTTAGATGAAAATCGGTTGTCGGTTTGTGATATGTATACGAAAATCGATGGCACAACACGGCATGACACGGCACTACACATGATTAAGTAAACGGGCCGACAAGGCACGACCCGACAAAAAGGCACGGCACAACACGACAAAAAAACACGGCGCGACACGACCCGACAAAAAAAGGCACGGCACGATGTGGCACAATTAATTAATCGGGCACGGCACGACACGACACGACACGATTTAAAAAAGGCACGGCACAACAAAGCAAAATGGCCCACCACGGCACGGCACGCCATGGCATGATGAAGTAAACGGCCACGGCACGACATTGCACGAAGCACGGTTGGCACGGAAGTAGAATGACACGGCACGATAGGCACGTTTGACACCCCTACGGCTGACCCTCCACTCCCAAATAAGTTATTCTCTGTCAACCCTGCAAGAATGTTTGCCTCGGTGAAATATTCGCTGTGTTTGGTTTAGTTTTTGAAAAAAAAATTTGAAAAACACTAGGGGTAATAAGTGGACAGAGATGAAGAGAGAAATGTTGGAAATATGGGGAATCTAGGGGATATTTTTTGAAATGTTTTTTTGAAAAGTGAAAAGAACAAGGCATTACCTTTGGAATGAGGTCAATTTGCACGCGGCGAGGTTTCGCTTGAGCTTCTTCCTCCGGTAGTCTCTAACCATGAAAAAGGTCAATAGAGTGGTGAAGAAGAACAGAAGTACCGCGGAAACCAGAATCAACGCCAGAATCTTGGGGGACAAATAGTTCGATTTTCGGGTTTTGGATGAACAAAATCGGACATTTGGAATAGGGGTAGTGACGCAAAGATTGGGATTGTTCAAGAAACTGGTGTCATAAGCCAAGTTATCAAATGCACTTGGGATTTGGCCAGAAAGTTGGTTGGATGACAAGTTCAAAGTGGTCAACCTCAACTGGCCTAACTCCGCCGGAATCTGACCGGAAAATTGGTTTTCCGACAAGTCGAGGTACAAAAGGTCCGACAAAGTTCCGATCACCGCCGGAATCGGACCGGAGAGTCGGTTCCTCGAAAGATTCAAAGCGTTGAGATTTTTCCACGACAAAATTGCCGTGGGAAAATTTCCGGTTAATGAATTCCCATCTAGGTTCAAAGTAGTCAGCTGCGGCAGATTAGTCAAACCTACCGGAATTTCGCCGGAAAGCTGATTGTTACTTGCCATGAACACAACTAATCTCACCCAAGAGGAAACCGCACTTGGAATCCGACCCGAAAACTTGTTATCACTGATCTCCAATCTTGTTAAATTCCAACCCAATTCACTTGGAAGATTACCCGTAAAGGAATTGTTACTTATCATCAAACTTATTAAGTTGAACAACGTGTAGATACCGGCCGGAATTTTGCCGGAAAAGTTGTTGTCGTAGAGCTGAATTGTTCGCACAGTAACGCAATTCGCCAGCGATTCGGGCACTTCTCCGGTGAGATTGTTCGAAAAAGCGACAACTCCGGTCAGTCTCTTGCAAAAACACAAGTTCTCCGGCAAGACGCCGGTGAACAGATTATCAGAGACTTCAAAAGCCTCAAGATTGGAATGAAGGCCCATTTCAGGTGGTAAGGTGCCATTCAACTGATTCGAGAAAACCCGAAAGTTCGTTAGTGCCGGAAGTAATCCGATGCTCGCCGGAACTTCGCCGGAAAATTGATTGAAAAACAGATTCAAGAGCTCCAACTGCTCTAACTTCCCAAAATTCTCTGGGATTGAGCCACTGAAATTGTTAGTCGATAAATCGATCTGGCTCAAGTTCAATGACTCGATAGGGGTCGGAATTCCACCTGATAATCGATTATTGTACAAATAAACAACACTCAAGTTTTTCAGTTGAAACAGAGATTTTGGAATTGGACCCTCTAAATCATTAGAAGATAAATCCAAGTGCTCAAGGCTCGACAAGCCCGAAAAATTTGCGGGTATTTCGCCGATTAAATTGGCGAAGGTGATCCACAAGTAAGTCAGTTTCTTCAGTTTTCCAAACTCCGGCGGAATTTTCGCCGGAGTAAACAGGGGATTGAAAGGCATGCTCAGATACTCCAAATTCGACAGGTTTCCGATTTCGGCTGGAAAACTGCCGTTGAACTCGTTCAAGTACAACTTCAAGAACCGCAGCTCCGGCAGCCGGCCAATCGCCGGCGGGATGTCGCCGGAGAAGTTGTTGGCGCCGATGTCGATGTACCAGAGGGAGGAGGAGAGGCGGTTGACATCGGACGGGATGGGGCCAACGAAGTAGTTTTGGGATAGGTCTAGGTACCGAAGGATTGAGCAGTTGTAAAGAACTGTGGGGAAATTCCCCGGGAAGTAATTGAAGGAAAGGTCGAGCAAGGTTAGGTTTTTCAGGTCGCAAATGGAAGGTGGGATTGGTTCTGTGATGTTGTAGTTCGTGAGGTTGAGCCCCGTGACCGCGCCGCCGGTGCAGGTGATTTCCGGCCACGAACATGGCGGCGACGAGGTGCTCCACGAGGAGAGCTGCGGCGGGTTTCCCCACTGCTGTTTGATGGTGAGGAGGATTGTTTGGGTTTGGTCTGCCGGGGGTTGCGAAATTACAAGAAAGGGCGTGAGAGTGAGGAGGAAGTAGAGGAAGGGGGGTGGAAAGGATGAGGGTAATTTGGGCATCTTTGTGGATTTGGGTTTCTTTGTTTTTTTTTTCAGTTGTGAACTGAGTGTGAGGTGTTGGTTGGGAGGCCAGGGAGTTTATTTCCCGGGAAAATGTGATGAGGCAATTTTCAAATATGGTGGGCTACATGAGATACGTTTTTTTGATCATTACATGAGTTATGTTTGGGGGTATTTATATGGAGTATTTTGGTTGTGTGTGCAGTGTGCCACGAAACTGACGAAAGTAACGTGCACCAATTTTTTCCAAGGAAACAAACAATTTTTTCCAATTCTTGGTGTCCCACCATTGGAATTTTTTTATTTATTTTTATCTCAGTCTTGGAAGTTTTTGGTCTTCACCTGTCGTTAGAGTTGTTTCTTTCGAGGATCGTTTTTGCATGTACGCAGTGTTGTCTACCTAGGGTACTTGGTTGGTTTTCGCTGATTGTGGCGGAAGAAGTTTGATGTAGTCGACCACCGTCAATGGGTATCAGTTTCAGCTTGCATGCTCTTTTCGAACTTGCATTTGTTTGACGTCACGCTTACTTGTGTTTTGTCTTTTATTTGCTTTTTGTGGTTATGCTTAGGTATTGTTACTTATGGTGCGGTGTTGCTTTGTAATTTCCATATTATTAATGAAGTTATTTTCTCTTAAAATAAATGAAAAAAATGAAAAGAAAAATCAAATGTGTGGTAAGTCCTATTTTTTTAGTTGCTGGTGTTGTCTTTAGTGATACGTAATAAATTTGGTCTTTGAGTCTTGAGGATCTTTGAGCATTGTTGTTTATTGAATGATCTCAACTTTTAGGCCTCATGATCGTAGAAGAGTGATGTTTCAGTTCATGATTCATTTCCCAACTCGTTAAATTTTTTAATTGAAATAACGAATTAGAACATCAACGTTACTTCAAATATCTTGATGCATTCCAGTAAACCAACACCAGCACCAAACACACGAATAACACTAGAAATATTTTCGCCGAAAGTCACCACCGGATCTGGGCAAACTTGAGTTTGGGGTTGCGGTAGCCAGATTGGGAAAAACCTAGCTAGGGGAAAAGAAACAGTAAACATGGAGAAGCAACTCCATAACGGAAAAGCTGACAAACAGTAAATAAATTCACTGGCTTCCCTTCTCTTTTATTTGGTTGGTGCTCTGTCAACCCCAAACTTGTAGGATCTACAGCTACAGGGAGAATTGAACTTGGAAAGTACCTAGAGGCAAATCAAACAGATTAGTTGAATGGACTGAAGAACCAGAGCACGGGATCGTAGCCTTCGGAACAAAGTTGAGCCACCAAATCTTAGTTAACGTCGCCTCCACACTACCCTAAAATGCCACCAAAGATGGGTGAAAGGATGGAGGAAGGAGAGGAAAGAAACGGTAAGGAGGGCAGGGATCCTTGAAGAAAGAGTGGAACAGATGCGTTATTGTAGGTTGATAGAAGTCAACAGTTAACTCAAGAGAACCAAATGGGATTTGGCTGGGAGTTAAGGTTTCGAATTTGGGGGTTAATCCCTCCTAATTCCTAAGATCTCACCAGCTGCTGTCAACTCTTTTGAGCTTTGTCCATATAGGGTTTTGTTCTGGTTATTATGGGTCCTTACTAGTTGACGGTGATTAGATTGTGGTCTCTCAGAAATAGTAGATGTGCGTGTAAGCTAGCCCTGATACTTAAATTATATAAGAACAGTTAATCAAGAGCATTTTTGGTTTATCGGAGTACAAAGCAGGTGTGCTAGGAAAATCGAAATCGGTTAATATACATAGGCTGGACAAGCGCTTTAAGTTTTTAAATAAAAAATCTTTGATAGATTTTCTTTTTTTTTGGGTGTAGAAAGAATACTATACAGGTTTGAGAATAAAATTTCTCACAATAGTATTTTACTTGTAATCATTACAGTATAAGAGTGACTTCACTCTACTAACTAAACAATATTTTTATTATTTTAGACTTAAATACCCTCTATTCAAGCTTACTCATTTTCTTTATCTAAATGAACCAAATGATACTTTTGATATTTTTAGTGAAAATTAATAGCACTTTGGCATTTATCTGAAGATTAAAAACTATACTAATATGAAACTCACCCTAGATTTTGTGTGATATATTAATGGGCAAAGCAAGCCCACGTAGGATGAGAAATTTGTCATGCCGAGCAAGTATATTTCAAGTGGTGTTCGTTCGGCACTCCCGAGCCATCCGATGCATTTTTGGATGGCTCAAATTGAAAGTTTCTTCAGCGGACACCACGTGGTACCCACCCCGCAATAAAAAATTTCTCCACGCAGGACATCCCAGGAAAAGATATTACTGACCTGCCCCCACGAGCACGAGGTCAAAAACAATTAAAGGAGTCCTGGTATTCTTCACTCACAATCATAAGCTGGCAACTCACACGAACTTTCATACTGTTGATAATCCTTCAAAATTATCCGTTGCCCTTGGGGCAACACATCATGTTTGACATATGGTGCCTCTCACCAATTAAAATTTGCCCTACTGATTTTGTGTCAGACTTTTGCCACCTAAACAATCTCTCACTTGACTGAGAAACGAGGCAAACAGAAATGTAATAGGCGTTAGAGTCACCTACCCCTTGTCTTTTCAATTTTAATTTCTGGCTTTTATCTTTTTTACTTTACTTTTTTCCCTCTCATTTTTTTGCGAGAGGAACTTATTCACGGCTTCGCTCAATTTTATTTGTTCATTTGCGCAATTAATGACTAAGATGTGTTTTCAATTTTGATCAATTTTTAATCCGAACCGTCCCAAACACTTTTGAACGTGCATGATTTTGTGCCGTAAATTTTCTTTATGGAACGCCCATAAATAAGTTTTTCTCTTTTTTCCCTCCATATTTTGCCGTTTTCTCTTCAATTACTCCTATATTTCTCCTTGAGCTCAAAAGACAACTTTGTTTTGTTCTCTAAAAATTATTTTCTTCAAATTTTTTTGATTGTTTTATCTTTCCTATTTTTTTGGCTTTAGTGATGAAATACCCCATTCTCTCCAAACTTTGGTATTTTTTATTTTTGATATTTTTATTCATCGTGTTACAATTTTTTGAATTAAACATTTGTCTCTCTTGTCTACAAAGCAAATATATGACCCAAAGCAAAAACAAAGTTAACTAGATACGAAAAATACAAAACTTGCTATTGTAGTCGCATTATACTGAACTTTTTTGAATTTGCGTCCATATTTTAATACTTTTCTAAATCATCTCGTCAAGACTAATTATCAATCCCAATCGCTGATATATAACATTGATGTCATCGAGAATATCATTTTTGAAAAATTCATTTTGATCGGACATCAATATGTGCAAAAAAAATATTTTAAAAATAACTTTTTGTTTAGATACCTATGAAATGATCAGTTCGGATCTTTCAATTAAGTGATCAGTGTATGCTTATAAATCAATGACAAGTTAAAATATTGCTCAAAAGTTTTACTTATGAAATTGCATAAACATTGCGTACCTAGTGAACAGTACTCACGGACAAACCTAGCCACTCTAGCAATATTAGCACTTCCATAAAATATCGATAGCTATGTTTGGAGAGGCTTCTTTTTACCTCTGAGGTTTGGAGAGGCTTGTGCACTGAACTTTTTGAAAACATTAAGGAATGCAAACTAAAGAAAAGAGATGTGCCGCTCCGCTTTCTTTTAAATCTTTTTTTTCAAAAAGAAGATAATTTTAAGGTCAAATATAAGGAAAATGAAAAATATTTTTTTAATTTTTTTGCACCGTTTAAAAGATCTCAATGAGATCTATCAAACAAGATTTATATTGGTAGAAAAATTATTTGCATAAACATATGATTTCTAAGATAGAAATTAACTTTATTTTCTAAAAGTTCCTTTTTCTAGAAACCGGAACGGAGCCTCAAAACCCATAAGTTCCGGTTCAATAACAATCAAGATTGAACTGTAGACAATTCTAGCTCAAAAGATAAGTTCGTAGTGTTCGTTTGCCATTTTAGTTTTGTTTTTCAATCATTATCCTACTTTTTTCTCTAATCATTACCCTATTTTTTTAATTATTACTTTCTCATCTCTCTCTCTCTCTCTCTCTCTCTCTCTCCAATCATTAATTACCTACTTTTCAATCATTACCTTATTTCTCTCTCTATCAACTACCAAAACTAAACTAAACTAAATTGCCAACCAAACAAATCGAACAAACCAGGTAAGTTCTTGAACTTGAGAGTGATCACATTAGTACAAAGTTCAAAAGTCTGACACAGGGGTAGGTGACTCTAACGCTTGTTGTATTTCCGTTTGTCACATGTCTCATCAAGTGAGGAATTGTTTCGATGGTAAAAGTCTAACATAAGTCATTAGGGAAAATTTTGATCGGTGAGAGGCACCACTTGTCAAACATGATGTGTTGCCCCAAAGGCAACGAATAATTTCTCCTAGAGAGAAAGGATGAATGAATATTCCCATTTTGAATTCGGTGGGTTTTGTTAGTTGACTTTGACTATGAATGCTCCTTGGTCCAATTTCCAAGAGATGTCTTCGTCATAAGGAGAAATAATCATGTAAGGCGGGCCATACCCCGTGTGACGTGAAATAAGATCCATCACGATGACAACCAGCGGAGCTCAGGGGACTCAGGGGCCTGGGTGACTTGGGTCACCACTTCGTTCATTTAGGGATTTTGGATTTAGATTTATAGGTAATGAGTATAGAGAAAATTTGAGTATAGATTGAAAATATGGGTAAAATTTAGAGAGATAGAAAGAAAAATGAAAATAATGATTGGAGAGAAATAATATAATGATTAGAATCCAAAATCGAAAACCCTTAAACGAACGGGTAGACAACAAAGTTTTTGGGCTGCAGGGGTTAAAAAAAAAAGGCTCCAAGGCCATGTTTGGTAGAAAGCTGAGAAAAAAATTAAGTGCTCCAATTTTCAATCCGTTTGAACCGGAGCGAAAATCTTATTTTTCTGATCATTTTATTCTAAAGTGTCATAATTAATTTTTGACTTTAAGACTCTCGTTAGTTAGCCCTAAGAGAGTCGTATAATCAAATATCTCTTAGGGCTAACTAATGAGAGACCTAGAGCAAAAAATTAATTATGATTCTTTAGAATGAAATGATCAAAAAAAATAAGATCTTCAAACTAGTTCAAACAGATTGAAAATTGGAGCAATAAATTTTCAACCATCTTTTAGTGGTTTATATATTAAAAATATGGTTAAAAATTTAAGTATTCCATTTTTTAATCCGTTTGAACCGGTGCAAATATTTTATTTCTCTAATCATTTTATCGTAAAGGGTCATAATTAAGTTTTGACTCTAGAACTCTGTTAGTTAGCCCTAAGAGCATCCGCAATTGAATAAGTAAAAGTGAATAATCAAAACATGTCACATAATATTTTGATTATCCATTTAGAGGTTGTTAAAGTTAACAATGTCAAATCTCACATTGGTTATTTTTTGCTTATAATCAAAACCAATAGGACCATTGCTTTCTTCCCTGAGTTTTCTCTAAACTTTTCCCCTTCATTTCACGTAAATCTTTTGAAAAACTAGTTTATGTTAAAAATAATTTTTATAAAAAAATATTTTTCCTTGAAAAAAAAAACAGTTTAAGTTAAAAAATAGTTGGATAAAAAATTAGTTATGAAAAAAAATTATAAAAAAATAGTTTTGTGTAAATACAATTCTTTAAAATAATATTTTAAAAAAATTTTGAAGAAACAGTTTTTATAAATAAAAAAAATTAAAAAAAGCTCATATAAAGACGATTTTTTTTTTTAGAAAAAGTTTCTGAAGAGAATAGTAAGAATAGTTTTTTATAATTATTTTTTGAAAACATTGTTGAGAGAGAGAGAAGATTTTTGTGTAATGATGGATGTACTTGATTGAGAAAATGTAGAGATTACTAAATTGGTTATTGACAAAAGGTTGCTAATTTTGATTATTCAAAAGCTAAAATTTGATAAGTTGCTAAGAGGTGTTAAGTTTGGTTATTCCAATGTGAGCACTTTTTTGAGCAAACATTTCTAACTTTAGCAACCTTTTGTTTTGCTTATTCCACTGTCGATGCTCTAATTAAGAGATATTCTGTTTGATTTTACGACTCTCTTAGGGTTAATAAACGGGAGCTCTAGAGTCGAAAAATAATTAAGACCCTTTGGAATAAAATGATCAAAAAAATAAGATCTCCGCACTAGTTCAAACGAATTGAAAATTGAAGCACTTAATTTTTTTGCTTGGCTTTCCACCCAACAAGGCCTTGCATCTTCTTTGTAACCCAAAACTGTGCCGTTTAGGGGCACTACAACCTTGTGGTGACTTGGGTCACCAGAGGCCCCCGATTCCACGGTTGGGGTAGTTTGATTTATGCGCCCAAAGTTTTGGTCACATCATGCCCTGAAGTTATGTTTTTATAACTGATCATGCAAAAATTAAGTTGTTCAGACATCAATGTCCATTTGAATGAAGAAACCTGTAGCAAGAGAAACGGTCTGCGAGACTCTCGCCATTCATTACTTTTCTGAAAAATATAATTCGACTAAGTGTACATCAAATTCTGATCAACGAGATACTAAAAAAAGAACACATGGATACCTACAAAATGAACATGGAAATAAATGTTAAATGCATGGGGATAATATATATGGTAGTGTTATGATTTCCTTATTACGAATAGTTTTCATGTTTGCTGTAATCGTTCTAGATGAAGTTTGGCGTCCCTCAATGCCAACACAAATGAGTTTGGGATGGTGGTTGGATGGCTCTGCTCTAGGGCTTATTTAATTTTCATTGAATTTTTTTTTTTTGTTCTTTTTTTTTTTTTTTCTCCTTGTCCTAGGTCTTTTATGGACTTCAATCTTTGAAGTGTATAATTGACCTCTTCTCGATATACCCTTTGTCGAGTTTCTTAATAAAATCTTGTTGCCTATATAAAAAAAATAATCGTTCTAGATGAACACAAAGAGGAAATTTTTTGGGTTCTAGATGGACTGATGGGGAGACCTTTGGATTTTTCAATGTACAAAATAGTGGGAAATCGAAAAAACAATAATGTCAGTTTTTGTTTTCGAAAAAACAAATCCATCTAGAATGACGTCTTACCCATTTGATGCATGCACAGGGACGGAACAAAAACATCAATGAGAATTTTTTTCCCATTATCCTGTGCGTCAGTGGGTCGATGTGTATGGCTCTTGGAATTTTCTCTCTATTCTCATAAAAAATTAGGAAAAATTGCACAACAACAAAAAAAGAAAAAAAGAAGATAGGTTTGATCGAGGCAAAATAAAGTATATATTTATTATGTTATTGATTGAACTTAGTATCCTTTTCAAACAAATTATATAAAGTATATATTTTACAGTTTGTAAAAAGTGTGAAATAATGAATAAAAAGATGAAAAAATGAGAAAATTCCATGTAGGAGACTAAGTTAAGGAGAGGAGAAAACTTCCTTTTTATTTAAGGTAGTTACTTACAGTACACTCCCTCCGTCCCAAATTGGATGTCAATTTTTGATATCCCTGTCAATTTCAATTCCTTATATCTTTCAATATGGATCTCAAAAAATATGCAATATGGATCTTGTTTGATAGTTTTTAATTAGTTCTATTATACAAAGTTTTCAAACTCATAAAAAAACATTATGAAAGATATAAACAATGAAAAATGACACCAGAAGTCACCAGAAGAAAACATTATGCACGATTAATTTTGTTTTCTAGTTCCAGATCTCTTATCTTTGAAAAATTTAAAATCAAAACATGCTCTCATTATTAATTTCTTGATAACGCAGATATCCATCTAACAAAGTGTCTTCGAGAAAAAAAATAATATAACAAAGTGTCTCACTCATTTAGTCTCCATAAATGAGTCCTTTTGGATGGTTCAGATTAAAACCTGCTCTCTCTTTTCATCCCTCCTCTTTCTCTCTCGAAATCCATGCCGTCCAAAGTCGCATTGGACGGCTTGAATATGCCGAGTGGGCACCACGTGATACGCACCCGCACTAAAAAATTTCTCCACGTAGGACATCGGAAATATTAAAACCTAGAAGCCCCCACGAGCACGAGGTCAAAAAACAATTAAAGGAGTCTGGTATTCTTCACTCGCAATCACAAGTTGCCTGGCAACTCACACGAACTGTCATACCGTTGATTACTTTTAGTTCTGTCTCTATCTACTTTGTTAGTTGACTTTGTCTATTCTTTGCTCCCTTGGTCCAACTTCCAAGAGATTTCTTCGTCATAAGGAGAAATAATCATGCAAGGCGGGCCGTCCATCGTGTGACAAAAAAAAGATCCATTACGATCACGATCTGCGGTTCAGGTAGTTTGATTTATGCGCCCGAAGTGTTGGTCACATCTCCCCTGAAGTTAGATGTTTTATCACTGATCATGCAAAAATTAAGTTGCTCAGACATCAACAACGTCTATTTGAAATTTTGAATGAAGAAACCTGTAGCAAGAGAAACGGTACGGGAGACTCTCGATTGCCATTCATTTCTTCTTCCTTTTTTTTTCTGAAATATATAATTCAACTAAGTATGCATCAAATTATGATCAACCAAATAAAAAAGAACACATGGATACCTACAAAATGAAAATTGAAATGTGAAATGCATGGGGATAATATATGGTAGTTAATGATTTCCTTATTACAAATATTAGTTTTCATGTTTGCTGTAATCGTTCTAGATGAAAACAAAGAGGAAATGTTTTTGGTTAACTAGGAGGACTGATGGGGAGACCTTTAGCTTTTCATGTACAAAATAGTAGGAAATAGAAAAAACAATAATGTCAAATTTCGTCTTCGTACAACGAAAAGTTTACACCCACCGTTCACTTGTACCACTTCCCCACCATTCTCAACTCATCCTAAAAGTATTTTGGACGGTTCGAATTTTAAAAAACTTTTCCAGACTCTTCCATAAAAGAATTTTTTTTTAAATCTGAACCATATATTGATTGTCCAGACGGACGGTGAGATTGAGAGAACGGTGAAACTGTGCGGTGAGGGTCTATCTAGAATAATGTGCATTAACATATCCGGTAGGGGTTAAGCCCTCCTTCATGCCTTTATCCTCCATACCCCACCAATCCAAGGATTAAACTCGATCCCCTCCATATCCTTATCCTCGGTACTCCACAAAACTCAACTATTTTGGCTCCATCTTGAACTCCAAAAAATTAATCCAAAGGGTTCATCGCGTAACTTTTGCATTCTAGTATATGTGCGAAAAATCATCTAATAAGAGAAGTATTTAAATAAAATATTACCATGCATTTGTTCAAGTAACCAGTACACGATTAATTTTGTTTTCTGGCTAGCTCCAGATCTCTTATCTTTGACAAATATAAAATCAAAACATGAAATTTATTTCTTGATACTAAATATATAATACACATATCTCTCTCCATATAACAAAGTGTCTCTCTCCACTCATACAGCCAGTCTCCATAGAATATCTTCAAAGCAACCTCCTCCAACACAAAGCTCACCCTAATTAAAAGTGGGAGAAAAAACACACACCCTAGTGGAAATAATCTAAGGTGGCTGGGTTGAACTTAATCTAGAAGCTAGGGGTTGACGGCTTAATTACGTAACGTAACGTAGTAAACACTTCAATTTAGGGAATTAGATTAATTTCTCACTTTCTTTTATATGATATGACTATATGAGCGTTCTTTTTTCATATTCATGTGAATTTATTACATTATATTTTACTATGTGATCCAGTGGGTGATCTCAGGTCAACGAAAAGTTACTAGACGAGATCAAAGTTGTAATTTGCCAAGATAGACTGGCTTGCAGTCGATAGCGGTGGTGCTGTAGTAGATTGAAGGGAAAAAATTAATCATAGGGTGAAGTTGAAGATGATGACATTTTAGGTTCAATTTTACTTAGAGGGAATGAATGAAATGGTATTTGTCTTAGTTTTAGATGAATGATGACAAAAAAAAAAAAATGCTAGTCCTATAGGGATTATCAAAATTAATTAAGGAGGGGAGTACTGCATCAAACACATCAAATGGATTGTGCCTTTGGATCTGGTATTGGCCGGTCACCCTTTTTTTTTTTTCAAACTACGGGGTTTGTTTGATCACGTGACATTATAGAGGCGCACGCTCTCTCTCTCCACCCCCCCTTTTTTGACACCTAAAATGACACTCAAATTGTGTGAAACTCGTTTTGGAGTCTCACGCAAATGATCTGAGCCGTTCAATTTGTTTAAAACATATTTCTAAGAGTTACCATGAATAATCAACTCATTTGAATATTGGTAGGGCTGATCAATTCATTCAGTCAATTCCTGACAAGTTTTACAGGATAAAATTGAATGAGTCGATCAAGCCCTTACCGATATCCAAATTAGTTATATTTTTTATGAAAATCCTTAAAAACGTTTTCTTAACTACCTTATACGTCATGTTTTGAAACCTCAACCGCAACTAATTGTACCACTGATAGTTATTTGGCCCAACTTTTATGTAATTAATTATAACTTGTGACATGTTTGGCAATTCTTACTTATTCTGATTATTATTTTGCATCTTGCTTATTAAAACTTATTTTATGCAAATAAGTAAGTGAACAAAATGGACCCTTCCGATCTATGTACGTACGTAAGTACAAGATCGAAAATCATGCTTCGCATTGTACAAAAAGGGAGAGCAATTTTCCTTTCTTTGATTGGTTCCGAGCTAATTTTGGAGAACAAAAGTTAACTTCTTTTATTGATTTTTCAGTCAGCATTTCCTTTGTTAGCTTACATACGTTACCTTTCTGAATTTTTTCCTCTTTTCACTGAGCTCGAAAAATGAATAATGGTTCAATTTTCCTTTCTTTTCTTTCTTTGAAAAACAAGACAGAACAAAACAATTATTTCCCCCGAAATTTCTCTCCCACGTACTAATTTCGCATCAGTTGTCTTTTCTATCTACAAAGTCTCAAACATAGGCTTAAATTGGCCTATAAGGTTTATGGTTTTCAAAATTTACATACTATTTTATAGGATAAGAGATTTGCACCAATATATGCGCACTACGAGTGTGTGCTACACCGTCGCGGCACCATATTCCTAGCCTGTGATGTTAGGTAACATGAATTTACTCCAATATTATGAAATCATGTTCACGTGTATTCCCTTTGGGTGAATGCATTTTGTAGGTTGGGGTTCTGCGGAGGTACGTTTATGTGTAAATACGTGTGAGCAGGAGAGGTGCGACTAGTCGATGATTAGTATGGGAAAAAGAGGAGCAATCTTGTGGGGTGGGAGAAGGGGCAAGAGGTACAGAAGAGACAAAGGCAACGTGTCCCTTGCTTTCTTCCACGGGGGTAATGATTGACTTTTTGTAGACTAACTAGCTGAGGTCACCTTTTCTCTAGGGAAAATGTTATTCTTCCTCAAATTCAGTGCTCACCAGTCTCTCTCTAGAAAAGGTCAGCTCCGTCAAATCAAAGGGAATGTCAGGGGTATTTATAGGGCACCTGGGCCTAGGTCAGGCCCATGAAGGCATCCCTATAAAACTCCGACACGTGTCCTTGTTGTACCTCCAGGTCTTGAAAAACTTGGTCTCTCGCGGAAGATTTCTGTAGGAGAGCCCGAATTTCCACGACGCAACCCCCTTTCCAAGCCACCAAGCTACTAGAATCTCCCCTATTCCCGCTCGAGCAAGGTTTTGAATCCCTCCGGACCCTTCCTCATGGTCCAGATGGAACTCCAGAGATCATCCGAGTTTCTCTTTTGTAATTATGAAATTACAGCGTCCCACGGGGGTTTCTTCCGTGGTCTTCAATAGTTGTGGGCCATTCCAGTAATTGGGACTTATCTCTCTTCCCTGATTACAAGCGGACTTTCGCAGGGCTTGCCTTCCTGCGGAGACGTTTCGCGAACAAATTCCCATGCTATGTACACGTGTTCTTCTGCAATTGGCTAGTCAACCATCCTTCCTTAGATCAAGGTTTCTCTTCCACGCGGGCCCTACTGCCATGTGCCCATCGCTGATTGGCGGGCCAAACAGTGTTCTGTAGTCAAAGTTCATAATTTTGACCGCACGTACACATTTACTCTCAGTACTTGTGGAAAAGTTATAAAGGCATCTAGAATGGTGGAATATCAAAGACTTGGAAGTCCAATGTGAATCATCTATTTCATTTCTTTTGTGGGCCAAAAAGAAAAAGGGACAAAAGAAGGGTAGTTAATTTGGTGTATGGAGGGGGTGGATTACCTGCTAACCCTATGGTATTCAAATGAAGTTGGCTTAGCCATCATTTCCAAGTTTATAATGGTTAAGGCAATTGGGCTTGTCCTTGATGTAATCATGTTTCCCATTGCTTATGAAGACTAAAAAAGTATGGTAATTAAGAAAGATTGTTGACGGGACGCAAGTGGAGTGATAGTCACGTGGTTGATATTATGTACTTACATGGATTTAACAGGGGTCCAAATCTCATTAATAACAACTAACAATGTTAACTTTCGCCGAGAAAAAAAAAATAGTGAAATTTTGGTGCTATTTTGTGTTTTTAGAGTAGGATTTGGGTAACAAAGATTTCAATAGATCCAGGATATCAATGGAGAATGGTTTTAATCCTTTTTATCGGTTGAGTATTTATTTCCTAGGTTTTCAAATACCGTTCACATAATAGTTTTTATTGTTCTCAATTTGGGTGACTGAGATGGGTTATGCTCGTGAGACGGACCGTGCCGTTAGGCGGCCAGACCGCGCTAGTGAGACGGTCCGTGCCGTGGGATAGTCCATGCCGGTTGACGAATTGTAGAAATTTACTTGGCCACTATCGATTGGGATTGCAAGCCCTAGCGATTGAGATTTACGATTCGAGGGTTAATCCAATCTATGCGATACACGGTTATGCGGTTGGGGTAGATTCTAAACCCTAGACCTTTCCTCCATTGTTTTCAAACCTTTTAATTAATTGCTCTAGTTTAATTAGCTTATTCAAAGCAATCCAAATCAATCAATCTTTTCCCTTCTAAATTAATCTAAAAGTTAATCAAATTTTAACTAACTTAGCCAATTTGTCTATGCGGATCGACACTCGGTCTTGACCACTATTCTACGGAGTAGTAATTAACTCCAAGTTTTTATAAATTTATTTTTGACACGAAACGATGCGGTCATACATGTTCTGGAAACCGGGTATGGATATTCATGTTTCATGTTCGTAGGAAGCAAATTCCTACATATGTTCTTCCGGATGGATATAAAGGTTCACGACCATCGAGGCACACAAACCAACAGGCAGAAAGAACTTCTGAAGAAGATGCTGAAGGCTGCAGGTCGCAATCTGCGGAAAAACAGCTCAAAAGGAAAAAGGATTCTGAATTAGTGGATGCAGAGAAAGATATTCCAGCGAAGCGGGTTTCTATTAGCCCACAGATTAGGGTCCGTTTCTCCAGCAAGTGTTATAAGTACATCTGGCGGACCATCTCAGGCCAGATGCTTTGTGGAGGTTAAATTAGAGTCTTCACCAAAGATCAAGATGGATTATAATGAGCTTGGTTGTACTAGGAGGGTTTTGAATCTGGAAGAGGGTTCTGTTGATGGTGCGGGAGAGCCAATGAAACCATGTAAGCAGTTGGCGCAGGGGGAAAAATGTGCCCGACGGGTCCTTCAGTGTGCGGTTCTTGCTGTCGTTTGCTGGGCAGTTGAAGACGTACTCAATATGAAAAGAAAGAACAAAAAAGGAAAAGTAAGATGCTCTGAGCCTTGGGATTAATGGCAGCTATTTTGCTCCTTGGTTCATTTGTTGTGGAAAGTGTTCTGCCTTTCTGTAATATTATAGAACTAGTGCAGGTCCGTGCCTGAAGGTACAGCTCGAACGATCAACGCACATAAATAAATTCTTGACTCATGTGCAATATATTAACCCCTGCCCAACAAATCTAATTATGTGGAAAACAATAACTCAAGCATATTCCTTGATTTGTTTAATTTGAACAAATTTTCAAACCATAGTTGCCCGTGCCTGAAGGCACAATGCAATACGTTCACAACAAATGAGCCCGTGCCTGAAAGCACTTATTAAAAAGCATTAATCTAATAAAAGTTTCTTCTACTATCAACAATGAAATTGCATACTCTCAATCAAAAATATTACTTAAGGAATCAAAACCATTTCAAAGCTGCTATTCAAATCACAAACATTCACTAAGTCGATCAAAAGAGTTATAACTATGACTAAAGACTATTGAATTCAATACAAAGTGGGGTCTACCCACCAAATTCAAAACCACCATAGTTGATGTAACACTTAATAGCTACCAACAAAAAAGATAGAATGGTAGCCAGTAGTATAAAAAGAATTGAAGAAGATAGAATGAGAGTCATTCGGAAGAGGATAACCAATAGTATGACATCCACTACCACCTTCCATCTCTGGGTACCTGCGTATTGAATTTAAACGTTGGTGTAACAGGATTAAATAGAATCATTTGACTTTTGTTTAGAAAGAATCTGTTCAGACATAACAAAACACTATCGAGAATACTTTTTGTTCAACTCTGAGGGCTCCCTCAAAAAGCACGAGCATCACCTCCTTCCTGCTCCATAGAAAGTAAAAGACAGTTTATCAAAAATAATTAGGAACTATATTAGAAATTCAAAATAAGTAAAGAGTAATGGAAACAATGTTATAGGATTTTATGTAATGAATGTAAACTCGCATTTCAAGTGACATCAAAGTACTCAACAGTTAGATAGATAGTCAAATCAAATCATTGACTAAAAGTTGAGATATCATGTGCACAAACTATATATGTAGTACTAAACTATACGAAGAAATTTTGAACATTAGAAACACACAATAGATGTCCATCATCTATTCTAGCTCCAAAAAATAATCAAACCTAAATATATAACACACACAAAAATACTGGTTAACTGATTCTGATTCTTTTACGGATTATCTTTTTTCTATTCTTTTACTGATTTGCTATTCTTTTACTGATTAACTTTTTTCACACCAGCATATATATAGCAAGTATGATAGAAAAACTTAAGAACCAAATCAGTCGAGCCAATAGTACTCACACCTCCCTACACACAATAGTTGGTGTCTTCGATTTACACGTGAAACAGAGCTCTAGAACAAAGAAAAGAGGGTAAAATCTATGCTATTAGTATATATTTCAGCCGAATAAGGAAAAAGAACTAACGGATCAGTAAGTTTTGCTTTGGTACTTCTTTGAGCTAAGTTCTACTCCCTCCGTTCCAAATTGAAAGTCCCTTATTCCATTTTGGGATGTTCCAAAATGATTGTCCCTTTCCAAAAATAAAAGTTTGAAATTTGATAAAATTCCAAAAGTGTCCCTTTTTTTTAATACAAATGGTGCAAAATAGGTAGAATATAGGGGTAATGGTGGAAAGTAGATGTAATAATTACATGTCCCCTAAAAAAGTTGGAATTCCAAAGAGGGACTTTCATTTAGGAACGGAGGGAGTAATTAGCTTTACGATTTTGCTGGAAAACACATGAGGTATACCACCTATTCACTATTAAAATTAAAAAAACAGAGCAAAAATAGCACCTTGTAAACATGTAATAATCCCTCCTTCTACTCTAGGAATGAATTGAGATACATACATTTACCTCTCTGATGCCATTTGGCTTTGATTTGGGGCATGGTTCTACAAAAAAATGTCCTTGTAACTCCTCGGTTCTTGGAGGTTTAGGAGGGCCACTGTTTCAATGGTATTCTGAGAGCAGCCACTTTTTGCATATATTGGCAAATCACTACAACAAAATTCGGTTCTGGTGACGCACAATAATATGTCGGCAAAGGCTTATTTGCGTCGGCAAAGGGTTTTGGCGACGCAAGTCCTTGAGTCGGCATGTCGTCGCCGTTGCTATGTCGGCAATAGTATTTGCCGACGCAAACACCTTTGTCGCCAAAAGGCAATAGATTTGGCGACGCGCTTTGCGTCGGCGAAAGCATGGTTAATGTGCGAAACGTATTACACCTTTGCCAACGTGTTTTGCGTCGCCAAAAGGTAGCCTATTGGCGACACCAATTGTTGCGTCGCCGAAAGGTTACTTGATGAAAAATACAACTTTCTTGCACCTCCTGGGTTTCGAACCCAGGACATCCAACTACACAAGCCTTTACACACAAGGCTCTAACCAACTGCACTAGACACACTTTTTGTTATATATTTGGAATATCTAATATATATAGTATATATTTAACATTAAAATAGCAATTAAAGTTCAATCAAACATGGTTTTGAACCTTTAAACTAGGGGTGTGCACGGGTCGGGCAGGTCTGGTATGGCCCGCAACCCAACCCCGACCACGTCGGGTACGAAAAATACAAGCCCGCAATCAAACCGAATGATGCTATAGACCCGTCTGCGAGCCCAATTTTTTCCGTCGGATTGGGTTGGTCGGGTCGGGTCAGGCCCCAGCGGGTAACAAACGCACAGACTTGAAATCCGAACCGAAACTCATTTTTTTAACAGAACCCAACCCGTACCCAACCGAAGCCTATGTTTGGAGCCGCCCGAGACCCTTCGGGTCAGGTCGGGTTGGTCGGGTTGCGGGTTTTTTGCACACCCCTACTTCAAACATTAAAATTAACAATTTTGATAAATATGAAAATTGTAGCCCTTTATTATTGCTCGAACCCAATTTGAATTACCCCCAATTAGAGTTAATTTATTTAGTATTTCGGGCATAACTTTTAACTCATAATTGTGATTGAAGTAATTCAAATTGGGTTTGAACAATAACACAAAGGGTTAACAACTTTCATGCTTATCAAAATTCAAATAGGGTGAAACAATTTAAGTATTTTGGACCGAAAAAAAAGACTAGGTCTTCTCGAAACGACGTTGTTTTATATTATTGTATTTTAATAATTTTCTTTTTGCGATTGTTAATTTCTTCTACTATTCGTCCCAATTTAAATGTCTACTACTGATTTTCGTTCATTTTCAAACCCAAAAAAAAAATTTTGATATATTATTTTTTTTATTTTTTTACACCAAATTAAAGTGAAAATGCACAACAATTCGTATGGGACATTTGAATTGGGATGAAAGGAGTAGATACTTATATATCTATGTATTAATTTTACGGGTTCACTAGATTTTTTTTTAATTTCTTATCATTACATACTTTGATCAGACGTACAATATCATTCCAATAAAGAATCTACGTCCCGATGAAGGGGATTTCAAAATCGAATAGACCCAAAAATTTATAAGAATGATTAGCACAAGACCTTTGTTCAGAAATAAATAACTTTAATGTATACCTTTTAAATGCAGTGGTCTGCTATTTTTTTAAATGATCGATCTAAACCTTTAGCAATTAATGTCTTATCAATTATATCTTTCTCACCAAAATTGATGATAATCAAATGTTAGCAACCATATGATCGTAACACATTCGGTGGTTCCTGAGACATTAAAGTCGTCCTACAGTGTACAACTTGAGAGCCGCTTGAACTATTTTTTTAAAATTGGAATTGTCTATCTTATAAATAAGAAAGATTAAACCATTTCTGCTAAGAATGAAGTAAATCCCTATCATTACATACTTGATTGGATGTAAAATTTCATTCTAATAATAAATCTGCATCCCGATGAAGGGGTTTTCAAAATCCGATAGACTTAAAAATTTACGAGAATGATTAAAACAATACTAACCACAACAAAATGAACGGTATCGATCGTCGTGATTATGCTGCGGTCATCTGGCTACTGTACATTATACTATAGCATAAGACATTGGTTTAGAGACAAGTAAATTGAATGTATAGATTCTAATGGCATGTAGTTGCTGGCTTATTTTTTTGAATGGTCAATCTAAACCGTTAGGATTTAACGTCTTATCAATTATATCATTCTCACCAAAATGGGTGATAATTTGATCTCAGCAACTACATGATCATAACATATTCGATAGTTCCAGAGACATTAAAATCCTATAGTGCACATCTAGAGGGCCACTTGAGCTATTTTTTAAAATTAGAACCGTCTATCTTTTACATAAGAGGGACTAAATCATTCCTGCCAAAAATAAAGTAAATCTCTTATTGTTACATATTTGATCGAATGTAATATATCATTCTAATAATGAATTTTCGTACAGATGAAAAACTTCGTACCCAATGGCGACACGCTTCACGTCGCCAATTGCTTGCGAACGTAAATTTGCCTTTAGGCAACGCGATTTGCGTCGCCGAATGTGAAGACTGTTGGCGACATCAAGTGTGTCGTCAATACATACCCAACGGCGACGAACCTCGCGTCGCCGAATGTGAAGACTTTTGGCGACATCAAAATGTGTCACCAATACATATCCAATGGCAACGCATTTTTGTTGTGTCGCCAATCCTTGCCGTTGAATGTGAAAACTATTGGCGACATCAAAGTTTGTCGCCAATACATACCCAACGGCGACGTATTTTTGGGCGTGTCGCCAAAAGTCAGATTTGTTGTAGTGAATGTTAGGTTTATCTCCAATCATCTCCCACCCATACCCCCAATGATTGGGGACTAGATGGTTCCGTATGTTGTTGTTGTTATTGTATTTGAAGTAATTAATGTGTTAAATGTTCAAATATGAATTACGTGGATTGATGGGCCGTGATTGGGTTATGATTGAGTGTTCAACTAGTTTTGGGTTGGGTGTTCAATTCTTTTTGAGTCAAGTGTTCAAGACTATTAGAATTGAGTATTCATTGATATTTAAATTGGGTGTTCAAAAAAAGGCTAGTTCATAATTTTTACATGTATTCTAAGCAAAAAAAATAAAAATTTTTTGTTTGGGTGTTCAGTTGACAATGGAAGGCTCTATGTAGAGCCGCCTCTGATTGAACTTTCATTTTTGTTTCATTAAAAAAAAAAAAATCACTTTTGTAGAACACTGTTTCACTTTGTTAACATGTTAATCAAAAGCTAACCTGTTAAGCATGAATAACACAAACAAAGAAAAATGCCCCAAAACACAATCACCCGCTCTTACTCTTAATTTTTTAAGGAGTTTTTAAATATCCATCCTCAAACCCCATCCCTCGTAAATTTCCATCCAGGACTTTTTAAACAATTAAGTTTTCATCTCCACTTTTAAATGATTCCAGGATTGCCCTTTATATATATATATATATATATATATATATATATATATATAGGGAGAGATTTTTGGGACTAAAAAGTAATCTTGAAGGTCCTCTAGCCTAATTTTAAGATAATCATCCCTAATTTTAATCCCAAAATTTTAGGCAAATCTTTAAAACCTCACACCCCTAATTTTGCCAGCTATTCCCCCCATCCCACCCCACTCCGAAAACTGAACCAAACAAACGGCGAGACGATGGCCGGAATCCGACGCTGGAATCTCCTGCAATGAGTGTCTGCCGAGCAAACGTTGGAATCTTGAAGATCATCTATTCCAGAAGGTTTGAAGAGGCTCCGATATGTGTCCTTTGCCTTGATTTGCTATCTTATTGGGAAAGGTTTTGGGATAATAAGTCCGGAAAGGTGAAGCTGCCACCGTTTACCATTATTCGTGTATATATGTAGAGTTTTGTTTTCAAAAGCTTTGAATTAGCTTCTTGTGTACATATTGGATCGAGTTTTTATTTATTTATTGTTCCTTGTAGCTAGTCGTTGCATTGACGGGAAAGGCAATATCGTTGTCTGACACGGCTTCGTCCACGGTCGATACCGTCGACTTGGACCAAAAATAGAGTTGTCGACTCGGAAATGTCATCCTTTCGCCAGTGGAGAAGAGGCTAGCGAAAGCTAAACCGATGTCGGAGGAGTGGTTTGGATTGAAAACAGAGCGGGCGTGCAGTGCTCCTCCTCCTTCTCCTCGGCGGTCTTCTGTCATTTTGGTGAGGAATTTGGGTTGTAGTGTAGGTGAATGTCCTGATTATTCTCCACAAGTTCATCAGTGATGCAGCCGATTTTTGGGCGAGGGTTGTGAATCATGAGAAAACATGGTGGATTATGTGTTTTAATGATTTTAATGATTTTCATGTTTATTTTTGTGCTTTCATGAATAAAATATGGTGTATTCATTTTTCTCATGGTGTATTCATGAAAAACATGGCTGATTAATTATTTATGTTTTTCATGATCGATTAAAAACATGGTGAATTCATGTTTTTCCATGATTTTTGATTAATTTATTCATGTTTCATATTTTTGGGTTAATTTATTCATGTGTTTTCATGAATAAAACATAATGTATTCATATTTTTTAATTTAATCATGAATTTTCATGAAATTGGTCAAACCATATTCACGTAAGTTTATGTTATCCTACGACCAATTTATGAAAATTCATGAAAATTAAAGATTTGAAAATTCATGAAATTAAGGAGAGAAAATGGTTTATAATATGTCCATTAAAGATTTTAAAATTTAAAAAATACAATCCATTAATCAACCCATGATTTTAAGTAACAATAATAACTCTAATCCCACTAATTTAGGAAGAAAGTATAAACTGAGTATCTTATTAAAAGGGTAATATAGATAATTCACCATCTAAAAGGATGAAAACATAACTATTTAAAATGTGCTGGATGAAAACTTACAAAGAGTTGAACCCGAGGACTATTCTTTAAGTTCCCCTGGTTTTATGTTAGAATAAAAAATATTAAACTGTTAGAGCCAAAAAAAGAGAGAGAGCAATACAAAGTGAAAAAAGAGCGAGGGAGATTGTTACTCTAGAAAGTCAATTCCGTTTGCGGTCTTTGGTCAATTGTTTCAACTCTGAAATCTAAAAACTTGAAATTGGTAGAGAGATATACGTTAGACCTTGCCAAAGTATAACTTAAAAAATGCAAATTGCAAAAGATAAAATGGAGAGACAGTGAGAGGGACTTACCGCAACAACGATTTGGTTTGAGAGAGATGGAAGGTTTAGAATCACTACAACAAAAAACACATTCGGTGACATGTAAAAATGTCACCGAAAGTCCAAATTTTGTCACCTATTATCTTCCGTGACACAAGAAGAGATGTCATTGTATCCATGACACTGAAAGTCAATGGTGACAAAATTATGTAATTGTCACGGAATATTGTCAACAGTGACAAAAATTTGGTGTCACAGAAGACAGATTTTCCGTGACACAATTGTCACCGAAAGTATCAGTGACAACAATATGGTGTCATGGAAGAGAGGTTTTCTGTGACAAAAGTGATTATGTCACGGAAAGTAACGATGACAACAACATTCTGTCACAGAAGAGAGATTTTTCTGTGACAAATATTGTCACCAAAAGTACCTACCATGACAACCAATGGTGTGTCACCAATAACCTATAGTAGTAGTAGTACACACAACCGTGACAATCTCTTTTGTCACCAAAAATAGGACTAACAACAAATATTGTTTTCACCTGCTTACAAAATTTCAGATTTTTTTGCATATTATGATTCAACTCAGCAAAACTTAAATTGCGAAGAAGCAAAATATCATTCAAATCAAATATCCAATAAGTCTACATTCATCATCCAACTTTACAACCCTTCAAAAAACATTCATCCTACAATAATAACCACTTCAAACTTAAGAGCATTATCGAAACTACAAAACATCCATATCCATGGTGTGTCCAATGACAAAAAGAACTCAAAACAAGTGTTCTATTTAGCTACCAAAAAGTCTTTAACTCCATCTTGGTAAACTGCCAAAAAGCAACTCCATCTCCTTACCTGTACAAAATTGAAAAAAAAATGCAGTTATGTAATATGTCAAGCCTACGAAAGGTTCTGAAAAAGAAAGAGATTTTGCTCCATGTTGTTCTATAACGAATTATGGCATGACTCATGAGTGACTAAGCAAGCTACCCAACCCAGATTTTGATGTCATTCTACATAATATCGATGATATGCAACCCTAAGTAGTGACAAAACTTCGCCAGAATCGAAGTGTTGGTGTCGGAAACGTGTAAGACATGGACACGCTCCGAACACACTTTAGACACGTGTCTAACACATGAACCACATTAGTTCAAGCTTTATCACACTTTTAAAACTATCAAAAGATTTAGATGAAGTAATAAAATTGGAAAGTAGAAGCATATCATCATTTTTGTATGCTTACGTCCATTATCTTGATGTGGACACCTACTTAATGTTGCTTACATATCATCATTTTCGTTGCTTACGTCCATTCTCGGCACAAATTATAAAGTCCTGGAACTCAGCAGCCTCCTCCGCATCCTTTATAAATCCAGACTTCGCAGCAAGAAATACAAGAACACCCTAACGAAGACAGAAAAGAGCATGAGAAGCATATTGGAAGTCCTAAAATAACACATGAATAAGGACAGAAATCAGTTCTATGGAAAACAGCAATGCATTGTGTGTTTACACTTTATACCATTGCCGTTGTACGAAAAGGCAGGAAAGGAAAGAGACACCCACAAATACTGCTTAAAAGGTGAGAGAGTGAGGTTTATCTAAAATTCACAGAGTTCTTGGTAATCTAACACCTAAATCATGCATCAGCTGATTCATTAGATAAGGTCACATCACCATGGTTGCAGCAATCTCCCATTGATTCCCTATTATGGAAAGGGAATCAGAGATGGAAAATGAACTAAACCATCATAGATTAGCAAAATTTGCAGATGAAGAAAACACAAGTACATACCCAAAACATTTCGGCCTTTCATGGTTGGATTAAGTGACTAATAACCTCTATCAACAACGACTACTAGATGTGCACCTGATCTTGTACGAGTACTATTGCTGCACGACAGTCACCTGTACGCATGGCAGTTTGTACGACCAATAATTTTAGTTCTTCGATTCCCTCCTTGGCCCCTGACCAACAAGCATCTGATAGGTTGAATACTCCTGCAACAGATGGTCCACAGTATATGAATCCACTAGTCTTTCCTCCCAACAAAAAAAACCAAAAGCAAAAGCAAGAGGCAAGATACCGAAAAGAAAAGAACATAATTGAATCTCAAAGCTAAAGTTCAATATAGCACAAGTGCAATAAAATTAGGTAGAAAAGAACTCGGTCAATTATTGAAACTATGCTCACATTATACTTGGCTTAGTTCTTTTACTTGACAAGTCTCATAAGATGACGGAAAGCTTAATAGTGTTGTATTCCTCAATCCAAATAGTCCAATATCAAATTCCTGATTTCCAAAGCACAAGGGCAGGTAAAGTAAGCGCAGGATTGAGCTTTTACAAGAACGATACTTTGACGATTTACTTGTTTGGATCAGCATAATGCAACTTCGAAAAAGTATTCCTACATATTACAAGCGATACTTGATAGAGCTAAACCACTACTCACCTTGCAGGAAGGTCATATGCATTAGTAACATTTACCATCCCAGTTCGGCACCCACCCTATCAAGAAACAAAGTACACCATTTCATTAATATTTCAGACAACTGATGTTTCCTATTAGTTTTGTGCCTTCATAGTGACCAGGGGAATATGTTAGCATGGAGTTGGATTTTCAGGAACTAGTATTCACCAACACAGAATTTATGCAAGTAATTCCATAGCCAAAGTGAGGATTTTATCCAATAATGCAACTATCCATGTTCAAAAATAGTGAAGTGATAACGAGGTACCCATGTAGCGAATAGATAAAGGTAAGATCAGTTTCATAAGCATCAACTACCTTGATTCATCCAAATCAAACAGGTAACTTGTACTAGACCAAAAGCGAACAGAGATACTTCGTCGACACAAACTGGTCATTGCTACTAGAAGGATATTTGGTAAATAGATTAACTACCTGCAAAAGAACAAACAGGAGATACAAGTCATTGTGGCTGATTTCGATATTAATGACAGAAGAAACCAAATTCATTGCCAACATCACAAGGACAGTTGCTAGCAGCAAGAAAACCATAATACATTCACAAGGCATTGAAATTTAACTACAAGTATCCCATCACAGCAACAGTGTTACCATTACAGGACACTTAACTAGCCTTTGTTACACAAGCATATGCAACTACGAGAAATGCTACATGCAGAGAACTGCCATAGATCCGCACACAGATGTGTCTGGAACCATGCAATGCATGAGGCCCCTCATGAAATGTCCACGTGTATCAAACGGTTTTGGACACATACGTGTCCAAATTTGTGTGCGCACAAACTAAACCCAACAAGAATCAAGAAGAAAATGTCATCATAAGTTCAATAATCAGTAGGCCAAACAGATGCTTCCATACTTTTGATACTAAGTGAAACTTGTCAAACTTAATTTCATGTCCCTTTTTGTTAAACTTCCATGTGCCTTCAGATGAGAATACATGACAAAGCTTATGTATGTTAAGATCGTAAACTTCATCTTCTATTCCTATGTGAATTGTGCTTAATGTAATATTGTAACGGAACAAGGATTTCCAAGAAAATGCAAACTACTCACCAACCCTTTCTGATCTGCTAGAGATACCAAAAGCAAAAAAATTGAAAAATAAGAAGGAACATGTGGATATCCTATAGTTGCATTGTCCAAACAGTGTTTTACACGTCCACAGATATATAGTGACTCCCATATGGTAAGACTTTAGAAAGAAAAGAATGTCTACAAGCTAATTTCTAGATCATGGAGGCATATCAATCTGGTAGCATGTTTGAATATCCTATAGTCGATTGTCCAAACTGGAAAAGTCTTTCCTTTGGAAGAACAATCATCCTTCAAGTCGAGATTCAGATGGATAGTACACAGCATCCACCCACGCTCAACAAGATCCTCTAGCGTAGAGGCAAATTAAATTGTTGCTAGAAGGAAATAGACATGACACAAGTAACCTTAATCATACCTTTTGATTGGAACTAGAAAACTCAAGCAAAAAGATCCAACAAGAGCGTTTTCTACTTTTGATACATGGACCATTCTCGCTTAGCTAGTACTTAGTATTTGTATTGAAAAAAGCAATATAAGAAATGAAATGATAAAATCACCAAGTCCTTCTGGGATATTACCACTTTACCATTCAGCAATACCTGATTCCGAGCAGAATTATTGAAATGTCATCTTCAATTAGAAAAGTTCGTAGTATTCCTTTCTGCTTGGGAATTGACGGTTATCAAGTGAACCGAAAAAAATTATGACCCTATGACCCCAATTAAAAAAAATAACATAAGCGCAAAAATAAGAAGAACAAAACATTTTTAATCATTCTAAACACACTTAGGTCATTTAAATTCATTATATCAAGAATCGACGAAAACCCCCAAAATATAGAGAAATCGACGGTAGATTTTGGAGCAGAGAGAGAGAGAGAGTACCAGAGCTATGCCGGCAGATTTTGGAGCAGGAAACCTACTTATTGTGAGCTTCTTGTCGCCGATGAGTGACTCTGACGCCGGCGACTCCATGCACAGAAGAAACCAGTCAAAGCTACAGTGAGAGAAAACAAAATTGAAATCGGAGGAGAGAGGGAGAGAGAGGGAGAGAGACACAATACCAGCGCAGAGAGAGAGAGAGAGAGAGAGAGACGTACGTCGTCTAGCAGAGAGGGAGAGAGGCGTCTGAGGGAGAGAGAGAGAGAGAATGAAAGTGGAGACTGGAGAGAGACAGCGTGAAAAAGGGGAAAGTTAGGGCAGAGTTTTGGTGACAAGCAAAACGATGTCGTTTTGCTTGTAAAAATTTTCAGACACCGCGCCTAAATGAGTTGGAGTCCGGGAGCGCGAAAATTCGAATCTTTCGGTGACAACTTTTTACTTGTCACCGAAGTTTGTCTTCAGTGACAAATATTTTGTCACCAAATCTCCTCATTATTTACCCTGATCACCTAAAGATTTTCGGTGACAAGCAATAAAATTTTTTGTCACTGTTAAGTATATTCCGTGTCAACACCAATTTTTTGTCACCAAAAGGTGTCAAAAGGTGTCACCATTGGTGTTTTTTGTTGTAGTGAATATAGAGAATGGGGGGAGAGAGAGAGAGAGAGAGAGATTGGCGGCGTGAACCGTGATGAAAATACAAAAGTTTTACCAATTTTGTTCGAAGCCAAAGCAAAAATTGGAACTTTGCTTTTCAAGTATTTGTCTTTTTCTGTTGGAGTGATTTACATTCGGATTAATATTCTCTCGATCCATCCTGCAAAAGAATTGATTGGTCATTCGTGCACAATGTGGGAAAAGGGAAAAAGATTATTAGCCAGCACAAAAAAGGAAAAAAATTAAAGCAAGGCTTACACTGAAGTTGGAAAATTGATCGGTCTTCCTCTAAATTAATTTTGTACTCGAGCGAAGAAATCTACAGTGGCATATTCACCCAACGTGGAAAAAAATTAACATCGTTCTTTAACTAAGCAAGATCCAAACAATTCAAGCAGAGCTGAAAAAAATAACAAATGGAAAAAGACCAGCATTATCTCACCTGTGGTTCCAAAAGAATTAGGGAAAATGACGGCCCAGGATGTGTTTTGATAATTAATACCTTTTAAAGACATGCTAAGAACAATTGTTAATGAACAAAATGTCTTTAGCGGGTATTAATTATCAAAAACACGTCATTGGCCGTCATTTTCCCAAAGAATTATTCAAGGTATGTATTCCTCTCACGTTTAAATGTGAGATGGGTAGTATAAAGAGTTTGGAATAATTTTGAAAAGATAGGGTTTGAAAAGATTTACAAATTTCAAAATTCTAATCGATTGATAGATTACCCAATAAGAGTAACCTCTTTTTTTTTTTTTTGACGAACAAGCTAAATGCATTATAATAAAACACAAAATTACAGATTCAACAAAGCTGCCCTTGCTTTCACATGAGCAGCCTGAACCACTTGCCTATCCACCTTAACAACTTTAACTACATTAAAACGAGTACATAAGGAACAAAAATCCATAAGAGCTGTTTGCAAGCTAAACTCGGCATCTATAGGATTGAGAAGTCCCTGCACAAAAACTGCACAATCAGTACAAATGCAGATCTCCCGCAACCCTTGACCGAAGGCCCATTCCAACACTAACAAACTAGCCTTGATTTCTACCATCGCTGCCGAAGAGGAGCTACACCCAGCTACTTGGTAAGCCACCTCCTGCCCACCATCACCTACTTGAACCCAAGCCATCGCACCCCTCTTTGTATCGGCCTGCCATGCACCATCCGTAAGAAAGAGAAACAAACCCTGAACATCATCCCTTCCTCTATCAAACACAAACTGCAAGTCAGACCTCCTTGAAACAACCCCACTACCAACACTAAAATGCCGACCACCCTCCAACCCGCATTTCTTCCTAAACTTGCATAGATTCTTGATGCCTGAAAAATAGGCCAACGCATTATCCAAAGGATTAACTAAGTCACAGTCAACCTTATGAAATACAACGTCATTACGCACACACCAAATAGACCACAGAATAAAAATTGAGTCCCAAACCAACTCTAAAGAGGGCGCCTCCTTCAACCACTTCGCAAACCAAATCCCAAACAAAACTGGAGAGCCCACATCAAAATTAAAACCCAAATGTTAAGCCCACCACACCTTTTAGCAAACCAACACCGAAAAAATAGATGCCCAATTGTCTCCACCTCTTGACCACACATAGGACAATTCGGATCAACACTCACATTCCTCCTTAACAAAGCATCCTTCACGGCTAAAATCCGATGCAAGACCTTCCAAATAAATAGCAAGTACTTAGGAGGCAAACCCAGGACCCAAACTCTCCCCCATGATCCAAACAGATCTCCAACCTTCTCAAGAACTTGACTATGAGATTTTGAAAACTGAAATAAATACACTGACTTAACCGAAAAAACACCATTTTTAGAATGCTCCCACACCACATCATCCTCCATATTAGAGATTGGAACATACACCTCGAAATTCTCTGCGCTATCTCTCCTGGAAAGAGCATAGAGACCAGAGGCATACGCCACACTCTAGAGCCGTGATCAAACAAGTCAGCCACCTTGAAATTATTAAAATGCCGAGACATATCCCTACCAACATACGGATTAGAGGATTTAGGAATCCATTCCTCCTTAAAAACATCCACTGTAGTCCCACTGCCCACTCTCCATTTTGTGGGCAGTGGGATAGGAAACCATGTAATTATCGTGTACTTTTGTAAAAGGAAACCATGTAATTATCGTGCAATTTTGTAAAAGGAAACCATGTAATTATCTTTGCTAATCATTTGAATTTTACCTAATAATTTACTATTATTACCATAAATTTCAAATTAGGTTTTCTTCTTTTTTGGAAAACAGAATAGGTTTTCCTTCATCCCCACCATTCACCCCTCAATCAATAGGATCAACATATATGTTTTTTTTCTATCGACAATCAAAAGTTACAATACTTATCTGTGTTAATTTGTCTTTCCCTTTTAAATCCATCAATCATGCGTTAATAATTGGACGGATGAAAATTGAGTTTGAAATTAAATAGTTGGACATGTTATGCAAAGAAATCTTCAGTCATTGCATTTCCTTTTTGGACAGATTAATTACGTTTCATTAGTTGGACGGATGAATTACATTTCCTTTTCGAAATCTTCAGTCGTTGCATTAAAACTGCATAATAATTTTAACAAATATCCTCTAATCCCGTACTATATAGACGTAGATTCTTTCCAAATTTATCGCTAGCCCTACTACCCTGTAATCTCAGCCGTAGGAAAAATGTGTACCGATCCTATGGTTGAAAATATACGGTTTTAAAAACCGCCCTTCCATATTAGAAAGGACTCGCTTGACTTATGATTCGGGCTAGAAAGGATATGTGTAAAGTCAAAAATAGTATCCTTTTAACTTTTGAAAGGATATGTGTAGGTTTACCATAAAATTCAAAAATTAGAAAGGATATTTGTGCAATTTACATTTCCTTTCATATACTTATTCCTCTAATTCCATTTTGTACCTTGCAGATTTTAAGGGATTTTAAATTCTCTTGTGTAATTTGCATTTCCCTTTATATATAGATTCCTCTAATTCCATTTTTTACCAGCATGGTTTGCACGGAATAGATGGATTCAGATTTTCATTCCTTTTGTTCCAATCCTTTAATAATTCCGCTTTTTACTGATTCCTTTAATTACATCAGGGAAACATTTAGGACTAAAAAAGGAATATAGAATGAAGGGCGGAGATTTATGCAGAAGGAGGGGATAAATCTTAAGCGTTGGTTGTCTTTTCAATTCAAACACTTCCCCGTCTTATTATATATATATATATATATATATATATATATATATATATATATATATATATATATATATATATATATATATATATATACACACACACACACACTTGGACTGATTGTATTCGCTTGTTTAGTCGAGGTGAGTTGGGAGTTGTTAGGATACCCTAACGTCTGTTCGGCCTGTTAGGAAACCCTAATGTCTGTTTGGCCTTATGACTTTTAGTAAACGTTTGTGAAATGGGTGTATTTGTATATTTATGATACAATTTTATTGTACTCTATCTCTCTCCTTTCTTCCTTCCTTTTGGCATCCACCGGTAGACCAACTCGTGCTTGTGTGGGCGAACACAAAATATATGCAACTGTGGTATCACCAGGAATTTGTTCTTGTTCAGGTGAGTAGTAATCTTGTGGAGGAAATTGTTTTATTTCCAGATGCAACAAAAATTGCCCAGATAGTTATACGGTTTTTGCAATTTGAGTACAGGAGACACTAGTTTGACTTGCATATGAATGACGAGAGAAAACGGAAGTGCTTTGGACACAGATTTTCGAACATTGATTCATACACATCTGTGTAGGAGCCACATAATGCGGAATTTCCCACAAGTAAATCACAAAAGAAATAATAGAACTGCAGCGAACTAAAATTTGAAATGCGCAAACCACAAACCAAACAAACACAAGAGATTTTACGTGACTCCCCCAAAGTGTGAGGTACGTCCACGGGACCGGAGTCCGATTCCACTATCAACAAAGGTTCTTACAAATAGGTTTACAAAAGATTCAAAAATCTTACAAACACCCTAAGGTGTATTCAACAATTAACAATACAAAAGAGAAAAGATCTCACCAAATAGATGAACCAAAACCCTCCAGCCAATAGCATAGCTGAAACGCAGAGCCACAAACCTGAAGCAAAACTGCCACAAAGATCTGAAGAAGTTGTTGTCGAGTAGGAGAACAAAATGGCCATTAAGCTTCCACCTTAGCACCGTCGAACACAAAGCACACACAACACACACGTTTCTCTTCTTTCTTTCCAAAGGCTACTGACTTCTTGTTTTCCCAGGAGACTTGATCTCTTTTTAGCTTCCAAGAGAAGCTTACAAAGCATGTGTCATGTGCCATTGTGTAGAATGTTCCACCAAAAACTAGCCCACACAAATTAATACTTTTCGGCCAAACACAATTGATATTGGGCTCATAAAATATTGGGCTTCCACTAAAAAGGGAACCCAACACTAACGTTTGTTCAGCCTATTAGGAAACCCTAATGTCTATTTGGCCCTGTGACTTTTAGTAAACGTTTGTGACATGGGTGTACTTGTGCTTTTATGATACAATGTTATTGTACTCTCTCTCTCTCTCTCTCCTTCCTTTTGGCATCCACCGGTAGACCAACTCGTGCTTGTGTAGGCGCACACAAAATTGATGCAACTGTGGTAACACCAGGAATATGTTCTTGTTCAGATGAGTAGTAATCATGTGGAGGAAATTGTTTTATTTCCAGATGCAGCAAAAATTGCCCAGATAATTATACAGTTTTTGCAATTTGAGTACAAGAGACACTAGTATGACTTGCATATGAATGACGAGAGGAAATGGAAATGCTTTGTACACAGATTTTCGAACATTGATTCAAACACATCTGTGTAGGAGCCATATGATTCATGAGACCACACAAAATGCTTTGGACAGATTTTCTATGCTTTCCTATTGCCTAACTAGGGGTTTTGTTGGGGGACTCAGTGTTGATCACTATATAATTGGTCATTTTGGAGGGCTCGTAGGAAACGGAAATGCTTTGTACACAGATTTTCGAACATTGATTCAGACACATCTATGTAGGAGCCATATGATGCGTGAGACCACACAAAATGCTTTGGACAGATTTTTCTATGCTTTCTTGTTGCCTAACTAGGGGCTTTTTTGGGGGACTCAGTGTTGATCACTATATAATTGGTCATTTTGGAGGGCTCGTAAGTGAGATGCAAATTTTCATAATTTGCCAGAGTAATCATTAGATCAAAGCTGCCATAAAAAATGGAGGTGTATCAATTAGTACAATCAAAATTTTCCCATCCACATCGTTGATTTTAAGTGTGAGGTTATTGTGTGGCTATAATCATTTGACCAACCAAATTGTTTATACAACAATTGTCTTCTTTGTAGTGTATCACCAAGCATAACTGGAGACACAATCCAATCTTGATGAGAGAAGGGTAGAAAAGATTGCCTAGATGGTCAAGTCTCATCTCCAGAACATCATTTCCCCTTGGGGATTTGCAAGTCTTAAACAATTCAGTCCCTCAAAGGTATATTGAAGCTGTGCTTAGGAGACTGTTATTGCTGTTGGGACAGTGTAAAACTGGAAAATCTTACAAGTACTAATATGCATCCTATATCTCTACGACTACCTATGACATTTTGCTTACAAAACAAAAACGATGATCATCTTTATCTGATGCCAGCAAATTCACGACTTGCCCGGACTGCCTTCTCTCTCTCTCTCTCTCGCTCTCTCTCTCTCTCTCTCTCTCTCTCTCTCACAAAATCAAGCATCACACATTTCAGACGATATAATCGCCATCGTCATCTGCTACCTTCTTGCTACATGTGTTGCTAGATAGATACTTGTTGGCACTGGCAAGGAGGGGAGCAGCGTCGTACTCAATTCCAACTTTCTTCACTTCACTACCTTCCACAGGACCAATCCGGCGCAGCATCTGCAAGACCTCCTTCATAGAAGGCCGGGACGAAGGTATTGTGCTTGTGCATGTGAGCCCTATATTAAAGACTCTGGTCTTTTCTTCCAAGTTTAATGGCTCCTTGATGTACTCATCCAAGGCATCAATGATGGGATTTCCTTCTCCGTGTTGACGCCATGCCCACTCTGCTAGGCTCGTGTGCTCATCACCGTCGTTGGCCTCTCTTCCGGTCACAAGTTCTAAGAGTACGACTCCAAAACTGTAAACGTCGATCTTCTCATTCACTTTGTTGTATAAGCATACTCTATAATCAAGGAAATAGTTTAGTCAATACCCAATTTTTTAACGTTTAATAGGGAAATAATAGACGCAAGATAATCTACAGAATGAACCATGAATACATCAGTTAACGCAAGCCCTCTTACCTGGAGCCATGTATCCAAATGATCCAGCTATAGCAGACATGGTGTTAAACTCGTCACGCTTGGCCAGAATCTTGGCAAGGCCAAAATCAGCCATCCTTGCCTTGAACTCGGAATCCAACAACATATTGCTCGACTTGACATCGCGATGAATGATCCCCGGTGTGCAACCATGGTGCATGTAACACAAACCCTGCGCAGCTCCAATGGCAATCTCCAACCTTTTAGGCCAATCCAACACAACACAGCGAGCCGGATCAGTCCCTCTCCTCTTCTTCACATGCAGCCACTTATCAAGACTCTGATTCTCCATGTACTCGTACACAAGCAGCTTTGAGTCCTCACTAGAAATGCAACACAACAACTTCACTATATGGAATGCCTAATTGTTCCCAATATATCAACTTCTGCCAAAAACTCTTTCTCTAGCTTGTTGTCTAACGTCCCTTTGGTCCAAATCTTCTTCACAGCAACATAGTTCCCGGAATTATTAACCGCGACTCGATAAATTTTCCCTGACCCACCACTCCCAATCAAGTTATTCATCGTCAACCCTGCTAGAATGTTTGCCTTGGTGAAATTAAACCTTTGGAATGAGGTCAATTTCCACGCGGTGAGGTTTCGCTTGAGCTTCTTCCTCCGGTAGTCTCTAACCATGAAAAAGGTCAATAGAGCGGTGAAGAAGAACAAAAGTACCGCGAAAACCAGAATCAACGCGAGAATCTTGGGGGACAAATCGTCTGAATTTCGGGTTTTGGATGAAAAAAAATCGGACATTTGGAATAGGGGTAGTGGCACAAAGATTGGGATTATTCAAGAAACTGGTGTCATAAGCCAAGTTATCAAATGCACTTGGGATTTGGCCAGAAAGTTGGTTGGATGACAAGTTCAAAGTGGTCAACCTCAACTGGCCTAACTCTCCCGGAATCTGACCGGAAAATTGGTTTTCCGACAAGTCGAGGTACAAAAGGTCAGGCAAAGTTCCGATCGCCGCCGGAATCGGACCGGAGAGTCGGTTCCTCGAAAGATTCAAAGCGTTGAGATTTTCCCACGACAAAATCGTCGTGGGAAAATTTCCGGTTAATGAATTCCCATCTAGGTTCAAAGTAGTCAGCTGCGGCTGATTAGTCAAACCCACCGGAATTTCGCCGGAAAGCTGATTGTTACTTGCCATGAACACAACCAGTCTCACCCAAGAGGAAACCGCACTTGGAATCTGACCCGAAAACTTGTTATCACTGATCTCCAATCTTGATAAATTCCAACCCAATTCACTCGGAAGATTACCCGTAAAGGAATTGTTACTTATCATCAAACTTAACAAGTTGAACAACGTGTAGATACCCGCCGGAATTTCGCCGGAAAAGTTGTTGTCGTAGAGCTGGATCGTTCGCACCGTTACGCAATTTGCCAGCGATTTGGGCACTTCTCCGGTGAGATTGTTCGAAAAAGCCACAACTCGGGTCAGTCTCTGGCGAAAACACAAGTTCTCCGGCGAGGCGCCGGTGAACAGATTATCACAGACTTCAAAAGCTTCAAGATTGGAATGAAGGCCCATTTCAGGCGGTAAGGTGCCATTCAACTGATTCGAGAAAACTCGAAAGTTCTTTAGCGCCGGAAGTAATCCGATGCTCGTCGGAATTTTGCCGGAAAATTGATTGAAAAATAGATACAAGAGCTCCAACTGCTGTAACTTCCCAAAATCCTCTGAGATTGAGCCACTCAAATTGTTATTCGATAAATCGATCTCGATCAAGTTCAATGACTCGATAGGTGTCGGAATTCCACCTGATAATTGATTTTTATACAAATAAACAACACTCAAGTTTTTCAGTTGAAACAGAGCTTTTGGAATTGGACCCTCTAAATCATTATAAGATAAATCCAAGTACTCAAGGCTCGACAAGCCCGAAAAATTTGCGGGTATTTCACCGATTAAATTGGCGAAGGTGATCCACAAGTAAGTCAGTTTCTTCAGTTTTCCAAACTCCGGCGGAATTTTCGCCGGAGTAAACAGGGGATTGTAAGGCATGCTCAGATACTCTAAATTCGACAGGTTTCCGATTTCGGCTGGAAAACTGCCGTTGAATTGGTTCGAGTACAACTTCAAGAACCGCAGCTCCGGCAGCCAGCCAATCGCCGGCGGGATATCGCCGGAGAAGTTGTTGGCGCCGACATCGATGTACCGGAGGGAGGAGGAGAGGCGGTTGATGTCGGACGGGATGGGGCCCACAAAGTAGTTTTGGGAGAGGTCTATGTACTGGAGGCTGGAGCAGTTGTAGAGAACTGTGGGGAAATTCCCTGAGAAGTAATTGAAGGAAAGGTCGAGTAAGGTTAGGTTTTTCAAGTCGCAAATGGACAGTGGGATTGGTTCTGTGATGTTGTAATTCGTGAGGTTGAGTCCCATGACCGCGCCGTCAGTGCAGGTGATTTCTGGCCACGAACACGGCGGCGACGAGGTGCTCCACGAGGAGAGCTGCGGCGGGTTTCCCCACTGCTGTTTGATGGTGAGGAGGATTGTTTGGGTTTGGTGTGCCGGGGGTTTCGAAATTACAAGAAAGGGCGTGAGAGTGAGGAGGAAGTAGAGGAAGGGGGGTGGGAAGGGTGAGGGTAGTTTGGGCATTTTTGTGGATTTGGGTTTTTTCTTTTTTCAGTTGTGAACTGAGAAGTGTTGATTGGGAGGCCAGGGAGTTTATTTCCCGGCAAAAAGAGGCAAAGGTCTTGACTTTTAAATTTGGTGGGCTACATGAGGTGTGTTTGGGTGTATTTATATGGAGTATTTTGGTTGTGTGTGCAGTGCATCATGTTTTTCCAAGGAAACAAACAATTTTTTCCAATTCTTGGTGGTGTCCCATTCTTGGAATTTTTTTTCTATCTCACTCTTGGAACTTTTTGGTCTTCGCCCGTCGTTTGGGTTCTTTCTTTCGACGACTGTCTCTGCAAGCACTCAGTGTTGTCTACCTAGGGTATTTGGTTGGTTTCCGCTGATCTTGGCAGTAGAGGTTTGGCATAATGGACCACTGTCAATATGTATCGGTTTCAGCTTGCATGCTCTTTTCGACAGCTGTGTTTGGAGAGGCTTCTTTTTACCTCTGAGGTTTGGATAGGCTTGTGCACTGTAATTTTTGGAAACATAAAGGGATGCAAACTAAAGAAAAGAGAGGTGCTGCTCCGCTTTCTTTTTAAACCATACTAGTGCATGCCCGTACCTGAAGGTACGTTTCGAGCGATCAACACATGCAAATCAATTATGGGCTCACATGCAATATCTCAACCCCTGTCCAACGATTCCCACTCTGTGAAAAATAATTGCCCAAGCATACAAACAAAATCGACAACTCCAAATTAAAGTTTTAGAAAATCATTGAATCGACATAGTAGAAATCATCGTTCACGGGATAGGAAAACCCTTAGTTTAGAGATGAAATGCAAATCAAACCTAGCAACTCTCAATTAAAGTTTCATAAAATCTAAACACCCAATTAACAAAGTATGCTCAAAAAGTAGTAAGAAAATCTAGTAATTGCCCGTGCCTAAAGGCATGATGTAGTATATTTTGATTCAATCTAAATCAATAATCCTTCCCTAATAATCATACTCACCCGCACACCCAACTCCTTTCAAAGTCTATTTTTTCAATGAATTGACAAATAAGGTCCATCTAATAAATTCCAGCAAGCATTTAAAGAAAAATACGATAATATACAAAAAAATAAAACCAACATAGTCCAATTCCACTAAGGCATTTCATATAACAAATACATTATTACATTAGCAAAAGCTCCCTAAAAGAACAATCATGGTAGGTTGACTCTTCACATAAGTACAATTGGAGTCAAGACGCATGTCATGCGAGAGAGAGTCTACAACTTACGTTATGTAGGTAATTGACAATTGTTGAAAGAACCTCGTTGCCTAATTATTTATCCTTCCATGCCACAAAGTTGATTAAATGTCCCAGCCATCCGGGTACCCTACGGCTAAGAAGTTTCTGACTTTGGAAAATGTTATTGACTGACATGGGTAGCATACTGTCTTTTAATTTGTATTCAATTAAAGTCTTCTAATTAATTTTTTTTAATCACCAGGAAAGCCATAAAGTTTCTGAGCACAAAATGAATGTAATCAATTCACATTAAAAGAAATGAATGGAAAGGGAGAAAAAAAAGAATGGTTTACCAAAACAATGATTAAAAAGAGAACCCTCCATTCCAAAAAAGAAAAATCAGAACGATTGCGAAGAAATTGGATATATGATGTGCCACAATTGCGAAGAAAACCGAAATACCAAAACAAAAATTAAAAAGAAAACCCTCCAATCCAAAAAAGAAAAAATATTAGTAGTACCTCGAATTTAAGCTCTACACATAATTTCTCTAAATATATTTTTGTTTTCAGTTCCTGCAGTAAAATTTTAGTAGAAAGTACGAAAAAATATGAGTAAAAATCATTCAAGAAGAAAATCAAACTTGCATTAGAACTAAAAAAAATCCTTCGACATTTGAATCCCTTGCATGAGAACTGAAAAAAATCGTTCAAGAAATCAAACTTACCTCACTATCGGTAATGGTCGTTCAGAAGTTGGAAAACGTATGCAACGTGGACCTTCTAAATAGAAGGTATAATCAAAATTTAAATCTTTGAAGTAGCAAAGATTAATCTTATTTCCTTTAATTTCGGCTAGCTGATAACACTAATTGTAAATGTCAACATACTTTCCACATTTACCATTTCAATCCTCCAATGATTTGGGGTAGCTGATTTGGGCTATATTTCCAAATATACCAGTAAACTCGATCCTCCTGTAAAATGTCAATAGAATTTTAAATCAAAATGGTAGGTTTTCTTTAGTTCTGAAAATGTAATCTCATGCGTGGTAATCAGTGGTAATCAAAATGGTAAATGTGGTAACATTAAAATCACAGGGAACCAAACTAAGCTGAAAATGTGGGATTACAGTAGTAAGCTTTATTTTCCAATTTCGCTAGGTTTTCTACCATGTAATCTCAGCCGTAGAAAAAATGTGTACCGATCCTAGGGTCCAAAATATATGAGGGAATAATAGATGTGAAATTTGAAAATCTTAATTGGGATCTAAATTAACGTAAAAGGATTTTTTTTTTTTGTTTTGGCTGTTACATAAAAAGAAATTAGAAAGGTCAACTTACTCATTACTACCATAAAGGTTTAATTAGGTTTCATTCATTCCACAAAATACAAATCATGCCTTAATTGAAAGGATCCCTTCAAAAAAATTCCAGTTTTGAGACAATTATCCCATAAATTTTCAGAATATTAGTCACAAATTGCCATGATTGATTAGGATAACTCCTAATAGGATTCAAATTTCAGTAATACTAGATTATCATGGTTGATTACGATATTTCAATTCAAATGAGGTCTTTTTGTGGCCTTGAAGTTTTCAATATTTACCAAAATGCCATGTTATAGAAGGAAGGATGAAGATAAATCTGGACCGTCGGATTTGTTTGTATGGGTAGATAAATTTTGGACAGGGATAAATTTGAACCGTTGAGAAAGAATATTCTGTAAGATACCCGTCCTGTTTTATAATTTAGATTTTTCAAAAAGAATGTAATTTTAAGCTCAAATATAATGAAAATAAAAAAAAAATTTAATTTTTTTTGCACCGTTTAAAAGATCTCAATGAGATCTATCAAATAAGATTCATATTGTTAGAAAAATTATTTGCTTAAACACATGATTTTCAAGTTTGAAATTACCTTTCTTTTCTAAAAGTTTCTTTTTCTAGAAACCAGAACGGAGCCTCAAGACCCACAAGTTTCAGTTCAATAGCAATCAAGATTGAACTGTAGGCAATTCTAGCTCAAAAGGTAACAAACCAGGTAAGTACTTGAAATAAGATCCATCACAATCACAACCAGCGGTTCGGGGACTCAGGGGCCTGTGGTGACTTGGGTCACCACCCCGTTCATTTTGGAATTTTGGATTTGAATTTATAGGTAATGAATATAGAGAAAAATTAAGTATAGATTGAAAATATGGGTAATATTTAGAGAGATAGAAAGAAAAATGAAAATAATGATTAGAGAGAAATAAGATAATGATTAGAATCCAAAATCCACACTACAAGAAATTTGGAATTTGTCAGCGTTTTTTCTACCAGCACTTGCAAAAAGCGCTACAATAGGAGGTCTACACCAGCGCTATTTCTAGCCGCTGCTAGAAGGAGGCTTTCCCAGCTCCCAAAGCAAAAGCGCTAGAATAGGTCGACCAATTCCTAGTGCCCAAGCAAAAGCGCTGGAATAGACCCCCATTTACTAACGCCTACTAAAAGCACTGGCATAAACACCCCCTTTGCCAGCAGCCCAAAAGAAGCGCTGGGACAGACCCTATGAACAAACAAAACCATATCTAATACTAATATTACTACACCGGATCAAAAAATAAAAACAATATTACTACATGTTATACATTTTTAATACTCTTCGATACAATTATTTAGCAGATCTCAATAAAACAAAACTATTTTAATAGTCGAGGCTGTTGATCATCGTTTTGCTTATTGATTAAATCAGTATCATAAAAACTTGCTATTGATTATTTTATGGTTAAGCTCCTGCTGTCCAGTTTGTAGTTGCCTAATATGGCTGCCTGCTATTCCCATGTCCGCTGTATAAGATCTTTTGCTATTGCTGCTGCTGTTTTGATTATACGGCCTGTCTACAGTTTTGATTCTGACTGTCAATCAGTTGTTTTACTGCATATGGAGTTCAAATCAAGTGGTGCATTTCTGTTGTTACATTTGTTCATATCAAAGTGGTGTATCTTGTTGCTGATTGCTACTGCTGTTGTTCACTACTCCTGTTCAACAGTTAGTTGCTGCTATAGTTTTCTACGTTTATTGTATTTTGTGCATCATGTGGGTGAAGCTATAGAAAGCCCAAAAACTGCTACCTGTTGTGAAGCTCATTCCTGGATTGTTGTGTCCAGTGCAACTGTCCAGTTCATTGGCTTGTTCCATTTTGAAGCTTCTATTAGTTGTGGTTATCCAACTTTTTTACTTGAATGAATTGTCATGGGAGTTAAAAGATAAACTTGGTTCTTATTCGTCGTCATTTGCATTGCAGGTAATAGGACGTTCTAGCAAAAACTATGATTTCAACTTGTCATTTTAAAAGCTCTCTCGAGAAGATCTTGTTAAGAATGACATCATTGACTTTTGATTAATTATCTATTCCATGTAGTTTCTGCAATGTAGTTGGATTGTAATATTTTGGCATGTTTGATTTACTTTTGAATGTTGACAATGTTATGGACCTGCTTTTGACATTTTATTTTTATATATCGAGTATTAGTTTCTCCAATGAAAAATGAATTATTTTGGCTTTTGAGTTATTTGGAAAAAGTTAGTGAACCGATATGTGATGGGCCGGGAAAGTGGCTAGTATAATTTATTATAGTTAGGTTGTAACTGAAAATTGGAGTAGTAATTCTTTATTTATGAAAAAAACTGAACCTACAGTAACGCTTTTAGGCGCTGGTAAAAGTGTGGAGGTGGCCAGATGCATTCAGGTCTACATCAGCGCTTGCAACCGCTGGGGAACATAGTGTTGGTAAAAATTATGTTATACCAGCGCTTAAACCGCTGGGAAGAAAGCGCTGGTAAAATAAATTTATACCAGCACCCATAAAAAGCGCTGGCATAGAGCTATAGTAGCACCTTTATGCCAGCGCATTGAACAAGCGTTGGTATAGGTCATGTTGGGCTATACCAGCGCTTTGCAGACCATTCCACAATGCTTTTGGTCGCTGGTGTTGCCCGACTTTCTTGTAGTGCCAAAACCCTTAAACGAACAGGTAGACGACAAAGTTTTTGGGCTGAAAGGGGTTAAAAAAAAGAGGCTGCAAGGCCATGTCTGGTGGAAAGCTAAGCAAAAAATTAAGTGCTTCAATTTTCAATCTGTTTGAACCGGAGTGAAGATCTTATTTTTTTTGATCATTTTATTCTAAAGTATCATAATTAGTTTTTGACTTTAAAACTCTCATTAGTTAGTTCTAAGAGAGTCGTAAAATCAAATATATATCTCTTAGGGCTAACTAACGAGAGCCTTAGAGCAAAAAATTAATTATGATTCTTTAGGATAAAATGACCAAAAAAATAAGATCTTCGCACCAATTCAAACGGATTAAAAATAGGAGCAATTAATTTTTCAACCATCTTTAAGTGGTTTATATATTTAAAAATATGGTTAAAAAATTAAGTGTTCCAATTTGTAATCCGTTTGAACCGGTGTGAAAATTTTATTTCTCTGATCATTTTATCGTAAAGGGTCATAATTAATTTTTGACTCTAGAACTCTTGTTAGGTAGCACCCGCAGTGGAATAAGCAAAAGTAAATAATCAAAACATGTCACATTAGATTTTGATTATCCATTTAGAGATTGCTAAAGTTAGCAATGTCAAGTCTCACACTGGTTATTTTTTGCTTATATTCAAAACCAATGGGACCATTGCTTCCTTCCCTGAGTTTTCTCTAAACTTTTCCCTTTCATTTCACGTAAATCTTTTGAAAAAGTAGTTTTTAAAAAACTAATTTATGTTAAAAACAGTTTTTATAAAAAAATATTTGATCTTGAAAAAAATAGTTTATTAAACAGTTTTTGAAATAAAAATAATAATTAAGTTAAAAACAGTTGGATAAAAAAATAGTTTATGAAAAAAAATTGAAAAACAATAGTTTTGAGTAAATACAATTCTTTAAAAAAACAGTTTTACAAAAATTTGAAGAAACAGTTTTTATAAAATAAAATAAAAAAGTTCATATAAAGGCAATTTTTTTTTAAGAAAAAGTTTCTGAAGAGAATAGTAAGAATAGTTTTTTATAATTATTTTTTGAAAACATTGTTGAGAGAGAGAGAGAGAGAGAGAGAGAGAGAGAATTTTTGTGTAATGATGGATGTACTTGATTGAGAAAATGTGGGGATCACTAAATTTGGTTATTGGCAAAAGGTTGCTAGTTTTGATTATTTAAAATCCAAAATTTGATGAGTTTCTGAGAGCATCCACAGTGGTATATATAATCAAAATAAAAAAGTTTATAAAGTTAGCAATATTTGCTCAAAAAGAGCCCACATTGGAATAACCAAACTTAAAAACATCTTAGCAACTCATCAAATTTTGATCCTTGGATAATCAAAACTACCAACCTTTTGTCAATAATCAAATTTAATTATCTTCACATTTCCTCAATCAAGTACACCATCATTATACAAAACCTTTATTCTTCCATTTTCAACATGTTCATAACAAAAACACATTTTTTATTAAAACTTTTTTTCCCAAATTTTTTTTAAATAGTTTTATTTCAAAACAGTTTTTTTTATTAAAACTTTTTTTTCAAAAACTGATCTTTGAAAAAAAACCTTTTTCTATTCAAAAATAATTTTTTAACTTTTTTCTGAAAACTATTTTTTTTAATCAAAGTTTTTAAAAAACTATTTTTTCTTTTTCTAATAACCTATTTTTATTAGTTTGAAAACTATTTTTAAAAAATTGTTTTCTATGTCACAATTTCTAGATTTTTATAAGTTAAAAATGTGATGTGACAAGTTTTGGTTATTCAATTTTGATTATACCATTGTAAACCTCTACATTGCTAATATTAGCAACCCCTTAAATGGATAATCAAAAAATGATGTGGCAACTTTTAGTTATCCACTTTTGATTATTCCACTGTGGATGGTCTAAGAGATTGTTAAGTTTGGTTATTCCAATGTGAACATTTTTTTAAGCAAATATTTCTAACTTTAGCAACCCTTTGTTTTGCTTATTCCATTGTGGATGCTCTAAAAGATATTATATTCTATTTGATTCTACGACTTTCTTAGAGCATCCACAGTGGAATAACCAAAAGTCAATAATCAAAAGTTGCCACATCATCTTTTGGTTATGCATTTAAGGGGTTGTTAAAGTTAGCAATGTAGAGGTCCACAATGGTACAATCAAATTTGAAAAACCAAAACTTGCCATATCACATTTTCAATTTATAAAAATCTAAAAATTGTGAACATAGAAAATAATTTTTTAAAAATAGGTTTCAAACTAACAAAAATAAGTTATTAGAAAAGTGAAAATAGTTTTTTGAAAACTTTGATTTAAAAAAAAACAGTTTTCAGGAAAAAGTTACTCCCTCCATCCATTTTTAAGTGTCCTGCTTCGTAACTCCAACTTATTAAAAAGACATCATCATTATACATTTCATATCAACTTTTTCCTCTACTTTCCTTACTTACTCATTATCATTACATTTTTACTCACTTACTTTTTAAAATAGAATCTACTTTTAGGGATTAAATAGACAATTCATCTACTTTTACCCACTAACTTTACAAAATGGACACTTATTAAGAGACAGCCTAAAATGGAATACCGGACTATAAATAAAGGACGGAAGGAGTAAAAAAAACAGTTTTTTTTTAATAAAAAAAAAATTTTGAAATCTTTTTTTAAAGAATAGTTTTTGAAAAAGTGTTTTAATAAAAAATTGTTTTTGCAATAATAATAATAATAATAATAATAATAATAATATAAATTTTTTGCAAAAAAAATAGTTTTGAAATAAAAAACAGTTTTTGCATAAAAATAAAAACTTTTTTTAAAAAGTATTTTTTCTTAGAAATATGTTGAAAATGGAAGAGAAAGAATGTGTTTGTGTAATGATGGTGTACTTGATTGAGAAAATATGGAGATAACTAAGTTTGATTATTGGCAAAAAGTTGCTAGTTTTGATTATCCAATGGCCAAAATTTGATGAGTTGTTAAGAGGTTGCTAAATCTGATTATTCTACTGTGAACTCTTTTTTGAACAAATGTTGTTAATTTTAGCAACATTTTAGTTTTGATTATACCATTGTAGATACTCTTAGGGCTAATAAACGAGAGCTCTAGAGTTGAAAAATAATTAAGACCCTTTAGAATAAAATGATCAAAAAAATAAGATTTTCGCATTGGTTTAAACGAATTGAAAATTGGAGCACTTAATTTTTTTGCTTGGCTTTCCACCCAACAAGGCCTTGCATCTTCTTTATTTTTTTTTAAAACCCCTTGTAACCCCAAAACTATGCCGTTTAGGGGTGCTACAACCCTGTGGTGACTTGGGTCACCATAGGCCCCTGATTCCGCGGTTGGGGTAGTTTGATCTATGCGCCCGAAGTTTTGGTCACATCATGCCCTAAAGTTCGATGTTTTTATAACTGATCATGCGAAAATTAAGTTGTTCAGACATCAATGTCCATTTGAATGAAGAAAACCTAACAAGAGAAACGGTCTGGGAGACTCTCGCCATTCACTACTTTTCTGAAAAATATAATTCGACTTCAAATTCTGATCAACGAGATACTAAAAAAAGAACACATGGATACCTACAAAATGAACATGGAAATAAATGTTAAATGCATGGGGATAATATATGGTAGTTAATTAGTTATGATTTGCTTATTACAAATAGTTTTCATGTTTGCTGTAATCAATCGTTCTAGATGAAGTTTGGCGTCCCTCAATGGCAACACAAATGAGTTTGGGATGGCTCTGCTCTAGGGCTTATTTAATTTTCATTGAATGTATTTTTTTTGTTCTTTTCTTTTCCTAGGTCCTTTATGGATTTCAATCTTTGAAGTGTATAATTGACCTCTTCTCGATATACCCTTTGTCGAGTTTCTTAATAAAACATTGTTGCCTATATAAAAAAAAAAATTGTTCTAGATGAAAACAAAGAGGAAATTTTTTGCGATCTAGATGGACTGATGGGGAGACCTTGGATTTTTCCATATACAAAATAGTGGAAATCGAAAAAACAATAATGTCAATTTTCGTTTTTGAAAAAACAAATCTATTTGGAATAACGTCTTACCCATTCGACGTATGCACATGGACGGAAACAAAAACATCAATGAAAACTTTTTTTTTTTCTGTTATCCTGTGCATCAGTGGGTCGACGTGTATGGCTATTGGAATTTACTCCTTATTCTCGTAAAAAAATTAGGAAAATTGCACAACAAAAAAAGAAAGAAGGAAGATAGGTTTGAGGGAAAATAAAGTATATATTTATTATGTTATTGATTGAACTTAGTATCCTTTTCAAACAAATTAAAGCATATATTTTACAGTTTGTAAAAAGTGTAAAATAATGAAAAAAAAGATGAAAAAAATGAGAAAATTCCATGTAGGAGTCTGAGTTAAGGAGAGAGCTTCCTTTTTATTTTAGGTAACTACATTCTTATAGTATACAATATAGAAATATAGATAGATAGATGTGACAGTAACATATCCGATAGGTGTTGAGCTCTCCTCCATGCCTTCATCCTCCATACCCCGATTAAACTCCCCTCCATATCCTTATCCTCCATACTCCACAAAACTCAACTATTTTGGTTCCATCTTGTCCTCCAAAAAAAAATCCAAACGGTTCATCTCGTATCTCTTGCATTCTAGTATATGTGCGAAAAATATATCATCTAATAAGAGAAGTACATAAATTGTTCAAAAAAAAAGAGAGAAGTACATAAATAAAATATTACCCTGCATTGTACGTTCAAGTCACCAGTACAAAACATTATATGCACGATTAATTTTATTTTCTAGTTCCAGATCTTATCTTTGAAAATTTTAAAATCAAAGTGTCTCACTCATTTAGTCTCCATAGAATAGCTTCAAAACAACCTCCTCCAACACAAAGCCCTCACTAGCTAATTGAAAGTGGGAGAAAAAACACACGCCCTAGTGGAAATAATCTAAGGTGGCTAGCTTGAACTTAATCTAGAAGCTAGGGGTTGACGGCTTAATTATGTAACGTAACGTAAGTAAACACTTAAATTTAGGGAATTGGATTAATTTCTCACTCATTCTTTTTTCATATTCATGTGAATTTACTACATTATATTTCACTGTGTGATTCAGTGGGTGATCTCTGATCAACGAAAAGTTACTAGCTAGACGAGATAAAAGTTGTAATTTGCCAAGATAGACCGGCTTGCAGTCGATAGTGGTACGGTGGTGCTGTAATAGATTGAAGGGAAAAAATTAATCTTAAGATTAAGTTGAAGATGATGACATTTTAGGTTCAATTTTTAAATCGGTGTGGAAAAGAAGGGGACTAGAGAGATTCTTTTTTGGGTTCAAATAAAATTACTTAGAGGGAATGAATGAAATGTTATTTGTCTTAGTTTTAGATGAATGATGACAAAAAAAGAAAAGAAAAGAAAATTATAGTCCTATAGGGATGATCAAAAGGATGGGATCGAGTACTGCATCAAACACATCAAATGCAAGGATTGAGCCTTTGGATCTGGTATTGGCCGGTCACCCATTTTTCAAACTACGGGGCTTGTTTGACCACACGACATTATAGAGGCGTGCACTCTCTCTCTCTCGCCCGCCCCCTCTTTTAACACCTAAAATTATACCCAAATTGTGTGAAACTCGTTTTGAAGTCTCACGCAAATTATCTGAGCCGTTCAATTTGTTTAAAACATATTTCTAAGAGTTACCGTAAAAAAATCAACTCATTTGAATATCGGTAAGGACTTCATCAATTCATTCAAGCAATTCCTGGCAAGTTTTATAGGATAAAATTGAATAAGTCGATCAAACTCTTTTTTACAGGATTTAAAAAAAAAAAAGATCAAGCTCTTGCTGATATCCAAATTAGTAGTATTTTTTTTATGAAAATCCTTAAAACGTGTTTCTTAACTGCCGTATACGTCATGTTTTGAAACCTCAACCGCAACTAATTGTACCACTGATAGTTATTTGGCCCAACTTTTATGTAATTAATATAACTTGTGACATGTTTGGCAATCCTTGCTTATTCTGATTATTATTTTGCATCTTGCTTATTAAAACTTATTTTATGCAAATAAGTGAGTGAACAAAATGAACCCTTCCGATCCGTGTACGTACGTAAGTACAAGATAGAAAATCATGCTTCGCATTGTACAAAATGGGAGAGCAATTTTCCTTTCTTTGATTGGTTCCTAGCTATAATTTCGGAAAACAAAAGTTAACTTCTTTTATTGATTTTTCATTCAGCATTTTCTTTGTTATATAGCTTACATACGTTACCTTTTTTTTATTCTTTCCTCTTTTCACTGAGCTAGAAAAATGAATAATGGATCAATTTTTCTTTCTTTTCTCTCTTTGAAAAACAAGACAGAACAAAACAATTACTTCCCTCGAAATTTCTCTCCCACTTAATAACTTCGGACCAGTTGTCTTTTATATCTACAAAGTCTCAAACATAGGCTAAAATTGGCCTATAAGGTTTATGGTTTTCAAAATTTACGTACTATTTTATAGGATAAGAGATTTGCACCAATATATGCGCACTACGAGTGTGTGCTACACTGTTGCGGCTCCATATTCCTAGCCTATGATGTTAGGTAACATGAATTTACTCAAATATTATGAAATCATGTTCACGTGTATTCCCTTTGGGTGAATGCATTTTGTAGGTTGGGGTTCTGCGGAGGTACGTTTATGTGTAAATACGTGTGACCAGGGGAGGTGCGACTAGTCGATAATTAGTATGGGGAAAAAAGGAGCAATCTTGTGGGGTGAGAGAAGGGGCAAGAGATACAGAAGAGACAAAGGCAACGTGTTCCTTGCTTTCTTCCACAGGGGTAATGACTGACTTTTTCTAGATTGACTGGCTGAGGTCACCTTTTCTCTAGGGAAAAATGTTCTTCTTCCTCAAATTCAGTACTCACCAATCTCTCTCTCTAGAAAAGGTCAGCCCCGTCAAATCAGAGCGAATGTCAGGGGTATTTATAAGGCATCTGGGCTTAGGTCAGGCCCATGACAGCATCCCTATAAAACTCCGAAACTTGTCCCTGTTGTACCTCCCGGTCTTGGAAAACTTGGTCTCTCTCGGAGGATTTCTGCGGGAGAGCCCGAATTTCCACGACGCAACCCCCTTCCCAAGCCACCAAGCCACTAGAATCACCCCTATTCACGCTCGAGCAAGGTTGTGACCTGCGGCGATCGTTATCTCATCGCGGAATCTCTCCGGCTCCAGATCCTACCTTGGTCCGGATGGAACTCCAGAGATCATCCGAGTTTCTCTTTTGTAATTATGAAATTGCAGCATCCCACGGGGGTTTCTTCCGTGGTCTTCAATAGTTGTGGGCCATTCCAGTAATTGGGACTTGTCTCTCTTCCGTGATTGCAAGCGGACTTCCGCAAGGCTTGCCTTCATGCGGACATTGCGGAGACGTTTCGCGGACGATTTCCCATGCTACGTACACGTGTTCTTCTGCAATTGGCTAGTCAACCATCCTTCCTTAGATCAAGGTTTCTCTTCCGCGCGGCCCTACTGCCATGTGCCCATCGCTGATTGGCGGACCAAATAGTCTTCTGTAGTCAAAGTTCATAATTTCGACCGCACCTACACATTTATTCTCAGTACTTGTGGAAAAGTTATAAGGGAAAATCATCGGTCAGAGGTGTTGACCGGGAAAAATTCGAATTTCATGGTCTGGAGTCTTCAAACTACCACTTGCATGACAGGAGGAAAAATATTGACAAATACATGATGTGCCCATTTGAAATGTCTATTTTATCCTCCTTTATATATCACTTATAAGCCCTAATATTCATTCCTTCCCCAATCTCCCATTCATTCCCCACACCAGGCAACGACGGCGACTTCTCTTCTCACTCGGTCTCTCTCGACTCCTCACACCAGGTGACGATGACTTCACTCTCCCTCAGCGACGGCGACGGCGACGGCGACTCCTCTCTCAGTCCGCCTCTCACTCTGGTATCTCTCTCTCTCTCTCTCTCTCTCTCTCTCTCTCTCTCTCTCTCTCTCCCTCCCTCTCTTTTGCTCGCTCTTGTATTTTTCTCTCACACATACATACAGAAAAGACACACTCAATCGAAGATGGGTTAAGAAGCTACAACTTTCCAATTTTATTTGTGGTTGTTCTTATTTAGCATATAAATTGATTGATAGAGTGAATGTGGACCATTGAACCCTAGTTTTTTATTGTTCTACACAAGATTTGGCTCACATTGGTTATTATTGGCTTGCTCATGTTTGGCATGTGACAGATGTTTACTGACAACAGTTGTATTGGTAGAATGTTGGTTGATCAGTTTGTTGTCCCTTTGTCGTTTCCATTTTTGTTGATTGTTTGGTCTGTTTGATTACATGACTTGGTATGTAGAGAACATGTAGTTCAGTCCATATAAATATTTCACTTGGCACTGTTGTCCTGATAGAATTTCAATTAACTTTGGCAGACAAATCTTTTAAGTTAAATAGGTATCTTTTGTGTCTGTTTGGACTCTAAAGAATGAGATTATTGATGTTTTATTTGAACCATCTCATGTAATGTAATTCTTATAATCATTGAAACAAAGTCACATATTCAATGCACTTGTTATTTATGTTATATGACAGTTACATATTTTGGTTTTGGTAGGAGTAGGCATGGAATCTAAGTCAAGGAACATTAAATTTGTGGGTGCTATGTAATAGTATTAGTATTAAAATGTAAAATTTGTAGTAAACCGGGCCAACACCTCTGACCTGTAATTTTCCCTTTAGTTATCCTCTTAATCCCAATTGATTTTAATCTTTTTGATTAAATGATGGTTGTTGCAGGATTGTAGTTGCCCCATACAAATATTTGACTTCCTAACACTATCATGTGTGATTTACAGATTACCTTTTTCGGACAAGTGTTGTTGGTGTAGGTTAAAGGGTTATATGGGTATATGTACTTATTCATTTGGACTCGTTGGACAATTGAACGTCCCTTGTATCATGTAATTGAGTATGAATCACGTAATGCTTATATATTTGGTTGATGTTGTGCAGCCATGTTGACGACTCCTCGGAAGTTGATGTGTTTTTGTTATTCGGGTGGTGAGCGCATGGCAAATGTGGATTGTAGCTTGGGGAAGTATATGGGTGGTGTATCTGAAGCCACGGTTATTGAAGAGGGCATATCATTTAAGGATTTGTTAGGAATGAAGGTCATTTTGTAAAAATGTGAAGCCACAGTGTATTGTAAAAATGTGAAGTCAGAATTTCCATTGATTGGTTAGGAATGAAGGTCATTTTGTAGTTCAAATCGTGGCATCTATTGCAGGACCATCAAATGCAGGAGCATTGGATTCCAATAATTTTTGAAGTATTTGGCATTGGCATCTTAATGACTATTTTGAATACCCTTTGAACCCAAACATGCGATAAACACCAACTATTGTTAGAAAAATGCGACATGAGTATGAATGCCGACTTGAACAATATGAACCTCTAACATTCGACTGCCGAACTTTGAGCATTCCAATTCCACGTTGCCAAGCAATTGCCATGGCAATTGATACTCCTCAATTGTTGCAAAGCGCCTTGCATCTCCCAGCTACGGAATTGGCTGGGAGACGACATTCCTCGAACCCTATATAAGTTGGTTTATTTCAACAAAAGTAATAGTCTTTTTAAATATAACATACGGACGTGCCCTTTTTTTGCCCAAAGAAGGTTGGTTCAAGTTGACTCAGAGATGACATTCGTCGAACTCTATTTGACTTGGTCTATTTGCATAAATGTAATGGTCTTTTTAAATATAACATAAAGTCTTTTTGCTTTTATGACGTGCTCTTTTTTTGCCCAAAGCAAGTTGATTCAAGTTGACTCAGAGATGACATTCGTCGAACTCTATTTGACTTGGTCTATTTCATTAAATGTAATGATCTTTTTAAATATAACATAAAGTCTTTTTGGTTTTATGTTGTGCTATTTTTTTACCCAAAGCAAGTTGGTTCAAGTTGACGTTCGTCGAACTCTATTTGACTTAGTCTATTTCAATAAATGTAATGGTTTTTTTCAATATAACATAAAGTCTTTTTGGTTTTATGACGTGCTCTTTTTTTTGCACAAAGCAGGTTGGTTCAAGTTGACGTTCGTCGAACTCTATTTGACTTGGTCTATTTCAAAAAATGTAATGGTCTTTTTAAATATAACATAAGGTCTTTTTGGTTTTATGACGTGCTCTTTTTTTTGCACAAAGCAGGTTGGTTCAAGTTGACGTTCGTCGAACTCTATTTGACTTGGTCTATTTCAAAAAATGTAATGGTCTTTTTAAATATAACATAAAGTCTTTTTGGTTTTATGATGTGCTCTTTTTTTGCCCAAAGCAGGTTGGGTCAAGTTGACTCAGAGATGACATTCGTCGAACTCTATTTGACTTGGTCTATTTCAATAAATGTAATGATCTTTTTAAATATAACATAAAGTCTGTTTCATTTTTTGTCGTGCCCTTTTTTTCTTAAAGAAGGTTAGTTCAGTTTGAATGGGAGATGATATTTACTGAATAAGATCACTTGGTCTTTATCAACAAAAGTAATAGTTTATTTCAATATAATAAAAAGTCTTTTTCATGAATTGACTTGTCCTTTTTTGGCCTAGGAAAGTTTGAGGTTGAGTTGATCAGATTTGTCGAACCCTATATGACTTGTAAGTTGCCCATATCCCTTTTTGCTTGCTGGTATTGTAATGACATTTCATGAGGTAGATGGTATCGGGATTTCTGTTTCAAGTTTACTCCTTTGATGAGACGCATTCCACTTTAAGTTATAAAATTGTGACACTTTAGTTGTTGTTGATGATAGGACCTTTTTTTATTAATGAAATGGAACATAGACATGGTAGAATGTCAAAACGAATCACAAAGGTAGGTTTTGGAAAATTTTTGGCAGAGTCTCCCCTGTTTTTTGTCCTAACCCGACGTCTCGCGTCTCAGTCAGTTAAACAATAACAACAACAACATCAAGCTATGCATAAGCCCACGCCAGGCATTTCACATAATCATTCACAAGCCACATTCATAGCCAAAATCCATTGGCAAATTATCCATTCAAAACAAAGTTAGGTTTTGCATCACAAATATATAAACATTCACAATTCAATTATATAAAACTTGATACTACAACTTGATATTCCAATAAATTACAACTTGGTATTCCAAATTACAACAAATTGATCATTTTTCCTGGCCTTTGATTCACTTGAATAGATTCAATCGCTTTCACTGCCTTTTGAGTCTCCCAAATACTGCATGAGAAAGACTGGACTTATAGCATAAAGAAAGAAGCAAGGCCACTGGATTTGCTTTCCTCCGATCCATTAGTGTCATGTTTCCACATTTCCCGCAAACGCATCTTGCTCAAAAACAGCATGATCAGTCCCCAATGTTTCTTTTAGCAAAAATAGCATGATCAGAATCTTGCTTACTAGAAGTTGTATTATGAACGTTGTAGCTCCGAAATTTTCCTACTTTTGGCAAACTGCTGTAGCTCATAGCATTTTCACTTTAAATTGCATAGGAGCCTCAGAACTAATACAATCTCAAACAAGTTTTGAAAAATCAAACAATAAAATGCACCAAAAGGAAGCAACATAAGTTGAAAAAAAGGAGAAATAATAACATAGCCAACCAACACATAATCAACATAATTCACGCTACTGTAACAGCAAACAACTAAGCCTATTTGGGTCTTCCAAGAGGCTGCTTTTTTTGGTCAGCTTAAGAGTTTTGCTCATAGAATGGACCACAGCCGAAAGATCACTATAACACCCAATGACATAAAAAAGAATACCTGACAATAAAAAGTGGGGCTGGACATAACTATTTGGTGAACAAAGCAGTTCCACTAAAAGATGAGGTAAATTGTTTTTTGAATCTGGTCCAAAAGAATGGAACAAGAAGATGAAGATCAATCCATTAGCTGCCATTGGTGCTTCAAACAACTATCGAAACCCAACCAGCTCCAGTTTGCACGAAACGATTGAGAAATGTATATAGCGCCTACAACTTTGGGCAGAACCAATTTGAATTTTCAAAAATCTGTTTTTGCCTGTGCACTCGAGTCAATGCACTATAAAAGACAACTCATCTTTAAAGACGTCTATGTGTCTATTTGCAACATTAATTCCAAGAGTCACATGGTTCCAACATTGAAGATGTAAAAAGAAACGCAGCAAAGATTAGGAAAACACAATGATAATTCATGCATTATCATGCCTTATCAATTGCAACAATGATGTTGGCTGATATCCATGGTCGGAGTGACTATAATATATATATATATATATGAGAGAGAGAGAGAGAGAGGGAGAGGGAGGGAGGGAGGGAGGGAGAGAGAGAGAGAGAGAGAGAGAGAGAGAGAGAGAGAGAGAGAGTGACCAAATGGATCATATGAAGGCACTAGTGCTTCTAATTAGGAATTTCTTGGCTGAATTATACTTCTTTTAATGATATTGGGAAAGAAACTAATGCTTCCAATTAAATTTTTTTATGCTTCACTGTCATGAACGACTCAAACCAAAATCGAAGCAATATACTCACTGAAGCATTTTATCAAACACATCAAAGGCTAAGCCACAGATTAATACTTTTGCAAAGAAAATGAAGATCAAACGTAAGACCCAATTGGCAATTCCATGGAATTATAATTCTTAAAAGCAACTGATGTTCAAGTAGTTGGAATCAAACTTACTTTGGCCCGTAAAATCCAAATTTGTGTAGTACAACCATTGTGTTGGTGACTAAGGAAAAGTAGGCTTCTGTTTCACACCACATGAATTAGAAAAATCATATGGATCTCTACCCAAAAGTGGTCAAGTACAAGGAGATGCATAGTCAGATGATTTGTATGTGCTTCAGATCTCCACAAATTCATATGTGTTCCAAGCCCTTGTCCTAGTTACTTCAATCTATATTACTGTTTACTCCAAAAACCCTATTCCATAGAAAACTTACCTGATGACAATTGACTATGAATCCGTTCTGACGAAGCGTGGATGATTGAAACGGATGCAAAGGCGTCTTCGGCAGAATGAGGGAGTTGGGGAACAAGGTCGGGTGTCGGGGTAGGAGTAAGTCTTCCGAGGATGGAGAGCACAAAGGAGAGGAAGCGGGAACAAACCCTAGAGAAAGGAAGAAGAGAGATTACGTACCAGTGGAGAGAGAGGGAGAGAGAGAGAAGAGCCGAAGAGGGGGGTTTGGGTTGAAGATGTCTTCTTAATGAAAGGGCAAAAGAGTCCTTTCTGGTCATGGTTACCATGCGTTGGTGATTAAAATAGAGAATACCATGTATTGGTGATTTGGAGAGTGTAGACCATTGAAGTGGTAAATAAGGCACTGGCCCTCCACTGTCCGGTAATTCTCCCAAGTTATAAAGGCATCTAGAATGGTGGAATATCAAAGACTTGGAAGTCCAATGTGAAGCATCTATTTCATTTCTTTTGTGGGCCAAAAAGAAAAGGGACAAAAGAAGGGTAGTTAATTTGCTGTATGGAGGGGGTGGATTACCTGCTAACCCTATGGGATTCAAATGAGGTTGGCTTAGCCATCATTTCCAAGTTTATAATGGTTAAGGCAATTGGGCTTGTCCTTGATGTAATCATGTTTCCCATTACTTATGAAGACTAAAAAGTATGGTAATTAAGAAAGATGGTTGACGGGACGCAAGTGGAGTGATAGTCACGTGGTTGGCATTATGTTCTTACATGGATTTAACAGGGGTCCAAATCTCACTAATAACAACTAACAATGTTAACTTTCGCAGAGAAAAAAAAAATAGTGAAATTTTGGTGCTATTTTGTGTTTTTAGAGTAGGATTTGGGTAACAAAGATTTCAATAGAATAGAGGTTGCGATGAAAGTGTTCATGTTGTAAATAATTATTGCGTAGAGTAATTGTTTGCTTCCTTTCTGGGATGAACCCAAAAAGTATTGTAAGAAGATAATTTTATTTGGAGTAGTTATAAATTTATGATCAATCTAGTACCATGTAAAACAATGGGGAGTGATTTTGTCACTTCCCAAATTGTTAACAGCACTCCCACTCCCAAAATCAACTCATATTGATTTTGCCACTTCCCAAAAGTTAACAATTTGGGGAGTGGTAAAATCACTCCAAAAACAAAAAGTACTCTATTTGTTGCAAAAGGTGAAAATTTGAATCTAATTAGAATCCAAACAAGACCCCAATGCAAGAAATTCAGACTAGCCCATATTTCAAATTCACAATATAAAGAAAAAATTTATTGTTTGATTTCCCCCCCAAGCAGAAGAAAGAATAAAACATTATTTTATCATGGGTTTTGATTTGGCGCTCCACTTTTGTACTCAAGCTCACTTCTAACGTAAAGTTACAAGTAACTTAATTTACAAAGTAGTCAGGGTACAAAAATAGAGCGCCAAAATCAAATTTTATCGCGTAAATCTTGCCATACTCTAGATGCCTATAGTCCTAGTGCCTGTTTTGGGCTTCTTTTTCAACTTTTCAGCTTCTCATTTTTTCCTTTTGACTGTTTGGCTGCTTGGGTAGAGAATGAGTTTCCGCAAAATGATTTCTTCAATTTTGAAGATGCCGTGCAAAAGCCAAAAAGAGGGAGGGAGGTCCTTTTCCACTTCTCTTTTTTGAACTCTTCTTCTGAAAGTCAATTTTGCCCTCCACATATTTTGATAGTACCCAAATTAGCCACAAGTTTACGTTATCCTCTTCTCCCCAAGGCCGGCCTTGAGGTGAAGCCCAAGGTGAGGCCGCTTTAGGCCTCGAAATTTTATGCGGAAGGTAGGGCCTCGAGGTCCTAACGATATATAATAGATATATAAGTTGTTCCACCATTTAACTAAAAAGTAGTCTCAGCCAAGTGGTGTGCGCAATTGTATGGGGATAACAGGTCCCTAGATCGAATCCCCTAAGGGGCTCTTTTTTGCCACTACTTTCTTTTCCTTCTTATTTTCCTGTTTTATTTATCTTGGTATTTATAATGTACACTACTAGCATACCTCTTATATTTTAAACTACTTAAGCTTTAAAAATTGTAGATCGATGTTAGTCAAGACCAATATTCAAATTTTCTGCACACCACAAATGTTTTGATAAGTTTGTTTGTAATTTATTTTCACACTTCCCATATTAATAACTACACTCTATTTATTTTTTGTTGTCTTATTGTGATGTGAATCTACAATTTTGTTCTTCAGAGTGTGAAAGAGTATACAAATGAAATTTTTTTTTTTTAAATTCACATCACAAGAAAAAAAAGAGTGTGGTACGGTTACAAAAAAGGGGAGAGTGAAAATCACTACCATAGCCTCTCTTCTTCTTTTTTTAAATTTTACTTTTAAATTTGAATATCAAATTTTCAAATGAAACACAATTGATTAAAAATAAACCAAAATAATTTATTTTCACTCAACAAGCACTGGTAAAAAATATGTTCAAATAACCGTTAGAGAAAACAAATTGTATGACCTATACGTTGTTATGTTTGATTTATATTTTACTCATATCATAATTTTCTTACTTAAATTAGGAAGCTAAATTAGCATGTTTAATCCTTTATCTTTTAGTAGCAAAAAAAAAAAAAACTTTTACCTCATATTAGCACCTATAGGCTATAGCGATTTTTTTTTAAAAAAAATGAACTAGGCCCCATTAGAATTGGCTTTAGGCCTCTAAAATCTCAGGGCCGGCCCTGTTTCTCCCAGATCTGTCCTTCCACCGCCCATATCTGTTGAAGAGAGAGAGAGAGAGAGAGGAGAAGCCGATGAAAAAACTTGTCGGAAATCCAACTGGTACCATCTCTAATTATCAAATTAAAAAACCGTTCAATTAACCGTTCATAATTATCAAAAAAAATTAGTAAAAAACCATTCATAATTATCTTAATTATCAACTGGTGCCATCGCTAATTATCTTATCGGTATTCCTTCATAATTATCACACACAAAAATAGTAAAAACCCGTTCAATTAACCAAGAATAATACAAATTAAAAATATAAATTTTACAAAATTGATTGAACCATCATTTATACACATTATATCCCATAATAAAAATAATCCAGGGCAATATAGTGAAACACCAACTCATAACTCATTTTCATCACACATCTCCCAAACCAAACACTACTCCTATTGTAAAATGCATTCTGCACATATTATCCAACCAAATTCAACAACTCATTCTGAACATAATAAAAGCTAAAACACCAAAAAATAAAAAATGAAAAGCCAAAAAATAGGCTCCCAATACAATGAGAGTTTTGCAAACAGCCTAAAGTTTGAACTCTGAAAAGTGAAAGTAGACTCAAAAAAGTGGAAGTAGACTTGGAAGTCACAAAGAGTCACCTACTTTTTGTTTGTTTTGCTAGTAAGGTAAGGTGTTCTGGGTCAGCTTGTCCTTGCACTAATTTCTACAGCCTCTTCCATAGCCGTTTGATACGCTCACGCATGGAGTGAGCTGGCCCCAAGAGTTATTGACAAAGAAAATCGAATTTGAAATTTTAGGATAAAACAAACAACTAAGTTTCAGGCCAAAATCACTTGACCAACCCTGGGTTAGAGTCACCTATTTTATCACATAGAAGTCTCACTTAATTAATTTTCACCAAGAAAATACAAGAGGGGTTAATTTGCATGCTGTTCAAAGCATGTCCTAGTGGAATAGTATAACACTCCAACTGAAGATGAGAAAACGTTATTGTCGACAAAGAAATTGATCTCTCTCTTTTTTTTATGGTCTTGTTTGGAAAAGCAGATAAGAAGAACGATGGAATTTTAATTAAAATAAGATATAGGAAAATGGATGAGAAAAGAATGAGAATCAATCACTGAAAGACTCAGTGGGTTGTTGTGGGAATCATAAAATTATTAAAAAATAATTAATGGAGGGTTGTTAGGAGAATCAGAGTAATTATTCGTTGGTCCTAGGGCACCATCGCATGGAGGTTCTGTTATTTCTTACTTTGGCAAACTACAGAAAATATGGCAGGAACTTGATGATATTGATGCATGTATTATGGAGTGTGCCAATGATATTGCTATATACACCACAAAGGTTAATTCCGAACATGTGTATAAGTTTTTGGCTGGTCTTAGCTTGATCCTCATTTAGATGGGGTTCGAGGTCGTGTACTGTCTACAAAACCACTTCCTGATATACAGGCAGCTTATGCTATAGTGTATTCGGAAGCTAATCGCCAAGATGCTATGCTTGGAGAAAATATTGGAGAAGGGACGGTAATGGCTTCTCGGAAGATGACCATCTCAAAGAAAGATCAAAAATGTACTTGTTGGATTAACTGCTATAAAACAAGAACGTATTACCTCGAATTCTGTTATTGAAAAACAGAATACCAAATTGTAGAACAACAGCTGGGTTGAGTCGCGGACTAGGTCGCTCTCTTTAAGACGTTTCGCAGCTCTGCCCAGATTGTGCAAGCAGTTCGTAAATGCCCCGCCGTCCCCAGGATAAAACAGCCCAGAATTCACCACCTCTGCTCGGCCTTCTCTGCACAGAAGAAAACCGAAAACAAAACACAATTCTACCTATTGCTCGAACTCAACAGAAAAGGTTTTAGTGAGGAAGAGAGATGATTGTTTTCTGTGTAAAAAACCAATTCCGAACTCTGTATTTATAGGGCAGGCTGAGCTTGAATATTTGGAAACGAAAAAATCAAATCAAATCAAATTGCTTTGATTTAGCACACATTTTTAATGCACGTTTCCCTTAATCATCCGAAATCAAATCAAATCATAATCCTTTGATTTAGCACACGTTTTAGTCGGCCCAAAATCAAACACGTTTTTCTTAATCAGCAAAGCTTTCCATTTCGAAAAAGATTTGATTGACTGAAAATTATGTAGCAACAAAAAAACGTGTTTCAGAATTTTAGCAAAAACGTGGGCTTTACGAGTACGTGCGCGAGGCTCAAATCCCGGATTTGCACCCCCCCCTGCGCGAATAACTCGTGACGCACACCCGGTTAACTGGTTTCCGAATCAGTTTTCCAAATTGCCGCCCATTTTCCTGAGCGCGCGAGACCTCTCCTTGGGTCCTCTTTTACAAACTCACTTGTGTGCATAATCATTTAAAGTAGATAGAAGTTTTTTGAATAGGCAATGTGGGACTAGAGAAAACCACAATGTTTTACAAATACATACAAAAGTTCCAACAGTACTCACTGTAATGGTACTGGTCATACGGTGGACATGTGTTTCCGACTTCATGGGTATCCAGAATGGCATCCAAAGGGTAAGAAGGCATCTCATAAGGAGGCGAACTCTGATCCAAAAGCAAATCTAGCCACAACCCTTGTATTCACTGCTAAGCCTGGTGTGTTTTTTACTAGAAATAGTAATTGGATAATTGACTCTGGCGCAACATACCACATGACTTGTGATCGTTATAAGTTTAGTGATTTATCTCCTAAATGTTCCAAAGCCACTATTACCACTGCTAATGGTGTCTCATCTCCGGTTATGGAGTTGGTACAGTTCCATTATCTTCCACGTTAGAAATCCAGGATGTCTTATTTGTGCCGTCATTAAATTGTAATATTCTCTTTGTGAATCAATTAGCCAAATCTCATGATTGTGTTGCTCTATTTTTTCCTACTCACTGTGTCTTTCAGAACATCCATACTCTGGAGAAGATTGGCAGTGGTAGACAAATGGGCGGATTGTACTATCTTGATGATGAATTCCAACATTCCGATAAAAAAGGGCACGCTCTTGTGGTAAATGGAGATTCGACGAATAAGAAAAAAGAGGAAATTTGGTTATGGCATAGGAGACTGGGACATCCTTCCTTTGGCTATCTTAGGAGATTATTTCCATCATTGTTTCATGGATGTAATCTTTCAGACTTTGTTTGCGAAACTTGTGTGAAGTCAAAAGGCCATCATACTACTTTTCATTTGAGTGATCATAAAACAAATTTACCATTTTCATTAGTTCATTCAAATGTCTGGGGACCGGCCCCGATTTCTACTCTTAATGGGATGAGGTGGTTTATAACTTTTGTTGATGATTGCACTCGCATGACTTGGGTTTATCAAATGAAACACAAGAGTGATGTTTGTTCAATTTTTCGCATGTTCCATCAAATGATAATTACTCAGTTTGGTGTTCCAATAAAAGTCTTTCGTTCTGATAATGGTGGTGAATACGAAAAGAAAGAATTGATGGAATTTATGCACTCTGAAGGGATTATTCACCAAACATCTTGCACAGATTCTCCTCAACAAAATGGTGTCGCAGAGCGAAAAAATCGATATTTATTGGAAATTACTCGGTCTCTTTTAATTGGGGGTCATGTTCCTATTTACTTGTGGGGTGAAGCTTTGAATTCGGCGATCTATTTAATGAATCGTATGCCATCCAGTGTTCTTAATTTTCGAAGACCATTGGATGCCCTTTCTGATCATTGCACTCGCCCACCGGTAGTACTTCTGGCTCCACGAATTTCTGGGTGTGTTGTTTATGTTCATTTGCATCCGCGCCAACGGACTAAGCTTGAATCTCATGCTTTGAAGTGTGTTTTTGTGGGATATGGGAACAATAAAAAAGCCTCAAATGTTTTGATCCAAAAACTCGAAGACTTTATGCGAATTATATAAAATATTAACTCAAAATTTGATAATAAAAAAAAATAAAAAAACCAGTCTATATCTATCAAAATTCGATAAAAAAAAAAAAACCCAGGCTCTATCTATCAAAAGTATTTCAAGAAGAAAAGATCACGAGTCTACCATCTCATTGGATGACCTCCCTCATTGGGGTTCCTATCAAGATTAGGACCACAAAATTTATTTAAATCTTTGAAGTTATTACTCCCGGAAGGATTTTCGGGCTAAATGCAAATTTAAGATGTTTTGAATTTTTTGAGGAAGCAAACACTTTGCCTTGAACATAAAGACGAGAAGTTAGCCCAAACAACTTGTATTTTACTCAGAGTCAATTTTCACATAGTAACCAAAAAGGCCCTAAAAATCCTTGTTTTGACGAATACCATATGCTCCTAACATTGTTGCGCAATTCCTAGTCGTAAGCATGGATAAAACTGAACCACCAACTCAACTAAAAGTTTTTTTTTTTTTTTGACATGGAATTGACTGGATGTTCGTGAGTGAAGAGTTTCACTTACAAAAATAGTACTCCACATCTTATACAACACTTGGCATCTCCAAAACAGCTTAGAACTTCCAAAACATTACTAAGTAAAAACACAAAATTGTATGATCAGAACGTTCTGAATATCACCTTGAACAAACTTTGTGGTGTGATAAATAAGTTCAAATAAAGGTCAAGTTTTCGTAGCAGTATCTCGGCCATGATTGCAGCAAATAAGATAACACCAACAAATGCCAAGGAAAATTCTCGTTGATCTCTCACTTACAATCCGCTAATACGTCAGTTGAACCAAAGCTCGATCTCCATTCATATGACTCCTACATTCCTGCAAAGAATAAAATTGAGAAAATTTAAAAAAAGCATCAATCACTCAAATTATATTTCCATTCACTGCAGTTGCTATCTGATTGATTTTCGCACGATCAATATAAAGGTTTCAATTCGGAGGAAATATATGAAAGCTTGTATTTTTCTTAAGTTAACTACTGTGGTAGACCGTATAACTTATGAATGGTTCATTATTTAACTCAATTGGGTACTTCAAGAAGCATTTCAACAAACAGTAATTTTTGTACAAAACATGTGAAAAATAAATACAAATCCATAGCAATCAGGTGACTTTTGAGCTCGGAAACTACCCGTCCCTACTTATTTTAGACACATCGTAGGATACATCGGATTTCTGAATTGTTTTGAACTAATTTTTAAAGCTGGAATAATGCTCTTGAAAAGATGCCGATACAAGAAGAACATGAAAAATTCACCTAACTTTTGTTAAATGCGAATGAGTTATTTAGAAAACCATGAGGTATAACTTTCTGAATTTATATTGAATATTTGAGTTAGACAGTTGCTACAAAAATCAAATGATGTTACATGGATCACCTTTTTGCTCCGTTGAACTGTTCTTGTCTGGTGGATCAAAAAAGAAGAAGGAACTATTCTTGTCGAAAATAATATCTGATAGCGTTAGTAACCATAATGGCCCTCAAATCCTACCACCATCATGAGCAATTGTAGATCATATGACCACAACAACATTGACAACAACTAAAAACAGCAGCCGATCAAAAAAACTTTTTAAAAACAGCAGAATAGGTTTTAAATACTTCTAATGAATGTAAGATAATTAAAGACGATAGAGTTTTACAAACAAGGGACACTTGCCAAACCATTTCTACATATTGATCTTAGCTAAGAAGACTCTAATAATACCACAATCTTCATAACTTGCATAACGCTATAAACAAGCGAACTCATTGCTCTGGTAATAACAAAATTGCATTGGAAATTTTTGACAAGGTTAAAATTGTACCTGGAACTGGAGGTACTTTAGGTAATAATGGTCTCCACTATTTGATCCATTTGAGAAAAATTCTCCAGCGTTTCAGCATATTCAGCCTTCATCTTTCTCAAAAACTCCAAATCCTCGTTCACCGAACAATCCTTACTGCAAAACCCTTGGCCTGCAGATGTGCCACCATTCAAATGTTTGCCCTTCATGCTTTCACCCCTGCCAGGGACGCGATCGTGGCTAAATTTGTCAGCCACATCACAATCATTCACCACTAAATCTTGAGAAGTGGCAGTAAGCCTCGTCGAATTGATTTCTTCCTGAAAATGACGTTAGAAGCATCAAGAATAATGCACAATAATCAGAATAACGTTCAGCATAAAGTCAATCCCCCAAATGCTGATCCTCATAGGCATGCAAAGTACACATGCATCCAGAATTCTGGGAACAGTGAATAGATTTCTGGCTGTTCAAAAAAAGTTAATGGATTTATTCTATCACGGTTGAAGTCTTACCCACTTCAATTTTCTTTTGCATAGGCAAGTAAGCAGACATAGATACGCAGAACATCTAGGGGGATGCATTCTGTACAAAGCTCTCCTCAGATAATTTACACAGAGAACCAAAACCAAAGAGAAGTCCTACATCAGCAAAGAGGCCCAGAAAGGTCACCTAGTCAACATATCGACTACGTCAAGAACATGAAACAAGCTAGGGTTTCATTCAATTTATGAGCTGTTTGCTCACATCCCGGGAAGACCACTTGTTGCAGTCACTCCAAAGAAGCCAAATAAAACATAACTGCAGCAACAATCGAGCCTTTTGTCTATGTTTCTCGACTCGAGCTTCCAACCACCCATCCAAAATGCCAACAATGCCTTTATGAAACACCCAATGATCCAAAGCATCCCAAAATTGCAAGCACCAAACCCCGCGTATTAAAAAGCACCTTGCGATGAATGAGGTGAGCAACTGTATCTGTATCACACTAACACAGGCAGCACCAGCTCGCAAAAATCTGCTGCCACCGAGTAAGTTAATTGTCAAGATTTACCGTAAGAAGTGTTCGACATAAAGAAGGCCATGTTGGATGGGAACTTCAAACATCCATATGCCTATGCCAGGAAAAGTTTACACCTTCAGATGCCATAGCAGTAGCACTCGCAATGACACGGTTCGGGTTGTAAAGGTCATAGAAAAATAGTAGCGGTAACCACATAAGTCATGTTCTTAAAATTTTGCACAACATAGGAAGAAACAATGCTACATATATATTTTTTCCAGAATCACATTTGTTGGAAACTTAAAATGGTGTTGAAAGTTTTTTCTTCATGTTTTATATCAAGGGAAAATTATCCATAAGTATAGTAAAATAGTTTTCATTTAGGGGAAGGACGCCAGCAAAATAATTTTCAGTGAAGGTCCTGCAACTTTTTGAGTTGTTGAGCCATAAGGCCAAAACAAGTTTTCATGGATTGTGGGAGGTAGGAGTGGGAAGAGTACCTGAGGTTGCCCTCCGGGTATATGGCGGTTGCTACAATGGTGCTCGAGACCACCGGAGGTGGAGGAGGAGAGAGCTCGGGGTGGACTTAGAGAGAGAGAGGGTGGCAGTGGAGAGTAGGTGTGTTAACCAGAGAGTAGATAGGTCTATTGAATGCTTCTTATATATGAGCCTTGGAGATGAGAGAAAGCCAGGTGTGAGGCTCCTCCCCATTGGTGGGCAGAGTGGAGGTTGACATGCTTTCCTCTTATAGTCCCAAGTCAGGCCTTGGAGCTTGTAATCAAGGAACCGACAGAGGCTATTTCAGTGATACATGAAGACCCGTATCATCTGCAAGTCAGGCGAGGTATGATACGGGCTCCGAGGCTGCAGGCGGTAGGTATGATACTTCTTCCGAGATGTCAAATGGAAGCCAATGCCCCCCACCCCTCTCTCTAGGACCGGTTAAGTTAGAGCTCGCCGGAGGTAAGCTCGTCCTCCTTGACAAACCCCTTGCTCTAGCCTCCAAACCACATTCCTCCTTGGGTCCCGGGCGAGATACCTAGGCCCTGCTTCTGGCCTAGGATGGTGTATAGAGTCGCCTTTAAGTATTCTGGAGTATTCGAAGTGTTAAGTAGGAGGTGAGGTGCCCGAAACCATGGGTGGGGAGTTCCTAGAGGAGGCCTTGCTCCTCCGAATGTGGAGTTTGTGGAGGGAGCTTGCTTCGGCGGAGGCAAGGTTTCGTGGAGGAAGTCTCCTCCTGGGCGGAACGTAGGACTTATGGAGGAAGCTTCACTTTGGCGGAGGCAAGGTTCATGGAGGAAGCCCTGCTCTGTCAGAGGTGAGGATCATGGAGGAAGGCTTGCTTCTCCTGGGAGTTAGTATTGTGGAGGAGGCTTGCTCCTCCTAGGAGTTAGTATTGTGGGGGAGGCTTTGATCTTTCTGGAGGTGAACGTTATGGAGAAGGCCTTGCCCCTCCTGGAGGTGAACTTTGTGGAGGAGGCCTGCTCATCCTGGAGGTGGATATTGTGGAGGAGGCCTTGCTCCTCTTGGAGGTGAACTTTGTGGAAGAGGCCTGCTCCTCCTGGAGGTGGATATCGTGGAGGAGGCCTTGCTCCTCCTGGAGGTGAATATCGTGGAGGAGGCCTTGCTCCTCCTAGAGGTAAATATTGTGGAGGAGGCCTTGCTCGTCCTGGAGGTGGCTTTTGTGAAGGAGGCCTTGCTCCTCCTGGAGGTTACTATTGTGGAAGAGGCCTTGCTCCTCCTGAAGACGGTCACCGGCGGGGTTCTTGGAGAAGGTGCATTCGGTTGTGGGATATATCGTATACCCACATTAATGTCCCCTTGCGCGCATATACTCATGTCACAAGGCGAGTGTGTGCGGGCATAATCAAACCATGGAGGGAACCTTGTTCCTCCCCGGATGGGTCGCCGGAAGAGCTTATGGAGGATGCTTGTCCGGATGCGAGGTGTATTGTACACCCACAAGGATAAAACTACCCTAGGGTAGGGTAGCCTAGAATAGGGTACCCTACGGTTGTATGGTATCCTAGGGTAGGGTAGGGTAGGGTACCCTAGAGTTTAGGCACTTTCATAGGATTTTAGGGTTCAATTTCTTATTATAGAGTTTTAGTATTTAGGGCACTTTCATAGGGTACCCTAGGGTTTAGGATTTTAAGCATTTTCATAGGGTATCCTGATGTATTAGGCACTTCCACTAACGTTTGGTTATTAGTGAACTTTCACTAGTTTTACAGAAAAGGTATTTTAGTAATCATGCAGCACACTTGTCCGTATGTTTGATTACAAAAGGTGCATGTCCTTGAGCTCAAAAAATATAAATATGAGGGATTTTTGGCTAAGTCTCCCTTATATTAAATCCTATGCATGTCAAAACTCTGAGCTAACTTTAAGCCTTTTTTAGTTTTCCATGAAGTTATGTGTCCTAGATTTGTAGCATCTCAATTTAATGTCATTTCGAAAAGAGAAAAAAAAAAAAAACAAAACAAAACAAAACTTGCATGTTATAGAGAAGGAAAGGGGCAAATGCTATTATGCTAAATTGCAAAGATATTTTCATCTGTAATTTCAAGAAACGATAATTGATTATGTAGTGTAATGAATGTAAGGAAGACCATTGAAAATTCACAAGTGTGAATTTCCAGCAACCCAAAACACATATTGTTGGGGATGGAGGTTACACTGACATAGAACATACTACGGAAACCAATCAGTCCAAAGTGTCTCTCATGGCAATTACAAATAGGAAAATATATGACATAATATTCACCAGCAAAATGAGTGATGTGTAGCTTCTTGAGGTTCATATTGAGCTTGATTACTATTGCTTCTACCTTCATCTCATCCAGTAGGATTCGTAGGAAATAAATAACTGAACGATATGTAACCATCCTGTTTAGATTGCTCTGCTAGTCTGCCTTGTGGACTAGTAGCAGACATGGATACATAAGAATAACTATGGGTGGAGGATACAGAGGCAGGTACTGATAGATGTGGCTTTGACTCATAATTGTAGGATGGAGAAAGTCAAGCCGGGTAAGGGGAGTAGTGGTTGTCGTCGTTGGTTTCATAACTATAAGATAAGTCATCAAAACAAAAAATTTCAATGTTATGCACCATATCCATATGGGGTCTTTGGGTAAAGGGGCAACACGTTCTCCAATTTTGCACAGACATGTTTGAAAACAATTGATTTTGTGTTTAAATAACTCGGTAGCTGCCATATCCACTGTTACATACTGGCCAATACGACTGCAACTTTCAATCACCACTTTATCAGCCATATGAGACTCGATACCAACCGTCACCGTTACGTAAGGGCTGATACCGTTATGTACATTTATATTTTAAACCATGTTCTGACCAACCACTATTTATAGAATGTGAAGAAGCTTCTTGAACCTAAATCCAAAGTTGCGCCCGCCCACTGAACGAAATATCTCTGCAACAACACCACAACCCCCCCCCCCCCCCCCCCCCCCCCCCAAAGAAAAAAATTAATAATAATAATAATAAAAAATAAATAATATATTTCGTAATAATAATATAAAACTATGCAATTTTAGCAAGACATCAAAAATATCCAATTCGTACTTTGTTCAAACCACCAAGTTTCCTAACCTGAAATGACCAAAAATACTGTCTCTATAGGGAAAAAAAAACACCTTAAAAACCAACTTAAAGCTACTAGTCACCCATGGATTTGCATCTCTCCATCAAATAGAAGAGCTTGACTCTGTGAATTGCCAGTTCTGCTAGACACAATTTGTAGTCGCTTGTCCTACAAGTCGTGTACCCTTAATAGTTGTCCCAAAGTTTGAGAATGTTGTGGGGATAATGGATGTGCAAGTGCTACAAGGGCTGGTTTCCAGCTCAATTCTCATTATTCTTCAGTAGAATATCAAAATATGTGGGTGCTTTCCAGGGTTTAACCTTGGTGGGTTCAAAATGGGTTTGTCTTGGAGAGATTCCTGGTCACCCAAAACAAAATACTGGGACTAACGATCATATAATCTGCTAGGGAGAGGAACTCCAGCCTGCATTGGAACTGCCTGCTTTTGGATTTCTAAAGCAATTTAATGTTTGTCAACATGAAGTTATTACTTTTTCAAGTGGTTTCACTTGTGGCTCTGTCAACACTTACATAACTCGTGATTCTTACTATGCTGATGCTAAAATCAGAATATTTTGTTACATCAAAATACTTTGGTATTTAAATATCACAAGAGGAAGAGCAAAAAGAAAGACCCAAGGTGCAGAATTGTTTGTTTATCAGATGGACAACAAGGAGGAAGCTCGTCATCGACTCCAGGTTTCTCCACAGGAAAGAAGCCCCACTTGCAGAAACATGTAGCAAAATTGTCTGGAATCAAACATCCAGACAATGAGTACAAGACATATTTTCTGGTGCCGTTCTTCCCACCCCTTCAATGACAATTTGGCATTTCTTCTAACACCAGTACGTGGTCCTACGTCCCAAATAAGTTTCGAGAGAGATCTTTTCCTACAAAATATGTTTCTTTAATATCCAAGGTGTTACACACTCACAGGCATTCAAGCATGAATCAGACGGCTTTTCACCGGGATTTCTTTCTACCCATTACCACAACATACCATCAGTTAACTTGTAAAACACAATATCCACAGCTTAAATTGAAGTATTAAAGAACTTACATCGCCGTGAAAAACCTTGGGTATACATTGCGGAGGATAACTCTGGAATTTGGCGCGGACCTCAGCAAACTGTTGATGCCTCATTTTCGCTACCACCTCACATGCTACCTCTATCTTTCTCTCTACCCTTTCTTTCATGATGACAATTTTACGCTTCAGACTTCGAACATCGGTAAAAAGTGCATGTGCCTCCATTAGTGATTGAGTGCTTTGGTCAAGAGGCAACAAAGAAACAACAAAATCAATTCAAAAGTTCTCTATTTAGGTTAATATAACCCATAAACACAAATATCATACAACTGGATAAACTAGGAAACTGTTATCGTTAGAACAATTCCCACTTGCATATATGTGGAAGTTACATGCCAAGGACATGTAACATCATGTAGGTGGCTGCTACTCCATTTTTCACCACATCCGACTAACCATTGTATCTGTTGTTTATTTAAGGTACAGGCAATCATATCACGAGGAGCATGGTTTCTACATCATTTGGTCATGATAGTATTATGCTAGCTTTGTCTCTTAAATTGACCATTAGAAGGTTGGACTACTTGTCAACAAATTCCTATATATGCTTTGATAGTAATAAATAGAGGTATTCAATTTTGAACCTTTCCACAATAAACAAACTTCTAGTCAAGACAAGCCAATTTCAAGCTTTTTTGGCGAAGGTAGCTGAACGATGCATAGTTGAGATAAAGATAAGAATCCAATCAGAACGAATATAAAGAAACTATAATCTTCAAATTCCTTTAATGAAATGTGTTCTAAACTACATTGTGAATATTTTTGTTCACACTTCTTTCCAAGATAAGATCGGGAGAATGAAATCTCACTATATTAGTAACACAACATATGAATGCTTTTGTAATGTGTTGGAAATCAGGAAGTAAGTTTTTGTACCGTACATGGTATATACAACACAAAAAGAGCATGATGTGTCAAGTCCTATGTTCAAGAAAATGTCTAATTAGTGTGCTTCTTTCGTGTACACTGTACATCTGTGTCCCTCTTCCATGTTGGGCTCGTTCTGGGTAAGACCAACCCAGTCAATCCCATTGCACCATAAACTCTTTCAAGCACTAATTTAAGTCCATTGACATTAATTTAGGACCAAGTTGAACTAGTTTTGGGCCTTGAGCCAAAACCTGTCCTTATGTAGCTTAAAGGTTACGCTGGGTCAAGAAAGTTTCAATCATCTCCTCTCCTGCCATTGAACTCTGATCCATATTCCGTAGATGGAGCCCAAAATCTGTTCCTTCATCAGATTAACGTAGTGTAACTTAGTATACCAAGTTCATTTAAATCATTAACCATGTTCTCTTGAGTCTGTTATTTAGCATATCATTCTTAGAGTACAATACTTGAGTCTGTTATTTACAAATTCATGCATCATCAATATGTTTCATCAAAACCCATACATATAAGTATATAACATATACCATACTCATCCTACTATTATTGAACATTGGTAATGAAATGGCAACGGGGAAAAATCAAACATTTGCAAGTAATTAATCAACTCAAAATTTGTTGGCTGTGATAATAAACAACATATGTCTTGGCAAAGGAGTTTGTATGGTAAAGTGAACCAACCAAAACTAAACTAAAACTATTTTTTGACGGGAAAACTAGGATGGCCACCGGTATCAACTGCCTACAACAACCATATCAAAGAAAAGGTGGTAGATTTAGTCCATCGAAAAAAAAGAGCAGCATTTTAAGGTTTGAGATAAATAAAATCTTGTATTATATTATGCATAAGATAGAAGTAGAACCGATAAAAGAAACGATGAAACTTTAGTTGTATCATGCTTTTACCTGTCTTTCCTCTTCCTGCCCCTTTTAGACACTGGAGCATCTGTCTTATTGAGTAAGGTAAGGTTCTCCTCGTACGTATCAACATGAAAATGGCCTAAAGCACCATAAATTCCCAAGTTCTTGATTTCTTTATTCCGCGGGTCATATGAAGAAAGCTCCCAAGGCTGTGTTGTGTAACCCTCCAATAATATATGACCATTCTTTCGGATGCCTATTACCCCTTTAATTCCTTCTGTTAGATCAACTTTGGCACACTTATACCAAGAATCAACTACACCATACTCTTTCATTATCCAAATAGAACAAGACTTGTTCGCACGATCGAGATTATCTTCACACAACAGAGAAAGAAATCCCCCACATACTGAAGTTGTGATGTCGAGTTTTGCACTTGCAAGATCATTTGGCAATTGAATAGTTTTAAACACCTCGTCACATAAATCAAACGACAAAACCAATCTCTCATTCGAATTCCTTGTAGCCTCGGCTGCCCAATGAAGAACCCCTTCCAAACAAGAGGTAAAGTTTTGCGAATAGACCATTCGGAATCCAATGGGAAAGGACTCCCCCGCTCCACGATTCATTTTCCACGATCCCGCATTCAGGGAGTAAACCTGAACGAGAGGAGCCTCAATATCTTCGGACCGGTCACTTCCACAAAGGATTACTATTCTGACCACCTTATAATCATTACTCCGCAAATCATATCCAAATCCTAGGCGATCAATCAAGGAGCCGTGTGTCTTTTTGGTAATGCCAGGCTTGGGAAGGCTTATGGACTTTCTAATGGATGGGTTCCAAAGGAAAATGTTATCATGTTCCCAAAGACAGAACAAACCTCTCACGTAACCCATTAAATAGTGATAGTAAAGACGACGGCTCTTGAGTGGGAATGGGATTTCCAAATATTCATCAAATGTGTTATCTTCTTCACCAGTATCAACAAATAGTTTGTAGTGCTCTAATCTGATATAGGGATTAGGAACGCATTGCCTGACTATTACGAGTGGGAGATTGTCGTAGCTGTTTATAGGGTTAGTGAGCGATTGATTGAGGTGGGAATTGATGAAGTTAGGGCTGGTAATGAGAGAGTTCCAGAGTTTGGAAACAGACCTGAATCGGATTAGGGACTTGGTTGAGAGTCTGGAGAGTATATCCACAACGACGTCTTCAGGAATGAAGTCGGACATGGCTCTCTCTCTCTCTGTGTGTCTTCTTCTTCCTCAAAATTTCTGCTTTTCTCCTAGGGTTGGGGTTGGATTCCGTCGGGCTTTGGGGAAGTGGTTTTGGTGTCAATTGTTGCGCGCCATTTTAACTTGAATTTTTTCATCTTCGAACTCGTGAAGGAGCGGATCAAAAAAAAAAAGTACTCGTGAAGGAGAGAGAGAGAGAGAATTGTTTTAATACTTGGTAAATTTCAGATACACCCCCTGTACTTTGGTCATTTTTCAACTACACCCCCCCTACTTCATTTTTAATCACTCGCACCCCTTGTCCTTAAGACTAGTTTGGAACTGTTAGTATTTCCGTCCAAAGTAACGGAAAGACTGAAATACCCATTCGTATTCCCCTTTCTTTTTCCCCTTTTTTCATTTACGTATTATCCTCTCTCTCTCTCTCTCTCTCTCTTCCCTTCCTGCTTCGGCCACTTAAGAAGAAATAAAAATCTTCTCTTAACCTTCCGGCATCCATCTCTCTAATCCAGTTTTGTATGTCGTGGTCTATTCATGGTCTTCACCGATTGCCGTATACCAGCTTGCATTTAGGTTTTAACCATTGAAGCATACCGAATTTGTTAACAAACAAATGAAATTCTCTCAATTCTTTTTTTGTCTTTCGTATGTTTTTTACTTTGGATTTATTTTGCTCATTCCAATATCTTGAGTAGTCTTTTGTTTTTTTTCCTTCTGCCTCTTACATCTATTACAAAAATAAGGTTCAATAGACTAAGAAAAAAAAGTACACGAACTACTGGCAAGGGAAAAGAAATTGCACTGGTATGAGTCTTTGAATTTATAAAGAGTTTTCATAAATAAAAAAAATTAAGGTTCAACAACCTCTTTCAAGTCTCTCTGTTAACAAACACATGATCGAGCAATGAGGTAAGTCCATCAGTTACATTCTTACCAGTGGAGAAATGGGTGGGTAATGCTTTGTTTTCCATTCTTTTTTTTTTTTTGCTCGGCAAAAGAAGATTTTATTAACTCGAAAGGGGTACATCGAGTGAAAAACTCGCTAAGCACACAAGCTTAGAACAAAGAGAAAACCAAAGAAACCATCCAACCGAAAGTTGGACCACAACACCCATACAAAAACAATTACACTTTGACCTTCCTCATGCCATCAAGATAACCCTTAAAATCCTCTACCGAGTGTACCTTAATATAAAACTTCACCTTAACCCACATTGCTACCCGGGTTTTAATTAATTCCCCAAGATCCTCCACCTGCCATGATGCATTGTTGAATACAATATCATTCCTTACCAACCATAACGACCAAGTCGTGGCATGGAAGGTTGTTTCCCATAAAAACTTCTCCAGATTTTTAAAACCCATACCGAGCTACCAAGTAAACAAATCTAATAGGGAGGCCGGGCACACCCATTGGACATGCCACCAATCCAAAATCAAAGACCAAACGTCCTAAGAAAATTGGCAATGTAAGAATAAGTGCTCAGGCGATTCCAGGTGTAATGAGCAGCGAGGGCACAGAGCCGATTGCCCCTCAGGAATCAAGTTTCTATAGAGAAGTACCGTTCTCGAAGCCACTCTATCCTGAAGAGCCAACCACAAGAAAATTTCCACCTTCGGGGGGCTAATATTCTTCCAAATCGACCCAAAACCCAGTTGCTATCGAAGCCCAATTGCTCCCATTTATGATAGACTGACTTCACTGAAAAACAATTGTCAGAAGCCCATTTCCAACTTAATTCATCCCGTTTTGATTGATCCAACTGCATTGCCCGTAATTTCTGAAGCAAGTCTTCAAATTGGTGATCTTCCCAAGCCCGTAGCCTTCTCTGGAAAAGAATATTCCACCTTCCATCACCACTTGCATCTTTTAATTCACTGATCATCTTTTCTTTTTGTGTAGAGATTAGGTAAAGGCGAGGAAACTCCTCCTTCAAAGTTGAGTCCCCTAGCCAAACTTGATTCCAGAAGGATATCTCTTGGCCAGATTGAACCACCACCCTAAACCCCTCTTGAATAATGGAACCGATGCCCGAGGAGGTATCCCCTACCGAACAAATATCTCTCCACAAATTTGAAACCTTACCAGAAAATGGCAAGGAAGGTAACCAGGATCGTTGCTCCAAATTGTACTTGTTTTCCATTTTTCCCTGAGAAGAAATGGTATATATAGGATGTAAATGGGTTATGGGGGGCAATTTGGTCTTAGGAAAGATGTTTAGAAGGGAAAATTCCCGCCAACAAGCCATTACCTGCTTTTTAGTTAGTTTGGACGGAAATACTAACAGTTCCAAACTAGTATTAAGTACAAGGGGTGCGAGTGATTAAAAATGAAGTAGAGGGGGTGTAGTTGAAAATTGACTAAAGTACAAGGGTGTAGTTGAAAATTGACTAAAGTACAAGGGGCGTATCTAAAATTTACCCTTTTTTTGTTATAAGAGAGGAGAGGAGAGAAAACAACAAATTTCTGCTATTCCTCCCTTTTTTTTTTTTTTTTTTCTTTTCCCTTCACTTTCTCTAAATTCCAAACAGATCATAATTGATCACGTATTGGGCTGGAGTAGAAGCAAGAAAACCTTCTGAGGTTCCTTTTATTCCCCAGAATCAAATTCGTAGGCATAAAAATAGTTAGGATGGTGTTCTTTTTTTTGGTTAAAAAAAAAAAATGAATCATCTTGCTGGTCCTGGATGTAAGCAGTGAACATATGTATGACAATGTGCTAGAGCAAAAATAAGGAGGTGGATAATTAAGTTCAGTTTTTTGAGAATTTAGAAATTTAGGAATAAGCTTTTGGATGCTTTTAAAGCCCCATTGCATTTGTATAGTAAATTATAGAAAAATAAATCTTTGTCATTCACTGAGCTCGTCAACTAACGGATTTATTTCAACTTTTTTTTTTCAGGCAAGCTGGGAAGTTAGGCAAGGACTCTGGCGGCACCTTGGAGATTTTTATATTGACCTCCATAGGATGTTGTATTTTAGTATTAAGATATTAATCATCGTTTCCGCACTTTCTATAGCTTTTGGGTAAAATGGAATTACTATCATTTTTTGGGGGTAAATTTTCATTGGTTAATGTATGGAATGATTGTGCTCCATGTTTATGATTGAGATTTATTTGGCATTTTTTTAATAGCAAAAAAAAATTATTTACGTTTTGATGACTTTATTTTATTTTAAACTGCGTGTTATAGATAGAGATAGATTTGTATTAAGAATCTACTAGCAAGGGCAAATGGGTTAAGGTCGAGGCCCACGATGCACTGAACTCCTTTCATAACGCTGGGCTTGGTTGACCACAGATTAGGCAGCGAAATGGTACACTTTTAGTAAAGAAATGCTACTTTAAACAGACAAGTTGCGGAATTTTCTATGAAACACTTTTAGCAAATAGCAAGAGTCCCATTTTTAGGATGTTTATTAATCGAGTCGAACACTGTTGTTTAAATTTTGATTAGAAATTTAATAGGTGTTACAAATTAATATTATATGAACAAATTTGGTTTGTTTACCTTCAAGGTGAAATAATGAAGTCAATCTTGTTGTTCAAATTTATTTCGTTCCAACAACTGGCAGGGAACACATCTCGGTATACGTTTGAGTGCAGTAACTGGGAGTCCTTTTAGATTTGAGGCCCCCTTCAATTCATCAAAACAAGGCTCATCACATGTAGTGACTGTGGACTCGTATAAGGATGTTGATGTATGTAATAAAAACTCAGGTATTCCCACTAGAGACAAAGAATATCATTTCATCTGGGTGGGTAAGTTATTCCAGGTGTTTAGAAGGGGTATTTTGGGAAGGTAAAGTGTGGGAAACACTTTGGAGTAATAGTCTTCGCATTTTTATAAGTAGAAGTAGATAGATTTACTTATCTAAGCTCAGCTTTGTGTATCTTGTAACTCCAATGCAAGGGCAAAAAAAAGGATGGCTGGATGGGTTAAGCCCATCCGAATATCCTTTTTGGTTGCAGTTGCTCAGTTTTGATATGGTGGCTAGGAACCCTTGACGTCAGCAGCTTCATTGTTCTAAAAGGGTTTGAATTTTCCAAACCTCATTTATAGTGACAAGATGTATTGATTTCTCTGTTTCTTAACTATGGTATGAAAATAACCTTTCTGTGAAACTGTTTGTCTTTCGTTAGTGAAGTTCTTGTCTTTTCTATAGTAGAAGACTATTTACCTATTGAGATTTAGCAAATACGTTTGCTAGGAAAAATCTCTATATACTATGGTTCTTTCATTTCTTTCTTGGGCATTGTTAATGCGCTAAATTTAGTTATTCCATTTCGTTTGACACTGTTATTCCATAGTTTTTAATGAATTATTTGAGAACATTGTGATCACATCCACCCAAAAATTATTTGGATGTTTAACTTCATACGTTTTACAGGACTACCCAAGTAAATAACTCCCATGGTGGGAGATCAACTCCGAATTGAAAGACCTAAATTTTCTGTTTCAAGAGTGCAATAACCAACACAAAGATCAAATAACAAACAGTTTTCCAACACAGTTAGTTGGTTAAATATGGCAATTAGCCGTAGATATCTCCATTCCACATCCATCATATATATTAATTAGAGGTGGCAAATGGGCGGGTTATGAGTTGAATATAGGCGGGTCCAATACGGATCAATAATAGACCGGTTAAAACGGGTCGGGTTAAATATGGGTCACACCATAACCAAACCCGACCCGTTTTCCTTGTCATTTTTTTTCTCCTAATTTTTGCTACAGTCCCACCATCCATACACATTTACAAAGGGACAAAACTCCATGGGGTCTTTCGGCTAAGCCAATTGATTTTTTTCTTTCAACCCATGTAAATATGGATTGATATGGATTCAACTAATTATACAATATGGGCAGGTTGGGTTGGGTTAAAAGTGGGCAGATTTAAGCGGGTTAAAAAATATTGGTTGAAATTGCCACCTCTAATATATATCTTCTGGAATACAAAATAAAAACAAGAAGAAATAAAAGAGACAACAGGTTCTAATCCAAGACTGAATTAGAAACATAAAACTCAGAAAAGCAAATTTCGCATCATTTTCAAATACACCAAGTTTACCTACTGGAGCTTTTAGCAATCAGCCCAGTTGATCTCTTGATTGACTCAATCCTCTGCAGCCTAATCTGCTCTCTAAATTTCGCAATGAACTCATCCGCCTTCTTGTTGACATCCTTCCCTACATCGCCAACGTTGTTTGAAACAAATTCTTCATTTTCGTTTTCATTTTCTGATCCTCCATCGAACAAATCTTGGTCCTCACCCTCTGACTCTTCATCCGTTTCCACCGCCACATTTTCCTCAAATTCTTGCTTCTTCTCTTCCCACTCATAATCCACGAAACCTGTCTTCGGTATGCCTTTTTGAATTGGCTCCCCCAGTCTAGAGGTTTGAACCGACTTCCCCATCAATGAACCACCATCACTTGGAACTCTAGGCCTTGACTCTGCCCCTGAATTTGCTCTGTTCTGCATCTCCCCTGTTTCAGCACCATTGATCAATTCCTTCGTAACACTCCAAGCACTTCTCTTCAATTCCCTCACGGGAAAATCCTCGGGATTCGAGAGAGTGGAATTCGATTTATCTAATGCTGGTTTACGTACATATAGCGGAGGTGGCAGTGGAGGAGCAGGCGGAGGCGAGGACTGGGAAGAAAATGTGTTTTTCAATGAAGAAATAGACATGGGACTAGATTTGGATTGAGACCTGAGCCGGTTGAAATCAGATTCCTCCATTGAAGGAGGGAGGGAATACAGGGGAACACCATCATCGTCAGTTTCTTCTTTCATTTCCATTCTCCCCGATCTCGATCGCCACGGAATTGGAGAGCGAAGAACAACATTTTCCTCTGCTTTCAACTGCTCTGTGTCCAGAGGAATTGAACCCCCAACTTCCCCAGTTCTGGTTTTATTTGAATTGCTAGAAAAAGACTTCGAACCTGAATTCAAACTAGACTTACTAAGGGAACCCCCTTTTACACTTGATTCGTTAGCTGTTTCAGAAAAATCAGGTTGCATAACTCGCGATTTCAGGCTCCTAATGGGCAAAAGAAGCGGCTTGTCAACGACTACCCTAGAAGCAGAGCCACTCTGTTTCTCATCAATAACAGAATTTTGTTGGGCAACACCCACAACTGGCTCACCCCTAAAGTACTGAGAACTCCATGTTTGCACCTTGTTCTCATCAGACACGGATGGGGATTCGGAATCATCATCGAAAACAGATGAAACCTGAAGCAATCTAGACACATACGATTGAGCATTATCGAATGTTGAGCTATGCTCCTTTTCTGTTTCATCGTTTCTCCGACTAAAAAGGCCGTAAGAGACGGCGATACCTACTAAAAGAAGCTGAACAAGCTCCCAACTTCTGGTATGAAGAGATTGATTGATAAATTCAGGAGCTTGTGAAGGGAAAAGAAGAAGTATAACTAGAGAAATTGCTACAATGACAGCTTTATACATGAACTGTGTGTAGAACTTACTTGCGTTTGGTTGGTTTGGAGGGAGTAATCTCGGTTGTTTTATGTAAAATTCTGGATCCGCCATTGAAGAAGAGCGAGAGAGAGAGAGAGAGAGAGAGAGAGAGAGAGAGGCTTTCGTTTTGGATCTGTGAAGTTTTGTTGCAGAATGTGGAAGAAGATGGGGAAAAGAAGGAGAGGAGACTTAAGGGCTAAGGAAAAGTGGAGAATACTGACGAAGAAAGCTATGGGAATGAGTGAGTCAGTGAGCTGATCTTAAGCTATGCTTTTAGTTCCCTTTTCACTGTTTTTGATCAATCAATTGACATTCATGCCCCCTTTTCCCTCTCAATTTGCCTGTGGCACTTCCTTTCTATTGGTGGCTAATCAATTTTTTTGATTAACACAATACCATTATTCGAGAAATTTTTGAGTGCTGAGTAGGTATACCGTGATGGTACCTATCAGCGATCTCAATCGTCCAAACGTGTTTCAGATTTATTCCCTCACTCTTCCCTTGCCCCACCACTCTATTTCCTCTTTTTCTCTCTCTAAAATCGGGACTGCCCAAAACGTATTTGGACGTTCCAGATCGCTAGACGTGATACCACGTGTGTGGTACCCTACTAGCACCCAAATCTTCTCCCTTTATTCTTCACTATAAGAGCATCTCCAACTATCTCAACAAAGCTTCGATGGGGCTATTTTGAGGAGAAATTCCGTCCAAAACCACACCCAACAACCTCACTAGCTACCTCCCTCGCCAACTTAACTTTTGCTACAATACCTCGCCACACCCGGTGAGGCATTTTCTCTCTCTATGTTTCTCCGATGTCGTCTCCTCCTCCGGCGTGAGCCCCTCTCTCTCTCTGTTTGTCTCCTTGATACACGGTTTCGACGGCGATGAGGACGGTGATTCTTTGTCTCTATGTTTCAGGGTCTTTGGCGACAGTGACTTCGATGAAAACCTAATCCTAAAATCATTTTTAGCCTTGAGGATTGTAGATCTTGTCGAGATGATTTCAGCGCCACCGATCCTGTTGGAAACCCGCGACAATGCCTTGCTGCCACGACGCTATGGCCTACCTATTGGGTAAAATTATTCCAACGCACCACCCTCACCCCAATACCTTATGACGCAACGTACTCGTTACATTCCCCCACACCCCCCAATACCTGATGATGCAACGTCCTCGTTACATTGGCCCAGCAACCTTTTTCCTGGTGGCGATAGTGTGACATTTAACTCTGTACAACACATCATACCACATAGACTAGTGACCCCCACCATGTAGACAATGATTGTGCTTTGTACTCTAAAGTTTACCATAGATCCCAAACCATGCTCTAATACCACCTTTGAAGACTCGCGTCAGCTAACTTAACTAACACTTAACCTAATCACGTGACTCAAAATATTAATCTTAGGTTAACAGTAGTTGGTGGGCATTTAGTTATATATGACTCTTAATATCCTTTACCCACCGGTCTAAAGTGGGATCCCGCAACAATTCTGAGTTTAAAACCTTAGAGTATCCACAATGGCATAACCAAAAGTGATAGGTTTTTAAAGTTTACAATGTTGATGCAAAATATAACTCACAATGCTATAATCAAACTTAATTACCTCCTTAAAAATAATCAAATTTTAGACTTTGAATAATCAAAACTAACAACCTTTTGCCAATAATCAAATTTAATAAATATCACATTCTCAATGAAATACACACATCATTACAAAAAAAAATGTTCTCTCTCTTCCATCTCCCCCCTTCCCCTTTTTCTTTTTCTTTTTTAACAATGTTTTCAAAAAATATATTTCACTATTTTTTTAAAAAACAGTTTTCCCCCAAAAATTGTTTTTCTAACTGTTTAAAAAAAACATTTTATACAAAACAAATTGTTCTTTTTTCAAAAAATTGTTTTGTACAAGAAAATATTTTTTTATATAAAAACTATTTTTCAAAAACCGTAGTTACACAAAAGCTATTTTTCTTTAAACTGTTTTTTTTAAGTTTTGAAAAAAGTTCAAAAATTATTTTCTATTTTAAATAGTTTTTATTAGTCTCAAAATTATTTTAGGAAAAACTATTTCCTATGTTCACAGTTTTCAGTTTTTTTTTGTAATTTAAAAAGGTGATGTGGCAACTTTTAGTTATTTAATTTTGATTATGTCATTGTGGACCTCTACATTGTTAATCTTAACAATCTCTTAAATGGATAATTAAAAGCTGATGTGGCAACTTTTGGTTATCCATTTTTGATTATAGCATTGTGGATACTGTTAGAATCTAATGTTAGAGCATCTCTGGTTACCCTTTTCTTGACTTCAACTTAAATTCCGAGTAAAAACCACATAAGAATTAAGCCCAACTTGTTACCCGTGATTTAAATCTGGGGTTAGAAATTAGTGTTAAGCCCAATTTGTTTCCAACAACTCTTAAGCCTAAGGTCTCAAGTTCAATTCTCATTTCCAACAACTCTTAAAGCCACCTCGTGACCCAATGCGTAAGCATGTGAAACGGCTATGAGATGGGCTGTAGGGATTAGTCCGAGGTGCGCGCAAGCTGATCTAAAACATCCTGTATTACCAAAAACAAAATAGATCATATGGGTGTGAAATTGATAGAATGTAAGGACATTTGGGGAAATGGAAATACTAGAGGTGGGGACAAATGCGGTTGCGTGGATATGGTCAGGATTCTTCTTTTGGACTGCGTACGCTAGCTTTTGTCCTCGTTGGGATCGGTTTTAAAATACTAGTAGGATTTGGTGGCATCCGCTGCTCTGGAGGGTACGCTTTTCTTCTTCAACATTCTTCAATATTGCTTCTAAATTCTCTGGGTAAAGAGTTCTTGCATAGCTTGGGATGATAAGTCTGTAGTAGATGCTCTTCCGGACCCACCCAGTGGCCTGGATATAATTATAAGAACATTTATTAAAATATGTAAAGAATTGAAAAGAAAAAGTAGGGAGTTGTCTCACAAAGGAAATTTGTCCGAGCGTAAATATTATATCAATTTTGACACTCTAAAAATTACTGAAATCCTAAGTATCCAAATTGACCTATGGCCTAAAGTGAGTATAATTAGGCTTCCTATCATCTTTCATTCTCAGAGCTAGCTCACTTCCAAATCCTTCCAAAGATTGGTTTAAGATCGTATGAAATCATCAACCTCAAACATCTCAACAATTTCATTTGGGTAATCATCTCACTACTACCCTTGAAATTGCAATATGAATATCATCTTCAAAACTATTGTTATGGTGCAAACCCGGTAAGAATCCATGAGCAACCAGTGAATCAAAGTCACCCCTCAAGTTTGTAAAACTTTTCTAAAATAATCAGGTTCGATAAATTGAAATGCAAAAGTATTTAAAAAAAAAAAAAACATACATTAGAACTGACTTAAACATTCATGTTTATTGAACATGACATGGACTGTTCGCATAAAAGTGGACCTTCAAAATTCTATCCATTCATTTCTCTCCAAACAAATACGATTTGGGGGTGGCCCTATTTTCTTCTCATCATGACTACATGAGAACATCATATGAGGTAACCATATGAGCGTATCATAATACATGTCTTTATTAGTTAACTACTTTTTTCCTTCTTTGAGAAAAGATAAGAATTTCATTGACAGTTAAAAAATTCGGATAGAGATTAACATGTCAATGACTAATGACCGACGATAAAAATAAGAGGTGAGAGGTCTAGACAAGGACCAACCAAACAAATCAAAAGGACCGGCAAAACAAAAAACTTCCCAAGGCACAAAAAGATCAACTAAACTCGGCCCCTTGCACCATATCACTACCTGCACTACCTGCAGAAACAAATATGTTCATTTATTTAGGTCAATTTTTACTTGGGGAGGCATTTCAACAAACAGTAAAGTGCGTACAAAACATTTGAAAAAATAAATACAACTGCATAGCAAATAACATCATAATGCTACCACAATGACAACCCTCCAATCCTACCACCATCACAAGCACCAGTAAAATGTATGTCAACGATGACCTCGACAACATCTCAAAACATCAGAAGAGGTTTCAACTAACTTTTAGGCCTCGTTTGATAACAGTGATAGATGAATAGGATTCGTAAGGAGATGGGATTAGGATTGGGATTCGTAAGGAGATGGGATTACTAATGAGATGGGATTGATAATGAGTATGTTTGTTTAGGATGGGATTAGATGATGAGATTATTAATATCATGTTTGTTTGAGATGGGATTAGATGATGGGATTGGATTGATAGAAGAAATTGGTAATGAGAAGGGATTGGTAATGAGAAGGGGTTGGGTTCGGACTATGAATACCAAGTCCCACGGGGTATTGCTAATACCCCCTAATCCCCGGATTCGTTATCCCAACGGACTACGAATCCGAACCTATTTTGGAAACCAAACAAAGTATTGTTAATCCCATCGGCTTACTAATCCAATCCCAACTCCTAAGAGCTTTAACAAACGGGGCCAATGTAGATACTTAAGACAATAATCTAGTTTTGCAAACAACAAACACTTAATTAACCATTTCAATATAAGGGTCTTATATATCTAACAAGACACCAACAATATCATAATGTTTAGCACTTGAATAATACAAAAAAGCAAGCGAACTCATGGCCCTAGTATTGAAGATAATCGCAAAGAAATTTTTTTTTTTTTGTATAAAAAAAGATCATATATATATGAAAAGAAAGAGTACAAGGGTTTTAACAAACATAATACAACACACAATTATGCTATCGCCTAAGATAGAGGGCGCCGACAACATGCGAAGGCCTTGAGCACAATGTGAATGCATGAACAAAAAAATACATAAACGATAGAAAAAAAAAAAAAAAAAAAACCAACCCAACCCAACCGCTACCGTCTACCACTGCCACAAGCAAGCCACTATAACAATCTGTAGCCAAGGATGACCAAACTGCTGGCTGGATCGTGCCCATACATGACGACGGTCGACACAGATCAGAGAGCCGAAAACCCCAACAACAACCCCAACAACCTCCGCAACCAAGGACAACCAAACCGTTGGCCGGATCACGCCCATACATAATAGTGGCCGACACAGATCAGAGAGCCGAAGACCCCAATAACAAACCCAACAACAGCACCCCTGCATCCACAACATCGCAACACATAGACCACAAGGACTCCAGCATAACCAAGCTCCGGTCAGACAGCACCAAGCTCCAAATAACAACACCTATAAAAGCCAATCAAACCACATGCAACCACACCCTACGATTGGATCGGATGGGGGACGGGGAGAAAAGGGGTGGGAAGTCCGATCCAATCGAAGGAATGAAGTACAGGCCGATCGGACGGGAAAGAGGAGAGAAACCCGATTGGTTGAGAGAGAGAGAGTGATGCAGAATGAAAAGATTATATTATTTAAAAAAAGAATATAAAGTTCCTTATTTTTGTTTTATTTATTTTGTTAGGAATCTTGCAATTATAGAAATAATTGTTTACATTATTTAGTTTTTCAATTTAGTTTATTTAGTTTCCTTTTAAGAATTATTCAATTAAGAAGACTCGATTCTAACTTTGGTAGTTTTCTTTTTCTTTATTCCTAGTGTTTAGGGTTTCTCCTAGTATAAATTAAGTTGTAAGCCTTAAGGCTATTCAATTTTTGATGATTAATGAAATTATAAAGATTGTTCTCTTTTATGCCAAATTCTTTGGTATTCTACGGAATCAACAAAGTGTTTGATGCCTTTATTCCTGGGTATTCTCAGACTAAACAGGTTTAGAGAAGGATTTCGATCTCCGGGTATTCGTTACGAATCAACGGGTTTCGGACTCGATTTAGTAGTTCGCGTTTTCATTAGCTCCTGCTGCATCAGGGAGAGAGAGAGAGAGAGAGAGTTGTTGTTTGGAGAGGAAAAGGTGTGTAAGGTGTTAATTAACCTTCACACATAACCATTTATTTATATAAGGAGATAGTTTGTTACACAATGAAATTAAGCAATGTGGGACTAAACACAATATACTAGTATACAAGTATACTAGTATTCCAACACTCCCCCTCAAGCTGGGAAGTAGATATCACACAATCCCAGCTTGTCACATAACATCTTCAACCGGGGCTTAAACAATGACTTAGTGAATATGTCAGCCAATTGGGCACTTGTAGACACGAAGGGAGTTGCTATAACACCATCAGTCAACTTCTCTCGCACCAGATGACAATCAACTTCGATATGCTTAGTCCGCTCATGAAATACAGGGTTGGACGCAATGTGAATTGCTGCCTGGTTATCACAATATAAATTCACAGGCAATTGCACATTGAATCCTATCTCCTCAAGAAAAGATCGCATCCACACAATCTCACATGTGGTGTGAGCCATGGCTCTATATTCTGCCTCTGCACTAGATCGTGCAACCACGGTCTGTTTCTTACTCTTCCAATTAACAAGATTGCCACCAAGAAAAACACAATATCCAGTGGTTGACCTCCTGTCAGATGGGCCTCCTGCCCAATCAGAATCAGTGAAGGCCTCAATACGCAAATGACTATTAGCTCTATAAAATAGACCACGTCCAGGATGAGACTTGAGATACTTGACAATTCTAAGAACGGCCTCCCAATGTGGCAAACGAGGAGCAGACATAAACTGACTCACAATACTCACTGCAAATGAAATATCAGGACGTGTAATAGTGAGATAATTTAATTTACCAACCAAACGGCGATATTGGTCAGGACTAGATAGTGTCTCCCCCTGATCAATGCATAGTTTGACATTGGGATCCATAGGGGTATCGACAGGTTTCGCCCCCAACAAACCAGTCTCATCTAAGATATCCAGCACATACTTCCTCTGCGATAAACTAATACCATCTTTAGATCGTGCCACCTCGATACCTAAAAAATATCGCAATCTACCTAAGTCTTCAGTATGAAATTGACTCTGCAGAAAGACCTTCAACGCATCAATACCTTCCTGGTCGTCACCCGTAATAATAATATCATCGACATACACAATCAATAACACTTTGCCTCGAGTGGATGTGAGAAAGAAAACAGAATGATCAGACTGACACCGATTCATATCAAATTTCAAAACTGCATCACTGAACTTGCCAAACCAGGCCCTGGGAGACTGTTTAAGCCCGTAAAGAGCTTTACGAAGACGACATACCTGAGAACGCTCCCCCTGAGCAACAAACCCAGGTGGTTGCTCCATATAAACCTCCTCAAGAAGGTCGCCATGTAAGAAAGCATTCTTGACATCCAATTGAAATAAGGGCCAGCCAAGATTGGCTGCAAGAGAAATAAGGAGACGGACAGAACCAAGCTTCGCAACCGGGGAAAAGGTCTCAGCATAGTCAACACCATAAGTCTGGGTGTAGCCTTTAGCAACAAGGCGAGCTTTGTAACGCTCAACAGACCCATCAGGAAGATATTTCACAGTGAATACCCAACGGCACCCCACAGTGGATTTTCCAAAGGGTAGAGGAACCAACTCCCAAGTCCCATTATCATGGAGTGCAGAGATCTCCTCCTCCATAGCTGTCCGCCACTCAGAAATAGACAAGGCCTCCTGAACAGTTTTAGGAACAGAGATAGAGGAAACAGAGGCAGTAAAAGCACGAAGGGTGGGGGACAGATGATCATAAGATATAAATTTAGCAATAGGATGAGAGATAGTACAAATGCGAATACCTTTATGAAGAGCAATGGGAGGAGAAGGTGGAGCAGTAGGGGCCAAAGGAGGTGGACTCGGATCTCGCAACGGAGGAGAGGGCTCAGCGGCAGGCGGAGGTGGTGGTGGCGCTGCTTTGGCACGACGAACATATACCTTCATCGGGGGGTGCTGCTTTTAAGGTTGCCCGGAAGGAACCAAAATATGCATATACTCGGACGGATCGGCATGAGGTAAAGGTGGGAAATAGGGTAATGACTCATGAAACGTAACATCAGCACAGACAAACTCGCGATGCAGAGTGGGAGAATAACACTTATAACCTTTTTGAGTCCGAGAGTACCCCAGGAAGACACACTTGATAGAGCGTGGATCAAGTTTATCACGCCCGGGATCAAGGGCATGGACATAACACGTGCACCCAAAAATTTTAAGAGGTAAAGAATATAAAGAACAACCAGGGTGCAAAAGACTATAGGGAATCTGTCCCCCAAGAACGCGAGAGGGCATGCGATTCACGAGATAACCGGCAGTAAGGACGGCATCGCCCCAAAAGGATTTGGGAACCGTCCTCTGGATTAAAAGGGCTCGAGCAACTTCGGTCAAATGGCGTATCTTGCGTTCGGCAACCCCATTCTGTTGGGGAGTGCGAGAACACGAAGATTGATGAAGAATACCATGCTCATCAAAAAAAGCAGACAAAACATTATAGAAATATTCACCAGCATTATCAGAACGAAAGATACGAAGAGAAACATCAAACTGAGTCTTTATTTCCATATAAAAAGATTTAAAAATGGAGTACAAGTCTGACCGGTTTTTCATGAGATAAACATAAGTAAGCCGAGAATAGTCATCCACAAAAATAACAAAATACTGAAAACCACCACGTGATGAAACACGCACAGGACCCCAAATATCGGAGTGAACTAAATGAAAAGGACAAGACACGCGACTCTCTATTCTAGGTGGAAAAGAAACACGACGGTGTTTACTGAACTCACAGACTTCACATGGCAAAGACTGAAGACTACGACACGATGGAACTAACTGTTTCAGAGTCTGAAGAGAGGGATGTCCAAGACGGCAGTGATGTTCATAGGGAGATACGGAAGCCTGAAGAGCAATAGAGGCAGGAGGTTCGCCAGTGTCAAAATAGTATAGACCACCACGCTCAACACCGCCACCAATCTTCTTCCCCGTCTGGAGATCCTGAAATACACAATATTCAGGAAAGAATGTAACCGAACAATTTAATGATTGGGTAAGTTTACTAACAGACATAAGACTATGGGGAAAACGAGGAACATGTAAAACAGAGTCTAAGGTAAGAGAAGAATGTAAAAGAACAGATCCCAAACCAGCAATGTCAGAAGAGGAACCGTCAGCTAAGGCGACACGAGAAGGTTTCACAAGAGGACGAGAACTAGAGAGGTGGATGGAGTGGCCGGTCATATGATCAGTAGCACCAGAATCAATAACCCACGGAGTATTAGAGGCTAGGCCAGCAAAGGTGGAGCCTTTCTGAGCGAACGTAGCAGTGGAAGAGGAGGGCACATGAGAGGGCGGCTGGGAAATTAGGCGATGATACTCATCCTCTGGAATAGTAACAACACGTGGGACGGGGCTTGGCGCAGAGCTAGGCAACACAGAGCCATCATCCTCAGAAACAGTAACCTGATGCGCAGATGGGCGGCCATTAAGAATCCAACAGTACTCAACCGTATGATTAGTACCATGGCAATAGGTGCAGTAACGACCATGGGCACGACCACTATTACCAGAGTCACGACTACGACCACCACTACCAGAATCACGGCGACCAACCGACTGCACCGGACCACGGCTACCAAAATCACGACCAAATCCACGGCCAGGAGGGCCACGACGGCCTCCCCCTAACTCGCGACCACCACGGTCAAAACCACGAGAAGAAGTACCACCATGAGGGACCGTGGTAACCAAAGCCGAGCGGGCAGCAGGAGACAAATCAACAGCACTGGGGTCAGAAACAGAGGCTTGGCGGACGCGACTAAACACCTCACTAAGAGAAGGTAAATCTCTATCACCCAAAAGGTTAGACCGGATAGAATCATAGGCCGGCGAAGGTAACCCAAATAGAAAACGAGCCACCTGCAAGCGCTCACGCTGACGCTCCATAACCCGAATATCTGACGAAATGGGCTCACAAGTGTTGAGCTCCTCACAAACGCCGCAGAACTTGGCATAATACTCCTCCAAGGATAAGCTGCCAAGGTCAAGAGAAAAGAATTGTTGATGAAGAGCATAAGTTCGGCGGAGATTATCAGCCCCAGAAAACATCTCCTTAACCTTCATCCAGACTTTCTTCGCAGTAGATAAGAAAACCAAAGTATTCTTAATATTTTCCTCCATACTATTCCAAAGCTCAACCCGAATTTTAGCATCCGCAGGAACCCAAGCACCATATGATGCGGCAGTCGCCGCGGGAGGATCATCAGTAAGGTAATGGTATTCTGATTCCCCCACATAATAGACCTCAACAGCCTTAGCCCAAACAACATAATTTCGACCATTCAACAAGGTAGAAGTAATAGATAACCTCTCACGAGACCGAGAAGAACGACTAACAGCGGAAGTAGAACTAGAGATAGACTCGGTACCGGAGCCCATTGCAAATAAAGTCAAGAGCCAAAGTAATCAACAATCAATAAATAACCAAAAATAGAGAGGCTGCCACTATAATCACATATGATCCAAAAAATACCAATGGCTCCACCAATAAAGGAGCATATCAGCAACCCAACATAAACCACTGGGGAACACTAACACTCGAACCAGATCGAGCTAGAAACGCCATTAACGGAGATAGAAGCTGAGCATTAACAGAGAAAGAAGTAACAAATCAACAGATTACGTCCGAAAATAGAAGATATACCGCAAGAATGGGGTAAAATAGCAACGAATCCATAAATCGGAGTCTGAAAATACCAAAAAATAGGGAACCCAGGCAGGAACAGTACCGGTGAACAGTAATTGTGAACAGTACTCGTGAACAGTACCGACGAACAGTACGCGTGAACAGTACCGATGAACAGTACCCGTGAACAGTCCGATGAACAGTACCCGATGAACAGTACTCGTGAACAGTACCCGATGAACAGTTGCGTGAACAGTGTTGTTGTAGGGTTTGGATGAGTGTGGGTAGGTTGTTTTAGGATTGTAAAAGGTTTGGGTAGGTCGTTTTAGGGTTTTTTTTTTTTTTTGTTGGCTGCTAGGGTGGGAAGCGGCTATGGTGGTGGCTGTCAGAGGTGAGGGTTTAGGGTTTCAAGACCGGTTTAAGAACCCGCTCTGATACCATGTTGTTTGGAGAGGAAAAGGTGTGTAAGGTGTTAATTAACCTTCACACATAACCATTTATTTATATAAGGAGATAGTTTGTTACACAATGAAATTAAGCAATGTGGGACTAAACACAATATACTAGTATACAAGTATACTAGTATTCCAACAAGAGTCACTTGGACGGGGAAGGGGAAAAAAGAAACGGGGGGCCGAGCGACCGGAGAAGAGGGGAAAATAAAGATTGCACGGGTGATTGGCGGCGAAATACAGGGTCACTGGAGCACATCGCTGGAGAAAGAGGCCTCAAACGCTTGAGACACGAATGCCGGAGCAGGAAATAGAGATTGCCGGATGTAGAGAGAGCGGGAGCGGCGGCGGACATGGTTGGAAACTTATTCAGTAAATAGAAAGGAAAGAGAGAATGGAGGGAGAGAGGGGGGGGCAGCCGAAACCTGAGAGCTGTAGGCTTAGGTGTTGTTTGTAGAGAGAGAAAGTTAGGAGTCTGAGAGAGTCATAAAGCAAAGAAATTTTAAAAATGTTAAAATTGTACCTGGAACTGCAGGTACTTTCAAGTAAGAACGGTCCGCAATATTTGATCGAATTCAGAAATCTGTTCCAGCAAGTAAGCATATTCAGCCTTCGATTTTCTATAAAATTCCAAATCCTTTCTCCAAAATTCGAAATCCTCATCCTTTGTACTATCCTTATTGCTACACCCTTGCAGCCTGAAGAGGTGCAGCTATTCAAATGATTGCCCTGACATTTTCACCACTTCCAAGGATGCGACTGTGGCTCAATTTCTCGGCCACATCACAATCTCTTGCCACCAAGTTTTGAGAAGTTGAAGTACGCCTCGTCGAATTGGTTTCTTCCTGAAAACAGACATTAGAAACATGAATGACATAGCACAACGACCACAATGTTGTTCAATATAAACAATCACCCAAGCAATGATCCTCACTGTCATCCAAAATTCTGGGGAACAGTTGACAGATTTTTTGATGATGATTAAAGTCTTACCCACATTAGTTCATTATAGGTATGTAAGCAGATATATAAATAAGTAAAGCATCTAAGGGGATGCATCCCTTGTTGCTCTCTTCATGTAACCAACATAGAGAACCAAAACCAAAGAAAAGTCATAGATCAGCAGAAAGGTCACCCATTCAGCATATCCACAAAATCAAGAATTTCAAACAAGCTAGGGTTCTCTTCAATTTATGAACCGTTTTCCTCACATCTTGGGAAGGCATTTTGTTGGGGTCCCTCCAAAGAAGCTAAAAACATAGCCACATCAACATCTGAGCCTTTCGTCTCTATTTCTCAACTCGAGCTTTCCACCAACCGGGCAAAATGCCGACAATGCCTTTCTGAATCACCAAATGACCCAAAGCAACTCAAAAGAGCAACTACCAAAGCCCTCATATCACAATGCACCTTGAAAGGAATGAGGTGGAAAAACTAACTCCGTCTCACACTTACAAAGGCAGCACCAGCTTGCAAAAGTTTGTCGCCTCCTAATTAGTTTGTCAATTGTCAGAATTTTTATCGTAAGCAGCATTCCAGAAAAAAGGCCACCTAGGATGGGACTCCTAATCTCCATATGCCTTTCCCAGGAAAAAAAGTTTACACCCTTAACCCCATTAGAGCATCTCAAGCAGAACCTTTAAAATGTCAAATTTTATGGTTCCGTCAAGTTTTAGGTACAACAAAACCTTCAAACAGTATCTCACCCTTCAAATCATCTCTCTTTTGTAAAATTTTACATAAAATGACATATTTGAAACACCGAAATAATATACTTATAAATTTCGTAACCACAATACAAACAAAAATAGAACACGGAGTTAGATAATGAACAAAGTAAATGGTAAGAAATAAAAGAAAATTACCAAAATTAACACATGTATCATAAATCAAAGGATTAAAAATTTAGGGAGAAACTGATAAGAAATAAAAGCAAATTACTAAGATTAGCACATATATCATAATAATTTTTAGGTGATTTCATCAACCAATCTGAGTTAGATAATGAACAAAGTAAATGGTTAATGTGAAATCGTTAAGCATATCAGGTTCAAAGTTACAATTGTACAAAAAAATAACAACAATAGAGTAAAAAAATTTGGAGATTCTGCCATAGTGCATGACAAAAAATCACCCTCTATTACATTTAAAGGTAGCAAACCAGTTTTGAGACTTACTTTTGTAACTTATGTTGTTGGTGCTCTTAGAAGCAGGAAAAGTAAACATCAAAGATTGCCTTTGTTAGAACCACGCGACAATAGACACATCCTCCCCCTCCAAACCCCCTTTTCACAATAGCCTAGAAGATAGCCAGTTCTTCCACCTCCCAGTTCTGCACATTTCTCCACACCTCGTTGTCCAGAAGGAGCCCCTCGCCACCCCTAAGAGCGTAGTCTACTGATGAAGCTAACTTAGCCACTTAAGCTTACTTAGCTACCGTAAGGCTGAAAACAACACGAAATGGCTCCTTTAGAGCCTAATCACCTCACCACTAACGACACCAGAACATAATCAATTTCCAACTTTGAAGCTTGCCATTTGAAAACGCACGCCGCCAGAGGTTGATTCCTTTCCAAAGATTACATCTGCGAGGCTGTGCCACTTCCAAGGACAACCACTTACCGAATCCAAACCACTTCCAAAGACAACTCTTCCTAATTACAAATTGATGCATCATCAATATGTTGCATCAAAACCAATAGCTTTATTATGAATTAAACTAATCCCACTAAGTAATGGGAATGAAATGGCGGCAGAGAAAATCAAACAGTTGCAATTAATCAATATCACAAAATTAGTTGGCTGGGCTAATAAACAACTCAAATTATGTATTGGCAAAGGAGTTCGTATGCTGAGGTCAGCTTAACGAAAGAATAATAAATTTACATTAGCCCAACTACTGCCACATAGCAGTATTTTACAATGCTAACTAGTCTTAGATCACATTCCAAAAGATTGATATCCAAAACAAGCATTTTAAGCCTTGACAAATGGGCAGTAGTAAATTCCTGTGCATATTATGCATATGAAGAAGTAGAACTGATCAAATAACTTGCGAAACTTGAGTTGAATCGTGCCTTTACCTGTCCTTCCTCTTCCTACAACCTCCCCTCCTAGATACCGGAGCATCTGTTTTATTGAGTAAGATAAGGTTCTCCTCTTAAGTATCAACATGAGAATGGCTTGTATTACCCTTACTTCCCTAACTTCTTTATTTCTTTGTTCCGTGGATCATGTGAAGAAAGCACCCAAGGCCATGATGTGTTTCCCTCAATTAATATATGACCATTCTTTAGGATACCTATTACCCCTTTAATTCCTCCAGTTAGATCAACTTTGACATACTTATACGGTTATAACAAGAATCAGCTACGCCATACTCTTTCATTATCCAAATAGAACAATACTTGTTTGCACGATCACAATCATCGTCACATAACAGAGAAAGCAATCCCCCAAATACTGAAGTTCTGATGTCACATCTTGCACTTGCAAGCTCATTCGGCAATGGAATCATTTTAAACACCTCGTCACTCAAATCAAATGACAAAACCCATCTATCCTACGCATTCCAATGAATAGCCCCATTTAAACAAACGGCATGGCTTCCCCAAGGATACTGAATGCTAAACCCAGGTGGAAAAGAGTTGCCCGCTCCACGATTTATTTTCCACGAGCCCGCATTAAGGGAGTAAACCTGAACTATGGGCACCTCTTCGGACCGGTTGTTTCCAGAAAGGATTACCACTCTAACCACCTTATAATCATTACTCCGTGAATCATATCCAAACCCTAGGTGATCTAAAACGGAGCCGCGCGTCTTTTTCGTAATGTCAGGCTTGGGAAGGGTTATAGACTTCCTAATGGACGGGTTCCAAAGGCAATAGTTATCTTGTTCCCAAAGACAGAACAAACCTTTCACATAACCCATTAATCTATGATAGTGAAGATGGCGGCTCTTGAGTGGGAATGAGATTTCTAGATATTAATCAAATGTGTAATCTTCTTCTCTAGTATCAATAAATAGTCTGTAGTGCTCTAATCTGGTTTCTTCTAGAGGAGGACCAGCAATGCATTGCCTGACCATTGCGAGTGGGAGATTATCATAGCTGTTTATAGGGTTTGTGAGCGATTGATTGAGGTGGGAAGTGATGAAATTAGGGCTGGTAATGGGAGAGTTCCAGAGTTTGGAAACAGACCTGAATCGGATTAGGGATTTGGTTGGTAATCTGGAGAGTATATCCACCACGACTTCTTCAGGAATGAAGTCGGACATGGCGCGCTCTCTCTCTCTCTCTCTCTCTCTCTCTCTCTCTCTCTCTCTCTCTCTGTGTCTTCTTCATCCTCAAACTTCTAGGGTTACTTGTTGCGCGCCATTGCAACTTGGACAGTTTTCATGTCTTCTTTTTGAAATATTGGGAGGAACGGACAAATGCAAAGTGAAATTAGTAATTTTATTTTCTGTTTAATTATGCAAATAAATTTTAAAAAAGAACAGACACTACATCGACTGTTCGTAGAATAATTTTACATCCCAAAGTAAGTCGAACCCACATAAAATCTATCTGTTTTTCGTCGTCTCATTTCTTTTATCTTGTTTAGTTTCTCCCACATTTGTTTGTTTTGCTTTGCACTTTGTTTTTCTCTTCTATTCAATATTCATAAACTCAATTGTTATTGGTTGTGATCTTTCCATTACACATTTTACATATTTCAAAATAAGTTCGCAACTAGTTACGTTTTCATCTTTTTGTTCCGAGATCCTTATTCCACCTCCTTACTTACTGTTTAACACCTACTTTGTGTATGTACTTGTGGTATCAGCCCAGATCAACACGACGATATCTTTTTAGAGAACGCCATAAAGTTCAGTAACCACAACTGAATTAGTACAAAATTAGCCAACGCCCGTCATGAAAGCCAGAATTTTTTCACCACCTCAAACCCAACAAATCTAAGCCGTCCAAAATACGTTTGGACAACCAAGATGCGTGCACTGGCACCACGTAACCGTGCCCACCCGGCATTGAAAAATTTCTCCATGAAAACCTTGGCAAGATGCTGAGCAACTCCCACTAGAGTTCGATCGACTTTTACAAAAGAGAATTAGTACAAGATAAAGATAATATATCACATACAACCAAAAACATTGTCAACCTATCAGACCAACAAAAACCTATTAGTGAAGATCACCACCCTCTGAATACCATGCACTAAACACCACCGATCGAATCGCCTCAACACAGGCCCTGGCCTCTGCATTACTGAAAACTTTGCTAGGCTCCCTTGAGCCATCCTCATATTCCCATCGTCAAAGGCCACCCATGCTGCAGCCTGCAGCTGAGCCGCCTTGAGATCATATTTCTTCCAAGCTTCGTCGACCACAATCCTAGCACAACCTTCCAAATTAATATCAGAAGAATCCTCATTAGCAATAATCATCTCATCATGTGGCTTAATCAATAAACGTAGATTATTAGTAGAATGATTGGAGAGGAAACAAAATTACAGCCACGTTGACTTATTCCATTTTCAATTGTTTTTTACTCCACCATGGCTTACAATGTTGCAGATTGTCCCTTTTTCGATTGTTTTGAAAATACATTTCGATAAATCATGAGTTCAATTTTGTAACGGGTACAGAAATCTGAAGGAAATGGATCCTATCCGCCTCATGGTTTGGACTGGAGGAGATCGGTACCATTGATCTGGTGCAATCAATGCTTTGGATGTATTTTTAAACTCTAACCGGTAAGAGTTTATTTTACCGGTAAGAATTGATGAGCAAATCTGAACTATTGATTATATCAAAGATGGTCCTGATCTAGACTATCTTGTCGTATTGGACTGGACTGGAGAGGATACGGACCCAAATCTGAAAGCCGTCCCGATCTGATCATTTGGGAGAAGAAGAGGTTGGGTTTACACCAGATTGAAATCATATCCCAAATCTGTTGGCACGTTGGCACTCAGCGATCTCCTCCAGCAACTAACCAATAGAATAATGAGAAATGGAATTTGGGAGGAGAGACAAGAGAAAATGGGGAAGGAGAGGTGAAGTGGAGAAGAAAAAATGTAGACAGGAGTGAGAAGTGTTTGTGGGTCAGTAGTGAGAGAAGGAAACTGTGATAGAAGAGAAGGAAGGAGGGTGCACTTGTCAGACAAATAGAGATGTCGTGGCAGTAACAAAGATTGTCGTGGCATTATCGCCACCCATTTTTAAAGCTGGAACAAAGCTCTTGAAAAGATGCCGAGACAAGCAGAATAGCATGAAAAATTGACCTAACTTTTGTTAGATGCGAATGAGTTATTTGGGAAACCATGAGTTTCGGAATTGATATTGAATATTTGAGTTTGACAGTTGCTACAAAAGTCAAATGGTGTTTACATGGATCATCTACAACAATCGTGCAATGAAAAATCGTGCAAAGATACAAATAGTGAGCAAACCAAAAATTACCAGGTACAATTTTCATAACATTGAGTAAGGCAAAAGTACATAAACACCCCCTCAACTATCACTTTTTTTCTATGGAGACCCCCTCACATTTAAAAGTACCTATGCAGACCCCTTCAACTACTGAAAACGAAAAAAATGCTAACTCCATTAACGGAATGGAGGAAAGGACTAAGATACTCTTTTTTATAAGGCAAAAGTACATAAACACCCCCTCAACTATCACTTTGTTCCACGGAGATCCCCTAGCATTTATATTATACCCTTATTCTATAAGTCGTTGTTCTAATTGTTTTTTTTTGTTTTATACAATTTCTATTTTCCTTACATCAATCATTTTAAAGAGAACCTTATGTATATAACCATAAAAAAAATAACGTGAAAACCGTGGCGCGACGATAGCAGGTGAGAAATGAGAAGGGAAGAAGATAAGGGAAAGAGAGAGGTGTGGGAGAAGAGAAGTGGAGGAGAATGGTGGTGGCAATCGACGGCAGCTGCTACGCTGCTTTTTCCATCTCTATTTTTTTAACTTTTCTTTAGAGAGAGTGTATATGTAATAGAGAAGAGAGAAAAAAAAGGTTACCGGAACCAATGGTTAGTAGGTTAGGGTATAGAGAGAGAATATCTTAGATGGAGAGGGAGAGATTACCTGTGATTGAGAGGGGGGAGGAGAATACAGTCTTTTTAAGTTTTAATCCAACCATTGATTTTAATGGTTGAGATGGAATGTTTTTTTAAAAAAATTGTGCGGGTAGAACTGGCCCCATATATATATATATATATATATATATATATATATATATATATATATATATATATATATATATATATATATATATTCCCCTTCTCCTAAGGACCACCTTAACTTAATAAAATCAAGACCTCCCTTTCCTGATCGAATTTCGATGATCCGAGCCGCTCAATGTGTTCAGAATGTGATTCTAAGGGTACCCCCGAGAAATCAGCAAAAAAAAAGACCGGAAAGGGCTTCATCCGAGCAATTTTTGTTTATTTTTTATCAAACGGTTCAAATAAAAACTGCTCGGACGAAGCCCTTCCCAGTCATTTTTTTTGTCGATTTTACGCGAGTATCCTTAAAAATCATGTTCTAAACACATTGAGCGGTTTGGATTATCGAAATTCGAACGGAAAATGGGAGAAATAGGGAGGTCCTTATTTTAACTAAAATAAGGACCTCCTTATTTGAAAATGACTGTATATATATATATATATATATATATATATATATATATATATATGAACCAAAGTTTCAGATCTGTTTGCTGATTTTGGGTTTTGATTGGAAGCTGTTTGTAGAGGGAAGAAAGAGAAGGGTTAGAGAGGGTGTATGTATGTAATGCAACAAGGGTATTTTTGTCCGATTTATGGATGAAAGGGTTCATCACAAACGGCTTAGAAACGGAAGGGTGTCACTTGGGTAAAGGAGATTAGTTGAGGGGGTCGTATAGGTGCTTTTAAATGTGAGGGGGTCTTCATGAGAAAAAGTGATAGTTGAGGGGGTGTTTATGTACTTTCGCCATAGAGTTATGATTATGAACGTGTCCTAGTAGCTCTAATTATCAGAGATTATGTTATAAAGAAAGTACATTTATTTTCAATGATATAATTGGGTTTTATTATTTTAACTTACAACATTTTGGCGGGACTTTGAAAATGGGGGGCCCGGTGAAGCATACCAAACAAACACCAAAGATTTTTTCAAGGTTCATCTTTCCTCTCGTCATTAGATTGTTTTAGCAACCCAATTACTATTTTGCTCCGTTGAACTGTTCTTGTCGGAAATACTTTCTGACAGCCTTAGTAACTATAATGACCTTCAAATCCTACCACCATCATGATCAACCATCTGACCACAACAACGTTGACAACGTCTAAAAACAGCAGAATAGGTTTTAAATAGTTTTAACAAAAGTAAGATAATTAAAGACAGATATAGTTTTGCTAACAAGGGACACTTACCCAACCATTTCTCCATATTGATCTTAGCAAGAAGACACTAATAATACCACAATGCTTAAGACTAGTATAATGCTATAAACAAGCAAACTCATTGCTCTGGTAATAACAAAATTGGATTGGAAATTTTTGACAAGGTTAAAATTGTACCTGGAACTGGGGTACTTTATGTAATAATGGTCTCCACTATTTGATCCAATCGAGAATCCATTCGAGTAACCTTCTCCAGCATTCCAGCATATTCAGCCTTCGCCTTTCTCAAAAACTCCAAATCCTTGTCCAAGGAACAATCCTTGCTGCAAAACCCTTGGCTTGCAGATGTGCCGCCATTCACATGTTTTCCCTTCACGCTTTCACTCCTGCTAAGGACATGATCGTGGCTAAATTTCTCAGCTACATCACAATCATTCGCCACTGAATCTTGAGAAGTGGCAGTAAGCCTCGTCGAATTGATTTCTTTCTGAAAAATGACGTCGTAAGCATCAAGAATAATGCACAATAACCAGAATAATGTTCAGTATAAAGTCAATCCCCCAAATGGTGATCCTCACAGGCATGCAAAATACACATGCATCAAGAATTTTGGGAACCATGAATAGATTTCTTGCCGTTCAAAAAAAAGTTAATAGATTTCTTCTATCATGGTTGAAGTCTTTTTTTTTTTTTTGAACGGCAAAAAATATTTCATTATCGTTGAAGTTGTCCCTTTAATTCAATCTTCTTTTTCATAGGTAAGTAAGCAGACATATATATGTAGAACATCTAGGGGGACGCATCCTGTGTACAAAGCTCTCTTCAGCTAACTTACACAGAGAACCAAAACCAGAGAGAAGTCCTAGATCAGCAAAACGCCCAGAAAGTTCACCTAGTCAACAAATCCACTAAGTCAAGAACCCGAAACAAGCTAGGGTTTTCTTCAATTGATGAGCTGTTTGCTCACATCCTGGGAAGACCTCTTGTTGCAGTCACTCCAAAGAAGCCAAATAGAAAATATCCGCAGCAACATTTGAGCCTTCTGTTTATGTTTTTCGACTCGAGCTTCCAACCACCCATCCAAAATGCCAACAATGCCTTTATGAAACACCTAATGATACCAAGCATCCCAAAAAACAGCAAGTACCGAACCCCAAATATTAAAAGGCACCTTGCAATGAATGAGGTGGACAACTGTATCCGCATCACACTTACAAAGGCAGCACCAGCTCGCAAAAATCTGCCACGCGCCACCTCCGAATAAGTTCATCAATTATCAGGATTTATTGTAGGAAGCGTCTGACAAAAAGAAGGCCACGTTCGATGGGAACTTCTAACGTCCATATGCCTATTGTTACACGGTCTTGGGTAGAACTCAACCCCAAAGGATGGCTCATAAAGTGAGGGTGCCCTCATACTTATATACTTCAAATTACTTAGGTATCCATGCGATGCGGGACTTCGCTTCACACCCTCCCTCGTGCGCAAGGTGCTCACTCGGCAGCACTTGCCACGTGTAGGCCAAAGACACGCATGCACCCTACCCATCTCTGGTATCTAGCTCTGATACCATGTTAAGTTAGTCCCAAAAGCTTAAGCTATTAGAAAATGGGTCCAACAATGTATACCAAGTTATGTAACATCCTCCCTCATGTGCAACCCCGTCTTGCACGAGGAGATGCAATTTTTTCATAGATGGAGCTAAGTAGAATACGAAGGGGAGAAGCAAAATGCAAACGGGAAACAAATGCAAAAGAGAGACGTGAACCTAAGACCTCTTGCAACCTGAGCTCTGATACCATGTTCCATAGTCTTGGGTTGAACACTACCTCAAAAGCTAGCTTATGAAGTGAGGGTGCCCTCACGCTTATATACTTCTACTTTGGTACCTAGGCGATACGGGACTTCGCTTCACACCTATGCCAAGAAAAGTTTACACGTTTAGATGCCATAGCAGTAGCGGTCGCAATGATACTGTTTCGGGTTGTAACGATCATGGAAAAACGGTAGCGGTAACCACATACGTCATGTTCTTAAATTTTGCATAACATAGGAAGAAACAATGCTATGTATTTTTTTTTTTTTTTCCAGAATCACATTTGTTGGGGTTTAAAATTGTGTTTGAAAGCTTTTCTTTATGCTTTATTTCGATCCCTATGCATGTCAAAACTTTGAGCTAACTTGAAGTCTTTTTTAGTTTTCCATGAAGTTATGTGTCCCAGATTTGTGGCGTCTCAATTTAATGTCATTTAGAAAGAATAAAAAACTAGCATTTTATAGAGAAGGATAGGGGCAAATGCTATTATGCTAGGTTGCGAATATAGTTTCTTCTATAATTTCAAGAAATGATAACTTGATTATGTAGTGTAAGGAATGTAAGGAAGACATTAGAAAATTCACATGTGTAAATTTCCAACAACCTAAAATACATATTGTCGGGGATAGAGGTTAAACGAACATACTACATACTCCCTCCGTCCCCATTCTATTATCCCTCGTCCTATTTTAACAGGCTAAAAAACTAATTATAACTTTTAATTGATAATACCGATTATATGTAATATGGATCTTGTTTGATAGATTTCAATGAGCTCTTTTAAATGATGTTTTCAAAATCACCTAAAACATTATAGATTGCAAGATATAATCAATTGAAAAATGGAAGGGACAAAAGAATGGGGACGGAAGGAGCACTAAGGAAACCAATCAGTCCAAACTGTCTCACACGACAATATCTCTATTATAAAACAAAAAGGTGTGGGGACAAGTTGTTGGAATGGCTAGGATTCATTCCAAGGGCTCATGTGTGCTTTCCAACTCTCTTAAGAAAGCACTCACACTCTTACAAATATATTGTGAAAACGCCATCAAGTTCTTTTTTCCCCAACCAATCAGTTTTTGTTTTGTTGACAAAAAAAAAAACAGTCCGCCCCATCTCTCTCTCTCACATCAAAGCCTCTCCTCTGATTGTCCGGCCACAAATAGTCATTGCCCTCACCAGTGAGTCACTCGGAACTCGGAATCCACTGTCCTCGGTAACATACTCTCTTGCTCTTTCTCTGATACGTAGTACTTTTTTGGTTTTGGTTATCATTTTCTCTATTTTCCTTTCTTTTCTAAAAAATTTATAGTATCTAAAAATTGAAATAATGTTTTGAGTCATTGTCAAGATTCAAATGGTAATTTCAATTCCAATCGGGGTGAGTAGTGCCGTAGGCACAAGCCGGGGTGAGTAGTGCCGTAGGCACGGATAAACACTAGTATTAATTACAAATAGGAAAATACATGGCATGATATTCACCTCCAAAATGAGTGATGTGGAGCTCCTTGAGGTTCATATCGAGCTTGATTTCTACTGCTTCTACCTTTATCTATCCGGTAGGATTCGTAGGAAATACATAACTGAACAAGAACATGTAACCATCCTGTTTATATTGCTCTGCTAGTCTTCTTTGTGGACTAGTAGCAGATATGGATACATACAAATAACTATAGAGTGGAGGATACTGAGGCGGGTACGGATAGTTGTGGCTTTCACTCATAATTGTAGGATGGAGAATGCCAAGGCAGGTAAGGGTAGTTGTGGTTATCGTTGTTGATATCATAACTATAAGACAAGTCATCAAAACAAAAGTTTTCAGCGTTATGTACCATATCCATTTGGGGTCGTTGGGTAAAGGGGCTACACATTTTCTAATTTTGTATAGACATGTTTGAAAATAATTGATTTAGTGGCTATATAACTCGGTAGCAGCCATATCCATGGTGTTCTAAAAGTCGGCCGCGCAAGCCGACTACTCCCCACCTAGGCACTAGGTGGTGGTCCAATTAGGCAGCCCACTAGTCTCCGCCTTGGCGTAGTCGGCGCCTAGGTGCTAGGCGGCCCTTTTCTGCTCAACTAGCGCCTAACAACTTTTAGAACATTGCATATCCATGGTTACATACTGGCCGATACGACTGCAACTTTCAATCACTTGAATATCAGCCATATCGAGACTCGATACCAACAATCACAGTTATGTAAGGGCCGATACTACTACGTAGCACTTATATTTTAAACCATAGTCTGACCAACCACCAGTTATAGAATGTGAAGAGGTTTCTCTAACCTAAATCAAAAGTTGCAGTAAGATCCCACATTGGAAACATTTGGAAAGTGCAAGTGGTATATATTATCTAATGAAATGAGACCAGCGACTGTATAACTTGAGGTTAACCTTTTGAGCCAAATGGTTAGGCGAAGGGTAAGCAGGTTAGTTGGAGCAGGTCGTTACAACAACACCCCCAACCCCCATTTTTTTAAAATAATAATAAAATAGAACAACACAATTTTAGCAATACATCACAAAATATCCAATTCATAATTTGTTCGAACCACCAAGTTTTCTAACTTGAAATGACCAAAAATACCCTTTCTCTAAAAGGAAAAAAAACCCCTTAAAAACCAACTTAAAGCTACTAGTTACACATGGATTTGCATCTCTCTCCGTCAGATAGAAGACCTTGACTCTATGAATTGCCATTTTTTGCTGAGACACATTTTGTAGTCACCTGTCCTGCAAGTAGTGTCCCCTTAATAGCTGTCCCAATGTTTGAGAATGTCGCAGGGATAATGGAGGCGCAAGTGCTACAAAGGCTGGTTTCCAGCTCAACTCTCATTATTCTTCGGTAGAATGTCAAATTATGTGGGTGTTTGCTGGCGTTTACCCTTGGTGGGTGAAGAATGGGATTGCCTTGAGGAGATTCCTGGCCACTCAAAACAAAATACTGGGAATGATATTTCTAAGGTAGAGACCCCACTAACCATCAAATAATCTGCAATCAAGTACCCTAGGGAGAGAACTCCAGCCTGCATCTATTTGTTTCCACTCCCCACAGCTTAGGGTGACTTTTAGAGATATTTGTACATCTCTAATTTTCGGGGAAATAGATTTGTCAGCTAATACAGAAGAGATCAGGACAGCAATAAACATTGGAACTGCCTGCTTCTGGATTTCTAAAGCAATTTAATGTTTGCCAAAAGGAAGATGCAACCTTCCGAGTGAGCGGTTTCACTTGTGGCTCTGTCAACATAACTTGTGATTTTTACTATGCTGATGCTAAAATCAAACTATTTTGTTAGTTAACAATACTTTGGTATTTAAGTATCACAAGAGGAAGAGCAAAAAGAAAGACCCTAGGGCAGAATTGTTTGTGTATCAGATGGACAACAAGGAGGAAGCTCGTCATCTACTCCAGGTTTCTCCACAGGACAGAAGCCCACTTGCAGAAACAGGTAGCAAAATTGTCTGGAGTCAAACATCTAGACAATGAATACAAGACAAATATTCCTGTTGCCGTTCTTCCCACCCCTTCAAAGATGATTTGGCATTTCTTCTACAACCAGTACATGGTCCTATATCCCAAATAAGTTTTGAGAGAGATCTTTTCCTACAAAATACGTTGCTTTAATATCCAAGGTTTTATCCACTCACATGCATTCAAGCATGAATTGGATGGCTTTTCACCGAGATTTCTTTGTACCCATTACTACAACATGCCATCAGTTAACGTGAACACAATATCCACCATAGTTGTCAGAATCGTATGATTCACGATTCGTATCGTACGATTCGATACGATTCGGTGGGTAATCGATATGAATCAGCTGCCGAATCGGAAATAGCTGAGAATCGTAAGTGAATCGGTGATTTACGATTCGTATCGTACGATTCGATACGATTCGGTGGGTAATCGACACGAATAGGCTACCGAATCGGAAATAGCTAAGAATTGTAAGTGAATCACTTAAAATTTCCGAAATTCATTTTTTTACTCTTGTTTTGCTTCTTTTGTTGTTTGAAAGCGGTTCAAATACTTTTTAGAGCTCTAGTATCGTTATATGTCATCTTTTGTCTATGTTATATGGATAGATGATAAGAAAAAGAGATTTATTACGAGAGTAAATCGAAAATGAGGAAGATAAATGTAATATAACAACCCTATAGACCTTCTAAGGGTTTGTTTTGTACTTATAACTCTTTCGTACAAAAAGAACCATAAGTAGGCTTTACGAATCATCATCTCTTGGTAGTTGCAATAGAAGCAACTTACCTAATATTCCACGTTATTATCAAATCATTGTTTAGAAGAAAGTATTTATTGATTGAGGCCTAAATCTTTCATTTGTAGTATATATTGTTGTTACCCAATCAATAAGCATAGGTTTCTATGCATTATAGAAGTCATGACCGAATCAGAGCGATTCACGATTCGATTCGATTCACGATTCGAAAAATGACCATTTCGATTCTCGATTCGATTCTCGATTCGATTCACGATTTGACAACTATGATATCCACAACTTAAATAGAAGTATAAAAGAACTTACATTGCCGTGAACATCCTTGGGTTGAATTTGCGAAGAATAACTCTGGAGTTTGGCGCGGACCTCGGCTAACTGTTGAGGCCCCATTTTTGCTACCACCTCACATGCTACCTTTATCTTTCCCTCTACCCTTTCTTGCAGGACAACAACTTCATACTTCAGCCTTTTAACATCGGTAACAAGTGCCTGTGCCTCCATTAGTGATTGACTGCTTTGGTAAAGAGGCAAAAAGAAACAACAAAATCAATTCAAGAGTTCTCTATTTAGGTTAATAAATCATAAATACAAATATCATACAACTTGGTAAACTAAGAAACCATTATCGTTAGAACAATTTCCACTAGCATATATGTGGAAGTAGACACATAAAGGACATGTAGCCACACGTAGGTGGCTACTTTTCCATTTTTCACCACATCCCACCAACAATTGTATTTGTTCTTTATTTAGGGTAATCATATCATGAGGAGCTTGGTTCCCACATCATTTAGTCATCATAATTATTATGCTAGCTTTGTCTCTTAAATTGACCATTAGAAGGTTGTACTGCTTGCCAACAAATTCATATCTATGCTTTGATAGTATTAATAGAGGTATTCAATCTTGAACCTTTCCGTAATAAACCAACTTCTAGTCAAGACACAAACTGATTTCAAGCCTTTTTGGGAAAGGTAGTCAAACAATGCATAGTTGAGATAAACATAAAAAATACTTAACAATATTCCACAATCCAAGAAACTGCAATCCAATTGCAAAGAGTATAAAGAAACTATAATCTCAAATTCCTTTATAGAAATGTGTTCTGAACCACATTGTGAATAGTTTTGTTCACACTTCTCTCCAAGAGTGTAAAATTGGAAGAATGAAATCTTACTTTATTAGTAACACTAACATATGAATGCTTTTGCCTTTTGTAATTTGTCAGAAATCAGGAAGTAACTTTTTGTATCATATATGGTATGTATGACACAAAAAAAGCATGATGCGTCTCAAGTCCTAAGTTCAAGAAAATGTCTACTTAGTGTGCTTGTTTCGTGTTACATCTGTGTCCCTTGTCCATGTTGAGCTCCTTCTGGGTCTTTAAAGACCAACCTAATCAAATCCCATTGGACCATAAACTCTTTCAAGCACTAACTTAAGTCCATTGACATTAATTTAGGACCAAGCTGAACTAGTTTAGAGCCTTGAGCCAAAACCTGTCCTTATCCGGTGAAAGGTTACGCTGGGTTATGAAAGTTTCAATCATCTCCTGCTATTGAACTCTGATCCATATTCCGTACAAGGAGCCCAAAATCTGTTCCTTCATCAGATTAACGTAGTGTAACTAGGATACCAAGTTCATTTAAATCATTAACCATGTTCTGTTGACCTAAATCAATCAACTGTCTTACAAGAACATATCATTCGTACATTTCAATAGTTGAGTCTGTTATTTACCAATTCATGCATCATCAATAAGTTTCATCAAAACCCATACGTATAACATACACCTAACTCATCCTACTCTTATTGGACATTGGTAATGAAATCACAGTGGGGAAACATCAGACATCTGCCAGTAATTAAACAACTCAAAATTAGTTGGCTATGATAATAAACAAGTTATGTCTTGGGAAAGGAGTTTGCATGGTAAAGTGATCTAAGCAAAACAAAAACAAACTATTTTTTGGGGGGAAAACTAGGATTGCCACCAGTATCAAACTCCTACAACAACCATATCAAAGAAAAGGGGGTAGATTTAGTCCATCAAAACAAAAAACAAAAAAACTAGCATTTTAAGGTTTGAGATAAATAAAATCTTGTATGTATTATGCATAAGATAGAAGTAGAACTGATTACAGAAACAATGAAACTTGAGTTGAATCATGCTTTTACCTGTCTTTCCTTTTCCTGCCCCTTCTAGACACTGGAGCATCTGTCTTATTGAGTAAGATAAGGTTCTCCTCGTAAGTATCAACATGAAAATGTCCTAAAGTACCATGAATTCCTAACTTCTTGATTTCTTTATTCCGCGGCTCATACGAAGAAAGCTCCCAATGAAGTGGTGAGTCTCCCTCCAATAATACATGACCATTCTTTCGGATACCAATGACCCCTGTAATTCCTCCGGTTAGATCAATTTTGACATACTTATACCAAGAATCAACTACTCCATACTCCTTCATTATCCAAATAGAACAAGACTTGTTTGCACGATCAACATTATCCTCACATAACAGAGAAAGAAATCCCCCAAATACTGAAGTTGTGATGTCAAATCTTGCACTTTCTAGATCATTTGGCATTTTAATCATTCTAAACACCTCGTCACACAAATCAAACGACAAAACCAATCTATTATTCCAATTCCCTTCAGCCTTTGCTGCCCAATGAAGAACCCCTTCCAAACAAGAGGTAAAGTTTTGCGAATAGGCTATTCGAAATCCAAGGGGAAAAGACTCACCCGCTCCGCGATTCATTTTCCACGATCCCGTTTTAAGGGAGTAAACCTCAACAAGAGGAGCCTCATCATCTTGGGACCGGTCACTTCCACAAAGGGTTACTATCCTCACCACTTTATAATCATTACTCCGCAAATCGTACCCAAACCCAAGGTCATCCGCCAAGCTGCCGTGTGTCTTTTTTGTAATGCCAGGCTTGGGAAGGCTAATGGACTTCCTAATGGACGGGTTCCAAAGGAAAATGTTATCATGTTCCCACAGACAGAACAAACCTTTCACATAACCCATTACATAGTGATAGTGAAGACGACGGCTCTTGAGTGGGAATGGGATTTCCAGATATTCATCAAATGGGTTATCTTCTTCACCAGTATCAACAAATAGTTTGTAGTGCTCTAATCTGATATAGGGAGTAGGAACGCATTGCCTGACTATTACGAGAGGGAGATTGTCGTAGCTGTTTTTAGGGTTCGTGAGTGACTGATTGAGATGGGAAATGATGAAATTAGGGCTGGTAATGAGAGAGTTCCAGAGTTTGGAAACAGACCTGAATCGGATTAGGGATTTGGTAGGGAGTCTGGAGAGTATATCCACAACGACGTCTTGAGGAATGAAGTCGGACATGGCTCTCTCTGTGTCTTCTTCTTCCCCAAGATTTTTGCTTTTCTCCTAGGGTTGGGGTTGGGGTTGGGGTTGGGTTTGGGAAGCGGTTATGGTGAGAGAGAGAGTAAATTTCAATTGTTGCGCGCCAATGCCTAAAGAACCCACAAGTTTCACCCCTGCAATAAAAAATTGGGGTCTTTAAGGGAATTTTCGTCGTGAAAAAATAAAAAATAAAAAATTGGGGATTTTTTGACGAAAAAAATTGGGGATTGATTTTCACCACTTTTTTGACATTCACTCCCTCCTTTATTTTTCAGCGTGAAAGCGAATGAATTTTTTTTCCTAAAAAATAAAAAAGGAGTGTTGATGTAAAAAAAAAAAAGTGTGAAAATCAATTTCCATAAAATTTCAATTCTTTTACTTCTACAAACACCCTCATGTTCACATTGAAACCCATACACATTACACATTTCAGTATGTGCGGAATCCACAAATAAATAAAAATATGTAAAGTGGTTGTGAATACAAACTTTTCCATAAAATTTTAGTCTTTATTTTTTCTCGTGCACAACAACAGAGGGACTTTAGGAAGAGTGAAGGAAAAGAAAGGTAAGTTACAAAAATTTCTTTACCATTCTTTGATTACAAGAGAAAGAAAAGAGAAAACAACAAATTTTTAGAATTGTGAAGAGTGCCATATACCTCCTATTTCTTTTCCCTCACTTATCCTAAGTTCCAAACAAAGCATAATTGAGCACGCGTTGGGCTGGAGTAGAAGCTAGAGAACATTCTGAGGCTCCTAATATACCCTAGAATCAAATTCATAGGCTTAAAAATAGCTAGGATGGTGTTCTTTTTTTTGGGTAAAAAAAAAATTGGATCATCTTGGCGGTCTTGAATGTATGAACTAGTGAATACGTATTGAATGAACATGTGAGTGTCTCGTTTGATAGTAATATAGTAACATTATAGCCCACCTTTTATTTATTTATTTTGGTAAATATTCGACTGGTTTCTGCCTTGTTCTATTTACAATTCAAAAAGAATTTTTGAATTTCTTAAAAGACATCTAAAAAGTAAAAACTATTGAAATTCGTTTAGAATAAAATCCAGAATTTCGTGACAATCAAATTCACCTGTGCCAATGACACTCCAGAAACATTAAAAAAAATTTAAATAACAAATGGACAAAGACCAATTGCCATCTGCCAATTACATCGCAGCTATCCATTCAACATCTTGTTCACATATCCCAAAGCAAATTCTCGTTTAGTTAACCAAAAACAAGTTCCTAAAATATGGTATAGAAACACCATAACAAGTTCCCAATAAAAAATAAAACCACCCAAAATAAGTTACAAACAAGTCTCTTGTTGAGATATTAGCCAAATCAACAAATACACAATACACGGAGAACAATCAAGAAAAAGAAACAGAGAGCGCCTGCTTGTATCTTGAAGTTGATGCTTTTCTTGTGGAGTTTTCCCCCTTCAGATGATGTAGACCAAGACCGCATAAATGTTTAGGGTCTCCTCTTACCTGTGTCAACAACCACCAACATTGACATTGTCAAATAGCCTGCCTTTATTGAAATCCTAAGTACCCAAATGGACCTAAGGCCTAAAGTGAGTATAATTAGGCTTCCTATCATCCTCAGAGCCAATTGGCGTTTTCGGTGTTTCTTCAAAACAACTCTAGTTCACTTCCAAAACCTCCCAAAGATTGGTTTAAAATCCTATGAAATCATCAACCTCAAACATCTCAACAATTTCATTTGGGTAATCATCTCACTACTACCCTTGAAATCACAATTTGAATCATCATCTTCACTATTGTTACAGTGCAAACCCAAGGGTAAGGATCCATGAGGGACCAGTGAATCAAAGTCACTCTGGGCAGCTTTTAACTCAAGTTTGTAAACCTTTTCTAAAATAATTAGGTTCAATAAATTGAAATGCAGAAGTACAAAAATAACGTATATTAGAATTGACTTAAACGTTATGTTTATCCAACATGACATGGACTGTTCGCATAACAGTGTACCTTCAAAATTCTATCCATTCATCTCTCCAAACGAATACAATTTGGGGCTGGCCCTATTTTCTTCACATCATGATTACGTGAGAGGATCATATGAGGTAACCACACGAGCGTATCCTAATACTTGTCTTTATTAGTGAACTACTTTTTTCCGTCCTTGAGAAAAGATAAGAATTTCATTCATGGTAAAAATTAGGATAGAGATTAACAATAACATGACAATGACTAATGACCAACGACAAAAATAAGAGGCCGGAAGTACTAACAAGGACCAACCAAACCAATCAAAAGGACCGGCAAAACTAAAAACTTCCCAAGGCACAAAAAGATCAATTAAACTCGACTTTTGCACTATATTACTACCTGCAGAAACACAAATATGTTCATTTATTTAGGTCAATTTGTACTTGGGCAAGCATTAGAACAAATATTAATGTGCGTATAGAACATGTGCAAAAATAAATACAACTGCATAGCATCATAATGCAGCCACAATGACAACCCTCCAATCCTACCACCATCACAAGCACCGGTAAAAAGTACGTCAACGGCATCCACAACATCTCAAAACATCAAAAGAGGTTTCAACTAACTTTTAAGGAATGTAAGTACATAAAAGACAATAATATAGTTTTGCAAACAACGAACACTTAATTAACCATTTCTACATATGGATCTTATCCAACAAGACACCAACAATATCATAATGTTTAGCACTTGAATAATGCTAAAAGCAAGCGAACTCATGGCCCTAGTATTTAAGATGATTGCAGAGAAATATTAAAGAAGGTTAAAATTGTACCTGGAACTGCAGGTACTTTCAAGTAAGAACAGTCTGCAATATTTGATCGAATTCAGAAATCTGTTCTAGCAAGTGAGCATATTCAGCCTTGGATTTTCTTCAAAATTCCAAATCCTCTCTCCAAAATTCCAAGTCCTCATCCCTTGTACTGTCCTTATTGCCACACCCTTGGCCTGAAGAGGTGCAGCCATCCGCATGATTGCCCTTGACGTTTTCACCGCTTCCAAGGACGCGATTGTGGCTCAATTTCTCGGCCTCCTCACAATCTCTTACCACCAAGTTTTGAGAAGTGGAAGTAAGCCTCTTCAAATTGGTTTCTGCCTAAAAACAGACGTTAGAAACATGAATGACATAGCACAACAACCACAATGTTGTTCAATATAAACAATCACCCAAGCAATGATACTCACTGTCATAAAAAAATTCTGGGAAACAGTTAAAAGATATCTTGATGATGGTTAAAGTCTTACCCATATCAATCAATAAACTAAGCAAATGTGTTTTGCCTTCAAAAGGCTCCAATCTCTCATCCCTAAATTTCTAGATTTTCGGTTTTTCTTTTTTCTTTTTAAATTGAGAGCGAGAGAGAGAGGGGAGAATGAGATGTTGGGAGAGAGAGATTTTACGGAGATGGGAGTTGAGTTTTATTAGATAAAAAATATATACAAATATTACAATTTGCGGTTTTTTTAAATTTATTTCAATTGATTTTATTCACACTTTAAATGTTCAATTCATAAAACTTACATATATGAGTATATGTCTTCCCGTGTTTGGAATGAGAACAAAGCTAGCATGCATCGAACATGGGAAGGAAAAAATAATTTTCTCAATGGTCAACTAGTGTTCGATCCACAGGGCCGAACAAAACACTAAAGTGATTTTTTCTGGTAAGCATCTAAGGGGACGCATCCCTTGTCGCTCTCCTCATGTAACCTATACAAAGAAGCAAAACCAACGAAAAATCATAGATCAGCAGAAAGGCCCAGAAAGGTAACCCATTCAACATATCCACAAAATCAAGAATTTCAAACAAGCTAGGTTCTCTTCAATTTATGAACCGTTTTCCTCACATCTTGGGAAGACCTTTTGTTGGAGTCCCTCCAAAGAAACTAAAAACATATCCACATCAACATCTGAGCCTTTCGTCTCTGTTTCTTAACTCGAGCCTTCCACCAACTAGGCAAAAATGCGGACAATGCCTTTCTGAATCACCGAATGACCCAAAGCAACCCAAAAGAGCAACTACAAAGCCCCTCGTATTAAAATGCACCTTGAAAGTAATGAGGTGGAAAAACTATCTCTGTCTCACACTTACAAAGGCAGCACCAGCTTGCAAGTGTCTGCCGCCTCCTAATTTAGTTTGTCAATTGTCAGAATTTTACCATAAGCAGCATTCCAAAAAAAAGAACGCCACCCAGGACGGGACTCCTAATGTCCATATGCCTTTCCCAGGAAACAAGTTTACACCTTTAACCCACCAGAGCATCAAAAGCAGAACCTTTAAAAATGTCAAATTTGATGGTTCCGTCAAGTTTTAGGTACAACAAAACCTTCAAACAGTATCTCACCCTTCAAATCCTTTTTTCTCTCTCTTAAAATTTTACATAAGAATGACATATTTGAAACACCAAAATAATATATTTATAAATTTCGTAACCATACAAACAAAAACAGAACATGGAGTTAGATAATGAACAAAGTAAATGGTATGAAATAAAAGCAAATTACCAAAACTAACGCGTATATCATTAATCAAAAGATTAAAAATTTAGGGAGAAACTGATAATAAATAAAAGCAAATTACTAAAATTAACACATATATCATAATAATTTCTAGGTGTTTTCATCTACCAATCTGAGTTAGATAATGAACAAAGTAAATGGTTAATGTGAAATCGTTAAGCATATCATGTTCAAAGTTACAATTGTACAAAAACAAAGGTGAAAGTACATAAATACCCCCTCAATTATCACTCTTTCTCGTAAACACCCCCTCACATTTAAAAGCGTCCATGGAGACCCCCTCAACTAATCCCGTTACCCAAGCGACCCCCTTCTGTCTTAGAACCGTTTGCTGAACGTCAATAATTTGGGCCTTTTTGGACAAAAATGCCCTTTGACAGCTATATACATCTTCTTCTTCTCCAGTGTCGAAAAAATTAACAAAAAATATGAATCTTTAAAGACACAAGAGTTTGGGGAAATAATTTTTTAATTAAATATTTTCTCATAATTAAACTATTTTTAAACTTTAAATTTTTTTTTTTAACTTGGCTGCCTTCATTCAAAAAAGTATGACTCTAATAATGACATTTTACTTTTTTGATTCCTCTGGGAAAGATAGATTAATAACCCACAAAACTTTTATGCAAAAGTAACAAATGTAGAAAGAATTTGGATAAAAACAAGAAAATAATATGGGTGCTCAAGAAAATCGCTCAAACCTCAAAACTGGTCCGGATCGAACCTATCTGTCATATTTAGTCCGGTTCTGCGGTTAATTAGTTAGGTTATGGTTCCAAAAAAAATAAGAACCGTTAATTTTGGTTCGGTTAATGATTCTCAATTAAAGAACCGTGGTTAGAACCAGATCGTTTAGAACTAATTTATAGAAAATCGGACCAATCCGGACCGTGTACACTCCTAGAAAGTAAGCCTAAGTGAAACTTCAGTGAATCAAAAATGGCCCCAAGTCAAGACCCCCAAACAACCATCCCAAACCCAGATCAAACCACCACCGCCACGAATTCCTTTGCCTCCTCCACCTCCTCTCCCTCTGCCCTCCCCGCCTCCGCCTCCGCCTCAAGCTCCCCTCCCTCACCCTCCCCTCCCCCTTCACCTTCTTCTCCCTTCTCCTCCTCACCTACTTCGTCATCGTCTCCGGCATCATCTACGACGTCATCGTCAAGGCCCCGACATCGGATCCACCCAGGACCCCCACACCGGCGCCGTCAAGCCCATTGTGTTCCTCCCCGGCCGCGTCGACAACCAAGACATCATCCATAGGCCGGATCCCTACACTCCCTGTCCTCCTCTGACGATAGGCCGAGGCTCTTCCGAGCCTCGTCCGCATGGCTCGCATTGCGGGCTCATGGATTTTCGGAAATCAAACACAAGTGCCGCCATATAATCAGTTACGCCCTCAATTTCGATGATGGGGTGGGGCAGAATGGTCATTGTGCTTTCTCGTCGAGGTACGCTACGATTCCGGTCTCGGCCAAGTTGTCGATGGATCTGGGGAGGGACGCGCCAGTGTTCAGGTGAGTAAGGAGTTCGCTTTTGTCGGCGGCAAACGTGGGTCGCATTGGCTGCGGCGATGAGGAATGAGGAGGATGGACGGAATAGAGAGAGAGAGAGAGAGAAAGAGAGAGAGAGAGAGAGAGAGAGAGAGAGGGTGGTCTGGGTTTGTTTGGTTGGGAGAGAAAAGGGGAGATAGAGATAGAATTGTTTGTTGGCCTGTATAATAATAGAAAGTGTATATTCGTCAATTCATCCATTCCGTTAACGGAGTTTGTCTTTTTTTCGTTTCCAGTAGTTGAGGGGCTCTCCATGGGCGCTTTTAAATGTGAGGGGGAATTTATGAGAAAGAGTGATAGTTGAGGGGGTGTTTATGTACTTTCACCAAAAAAATAACAATAATAGAGTAACAAAATTTGGGCGCAGCTATTCGCAGCCACGTATTTTTTCCCACAGCCCGTTAAAAATTTTCAATTAGACTCGACAGTTAGTTACCAAAATTGAGATACATTTTCAGCATCCAATTACCGAAATATGATATTTTTTTCAATAGCTATTTACCGAAAATGCATGTTTGGCAGTTGTTTACCGAAAATTGAATATATTTTCGACATGTAGTTACCGAAATATAATCTTATTTTCAACAGCTATTTACCGAAATACTATTTATGATTTTCAACAACCACTTACCGAAATATAGTGGGCTATGAAAGAAAATACGTGGCTGCGAATAGCCGACTCCCAAAATTTGGAGATTCTGCCACAGTGCATGACAAAAAAATCACCCAATAACATTTAAAGGTAGCAAACCAGTTCTGAGACTACTTTTGTAACTTACGTTGTAGGTGCTCTTAGAAGCGGGAAAAGTAGACATCAAATATTGCCTCTGTTTGTTAGAACCACGCGACAATAGAGGCACATCGTCCCCCTCCAAACCCCCTTTTTTCACAATAGCCTAGAAGATCGCCAAGTTCTTTCTATTAAACTTGTCCCACATCGCTCATCTAAACCACCCAAGCTTAATTAATAAATTCTAGAGATTACTCCGCCTATTGTCAATTGGTTTTAGGTTGGAACCCTCCAAAAAATCTAACATGGTATCAAAGTTAGGTCTTGAGTGGCCTCACCTCTCATGAGAAAGTCTCTGTCATCTCTGTCGCCCGAGTCCGTCGGTCAATTCCTGGTCTCCTGGACTGTTATCTCCACGTGCATCCGGGCTGCACGTGAGGGCGAGAGTTAGACTTGTCCAACATCACTCATCTAAGCCACCCAAGCTTAGTTAATAAATTCTAGAGGCTACTTCGCCTATTGCCAATTGATTTTAAGTTGGAACCCTTCAAAAAATCTAACACTTCCACCTCCCAGTCCTGCACATTTCTCCACACCTTGTTGACCAGAAGGAGCCCCTCGCCTCCCCTACGAGCATAGTCTACTGATGAAGACAACTTAGGCTCCGTTCCAGAACACCTTCTTAAAAAATAAATACTTATTTCACATTTTCAAACTCAAAAATAATGTAAACGAAAAATAATTTTTCAATTTTTTTTGCACCGTATTAAAGATCTTATCAAATAAGATCCATATTGATAAGAAAGTTATTTGCGTAAGCACATGATTTTTTAACTTGAAATTGCTTTCTTAAAAAATAAGTACTTATATATCATTCTGGAACGGAGCCTTAGCCACTTAAGCGTACTTAGCTACCGTAAGGCTGAAAATAACACGAAATGCCTCCTTTAGAGCCTAATCACCACACCACTAATTAACTTATATGTGTGTGTAAACCAACAACATCCAATGTCATGTTAGACCTCCCCCTCCCATGTCATTCCATGTACATTCCATAGTTATCAAATCACACTTTATTCAATAATAGATCTCCTCACTAGTCAATGAGCTCCATTTATCACCACTAGCTTCCTCCTTTTGGTCATGCTTAAAGGGGTCCCTTGACCATGCATCCTCCTTTTGGTTTTTAAATCTATTTGGGCTCTTTTTGGGTCTTTGAAGACCAACCCAACCAATCCCACAGGCCCAAAATCTCTTTTAAGCCCCATCTAGTCCATTAAAGTTAATTGAGGAGTTAAACTAGTTAAGGGCATTCAGCCAATTCCTTGGGTCAAGAAAGTTTCAATCATTTCTATTCCATTGAACTCCAATCCATATTCAATACCAGGAGCCCAACATCCGTTTCATCACCAAACTAATCTAGTGTAACTAGTATACCTAGTTCATTTAAGTAGATAACCATGTTTTATAGTCCTAAATCAACCGACCAACTGTCTCACATGAACATATCATTCTTAAATTTTAATAGTTGAGTTCCTAATTACAAATTGATGCACTTCCCTCTCTATTTTTTTTTTTTTTTAAACGGGTTCCGCTCTTCCTTTCGTTTTCCCTTCCCCTTCACCAAGTTCGTTCTTCACTCCTCACTTTGGGAATATGGTTCATGTTTCGTTACTTTCATTATGTTTTGTTTGTTTATTATGATCATTTTCGCTTTGGGAATTTGTCTTACGTAAATAAAAAAAAAACATTGTAACATAACTACTCCCTCAGTCCATTTTTAAGTGTCCTGCTTCGTAACTCCAACTTATTAAGAAGACATAATCATTACACATTTCACATCAACTTTTATTTCCGCTTTCCCGACTGACCCTTTATGGAGATATCATCATTACACTTTTACTCACTAACTTTTCAAAATGAAATCTACTTTTATGGAGCAAAATAGAAAATGCACAAATTTTTATCCACTAACATTACAAAATAAACACTTATTAAGGGATAACCCAAAATAGAATACTGGACTCTAAAAAAGAGACGGAGAGAGTAGTATTTATTTTCTCGTTTAGTAGAAGGAATCCAAAAAAAATGAAAAAAAATGTACTAGAAACAAAAAGATTTCAATTACACATTTTACATATATCAAAATACTTTCACGACTAGTAACTTATTCACCCTTTTCTATTTTGTCTAACTGGAACCTCACCCAAAAAATGCTTTTGATTTTAGGAGAGTGAGTTGATTTGAAGATTGAAATTTGTTGGCTTTGTTAATGGGGCAGTGATCAGATTTAATGATGTCCTGCAAAAAGTTCAGTAAACTAAGTTGAGATGGATTGAATGTGTTAAGCAATGGGCATTTTGTAGTAACATATTTTTTTAAATTGTCGTGGCCTCATAATTATGTTAATGTCATTAGAAAAGCTATGGAGAAGATTTGAAGCATCTCAAAACTTTTTGGAACCCTTTTATTTTACTTTTTTTCTAAGTTAATTCATTGAAATACAATCAACTGCAGGTTTCAAGACGTACTCCCAAATCAACAATACAATACTACAAACAAGCAAAGATCCTTAGACAGCAAACCAAGTACAAAAAATCAGAGCACTTTGCATGAGGTCTGTCAATCCATATAAACATAAAAAATGAAAGGATCAATGACACTAGATCCATGAAAATGTCCACGAAGGAATTCGAATCTGAACCCTCCAGTTTCTTTCATGGATAATTTCATGGATCCCGTGTCATGGAATGTACATACAACCACCTCTACCCCATTGCTTTTAAGCTGGGAAATTTGGCCTTTCTCTGTAATCCCGAAGATGGTATCGAAATAAGTCATTCAAGCCAATGCAGAAGGTGACGGACTCCATAGCAAATAAGATACTCCGAGTCAAGGATAGCAGTGCAGGAATTAGAATCTGGGACCACAATTTAACAAAACCTGATCAAAACTTAAGTTGAAATAAACAACGAGAAGGTAATGAACTTTTTGTACTACATATTCATAAAGTTAATAATGCAAATTTCTACTAATAGATCACCACAAGAATTCGAGTTTTGAAAACTTTGCACGATAGTGTCTGTCCGACCGTGTGTGTTCCACTTATTCTTAGCACAATTCATAGTAATTAAAAATGCTCTTAGCACAAGTATTTGCAACCGATAAGGTTAAAGGCAAAATCAATAGCAAGTGATATCCATCATTTCTTTGTAAGGAAAAGGGGGAGTAAAAAGGGCTGATTTCTACAGAGGGCTGCTGAATTTAGGATTTTGGTAATGGAGAAAGAAATAGACAGTGACGAGAAGCTCTCTCTCTCTCTCTCTCTCTCTCTCTCTCTCTCTCTCTCTCACACACACACACACGAGCGCGTGCGCGCCCCTCACACACACACAGAGAGACATGCACGCGTGCACACGATTGGTTCAGGGCTTCCTTTAACCACTTCAAGAAAACAGAACACAAAAACCAAACTAGAAGCAAAAGGCCACCTCAATAAAAATACTTGGAAGCAACTAATGTAAAACACAATTAAGACAAACATAGTGGAGTGCAAAAAGATGTTTCTGAACAGAGAGTGGAGTTTTTGGCGAAGTAGTTTGCATGGAAAGTACTAAAGTAAGCTAACAAAACAAGCAACTAATGTAAAACACAATTAAGACAACATAGTGGAGTGCAAAAAGATGCTTCTGAACAGAGAGTGGAGTTTTTGGCAAAGTAGTTTGCATGGAAAGTACTAAAGTAAGCTAACAAAACAAAAATAAACCTTTTAATTTCTTAAAACGAGTCCTATAATTATCACAGGTATCACCCTAATGCAACCACCATAATTATGTAGCCAGGAGAAGGACAACATGTAAATGTTTGGCCTGAACCACATAGTCAAATGACAATAATTCTAATGCTATGGCCTATCTAACATATATTGTATCATAAGGTAAGCACATCATGTCTGAAAAACTTAGAGCATCTCCAACAAGTACTTGAAAGTTGAAAGTAATTAAGCACCAAAACCACCCTTTGTTATCTCACTTCACAAGGGTGAGTTGTGTCATGCACTCCAGCAGGACATGGATTTTATTATATAGTTATATTATCTTTTTGTACTAGAACTAATTTTGAACATAAACTGGATTTTTCCTGTTATGCACACCAATACCATATTAACCATACGCTTAACTAGTCCATAGCCTCAGTCATATTAGCAGACAGAAATAACAGAAATACAATTCATTATAATCCATTTATTGATTTTGCTAATTTTCTTTAGGTTTGATTAACTTCTTCCCGAATTATCAAATCTTTTGGTTTGTGAACTCTGTGTTCATTTGTTTCTGTAAGTATTGAAAACACAAGTTGATGACCAAAAACTACGTAAAAGTGCTGTAAAAAAATTAAAACCTAATAATAAAAGTTTTCAACGGTAAATACCCCACTAGGGAATTCCTTTTCATGTCTTGTCTGGAACAAGAAACCATTGCGGGACTCAAAACTCTTCCTCCACAAGGGTTTCGTACTTCATCGTAGCAACCACGAAATCAGAGGAGCCAACCAGTCAAGCAAAAGATACCTGTCTGGAAGCTTCCTCTTGTTCAGCTACTTTCCCTTGCTTGCCTGCCTTGGGAGAAGACTTGATTAGACCAACCTCCTATTATCGTGCAATTGAGAGAGTGAAGGCTGACCGCAACTCAGGGGCCATAACACCAAGGAGGTAAGCGCTGATTTCCCCATTTTCCTGATTTGGCAATTCTTCCCTCGTGAGCTCAGCTGGGATCCCAAGTCTTTCACTTCTTCATAAAAAGAAGCCTCGTACCCCAGCTTTCCTATCCTTTCTTTGAGGGATTCCCATAGTATTTTGGTGTTTGAATTATGCTAGTCATACCTCAAATTTGAAGAGAGAGAAAAAGATTTTGAAGGGTCGGATAGCACGTTCTGCAGCAGTACTAAAACCCCACATAGAACATCTCACCAAATGCAAAGAGCTAAAGACATCTGTTGATTGAACAGGGCTTTCACATGACAAGTTCAGCGTTTATGTGCAAAAAGATGTGAGATATTAATCATCTATATCCATGTTTTACTCCTTGCAACTTTTTCTGTTTCTAACAACTGGCACAAAGCAGTATTTCACAATGCTAACAATTTTTATATCATATAAGGGAAAATAAAATGACATCCAAAACTTGCCTTTTAAGCTTTGAAGGCGGTAACAAAATCTTGTGATTATTTTGCAAAATACACAAGTGGAACTCATAAAAGAATTGATGAAATTGAGTTGAATCATGCTTTTACCTATCCTTCCTCTTCCTGCTCCATCCCATTCTGGACACCGGATCATTTGTTTTATTGAGTAAGATACGGTTCTCCTCGTAAGTATCAACATGAAAATGGACACCAATGCCAAGAATTCCCAACATCTTGATTTCTTTATTCAACGGGTCATATGAATAAAGCTCCCAATGCTTCCAATGTCGTGGTGTTTTCCCCTCCAATAGTATATGACCATTTTTCCGGATACCTGCTACCCTCATAATTCCTCCTCATCCTGCTAGATCAACTTTGATATACTTATACCAAGAATCAACTACGCCATACTCTTTCATTATCCAAATAGAACAAAACTTATTTGCACGATCAGATTCATCGTGGCATAAAAGAGAGAGCGATCCCATGAATACTATTGCTCTCATTTCAGTTGTCGCAAGACCATTGGCAACGACATCGTTTTAAACAACTCATCGCCCAAATCGAAGGAACAAATCAATCTAGCGCCCCAATTCCCTCTATGATGTGCTACAAAATGAAGAGCCCCCTCTAAGCAAGCGGAAGGGCGTCCCGGGTACTCAAGTCCACATCCAGGAGGAAAAGAGTCGCCCGCTTCACTACTTACTTTCCACGAGCCCGAGTTAAGGGAGTAAATCTCAACGAGGGGCACCTCTTCGGACAGGGTAACTCCACAAAGGATTACTACTCTAACCACCTTATAATCATTACTCCGCGAATCAAATCCAAACCCAACGTAAACCCAAAAAGCGGCCATGCGTCTTTTTGGTAATGCCAGGCTTGGGAAGGCATATGGACCTTCTAATGGACGGTTTCCAAAGGAAAATTTCACTTAGCTCGAAGCAGAACAAACCTTTCACATAACCCTGTAAAACATAGCAATAACGGCCGTAGAGTGGGAATGGGATGTCTAGATACTCATCAAATGTGTTATCTTCTTCTTCTCCAGTACCAATAAATAGTTTGTAGTGCTCTAATCTGATTTGTTCTTGAGGAGGACCAAATCTGATAGGACTAGTAGGAGCAATGCATTGCCTGACAGTTACGAGTGGGACCGAACCGTAAAACCGATCCGATCCGGACCGAACTGTTCTATTTGGTCCGGTTCTGCGGTTCTGCGGTCAGGTTATGGTTCAAAAACAATACCGTTAATTTTGGTTCGGTTACTGGTTCTCAATTAATAAACCGTGGTTAGAACCGAATTGAACCATTTAAAGCTAAGATAAATATAGATATACATATGTGTGTAATTAAATATGTATTTGAATTTGATAGGTTAATCTTTTCCTTGCTAAACTTAGTTTATTTAGAGATGAAATTTCATTTATTAGGAAAGCTTTTGTTTTCTTCATTCCTTTCCTATTCTAGCAGATTATCTTTTTAATTTTATGAGTTCATATTTTGTGAATAAGTGTTTGAATGCTTATTGGATAGAACCGGAACCCCACCAAAACCGGACCGGTCTTGCGGTTTGGTTCTGGTTAGGTTTCATTCATACATTGATTAGGTTCTGGTTCTCAATTTTATAGAACCGTTTGAAATGGTCCGGTTATTGGTTTTTTAGAGAACCGGACCAATCCGGACCGTGTACACCCCTATTGCCCAACTAAATTCCTATATATATTGAAGTACCATATTCTTTTTTCCCGACTAGTTCCACCTAGTTACGTTTGCAACTTTTTGGATTTTGTGCTATTGGATTCTCACTTGTCTGTTTTTTTTTTTAATTTTATTCAAAAATGGAGGTATGTGTCCTAAAATCGGTTAGGTTTTCACCCAAAAGAATGCATTTGATTTTTAGGAGATCGAGTTGATTTGAGGATAGAGAGGTTTGTTGGCTTTTGTTGATGGCGCAATGATTTGATTCAATATCTTGTAAAACGTTCCGTAATATAGTTGAGATAGATTAAAGGTGTTGAGCAATGGGCATTATTATGTTGTACTCCGTAACATATACTTTTCTAGTAGTATCGTCGTGGCCTCATAATATGTTACTCCGTATTACAAGAAAAGCTAGCTATTGAGAAGATTTGAAACATTTCAAAACTTTTAGAACTTCTTCCTATAAGTTACTTAACTCAATGAATAAAATCAATTGCAGGTTTCAAGGGCATACACCCAGACCAAAACAATACAAACAAGCAAAGACAGCATACCAAGGACCAAAAATCAAACAACATTAATGCCCCGTTCCACTAACAACTTTTTCCACTTTTTTACTTAAAAAGTGGTTATTTCACAAAATATATTTAGGTAAAAGCATACTTTTCAGATTCATCTCGTCGAGACATAAAAGTTTGACAAAACTAACAAACGTGAAAGAAATTCAAATAAGTACAAAACCATAACTTTAAGAATAAGTTAAGCGGAACAATACCTAAACTAGTGATTATCCAGTTCTCCATGTATGTTGAGAAAGGACAATAAAACCTCATGTGGTACTACTACAGTGGTAGTAATCTAAGAGTACTTGATAAATTTTTTTGCAGTGAACACCCGAGGAGTAATCTGTCAGATTCTCCCGGCCGTTTGGCTAAATAAGCCAAGTGGCTTATTTTTTTGTCTTTATTCAAATTTTTTTCGTATTTGTTAGTTTTTTGTCAATTTTTTGGGGATTATTACTTCTTCATGACCAAAGGAATCTAAAAAGTAAAAAGTTACGATCGAAATCTAATTTTTTTGAATAAGACAAAAAAATTGGCTTATTAGCTTATTTTTGTCTTCATTCAAAAAATTTAGGTTTCGATCGTAATTTTTTACTTTTTAGATTCCTTTCGTCACGACGAAACAATAATTCTCAAAAAATTGACGAAAAACTAACAAATTGGAAAAAAAAATTGAATAAGAACAAAAAATAAGCCATTTGGCTTATTTAGCTGAACGGCATGCCTATTTGATGTCAGATTCAATTTTTGGAACAACCACCTCGGCCCATTGCTTTTATGCTGGAAAATTTGGTCATTTCTCTCAGCACAAAGATGGTATCGAACTAAGTCATACAAGCCAAAGCAACAGGTGACTGACTCCACATCAAATACTAAGATACTCCGAGTCACTGATAATCTGGGACAACAATTTAACGCAACCTTGCTAAAAATTATGTCACAATAAACGACAAGGTAATAAACCTTTTGTATTGCAACAGAAACACAAGACTGACATATTCGTAAAGTTACTAATGCGAATTTCTATACTAGAACACCACGAGATTTCATGTTTTGAAAACTTTACGTGTGGGGGAAAAAACATAGTTTGGGTGTTGTAGGCAGATCCGTGTCTGTCTCTCAGGAACTGCTAGATCACAACCGTTGGAACACCATCAATGTCTGCCTTGGCGAAATCACTAACTTCTGCCTCTCTCTCACACAAAGAACAATATTTTTAGAATGTTGCTATGAGGAACTTGTGAACCGGTGGGACTGATCAATTCATAGCAAGAGATGAGACCCTTGACATGATACAGAATGAATAGGGAGCCATGAATTCGTGAAACTCCCATCGATTTCTACTAAGGGTCATCATTTAGCCCGAAGGCCCGCCCAAAGCCTGCCTGGCCCATCGGGCCTTTACCTGGCCCGTAGTTTGTAATGGACGGGCTGGGGCCTATGAATTTTTATTCGGCCCGGCCCGTGAGCCTGCCAGGTAGCCTGCCCATTAGCCCAAAATCCCACAAAAATCCTTTCTTTTTTCCCTTGCCCAAGGAAATTCAAGCCCGCCCGTTAGCCCGGTTTTTGGCCCGCTAGCCCGTCAATTGGGCTAGCCCGTGGGCCGGGCTTAGGCTTCAATTGATCGTAGGTAGCCCGACCCGCAAAAAAGTAAAAGCCCGGTCGGCCCCGCCTGTGGGCGGGCTTGGGTAGTAACTTGACGGCCCGGCCTGGCCCGATGATGACCCTTAATTTCTGCCAATACCTCTCTGAACATGGTGTATTAAGTAGCTGCACAAATAACGACACTGTCCAGATTCGTTGAACCAAACGGGGGCCTTTCAGTTGCCTCCTAAAACCCTCCGTCTGCCCCAATTTCATTCATCAAAATCTGGAAAATTTCCAACAGAACACAATTTAAGATCAAACAGGGAACTAAAGAGGTCTTGAACAATAGTGGAGTGCAAAAGGATGCTTCTGGATATAGTGGAGTTTTAGCAAAAACGAGTCCTATAGTTATCACACGTATCACCCTGAAGCAATCACCGTAATTAAGAAAAAAATATGGATTTAGTAAATCAAAACCGAAGACCAAATATCATGATCCACGCCTACAATGACGTAGGTAGGAGTAGGACCACATGTAAAGATTTGGCCTGAACCACATAGTCAAATGACAATAATTCAGGATAATATGGCATACCTAACAAATATTGTATATTTGTATCATAAGGCAAACACATCATGTCTGAAAAACTTAGAGATAAGGGCGAGTTGTGTCATGCGCCGTAGCAGAGCATGGATTTTGTTATATAATTACTAGGTTTTCGCCGTCGTGCAAGCACGGAGATTTCGTGCCCGTGGCATCTGTGTTACGGCAAATTTGGACCGAATAAATATTTATAAACAAATGTGGCAACATAAATCATTGAATAGCAAATTTGGAAAATCCACAAATAGCGCAAACAACATATATCAAGATTTCACTGTACCCAGATATAAGTATAATTGATAAGAAAATCTGCGAGCTTATGCTAAACCAATATACTGCGGGAGTGATTTATGCAAAGACAATATCCAAGCCAAATGCATGCGATAAGAAGAGGAGATTCAGAGGCATAACTTTTCTGATAGCTTAAATTTAAACCATAACTGAATACAATAAACCATGTGTTCAAGTCCATGAACGTCCACAAAACTGACAAACAAGGCTGCCGACATAGATCAGTTAGCATCATTAGCAGTACTGCAAAACATGCAAGTAGCAAGCCAGCAAAAGAACAACAGCATTGTTTTTTTGACAAAGTTCTTCCTAAATTACTTGGAAATTGCCGTAACACATGAGCAAAAACAAGGAACTCAAAACCATGCATAGATTCTTTCACTCTTGTCTTCCCAATCAAACATGATTACTCTTACTTCATAATCGGCAAGCATCATAATCAAAACATAATTTGTCCATCTCAGGCTTAGGAGTTGAATGAATTCTTGAAAGATAGGACACGTCAATGGTATCTCATTGCAACCTATGGTCCAGGTTTGCCTTCCCATTCTGATCAAAATATTGTCCAAATTTAAATCATTAATAATTGGATGGAGCCTCCTTCGAAATTCCTATACAAGACAAAGGAGATATTAATTAAGCGCGATGACAAATAATGCTGAAGAACTAAACACTGCTATGCAAACCACATAAATTAAGCAGTTACTTGGATTTGTACCTCAGTGGCAAACCTGTCTGTTCCATACATATATGCAAATCTAACTACACAAATCTGGCGCTGAAGTGTTGAAGGGAAGCATGCACTTTGCAGATCATCTAATAATTACCAGAATCCAAATATGCAACAAATGAAAGCACATTTCAGTTAGTCTAGAAATCTATGTTGAAACAATCACGCAAATAATTTATGGTCATCAGGTTATAGCTTCTCGATCGTACAATTCTTGCCAATATGGATTTAGTCCTTCAGACCAATCATATTTTAACTCAAAATCATTCTGATTTAGGATTATGGCATCAAAAATCCACCTTCGTTCACAGCATAAAATAACTTTGTACCCATTCCTAAGGTTATGAGCTGCACAGAATTCACTCCACCCAAATGACATGACATTATTAACAACACGAGTTGGCCAAGACTTTGAACCATGTTTCAATAAAATCCAAATCGTGGTTATAGTACCCTGTGTAAATCGTGTCAACCCCGATGGCAAAGTCCACATAACAAAAGCAACACAACTCATATGTAAAAACTAACATCGAAGACTATAAAGAACATATGAGGTTCCTGGAACACATCTGAGCCAAATACCAGCAATGACCAACGCCTACAAGCACAATTTAAATTCAACATGACGATATCATAAAACCATACGATTGACTGCCAAAGCAGGTTCTTGGAAGCATGGAATTAAAGCATAATAATTTGGAACATGAATTTTGAGCCAGCCTAACACAAAATGCATACCACCCGTACAGCTGTACATAAAGGAATTATGAACAATAGGATTAAGCCAAACTGCCAGATTGTCTTTCGATTCCCACTCCAACTCACCACCTAACATCAAATGAGGAGCATAGCGCTCCATGAATGTGCCGTGAGGTTTGAAAACCATTCTACCATCTTCTCGCAGGTACGATACAGTAGCAATTTCCTTTTGGGTCTGAGTCGTAAGCAAATAATAATAGCCACCAACATCACGTGCCTCAGTCGGATGGTTCTCAAAAGTCCACCGGGCAAAAGGACGTGTCAAAACCATAGTGCTGGGAAACGCAACGCAAGTTAATCGACAATAACATTTTTGACAGAAAATAGTTCTTTCTGTTTGATTTTAGTGGTAACGTAATTAGAGAGGAAAAACCACTTAGGGTTATTTTTTCATTCAACGTGGAAATATATACAAGCTATACAATAATTGCACTATGGTCCTAAATACTTGAACTAATTACATGATAAGACACACAATTATATCTAACACTCCCCCTCAAGTTGGTGCGAAGATATCAATCAAGCCCAACTTGAACACAATAGGATGAAAACTCTTGCTACCAGCCCTTTTGTGAATATATCAGCTAATTGATCTCCAAATCTCACAAACGGCATACATATCAAACCCTCGTTCAATTTTTCCTTGATAAAGTGTCGATCAATCTCTATATGCTTCGTTCTGTCATGCTGAACGGGATTATGAGCAATGTTGATGGCAGCTTTATTGTCGCAGTAGAGTTTCATTGGAATACTGTCAGCAAACCCCAAATCATGTAACAAAGTTTGGAGCCACAAGAGCTCGCAAACCCCATGAGCCATAGCTCTATATTCAGCCTTTGCGCTAGATCTGGCGACTACTGATTGCTTCTTACTTCGCCAGGTAATCAGATTACCCCCAAGGAAAGTGCAATAGCCAGAAGTAGAACGTCTATCATCCACAGAACCAGCCCAGTCAGCATCGGTGAATGCCTCCAATCGCAAATGGCCATGATTAGAGAACAAAATTCCTTTTCCTGGAGCTGATTTCAGATACCTCAGAATACGATAAACTGCATCTAGATGTGACGTACGAGGATCATGCATGAACTGACTAACAACACCCACTGCATAAGTAACATCTGGTTGAGTGTGGGTTAAGTATATTAGTCGACCCACAAGTCGTTGATACATCTCTTTATCAGTACGCTCCCCCACATCTCCACTAAGATGATGATTTGCCTCAATAGGAGAATCTGCAGGTCTCCAACCCAACATACCTGTTTCTTCTAAAAGATCAAGTATATACTTACGTTGGGAAATAAAGATACCTCTATCAGACCTTGCTATTTCCATTCCAAGGAAGTATCTCAATGATCCCAAGTCCTTAATCTCGAACTCTTGAGCTAGACAAGACTTAAGATTATGAATCTCACTCACATCATTGCCTGTCATTATTATATCATCAACATAAACAATAAGAACAACAATCTTTTCATTACTTCGCTTGATGAACATCGTATGATCTGCATAGCTCTGCTTGTAATCAAAACTCAACATAGCCTTAGAAAACCTGCCAAACCAAGCTCTAGGTGATTGCTTTAGCCCATAAAGTGCCTTCTTCAATCTACATACCTTTCCCTCACTTGTAGGAGAAGAAAAACCCGGTGGAATATCCATATAAACTTCTTCCTCTAAATCACCATGGAGGAATGCATTTTTCACATCAAACTGTTGAAGAGGTCAATTCAAATGGGCAGCACAAGAGAGGAGAGCTCGCACAGAGTTCATCTTCGCTACCGAAGCAAACGTCTCCTCATAGTCAATACCATAAGTTTGAGTAAAACCTCTGGCAACGAGCCTTGCCTTGTATCTCTCAACTGTACTATCAACTTTTTGCTTAACAGTGAATACCCACTTGCAGCCCACTGGCTTCTTTCCTTCTGGAAGTGACACTAGATCCCAGGTGTCATTCTTTTTCAAAACTGTCATCTCTTCTACCATAGCTCCTTTCCACTTAGGTATCCTGAATGCATCCTGCCACTTCTGTGGAATAGATATAGAAGAAAAAGAAGAGACAAATGCATGGTACGAAGGAGACAAACGGTCATAAGAAACAAACTATGAGATAGGATGTTGAGTACAAGATCTAACACCCTTTCGAATAGCAATAGGAAGATTTTTAGGATCCATAAGAGGAGGTTCAATAAGAGAAGAATCATTACCAGAAGAGTCAGCGGAGGAGTCTAGAACTGGAGTAAGTGATTGTGATTGACAAGGTGGTAACGCACATGAAGACTTTCCACGTTTCTGTCTAGCATACCTTTGTAAGTCAGCTCCCTGCAATCGTGCACGTGCAGGCAATTGTTGCTCAATGTCACCACCAATATCATGTATTTCCCTTTCGACAGATACTGGTTCCACTCCAGTTTTTTCCTTCTCCCCCTCACTATGGTTATAGAAAGTAAACATCTCTTCTTCCGGCTGATGCTCCCCCGAAGAGATGGTTTGGAGGGAGGATAAAAAACCTCTGTTTCCCAAAAGGTAACATCCATAGAGACAAACATTTTCCTAGAATAAGGATCATAACACTTATAGCCTTTCTGGGTAGGAGAGTACCCAACAAAAATACAATTATGGGCTTTATGTCCATAAGTGTCTTAAGTTCAGTAACAATAGTAGGCTCAGTAACAGGACCTTCGATAAACTCAGACATCCCCTTAGCCTCAATAGCTAAAGTAAAAGTTCGAGACCAAAGTAAATAATTTGTGCCATCAAATTTGATGGGACAAATATCTAATGGAGAGTTATCTAGAGTCACAACCTTACTCACTCCACCCGTTTCCACAACCTGAGCATCTTTATCTTTTGAATCCTTCGACATAGTTATTCAATAAAAAAATAGCAATTAATGCACTGTCCTGATAAAAAAAACAGGAGAAAAATAATGTGTTGTCCACTGACTCACAACCCAAGGCTCTGTTTATAAGTAGACAATTGTTTAAGAAACCTTAGTTAATTGCTATACCAGAGCAAAAACAGATCTCATCGACTGATTCATAACCCAATACCAGAAGAGGAAACGACCGGCGAGAGAAAAAGCGACGACAACAGCAACAGATCTGACTGGAGAGAGAAGAAACGACGCCGACAGCAAGAAGTCTGTTCAACGGCGACAATAACCGACGCAAAGATGTTGGTGACGAGCCTGAGGAGCAACGACGACCAGAAATCTGATCGACGGCAACCAAATAATAGTGATGACAGCAAGAAACAGATCGACGATCGTGATCTGGGTAATATAGGCCGACCAAAAAAAAACCCCAAGACCTGGGCGATCGTGATCGATAGATCGACGGCAATCCTCAGCGGGTTGACGGCGGCGGATTGGTGGATCGTGGCCAGTAGCAGCAGTGGTGAGCTTGTTTGATCGAAAGCTTTGATACCATGTTTGATTTTAGTGGTAACGTAATTAGAGAGGGAAAACCACTTCGGGTTATTTTTTCATTCAACGTGGAAATATATACAAGCTATACAATAATTGCAATATGGTCCTAAATACTTAAACTAATTACATGATAAGACACACAATTATATCTAACACTTTCAATTCCCAAAAAGGAAATTATATAACTGATACAATTGATAAGGGAACACACAAGCATACATAATGTGGACAAGCATTATCAAGACTCCAGGCATGCAAAATCACAATGAAGTGTTGATAAGCAAACCTTACTAAGAACCCCCTTCATTTTTTGGCTCGATCAACTTTTACTTGAGATTCCTAAGGTCAATCTGAGGTCAAAACCAAACGCTAGGCTTAATATTGAACCAACGGTAATGAGGTATAGATATCACCCCAGGAACCATATAATCAAGTACAATACGTGTTAAACCGGAGATTTCCCAAAATGAAAAATACGTTAGTCAGACAACTATCAATCTAAAGTCTCTTAACTGTAGCCTTAGCTACACTGGAAAACTCATGGCGACAATTATTCAAGCAGAACACAGTTAATCAGATATTCCGTTCTTACGCAAAAAGTACATATCCAGCATCTGTTTCGTTCGTTAAATGTGATGAAATGAGCATGAGATCGCATTCAAACAATTCACAGCAAAGAATGCACATCTTCAAGTTTCATCACTACCATCCAACAAGTACGCATTTTCCTATCTATCTAGGGCAAAAACACCAAAGTTTGAAACTCAGCCAATATAATGCAAGAACGAATCGAACCCAGAATTAGTTGAAAACCTAAAAGCTCAAATAGGCAGATCGAACCTGTCAATCTGTTACATAGGGGGACAGAGACGTTGCACGGAAAAGGAAAACTCTGGTGACCACGAGAGATAAGCGATGGTACCGAAGACATAGCACAAACGGGGAATTTTCCATGCACCCAAATCCGATTACCCGAAGCTCTCAGAACCACACCATGATCGCGAACAACACCAGCTCAATCGCAAGCAGGAGAGAGGAAGACAGAGGGCAAATCCCAGATCGTTAGAGAGCACCAACCCTAGATCGTTTCCAGTTTACAAAGGGCAGAGCGAAACACGTGGTATCCATCCAGAACACAGCGGGAATCCTGCGGCTCAGATAGCGACAACATTCAGAACCACGGTTTTACGAAAACACCCCCAATTGATAGCCTGGAGCCCATCCAATCCGGGGGCTTAATTGGAAAAATTGGACCAAAAGTTCCCAACCCTTTTAACGTTCTTTTATTAACAGGTTAGATATCATCTTTTTGCACTAGTACGATTTCTGTTATGCACACCATTACCATAATAACAATATCCTTGACTAATTCAAAGCCTTAATCATATTAGCAGGCAGAATTAATTAAAATTCATTAGAATCCATTTATTGGTTTCAATAATTTTCTTTAGGTTTGATTAATTTCTTCCCAAATTATCAAATCTTTTGGTTTTTGAACTCTGTGTTCATTTGTTTCTATATGCATTGCAAACACAAGTTGATGACCAAAAATTGCATAAACATAACGATGAAAGAAAAACATCAAAATCTGATTATAAAAGTTAAGAAGCACAGACACGGCTACGGGATACGGACACGACACGTAAACGCAAACACGTCATTTCTCCAAAAATTAGGACACGGACATGTCGGGGAACACTTCAAATGTAAAGTGTATTTGTATTATAGAGGTAAGTCATGATTTCATATAAACTTGGAGACATTTTAACGTGCCTTTAGCATGTTACAAGAGTGTTGCCGACATGTTCTAGAGTATCCATAATGTGTCAAAGTAAAAGATATATAACAAAAATATTGAAAAAGTATTTAGGCATGTCCAAAACGTGTCCGAGGAGTGTTGTGTCGTGTCCGTGACTGACACGGATAAGTGAGGCCGGTAGATGTGTCTGTACTTCTTGGATAAAAGTTTTCAACGATAAATACCCCACTTGGGAATTCCTTTTCATTCTTGTCTTGTCTGGAACTCAAAACTCTTCCTCACACAAGGGGTCCGCAGTTCATCCAAGAAACTACAAAAGCAGAGGCAAGAAGAAAACCAGTCAAGCAGAAGATATCTGTCTGGAAGCTTCCTCTTGTTCAGTCGCTTTCCCTTGCTTGCCTGCCTTGGGAGATGACTTGATTAGATCAACTTCCTATGAACGTGCAATTGACAGAGTGAAGGCTGACTGCAACTCAGGGGCCATACAATCAAGGGGGTAAGTGCTGATATAACGATATTCCTGATTCGTCAAGTCTTCTATCACAAGCTCAGCTGGGATCCAAAGTCTGTCACTTGTTCTTAAAGTGAGGACTTGTCCCTCGGATTTCCTATCCTTTCTTTGAGGGATTGCCATAGTATTTTGGTTTGAAGCATGCTAGTCATACTTCAAATATGCAGAGAGGAAAAGAATTTGAAGGGTTGGATAGTGCGTTATGCTGCAGTACTAAAACCCTACATCGAACATCTTACCAAATGAAAAGAGCTAAAGACATCTGTAGATTGAACAGGGCTTCGACATGACAAGTTCATCGTACATGTACAAGTGTATAAAAAGATGTAACATATTAATCATCTATGTCCACTTTTACTACTTGCAACTATTTCTACTTCTAACCACTGGCACAAAGCAGTATTGCACAATGCTAACAATTCTTATATCATACTAAAAAAAATGACATCCAAATCTAGCCTTTTAAGCTTTGTAGGTGGGAACCAAATCTTGTGTGTATTTTGCAAAATATAGAAGTGGAACTGATAAATTCATAAAATTGAGTTTGAATCATGATTTTACCTGTCCTTCCTCTTCTTGTTCCGTTCCATTCTAGACACTGTATCATTTGTTTTCATAAGTACCGGATCATTTGGTTTATTGAGTAAGATAAGGTTCTCCTCGTAAGTACAACATGAAAATTGATACCAAGAGTTCCCAACTTCTTGATTTCTTTATTCAAAGGGTCATATGAAGAAAGCTCCCAATGGTTCCAATTTTGTAGTGCGTTTCCCACCAATAGTATATGACCATTCTTCCGGATACCTACTACCCTTATGATTCCTCCTGTTAGATCAACTTGGGCATACTTATACCAAGAGTCAACTATGCCATACTCTTTCATTATCCAAATAGAACAAAACTTATTTGCACGATCAGATTCATCGGTGCATAAAAGAGAAAGCAATCCCCTGAATACTGTTGTTCTAATTTTGCACCTCACATTGGTGAGATCATTTGGCAACGATATTGTTTTAAACACCTCGTCGCCCAAATCAAAGGAACAAATCAATCTAGCACCCGAATTCCCTCCACGCTGTGCCACAAAATGAATAGCCCCTTCTAAGCAAGCGGAAGGGCATCTCGAGTACACTAGTCGACATCCCAGAGGAAAAGAGTTGCGCGCTCCACTACTTTCATTCCACGAACCTAAATTAAGGGAGTAAACCTCAATGAGGGGCACCTCTTCGGACTGGGTACCTCCACAAAGGCTTACTATTCTAACCACCTTATAATCAGTACTCTGCGAATCAAATCCAAACCCAAGGTAATCCAAAAAGAGGCCATGCGTGTTTGTTGTAATGCCAGGCTTGGGAAGGCTTATGGACCTTCTAATGGACGGGTTCCAAAGGAAACTTTTACCTCGCTCGAAAAAGAAGAACAAGCCTTTCACATAACCCAGTAAAGAGTAATAGTGAAGGCCACGGTTGTTGAGTGGGAATGGGACTTCTAGACACTCATCAAATGTGTTAGTATCTTCTTCCCCGATATCAATAAATAGTTTGTAGTGCTCTAATCCGGTAGGAGGAGTAGTAGTAGTAGTAACAATGAATTGCCTGACAATTACGAGTAGGAGGTTATGGTAGCTGTTTTTAGGGCTCGTGGGTGATTGATTGAGGTGGGAAGTGATGAAATTAGGGCTGGCAATCAAAGAATCCCAGAGCTTGGAAACAGACCTGAATCGGATTAGGGATTTGGTTGGGAGTCGGGATAGGATACCCACCACGATCTCTTCAGGGATGAAGTCGGACATGGCTCTCTGTTTCTTCTTCCTCGGAATTCTTTTCTTCTAGGTATTTTCTGTTCTGTTTGATTTTGGAAATACGTATGAAACACAATGGAAAGAAAAGAAAATTTAGGAAAAGAGAGAAGAAAATAAAAATTTTAAATTTAATGAATAGTAAATCTTTCCCTATCATGTTATTTTCCTTTCCTTAAACGAAGTCTAAAACTTAGGCTGCGTTTCCATGAACTTAATTTAAATTTAAAAATTTTGTTTTTATTTGAATTTTTTTGCATTTGTTAATTTTGCGTCAAATTTTTATAGGTTATTAATTCGTTTGGATGAGAGGAATCAGAAAAGTAATTTTTTTTTTACTTTTATTCAAGTATTTTGATAAATAATTACTTTTTAGCAAAAAAAAAAAGAAGACTATTACACAAATATCGTTTGGTCCTATAAAAAAAGAGACTCTTTACTTTTTGAGAAATAAATAAATACTTTTTTTACTTCTACTTTACTTTTTGAGAAATAAATAATACTATTTACTTTTTGAGAAATAAATAAGACTATTTACTTACTTTTTAAGAAATAAATAGTCTTATTTATTTACTTTACTTTTTGAGAAATAAATAAGACTATTTACTTTTACTTTACTTTTTGAGAAATAAATAAATAAGACTATTTACTTCTTCTTTTTTACTTTTTTTTACTTTTTGAAATTTTTTTTTTTTTTTGTACTTTTACCCAAGTATCGTTTGTTCCTATCAAATAACGTTGCACCTTGTACGACTTAGTATTACACTTTTCCTATGAAATAGATTGCTCCAAAGGAGGACAAATTGGGTGGCATTGTGATGTCTAAGGCATTGTGATGTCTAACTCATACTTTATGTAGCGGAGAAAACGAAAACATTGTTCCATGAAGGTAACATTGCTGCACCTTTCCTTAAGAATATTGCATTGTTAATGAAATAAAATCGAAACGAGCACATAATTTTAGTCGAGGTTGATGTTGAGATAATGCAGGGACAAAAAAATCCTTCCCATTTCACATCTTACATATTTCAAAATACCCCACTTTCACGAAAAAAATCTTCAATGCAACAGTTATTTATAACACTCTCTCACATGATATGGGTTATTTGCATATATAGATTCCACACTATGTAAAAAAGGCGTTACATATAACCATTGCATTGAAAATTTCCTCGTGTTACACTTCCAACTCTTAGGTCAGAAGACAAGGTAATAAACTTTTTGAAAATTATATCATAATAAGCGAAGACAAGGTAATAAACTTTTTGTAGAAAATTTCCTCTATATCAAGCGTAAAATTTCATTTCTTTTACTTACACATATGCTTTTACAACTATACTCACATTCATATTAGAACCCACACACACTTTATGTGTAGGATCCACGTACAAATAAATATGAGTGTGTGTAGAGTGGTTCATGTGGTTATGGTTTTTTCCTTAAAATTTTACTCCGTCCATGAAAACTAATGCTCCGTTTGAAATTTAGGAAAAGTGAAGGAAAAGAAAGGAATGTTAAAAGAGAAGAGAAAACAACAAATTTCTAGAATTGTGAATAGTGCCATTTCCTCCATTTTCTTTTCTTTTCTCTCACTTACCTTAAGTTCCAATCAGAACATAGTAGTAGAGCACGTATTGAGCTGGAGTAGAAGCTAGAGAACCTTCTAAAGTTCCTTTTATACCCCATAATCAAATTCAGAGGCTTAAAAAAAGCTAGGATGGTGTTCTTTTTTTTGTTAAAAAAAAAGGATCATCTTGGTGGTCCTGAATGTATATATTTGGAGACTACACCCCATTTTGAAGACCAAAATCTCTAAAAAGAACGCGCACCAGCTGGCATGCCACGTCAGCATCCTGGGTTGGAGCATGGGTCGAGTTCCTGGTCCGTAGACTTATTGAAAGAACAAAGAGTCCCTCCAAAATTCTCTCATAAAGTGAAAAAAAAAAAAGTAAAAATTATAAAATTTCTTCTTAATATGTCACATCAATTCTCTATTTTGAAGAAATAGAAATACTCCTAGATTGGATATGCTTTTAGTAATAATAACATTTTAGTCCCCCCTTTTATTTTATTTTTGGTAAATATTCGACTGGTTTCATTTCTTAAAAGACATCTAAAAACTATTGATTACATTATCACCAGACTACACATGATGAAATGCGTTTAGAATAAAATTCAACATTTAGTTACAATCAAATTCACCAGCGCCAATGACACTCCAGAAACAATAAAAATTAAAATTAAAATTAAAAAACAAATGGACAAAAACCAATTGCCATCAACATCTTGTTCACATGTAGTAATCCCCAAGCAAATTCTCGTTTAGTTAACCAAAAAAAAAAACAAGTTCCTAAAATATGATATAGAAACTAAAACAAGTTTCCAATAAGCATAAACCCACCCAAAGTAAGTTCCAAAATAAGTCTCTTGTTGAGAAATCGGCCAAACCAACAAATACACAATACACAAAAAACAATCAAGAAAAAGAAACAAAGTGTGCCTGCTTGTATCTTGAAGTTGACGCTTTTCTTGTGTCACTCTACCAGAGTTTTCCACTTCACAAAAGGCACGAGATGTGCTACCAATTCCTGTGTCCACGGTCGCCTCCGAATCCGCTTTTAGCACGGACGGACGCGTCATTGATCCTTATCGAAGTTTTCTCTCTCCGAAGACCGTGGAAGCACTAATTTGCATACAACAATGGATTAGCAAACCAACCAAGATCAATATAAGAAAACAACTTGATGAATTGGAGGGATTAGATTCGGGTACTACTCTTACTTTTAGTTTTTATTGACAAGTATTTTATGGTCCCTTAATATGTTTTATGTTGAATGTCTTACTTGTATGTTTTCTTTATGTTTTTAGTTGTCTTGGAATCAAGTGATAAGGACTAAGGGGTTAGTGCTTGAATTGAGAAGTTCTATCATGGGTACACAAATATAATTGTTTTGTCCGTCTACAAATTTTTGTTTTAATTTATCGGCCTGGTTGATTTTGAACTACCTTAATATCTTTCTTATGTTTTCCTTCACAGGGTATGGGTCGATGTGTTGAGGTGGTGATGGCGAAATCTATTGAATTGGTGATGTTTTGGTAGTGAACTTGAAATGTTTTGTAAACTTTTAATGTTAATTTGGTGTTGCAATTTGTAATTAAACTAATGTGGTGAAGGGTGACTGTGACTGTGTTAGCATGAAACAGGTGGTGGTGGGTGGTGAATCTGGACTGTGTATCTGTGTTAATTTGGTGAATCTGGAACAAGTGGTGATTGTGAATGTTTTTTTTCTATCGGCATTTTGTGAATATGGGACAGGTGGACTGTTTGCTTTGGTGAATTTGGAGGTGGTGAACTGGTGATTGTGAATGTTTTTTTTTATCGGCGTTTTGTGAATCTGGAACATGTGGACCGTTTGCTTTGGAAAAAAAATGGCCCAAAACTTGGTGAAAAAAATGCCAAAAAATGGCCCATATAAAAATAGCTGAAAATGGCCCCTTATAAAAATGGGCCAGAAATGGCTAGAAATGACCTAAATAAGGGTGGAAAAATGGCCCAATAGTCAGTCAGTAACTTAGGTTTCGAAAATGGGCCCAAACGGCCCAAAAGACCAATTTTGGGGTGGACCGAAATCTCCGAACTCACTCCGAACGGTACCAAACCGAAATTAATTCCGGTCGGGATCGGTCCCGGACTTATATACCCCGAACCCGATCGGTTTCCGGCAAATTCACCTCAAACCAAACCGACCAAATAACACCCCTATTATTTTCTACGAAAAATATGTATTTCAGTGTGTGGTGAGACTATGTGAACTGTATATTTTTCAATTCACATAGAAAGTCCACATAGACACAATTTTCATAATCAACTGTGTGGATTGATGAAGGTTCATTTCAGACCGCACGCTCACAACATCCGGTTTTTGGCGGTTTTGCACTAGGAGAACAAGAAGATCTGAGATTGTTTGATTAACGTCGTTGATTTGCAGTCGAGATAATCCTGGTAAATGGTTGGAATTTTCTGTTCATTTGTATGTGGTGCTGTTTGACTGTGTAACTTTGATCTCCTTGGGAAAATCATTAAATAGTTGACCAGAGAATGGAAAATACTCCAAAAAATAGGATAACTGTGCGGATTGATGATGGGTTCCGACCGATGGACGGCAGTTGAGATCGATTGACACAACGGGACTTGGGGGCTGCTGTCTCTTCAAGGGACAGTAGCGTGCTGTCCCGGCACCGGAGGTCCCGTTCCGGTTTTGGTCCGACGATCTGAAACGTTCGCTTCGTAGAGCTCGTCGAGTTGAACAAGTATGCAAAAAATCAGTTTGATCGGATATCTTTAAGTGTCTGATCGGAACACATATAACTTGCCAATAATAGGTTCCAATATATTTGATCCAATGTTTCGGATCCATTCTTTTCAAAAGAAAAACGTTTCGATTAGGCACTAAATGATATCCGATTGAGCTGATTTTTTTACAAATTTGTTCAACTTGATGAGCTCTACAAAGTGAACGTTTCCGATTATCGAAGCGAGGCCGGAGCGGGGCCCCCTCGTCCGGGACAGCACGCTGCTTTTTCTGTCCCTTGAAGGGACAGCAGCCCCCCAACTGCCGACACAACAGTGGTGATTTATGTCGCTTGGAGAGAGGCTATCGGTTGAACACAATAATTTTCATTTGCACTTCACAATTTGTTGGTAGATATTGAACATTCAGATCTGTAAGTTGCAAATCAAAGAGGAGAAACAATTTGGTGTCGAACTAGAGAAGGCGAAACCTCATAAGCAAGACAAAAACAACTCAAATTTGAATATTTATAACTATATTTGATTTTGATTATTTTTTTTGTTTTTGTTCAATTTTAGTTCGTGTGAGTATGTTCTATAAGAATTGTATTTTCGATGAGAATTATTCATTGTTCATGAGAGCTATCTATGAAAATTGTGTATTTTCTATGAAAACTGTGTATTTTTCTATGAGAATTATGTATTTTTCATGAGAACTGTGTATTGTCATGAGAATGTGTACTTTAGTGTATGGTGAAACTATGTCAACTATGTATTTTCTATGAGAATTGTGCTCATAGACACAGTTCTCATAGACAGTTCTCACACAGTTATTATAGAGAGAGTTCTTATAGACACAGTTTTCATAGACAGTTCTCATAACCAATCTCATATACAATTCTCATAAAAACAATTCTCATAGATAGTTTTCATAGAAATAGTTATCATAAAGACAGCTATCATAAAAATAGTTCTCATAAACATTCTCATAGAAACAATTTTTATAGAGAGTTCTCATAGCAAAGCGTATTTTTTAAATCTTACATAATTTCATATTCAATATAGATCTTGTTCAGTAGATATCGTTGAGCAGGTTTCAAAAATGCAATTTTTTTAAAAAATGAATATCTACAAAAGAAGATATGACTTTTTAAAATTTACACAATGTTTTAATGGTGCACCAATGCTCCATGAGCATTGGACAATTTTCCTATACTAGATGCTCTCTAGCTTCATGCGCTGATGCTCATGAGGAAGGCAGAGGCATGGTTGGGGAAAAAATGCAAATAGTTGTGCAGGACTATTTGAAGACCGAACCTAAAAAACGGGGCCTATCTCTAAAAACCCCTACTTTATTTGCATAAAAAATTGTATACTTTGATTCATAGTTTTTCGAAAGTCTTTACAAGCTGAAGTGATTGAGATCGTTAAATTAAGACAAAAGAAAAAGGAAAAATCCTTGTCTAAAAGTCCCTTAAAAGCAAGCAAATGATTTTAGTCTTTTCAGATAGAGCGAATACTTTATTACCTCAATCAAACAAATTACTGAAAGTCTATAAATATTCAATCAGTTGTCTACAATTAAATATGGATCATCAACATACGAAAGGATTATTAAAACGTAAAACTTGGCTCAATAGCGAAAAAAATAGAGTAAATTACAGTAAACCCCCCTCAACTAATCCGAATTTTCACTTAACTCCTCCGACTACAAAATCCAACAGTGTGCACCCTCTAACTATCCAGAATTGAAACTTAACCCCCTTTTGTTAGGTCTCCGTAGGAAAAATGCACCGACGGCCGTCTCCGGCCACCGGGCGGCCGATCCGAGCCGTGCAAAAATTTTAAAAAAAAAAACCGAGTGGGCTAACGCGGGAATCAACGGCATCCGACGTGCGTAGGTGCTCGATCCAAACATCCCAAGAATTTAAATGGGGTGTTTAGATCGAGCACTTACGCACATCGGATGCCATTTATTCCCGCGATAGCCCACTCGGTTTTTTTTTTAAATTTTTGGACGGCTCGGATCGGCCGCCCGGTGGCCGGAGACGGCCGTCGGTGCATTTTTCCTAAGGAGACCTAACAAAAGGGGGTTAAGTGTCAATTCTGGATAGTTAGAGGGTGACACTGTTGGGTTTTGTAGTCGGAGGGGGTTAAGTGAAAATTTGAGTTAGTTGAGGGGGGTTTACTGTAATTTACTCAAAAAAATATTAGAATATGCGCCCAATTTGGAGATCCCGGACATGCATGGAGGAGTAGAATTGTAAGAATGAAAAAAAGAGAAATTAAGTGAATATAAAGCAAAAATAATGAGAAAGTGCTGGTAAAAGAAAAGAGGTACACAAATAGTAACAGAGAGAATAAGAGGGAAAGAGAAAAGGAAGGGATTTGGACGAGAAGCGCGTGCAGTTTAATTTGAATCGTTCATATTGATAATTAATGATTAAGATCAGTTGATATTTTTACTAGTAAAAAAATATTCTTACCAGTAAAAATATGAAAACAAATCCGGACCGTTAAAAACTTTACCTGACTGTTGCGATTACTTGAGCTGCGCACCTCTACAGTTCAAAACTACACTGACAAGCCTTGTGCAAAGGAAGAAGGCAATATCTTTGCATAAGAGACGGTCAGAAGTCTCCCTTTGGACCAAAAGTTTATGGCCATGTGTTCAATTTTTTGCCAATAGTTTTACTCTTGAACCAATGGTTATTACAGGTCGTTCAAAATTTAAATAAAAACAGCCAAAAAATTATGCTGTATAAGTTAATCACTAGCTAAATATTCCTATCATTAATACCCTTGCTTGTATATGCCGCCGCCTTAGACGTGAGTTACGTCACCTTCACTAATTGCTTAGTATGAATCAACTTGTGATGCTTGTAGGAGTATTAGGTTGAGTCACTTTTTTCAATAAGGTCACAGTCCTTTCCACAAGAGGGTGGCTTGGGACCCCCCTTGGTCCCCTACTCCTTTGTCTTGCACCAATTTTCTGGGTAGGGTTGTTGAAATAAGACAGATAAACCCAAAGTTCCTCTTTATTGAGTTTTCTGAAAGTTTCTTTTTGGTTTGGCTTGTTTCATCGCGCTTTTTGCTTTAATCGCGCCTTTTGCTTTAATTTGTTGCCCTCGACGGCAGGCAAAATGACTACTTGCGGAAAAATATTTCCGATATTGACGGACCGACGGCATTGATTGTAGGATTGAGCTTTCAACTGAGAGCTGGCAGCCGTACCTAGTTGTAGGCATAGTAGTTCGGGTGGGGTTGGCATTGGTGGTGATGGTGATGGTGGTGGGATGGCGTGAGAGGACGGTCAATGAGACAATGGAGAGAGAAAAAGAGAGATGATTGTAAGTGCAAGTATTATTACCCTAATGAACTCGTCTTTCACTTGTGAAGCATGTCTTCTATAGGTAAACACACAATTGCCATAGAGGAGAATAATTACACCCCAATGTAACTCTTGCCCTGACAAAAATAGATAAACTTCTCTAAATAATCGTACCTAGTTAGGGTCGGACCAGAAAGGATTAGTAGATAGACAATCTTACCCTGTTATTTATCTGACAAACAGGATAAAGGCACACCAAGGTTCATTTTTGTAAAGTAGGGTTGGGAAGACACAGATAAGTAGAAAATTTATTCTTCTTTTCAACTGTCATCAAGGCATAAAGGGTTGCCTACACACCGAAAAATTATTCCACTATTGGGTACCGCAACTACCGCTTTACAAAGCAACCATGTGGAGGTGCACCAGGAGCACTAAATAATCATATGGCAGAACCGCTTATGTTTCAATGATGTGAAGAAAGAACATATCATATCAGCCTCCTTTCTTTTCTAATTGCCATAAATTATCAAATGATTTAAATGGAACTGGAAAAAACTTGTCGAAGGGACTCTGACCCAAAAACAGGAAAAGAAAAAAAGGCCCTCCTCTTCCTTGGCCCGGGGCAGGAATATCTATCCCGCGGTAGATACACTGTTTTAGTTAACTATAATTTGCAACCTTGGGAACTATACCAAAATCACTTATCTTCAAGCGCCGAAGCGTTTGGCTCCATCTCGCCTAATACTAACAGTTTAAGCCGTTTCATTGGTTGTAAACATGTTCTGTATCTACTGTTTCAAACTTCAGAATAATGCAGATGATAGAAATTTATACTTCATTCACAGAGTAACCATGTTTCAATCAAACTATACCATTTCAGGGCCTCATAACTCAGCCAGTTTAAGCTTAATAGCTCCACCGTTTACTTACATGTCAATGTAGTGAATTTGCAGTCATATGCCTACGTAGTCAACAAAATAAAAGTCTTCATCCTCCAGCATCATTAGCACATCATTTTCTTTTCCCGATTGGAGAACGAAGACCAAATTTACAGCGAGTGGAAAAGAAAAGTACAAACAATTACTGAAATGTATCATCAATAAAACATCATCAAAATCGAATCTAATCTCTGTCCAGAGGCGGGGCACTGAATAATTTTCCCTCCTAGGGTTGGATGTTCTACTGTAGTAATGTTAAACCGGAATAAGGTTCAAGATAAGGCTCTAAACACCAAGCAATCGCATTGCAAACGTGTCCAGTTTCGGCACAAGAGCACGCGGACTATGCATATGCCAGTACACAGACTTGTACACTTATACAGCAACATGAACTTTTGCATGCATTGGATATTATCTCATGGAGATCATCCCTTAATACGTTAACATACTATGCCGCTATTTACGGTATCTGTATTTGTCACACCCATACACAAACAGGATCTTACTTTTCTCCATCTCTTATCCAGCAATGGCCTGTACAAGCCGGTCTCTGAAGGGAACATGTGAGGATATAAAGTAGAAAGAACCAAGACTTGACTCTAGATGGGCCACAATGACCAAGAAGCTTTTTCCATCTTTGGGTCCACAGAAAAAACAACATATCAGTATGGAGAGACAGAGTGGGGAGAGAGGGAGGACACTGAACTTATGGACGAGTACATGACAATATACTGGTGACAATGTTGCATAAGCCACATTTGTCCAGTAGTCAAAAGTAATGTTAAGAACTTTGTGAAACTAATCTGCATGTGATTGTAGGACCATCGACAATTGCGCTGAATGATCGATTATCGTTTTCTTTGGCTACCAATCAAGGGTATACCGTAATAGTAGTAGTTGATGTCTGCTCAATTTTCCAATTGTTTCACATACATTTGAACTCCATAGGAGTGTCACTATTCTCCAATCAAACTAAAGCTCCATTTAAGCTATGCACCTTCTCAAATCGAAAGAAACAGAGCAAGCATGCATTAGCAAAAACCTCAGAAAATCAAACATGTGCACACGTAAGGCACATATTAGCTAACAACTCAAGAGTTCATGATTACCATAAATAGTAGCAGTGTTCTCTTCCAATATCGAAATTAATAATTTAATACTAATATGTCTTGAGGCAAACAGCCGAATGTAATATGCTGAATCGTTCGAGTAAAACAACAAAACATAGAACTGCAAATGCAGATTGGGCTCAAGATCTCTCTCACGATGGTCCAATTGCTGATTCAAGCTACTAATCAAGCAAGGAAGAGGTAAAATAACAGCAGCCTCTATGCACAGAATATGCCAGCGATTTAGAATGTTTCTAATGTTACCCTAGGCAATGCACTAGACGTATGGGGCCCACTAACAAACCAATTTCCATCGTTTAAGGCTAACAACTAAGTTATCAAAAGTTGATAGTCATGCCAGAATTTTTCTCACCAAAGCAATTATCACGCAAGACTTATTCAGAACCGAAGGGAAATTAGTGTATGTTCGTTTGAAAATGATAACCCAGATTTAAATAAGTAAACAAAACCTAGAGCAACAAATACATTATTTATTGACATAATTTATCCTTGATACCTAAATCAGTCAACTCAGCCTTATATAGCAAGGCACCAGGAAACTTCTCACCTTTAAAATCATGAATAACTCATGACATCAATGACACTGATAAAGGGTGACCTTGATTTTCTTGAGAAGCTAATTTGCTAAAACTCAAGGCCTTCGGAGATTTCTTGATTTAACCCCCTTAGGCTATCCACAATGGCATCATAAAAAATAAATAGCCAAAAGTTGCCACATCAAACTTTTGATTATCTATTTAAGAGATTACTAAGGTTAGCAATGTAGAGGTCCATAATGGCAAAATCAAAAATTGGATAACCAAAACTCGCCACATCATCTTTCAAACTACAAAAAATTAAAAACAGCGAACATAGAAAATAGTTTTTCTAAAAAAGTAAAAAAGTTTTGAAACTAATAAAAACTATTTATTAGAAATAGAAAATAGTTTTTGAAGTTTTTTAAAAACAACAGTTTTTGTGTAACTACAGTTTTTGAAATATGAAAAGGTTTTGAAAAAAACAAACAGATTTTCAAAAAAAAAAAAAGAACAGTTTATTTTTTTGGTATAAAATCTCTTTTTAGAAAACAATTAAGAAAACAATTGTTGTGTAATGATGGAAGTATTTAATAAAGAATATGTGAGGTTCACTAAATTTGGTTATAGGCAAAAGGTTGCCAATTTTAGTTATCTAAAGTCCAAAATTTAATTATTTCTAAGGAGATTGCTAAGTTTAATTATATCATTATGAGCCATATTTTGCACAAATCTTGTTAACTTTAGAAACCTATTACTTTTGATTATGTCATTGTGGATAGCCTTAGGCTGTGAGTGGTGGTTAAGGTCAGAATACACTAAAGAGTAAAGAACTATACTATTAATTGTTGAGGTAAGCTCCAAAAACTGAACTGAAAACAAAATCATCCAAAAACCACTTCAACCCACCATCAATAAAATTAACGCTTACATTGGAACAATAAAACACTTATTCAATACACTATATGGTAATCCGTAATCAACTACTAACAATTTAAGAACTTCACTCCTTCAAAGGCTTTTTCCTTGAACGCACTGAAACTGGCGAAATTAGTACCCCTAATTGAGTAATGTCCTAGCTATTGGATAGACAGATCACAAAGCAACCTTCCAACGAGGCCAGAGCAATGTGCCTTTCTTGGTTGCAACAACCAGTGATTAACGTCTTCCTGAATTGGGTTAGGGCCGGGTATGATTAGATTACAGTTGTTCTAGATTTATCGAGCTGAAAAAAACAGGACAGCCATATTACTTTCTAACCAAGCTTGAAAATGCCAACCCGAGAATCAAGTCATTCAACCTAAGCTCAACCCGCTAAACCTACTTAATGCTGTGTTTTTACGGGAATCACACACAATACATACGAGGAAAAAACTCTCTATTTGTATTACTCAACTCAAACACAAATACATGAAAAAAACCGTCAACACTCTGGTTCACTCCGTCACTCTGTTTGCTCCGTTCCACACACCTCGCTCTTATCCTATATGCAGATGTATACAAAGGCCAAGGAAACAAATCAGTAAAGACAACGCGTGAGGTGGGTGAGAAGTGGTTGCAGACACCTAAGAAAATAATCCTCTATATCTCACTCAAACCCACTTGGGAGGAACTTGACTGGCCAAGTCAACACTTTATCCTAGAAATTTATTAACTCAATATCTGAACATAAAACAGCGATAGAACGATCCAAAAAAAAGCTCATTTAGTTGTTTTCAAATTTTACGTAATCCCAGCTATTTACACAGCTTTCATGATCTTCTCTACTGGCTGTAGGAGGATCTGTCAATGAAAAATGCAAACATTCGCAAATAGTAGGTAGTGTTCAGTTACCATTTCATTTTAGTTTTAATTTTATTTTTCAATCATTACTTGCTTCGCTATTACTTCCGTGTAGAAGAATATTGCCCCAAGTGTAGGGCTAATAAGTCGGTTGAAGCATAATAAACCGGAGAAGTCCGGGATCGTACCCAAGGGAATTAGTTCATGGCTTGCCTCGGATTGTTAGATGCAAGTAGGGTTTTCGACTTTTAGCCAGTCAACTTGGTTTTACTTTGAACGGTAGAATTAAAATGGCTAAATTAAGAAAGAATTAACTAGAAAAAGATAGGTTAGGTCTCGGAGTTTCTAACGCCCACGACTCAAGCTAAATCACACGTTTCACCCAATTACTCAATTTAAGATACTTACGCGAAGTTCTTAAACCGGAAAATAAGATGGTTTGAAAATCAAGCTGGCTCTAGAATTCATTTGGCAAACACCTCGAGCGTCAGAGCTCTAAGCATCATGTGTGGTGAGTAGGCGATGCTCCCACCTACACATGATCAAAGAGGTTAACACCTCGGCAATTTGACAAACAAACCCGAACCCCACATTAATTTTCAAACCAAAGTTTAAAACTTTATTAGGTGAAAAATGTAATTTTTGCTTGAGCCATGAGGTGCTAGTCACCCCATGACCTAACCCTTGAAACTACTCACACATATCTAGAGAGATAAGAGCAAGCAAAAATCTACTTAACATAATTGAAATGCAAGACTAGAAGAAAATTAGCTTAAACAATAGATCGGGAGATAAGAAACAACTTTAATTAAAGCGACTGTATCAAAAACTAACTAAATAAGGCAGAAATTAAAGTATTCAAGAGCTGGAAATGAAGAACAAGTAAGAACAATACCCAAAAAACAAATTGAATCTAAGCTCGATCTAAAAAGTTGTACCCCAAAAAACTATTCTAATCGTTTCGGATCCCTTTTTACATCATCCTCGGAATATTCCCTGAATATGCCCCTCTAATGCCCTCGGCATCGCTGGCAACGGACATAAGCTAGGCCACTAAGGGGCTCGGCATCGATGCCAAGCGAAACATCCCATCGCTGCCGAGGGCCTTAAGAAGCTGGGCTGCTAAGCAGCTCGGCATCGATGTCAAAAATGGCATCCCATCGATGCCGAGGCCCATAAGGATCTGTGCCTTGCTTTTGCCCGGGCAGTGCTCGAGCGTCGCCTGCCTTGCCTTGGCGTCGGCTGCTTCTGCCTTGGCCATGCTTCTTCTGCCCGGGCTGAACTTCTCCCTTTGGCTCTGCCTTGGCGTTGCTCAGCTGTCGGTCACGCCTTAGCCTTGGCCTCGCCTTGCTCAGCCTTGACGTCGGGTAACTTTTGCCTGAGATGCGCCTTGGCCGTCGGGCAATTCCAGGCCATGACATGCCTTAAGCTTTTAAAGCTCCTTATTGAGTGATTTACCTACAAAACAAACCAAACAACTCTACGAAACAACTAAGTTAAAAACAATTAATTAAAGAGTAAATTAAACTAAACCTAGACACTAGCGCACCCTTACATTACATTTCTGGGTGCTTATCATTACTCTACTTCTTTCTCCAATCATTACCCTATTTTTTCAATTATTACTTTCTCATCTCTCTCTATCTCTCTCCAATCATTACTCCTCTCTTCAATCATTACCCTATTTCTCTCTCCACCCACTACCAAAACTAAACTAAACTAAACTCCCAACCAAACAAAGCAACAGTAGTATTTCTCCTCGATAGGAACTTAACCTGCTTCAGCAAAGGCAACCCGTGTACCAAATGGATTTCTTGGACTTTCTTAACCAAATAGACATTTTCTCATGAGTAATCTTAACCAAGCTTACTGCAACTCATTTTCAGAAGCTGGTGAAGCACGTCTCATGATTGAGTCATTTGAACAAATCAACTATCCAAACTAATGCAAGCATCGGAACTCCGGGTTATAATTGACACACGGCATCTAACCAGCCGCCCCCAGGAAGTTCGTAAAAAGTGAAAAATAGAAGCTTTCGATGCCAACAGAGGAAAATCTTTGAGGGATATAAACTTATCTACTCATGCATTGACACATTGCACCATTAGGTCCCACCCATCAGTGCAACATGACATATAATCCCACAATTGATATTCTATCTTTGAAGTGACTAGTTAACATCAAGGCCCGCACAATTAATACCAAAAGTAAGAGGCGGCACTAAAAGCTTAAACTGATTTAACTTTTGTGATTGGGACCAGTGACTAACTTTAAGCCTAGCCATGGCCTCACAAATCTCATCTAGTGGTTCCTTATAAATTCCATCTAAAGGGGGGGTGTCCTTGCTCATCCACAACCTCACCTTCCCATTAAAAACACCCTCTCGACTTCCTCATCTCTTAGTGTCTTAGCTCCTAGTGTCATACACTTTTCACCAATAATATGGCAAATGCTCGCATTGCAAGGTTTGTCACCGAGGTAGCACCACCACAACTTGTGTGTGTCATGAGGCAAAGAGCATCAAAGGTTTTGGATACAATTAATGAAGAAGAGAGAGATATCAGCTCCAACGATTCTCTTTCTTCAACTCCAAAGAGTTCATCATCATCTTCTTGTTCTACCCCTACTTCTGCTTCATCTTCAAACGTAAACCAATCTAAGGGCTTTGTCAAAGAGGTACGAAGATCTCTTGCAATATTTGGCCACTGAAGAGGTACAAAGCCCCCATCTCCAATGGGGTTTTCAGCAACACAATTAAGTTGCTGTCTCTTCTGACTCAATTGCTTGGTTTTTACTCCCACGTTACAGTGTCAGAAGATCTTGTATTAAAAGCCTTGGCATGATATGACTGGACGGAACAAACCTACTATTTGTACAAGCAATAATATTATGGCCCGAGAGACTGGCTGTAACTTTCTTGTGTATACCTAGACGTTTTTCTGAATAGTATTCAATCTGAATAAATGCTTCGATGTTTAAAATGTTCTTGCCTTGCTTCATTGCTGAATTAAAAGTATCAGATTGTCTCAGCTACAAAATAAGAGACCCTATCTACTTCCAAACAGCAAAATAAAAGGCATAGGCATAGGCATGGATGTGCTGAAATATGCTTTCATAGATGCCATGAAATCAAAATTGTTACCCTATTGTTAGGGCAGCAAAGAAGAGTAAGTCACAACTTCCATCTTATTTTCTATTGGTCAAAGCCTGATAGCAACACCTTTTCTTATCTTTTCTTTTCCATTGGTCAGAAAATACGACGGTGCAACATAAACTGGGGACAGTAGTATCATGATGAATACCAAAAAAAAAGAAAGAATCGTGCATTGAGAAATGTATGACATGATTTGAACTCTAAGCAACCATCCTGGGAGTCATGTACTCAGGGATTATTTGGGAGGACGCCTGAAACCATCGCTACACAAAACAAATCACAGACTGGAGATCAACTTTCTAATTTAAAATACTCAACTTGACTGGCATTAAGTCAACTACTAACGTTCCCTCTGCAAAATTTGAAAAAATTAGCCCTCCTCTCGTGGCCTTGATACTCATTTGTACCTAAGCATAAGTTGTTTGCAGCATGTACGAAAAAATCATCTAAAAGGATATTAGTCATTTTCAACATAATTGGTACCACTTTTAAGTTTTCAAGAACAGATTGATTTCCTTTTCTATATTCGTGAAGTTGCTGTAATATCATGAAGAACCCCAAGGGTGAGCTAACTCCAAAAACCCCTCCTGCGTTTAGATTGCTGGCTGCAACTCACCTGCATGAAGCTGGAATCTCTAGTAGTCATCCGAATGCCCTACGACGGTGAATTTGTTCCCAGGCTTGACATGAGAAATTGAAAATATGAATAACGCTTTCCCCAACCAACACCTGTATGCCGTTATTGAAGAATTCTAGTCGATGGAAGAGTCTATTTAAATTTCAAAGTGTCTTTTAAGTTTTCAAGAGTTTTCCTAGTTTTTAGAAGTCAATTGTCTTTATTTTTCATTCAGGGCGATTCCGGGGACACCTAAAATAACACCCCATAGTTGCCGATCAAATTTTGATGATCTGAACCGTTCAATGTGTTTAAAACGTGTTTTTAAGAGGACTCGCGAGAAGTCAGCTCAAAAAAATATCGAGAAGGACTTGATCCGTACAGTTTTTTATAAAACAGTTTCTGTGAGCATATATGAAAAACTGCTCAAATCAAGCCTTTTCCGGTAATTTTTTTTGTTGATTTCTCACGGGTACCCTTAAAATCACGTTTTCAACACATTGAACAATTCATTCAGATCATCAAAATTTGATCGGGAACTATGACATTGAGATTTGGGGTGTTTTTTAGGTGTTTCCAGAACCGCCCCGTTTTTCATTAAGTTCTAATCTTGGAAAACTAAGTTTATTTTTCCTATGTTGGAGGGATGTTCCAACAAGTCCTATATAGTTATATCCTTTGCTATGAATGATATGAGTAGTTTTTGAGTGTTGAATTAAAATAGCCTTTGGCTTGTGAGAAGATATTTCTTCTTGTTAACTCGTATCCTTCGGTGGATTCCGATAGGTGGCGAGTTTCCCATTTCTGTGTCTCTTAAGTGGATTCCTTAGAGTGGTGAGCGGTCCCTAGCCTTGTATCCCTCATTAAATCCTCGAGTGGTGTTAATCTGTATCCCGTTGGGTCCCTAACTTAGGTGGTGAGCTTTACCCTTTTATCCCTTTATAATTTTCTTTTCTTCCTTCCAAATATTTGCCATCAGTTTTGGTATCAGAGCACAGCTATCCATCTTATTGAGTTTTCATTCAACGGCGTTTGAAGATAAAAATGAAATGTTGGAAGGAGTTTTTTCGTATGAAAATTCGACATTTCCAAAACCACAATGTACGATGAGTATAATAAAGATTGAAACTTAATTATCTACGAGGATCAGAATTTACCACAGGCTATTGAGCAATGCAATCCTAGTTTCGATGTTGAGAGTTTTATAGAAGTTTTAACTCTTCAAGGACCACCTCGTGCGGAGGCCAGGGATGATTTCAAGGAGGACGATGATATTGTTGAGTAGCCCTTTATACATCAAAAATTATTTCTGAACCAGTTGTGGATTGGAGTAAACCGCTAATTTTCAACGAAGAAACGACTATTGTTGCAGAAGTTTCTAAAGCAAACGATGAGTTCTAAATACATGATGGGCCTTTCGAGCAACAAAATGTGGATCCATTTCGGAAATTTTTTGAAGGCTTTGCAAGCAAAAATCCAAGGGTTACATACCTACAGCACAATTTGAAGGAGAGAGTTCATTTAGTTTTTGGCAACGTTTTAAAGCTTAGGTGTGAAAAAATTAATGTAGAGTACAAGGTTGATGTAGACAAGATTCGGCAATCTAAACTATTTCAATCCATGGAAACTCGAGGACGAGTTTTCTCAACCGGGGGAGAATGATGCCAGTCAAAGTCTTTGAAGTCATTCAAGAGGTTATTGAGTCGATCGGAGAGTCTTTAAGTTTCAAAGTGTCTTTTAAGTTTTCAAGAGTCTTCCTAGTTTTTCCTAATTTTTAGAAGTCAATTGTCTTGATTTTTCATTAAGTTCTAATCTTGGAATACTAAGCTTATTTTGTTGGAGGGATGTTCCAACAAGTCCTATATAGTTATATCCCTTTGCTATGAATGAAATGAGTAGTTTTTGAGTGTTGAATTAAAATAGCTTTTGGCTTGTGAGAAGATATTTCTTCTTGTTAACTTTTATCCTTGGGTGGATTGATAGGTGGCGAGTTCTCCGTTTCTATATCTCTTAGGTGGATTCCTTAAGAGTGGTGAGCGGTCCTTAGCCCTGTATCTCTTGTTAAATCCTCGGGTGGTGTTAATCTGTATCCCGTTGGATCCCTAACTTGGGTGGTGAGCTTTACCCTTTTATCACTTTATAATTTTCTTTTCTTCTTTCCAAATATCCGCCGCCAGGTCTCCTCTCGGTGAGGCCATATCATTTGCACTGAAGGATTTAAGATATTTCAGTTTTACTTTGGGTGGGGGGTGTGTGAACAGTGAACTGGGAATTGGTGTCTGCTTGCTTGCTAACCTTACCTATTTTATGCTCAACTTTTCAAAATAGACAACAATTATGGGACATCTCAAATTGGACAGGACAACCAAAATGGGACGAACAATGTAACTTTTAAGAGTTTCTTAAACTGCGGTTCACAAAGGAAGACCATTTACTGAAAATTGTGTTTTGTGTAATGACTTGTATACAATACAAACAATGAGTTATATCCTTGTACAATATAAAACTTGGTTTGGGAAGATTTTGAATAATGTTTTTGGATTTCCTGTAATCCTTGTGCATTGTTCAAATAAAAGAATGCTTCTGTAGGTCAAACCAAATTTGGTAAACTAGATATTCTGCGATATAGGGACATATCATTTAGCATAGGATAGTGGAACCAGACCGAGCCAAAACGAACTTAAGTTCCAACCAGGGCAGTAGCCTCGGAGCTGCCATATGGATTTCTTTTCCAAACTAATTTGAGTTTACAATCAACAGCTTTCCTAAGCATCTAAAAAAAATCTCATCTTTCAGTCAATGGATCAAAATAAGGGTCCAAGGGACGATTCATTAAGGAGTAATCAAGCCTTCTATAGATTTCCATAGATTGACAGAGATGTACCCGCATGGTACTTGTAAACATCAAAGCTAAAAAATACTGACGCATGTACCAGGTAGTTATTGGGTAGGAGATCCAACTACGCAAACACAAACCAAGTCCGACAGAATTTCAACTCCCCCTTATTTAAGAATCTTTTGGTTACGACATGTTGCAAGGTTATTTCGTGGCATTGATATCTAAAGGGAAAAAAAAACTTGTATCACATTGCAGAATTGTCCACGATAAACGTAGATGGTTTTCTCATCAATGAGGTCTTGAATTGCCTCCTTCAAAGCAAATGAGCTGTGATGTGGCCAGAGGCAGACCAAGATGATAATCACTGCCTTCATAAGCCCAAATGATATACAAGACACCAAAACAAGAGTGATAATAGTTCCTGAACAGATAAAAGAAAGGGGGATGGAAGACGATACAACTTTCTCCAGAGGTTCTTAAGTAATGCAGTAACATAATTGCTTCTTTTCAGTCTTGGAATTGCTAAGTGTAGTGGGGAGATTGAACTCGCATCTCCTCTCGCGAAAAACAACGGTTAGGTCCTTCAGAAATATCCCAAGGATACAAACACCAAGAAAACATAACTTAGAGAAAAATTCTCTGAAGTTGCAAACCAACCACCAGAGGGGAAAAAAACTCAATTTGTCCTCAACAGAAAGCTGCTAAGGTAAGCCAATTGGTTAAAGATAATGCAGAAAGTTACAATTGTGGGTTTGCGTGTGTTAAGATTAAGAAGATGCTCGAAGAGATTGGACAGGCAGAAGTAAGCTTTCATGCTGCACAATATAACTCAACAAGTAGCACTAGAAAAAACAAACTACTACAAGGGTTTATCTTCTCTGCATAACATTCTCTCAATATAAAGTTTCGAGGATAATCTTTTTGAGACATTGTATATAACATCAATTAAATGTGAAGCTGTAAGAGTTTCGAGGATAATCTTTTTGAGAGACATTGTATATAACATCAATTAAATGTGAAGCTGTTAGGACTCACCTCGTATGCAAAACTGAATTTGTGATAGGGGAACTTTCGTCAAGAAAAAACAGATTTCACACCTTTGAATTGTTCAACTCCTTTCGTTTAACCATTCTTGAAGACTTTAACTTAATCTTGTGCTTCTTGTATGATTCTGATTCAACGCTCTCTTTGAGTTTCTCCAGAGCTGACAGTTGGCAAGAACAAGGGTAAGTTAACTACTGGAAAAATAGCTGACGTTATTTTATTCAAAACTTAAAGCTAAAGGCACATTCAACACAAAGTCAGCCAACCATGATAACAGAGAACAAAAACTAAATAAATGAAACTAACAAATTCACGGAATCTGAGACGATTAGCATTCCTGGTTGCAAATAACTTACAATTTCATGGAAATGATTTTCACACTCCTTTTTTTGATAAATGCACTCCACTTCTTGTCTTTTAGTGAAAAAAATTACACATAAAATATTCACTAAAGGACAAAACATGGAGTGCATTTATCAAAAAAGGGAGTGTGGAAACCACTGCCCTTCTTTCTACCTGTATTACTTATGGGCCTTCGGCCAATAGCATGATGTTTATCACTAAAGGCGTTGAGATTTGTTCTTCACTCTTCACACAGTTGGATTCTGGAGACACTAAACTGCAGTTGGCCTGCACCTGCTCTTTTGTTCTTTTAGAGTTCACTACTATAAGGTCCATAAGTAACCAACTGGCTTTATTTAATACTTTGTCTATCATTTTTCTGTACTTAAACCTTTTTTAACCCTTATTACTAAATCAATGTTGACTGTTTTCCTATTGCTTACTCATACGATAACTTATTCTTCAATACCTTGTCTATCATTTTTATGTACTTAATGTATTTCTTCCATTCTTAGTCCAGAAGAAATATGAACATTAAATTCATTAGGCATTCTTTTCTCTTTAGTGCAGCGCATCCATGAATCACTACTCTTCTTATGGCACCAAATAAGATACAGAAATTACCGGATGTGTATACTGATCGAAGTAACTCAATGGAATCGGAAGGAACAGAGTAAACAAGACAAGAGTTGTTGTCAGCTTTCTGTAACATCTTCTTGAATCGCTTAACCTTAAACAAGAGAAAGAGAGGGTGACTACCCAAAATTAAACCAATGTTAAAGCATCATCGCAATTCTTTCATCTGAAAAATGGCAACAAGCTATTAATTGAACAAAAAAACCAAGGAAAAAGGTTCCTCCACACCCTCAAAAGATATATAATTCTACTCTACCCTGCATATTCCGTGTCATAAGCATCAAAATAATCTAGAATGGAAACACTTCAACTATACCACATACCTCATCCTTACGTAGAAGTGTAAAGCAGCGTCCTGCCTGGCCTGCTCTTGCAGTCCGACCAGCCCGATGGATGTAGGTCTTTATGTATGCAGGGATATCATAGTTGATGACATTTATCACACCTTCAACATCCATCCCACGAGTCATTGCATCAGATGAAACAAGTACTTGTATATCACCCGCCCGGAATGCCTTCAATGCCTTGCTGCAGAATAAGTTCCCACTCTACTTAAAGTCAAATCAGATTCAGATTAATTCATTCGCTCAAAGGTTTAAAACAAGAGATTTGAAAGCACAGAAGCAAAATGTTTCGACTTTGCAGAACATCACAAAGTTTGTTTTCCGATACAACAGTTTTACCCTGTGAACCTGCTGTTTTTATAGTATGAAAATTTTACTTTATAACATAACATGGGGCAGTGCATGTATATTTCTGTTTCTACACCGCGCAATTTTGTGTCAGGATTCTCAGCAAAAAATATTCAGGCTCTGAGAATAGCTTCTCTAGTTCAAGTGGAAACCAAATCAAAATCTAAATGACCTACACCCAGGTATAATTGAAGACAGTGTTCTAAACGGCACTCGGTGCTAGTCAGGCAGCAACCCGCCGCCGAGCGATTCGGCATTTTTTTCCAAAATATTTTTTTTAGATATTTTTAAGGCAATCAAGCTCCGCCAAGACAGCCACCTTGGTCCGCCAAATCTCCCTTAGCCGCCAAGTTCCACCTAGTTCAGCCATGTCGACGTCCAAGCTCCGCTAAATCCCCCTATCCGCCGAATGAGCCGCCGAAGGTGAAATCATTGCGCCGAGCTGCCGCCGAGGCCGCCATTTAGAACACTAATTGAAGACCCTTCATCTTGCATTACTAGAAAATAGTAATACAACCATAAATACGCAAACACCTTTAAAAGAGTTTTTCAGTCATCATAACCCAACCTACCATCTTTTAATCCAAGACCCAACTCCTTTCTCGTACACACTCTTGTGTGTGCGGCTGTGCGTGTATGCACATGCACGCAGACAGCCGCACACACAACAAAAAGTAACCAATTCAAATTATCAACACGACATTGAAGAAAAGCTTCTCATGGTTTGCAGATACAATGATTACAAAAAGCAAGGATTACATCGACAATGGTACCTACCATTTGGTAGAGCTAGCCATCTAAGTCTCTTGAATCAAATCCAACACATCCAAGCATCCAATGTATCAAAGTCAAGACCTCGTGGTTTCGGTAACTAAAGATAGAAAACTAAGCGACCAAATGAACCCTTTTGGTCTTTTGACTTTGCCAACGGCACATTGGTGTGTTTTAGTCCCTTGTTCGCCCAATTCATGTGCACCACGTGCTTTCATTTCTATAACAGATGGAAGAGGATCCACTGCTCAGCACAGGGCCTTAATCGTGTCTAAAAAGTGAATGAATGGGATGAGAACTGCGGAAAAAAACAACAATAAGTACACTAATTCAGATGTTACCTTCTTATGGACTGACGTTGAAGACCTGAATACTCCTTGATCTTGATTTGTAAATTGCCGAAGAAGTTCAGTAAAGTGCACAGTCTATGCGTTGACTCCACCGATGATGTGAAAACAATGCATTTCTCCCCTTGAAAAGTTTGTAGAAGGGCTACTAAATACAAGGGTTTAAGCTTTGATTCACAAATCTGTACAGAAAATTGGGAGGAAAATGAACATCAGTGCAACATTTTACTGGCAAAATAACAGCTTTTTGAAAGGTGAAGTATAGCTTCTTCTTCTTTTTCTTGGAAGAGGAGTTGAACACTTGACTTCCTTTCTTCTGGCACCTAAGTGCACTCCTAATGCAGTTGGGACAAAGGCCTCTTGGCAAGGTGAAGTATAACTAAATTTTGCATTTAAATCTAACCCAGTAAGAAATACCCCCAAACAAAGTTTGTAGATACATCCTCAATAGAAATCCAAGGCTCATCAGAGAGACCACGACGGCAGAAATTGCATGAAGAGTAACAACTCTACCACAGCATAGCGTCCCTAGGGAAACTCAACTTGAAAATTTCGATGCACCAAAAGGAGAACAAGAGGATTCCAATCTCCATTAAAGTTAAACAGTTGTCCCTTTCATAGATTCTTCAACTCTTGACCAATATTCTCTTCAAAGATCATCATATCATATAACGATGGTCATATAAGAAGCACAAAATACAGGTCACTTATTAAGCGTGGGCCTAATCCTAAAAATGAGGGGCCGACAAAACAAATCCTAAAGAATGAGGGGAAAAAAGCTACTTAAAAAGCTAAAAACATTTTACAAACATGAGTGCGCCTTCAATATGTTAACACAGTGTTCAGAAATGTAAAGCCTCAATTCCAATCTCTTTCTTATAACTTCAACTTTGAAAGTCAAGGAACTTGGTAAGTACTTGTGTACCACATATATAATGCTATTATCAAGAGTCTCACCAATTGGAAGGATTCTAGTCGTTCAGGGAGTCGATAGCGTCTTTGCCCAGTTGTCAAGAGCAAAGGGTGATGCAGATCAAGCTGGGCAAGCTTGCTTGGATCTTGGGTTAGTGTCGCAGATAGAACCATCTTCACAAGCCTAGGGTAAGCCTTACCCTTAAAGCCCCTTTCAACACCGCTGTAACATATTAAACCCAATTTTAAGTACAATTGTACAAGCTACCTGTCACATGTTAAATACTTCGCCAGACATTTAAACATAACTACACAGTAAATTTGAACAAAAGTTAAATTATTATCGAAGATACATTAGGCCTTAGGGGACGCATTTAAGTAGCTGTATTAGACTTGTTAACTGTGGGTTCTAATATAATTCATTCAGACCAAAATTTGTGAGAGCCAGTATGAAGGCACTCAAACTGTCACGTTCTGATCACATTGAGCGGCTCGGATCATCGAAATTCGATCGGGATCTATGAGGTCCGCACTTAAGCTAAGTAGGGGATCCTTCATAAGAAGGGGACTCATATATATATATATATATGAAATGTGAAATATGAAATATGAAATACACATCCAAAACATTGCTCCAGATATCAAGAAAGTATATTGACAGCCCTCACAAGTTTATTAAACCACCATAATCGGCAATTCACCTAGAAACCAACAGTTGAATACATATGATAGGATCCTGGATACCTGACAGCAGTTTCATCCAAGGTGTATCTAATGCTTGCAGCACATATACCAAGGAACTACTAGCACTGACCAAAAAGTACAGCAATGCTTGTGAGGCATGCCCAACAGTGAGGAAGTTTCAACTATTCCAAGGAGGTGAAGGAAATTAGAACTCACGATCTCCTTATGGATTTTAAGGAACCAAATGTGGAAGGAAGGAAAGTGCTGGTATGAGGGAAGAGACTTCTGAGATCCCCATCACTGGAGCGCATTAATTGAAGAACAGTGGGCAGCCAGGATTGGTATGCTTCCCTGAGTAATCGATCTGTTTCATCAACAACCTAAAAAATAGACCTCGTCAAGGATACCTTTCCAGAGAAACTCCAAAATCAAAAGCAATGAATGTTAAATGGATATCCAAGTTGTCAGCAAAATATTCCCATAAAATATATGCTACTGATGCTAAATAGAAACATTACTTTCCTAGAAGGGAAATTAGTTAAATCAGCCTTGTGGATAAAAGTAAAACTCTCCTACTTACCAAATAAGAAAGATGCTCAAGTGTAAAACCTTTTGTAGAATTTATATGGTCCATCAGCCTTCCAGGTGTTGCCACCAAAATGTCAACTGAACTTTGCAAATGAAGCAAAGGAGCTTCAGGGTCATAACAGATACCCGCCTCAAGCTTAGGTCTCTTAATGAGTTCTGAAATTTCATCAGCAATTGAAGATTGACCAACTGCCAAGCCGACAGATAAGCCCACTGCAGGTGCAATGGCAGAAAATACTTCCTTAACCTGCAACAACAAAGAAAAACCTACAGACATCTTTCAAGGGAAAATTAAGAAAGCACTTGGATACAATCCCCCTCTTGTATTCATTACATCACAATAAGTCCACCTTTCATTTCCAACGGATCAAGAGTTAAAGGTCTTCAAACACTAGGATACTTTAATCTATAAGGATTAACAGCATTAATCTCACTTGTTCTTTTCCATCAGTTTGGTATTTTTTTCCGATTGAATTCAAAATTAAACGGTACATCATCTAACTGTATGAGTGTGTATGTAAGTATGTTAGTTAAGCAACAAGTATTGAATCGAAGTTTTCCAATCTTATATGATGCCAATCTTTTATGATGCAACGGACTCTGGATTACAGATATAATACTATTCTTGACACTCTATCTCTCTATCAAAGAATACCATATAAAATAAAGGCATGAATTGCTCTTCCACATGGTACAAACATCTACTTACCTGATGCAATTCAAAGACGCATCCAACTTGTGCTCCACTAAGGGTTCTTAAAAAAGAATTACTTATTTGCATTTTTCAAGCTTAAAAATAATGGAGTTACTGAAATAATTTTTTGTGCAATATAGATCTTGTTTGATAGATCTTGATGAGATCTTTTGAACGGTGCAAAAAAAAATACTAAAAATTATTTTCGTAAATACATTATTTTTAAGTTTGAAATTTGCAAATTAAGTACTTATTTTTTAAGAACCCTTAGCGGAACAGGTTTCATTATCTAGAGCTATCCATCAAAAAGCTGTCAAAAAGGATACCCAAATCAACAAAATTGCGTCACCAAAACAAGGTTTACCTCGCAGAAAAGTCGAAGACGTGGCATTAAACATAACTAAAGTACTCAATGCACAAGGAGAAACATTCAGTAATTCCTAGTCTGCCGACTTTATTATGTTGAATGTACTTAATTTCCATCAAACAACATACTTACAACAAAAGGCCTTGCCACTATTCACTTGTAGGAGCTATTACAAACACTTTTAACCTATTTTGGCTAGGTCTAATTTCAAATATGTCCACACAATCTTGATAAAGTACCTTGAGCTACTTAATTTTTCTTTAATAAATAGGATTGTTTAGAAATCGAAGCTTGTCAACATGAAAATTAGCTACTCTGATTTACTCTCAGGGCATCACAATAAGAAACTTGCAAAAGTTTGAACACTTGCCATAAATTACCAGATTTCCAACTGCTAACAATGAATGAAATTGAAGGAACTAACGCAAGAATGAAAGATAAAGGGAATTAGTACAAGTATGGTAAACAGTAAACCTAATACACTATCAACCAAACTTTAAAATTGAAGAAACTGATTAGCTATTGTAAACGTGAGCTCCATTTTCTATTGGTGCATACAACAACATGAATCTAATTTTGCATTTTGGGCCTTATCAAAACCTTAAGTGATTTCCTAACTTTGAATCAAATTCCACACATTCCTCTTCCGTTTACAATGCCGCCAATTATCAGTGCCTTCATCAGTCCACAAGGGAGCATCTAGGAAATGTATGGAGCGTTCCAGTATTCCACCCTTGTTAAAACAATTTCTTAAGCACTAGTGCTCTCCTTTCTTGTTCATTCTGAGTTTTCCTCACTCCACCCTTCAGCACCTTCATTTTTTTTTCCTTTCATCAGCTTCAGCACCTTCATTTCAGCGATACAAATTATAGAATATCACTTTGATTCTATTACAACACATTTATCCAAAATTTTCCACTCTCGTGCCAATTTGCAGACATGTTCCCCCTTTTGCCACTGCATATGCTAAAAGGCCTGACTAAAAGAACTACAAAATTTGAGAGGCAATTTATATAGATTGCCTTCTTCCATTAATAAGTTAGAATGGTCATTTTATTGGTGGGTGAGCAGTAAAACCCTCAAGCTGACAACCATTGGAAGGCACCAACACCAACCCTGCCCAGTTGCAAATAAAAAGTAGCCAGTTATGAAGGTCATCTAACCTTCCTGTACCTTGAATTGACAGGTGTTCTAACCTTCCAGTACCGCGAATTGACCAGACCAGGCATTGGGTAATGGTTGGTTAATAGATTTATCCATTATCTATCAAGGCATCAATCTCATAAACGTCCCACATCCAATGGACAATGCTTCAGGAGTTTGTGAGGCACCACACAATACGGAATAGAAACAAAACATAAATCAAAGAAAGCCCCATGAGATCAAAGTTAACACAAACTAAATAATAGGTTCATGCTCAATTTGTGCATGTATTTGAGTGAGAGAATTTGACAACAGTATAATCCTTTAAAACGGAATCACCACGACATGATTGCAAAAATGGGGAATAAGTTCACAAATAAGGGTATAACCTGCAAGGCTAAATCACGTGTTGGCAATACCACTAATGCACGAAGACATCTAACTGCACGAGTTGACAGCATCTGCACTATCGGCAATGCATAGGCTAGTGTCTTTCCACTTCCAGTCGGTGAGTTTATACAAAGGTCTCGTTCAAAAGAACCAGGTCCAATCGTCTCTTGCCAGACACCGACTTGCACTGGAAAGAGGGAAGTAATACCCATTTTCTGCAAGGCCACCTCCAACCTATGTTGACCGCATCGACAACAGACATAATCACAAAAAGCTAAGCAATACAACCTCGAGGGGTTAACCAACTGAACGCTATTTTACAGTAATCAAATATGACCTCAAATTGGAGCTCAATGTCAAGTTGCAGGTGAAATAAAAACATTACTTCAAAAGGTCAGGCAAAAATGGTGCCTAGGAGTCTATATTCCATTTGTAACAATTATTCAATAACTTTTTCGCAGATATGAGCCGAAGGAATCGAGTGAATGAAAACCATGTCCATTTTAACAAAATATCTTATTACAGTGCTGTAACCCAGCAGAGCAGAACTGATCATTGGGTTGTTTAAGCTTAGTTAAGCGAGTTTCGGTTGTGTGTTCAAGTTTGAGAATTTCATCAATTCCTCGGTTCCTCAACATTCTAAACCAGATAAGATAATAATAACAAAGTCTTCGCCTTTTTAACAAATTTAATTAGTCTTGCTTTAAACCACAGTATCCATACATATTAGCTTCACATACGCACAAAGACAAAGACAGAGAGAGAACCTGGGGTCGAGAAAAGGAAGGAGATTGAGAGGGCATTCATCGATGAGAGTAACATCAATGGGACTTCTCATCCATGGGAGTACAGGCACGCTCTTCTTCTGCTTTTGGTTCTGCTCCGGTGCTTCCTCCATTCTCTCTCTCTCTCTCTCTCTCTCTCTCTCTCTCTCTCTCTCTCTCTCTCTCTCTTCAGTTTCTTCCCCCGACGAATACTAACCTCTCCAAAAATCCAAGAGAAGCGAGGAATGTGCAAGTGTACAACTACACCTTGTCCTTGAGAGCGAGAGAGAGCAAAATTCGAAAGTTATACATACTAATAGATTTTAAAATTCGATTGGCTCCTACTCTTTCGAGACTGGATATACGATTTTGCGTTCAAGGTGTCGCAAAATCAAGACTTCCATCAATTTTTTACGTAAAGAGAGAGAGAGAGAGAGAGAGAGAGAGAGAGAGAGTGGCGGTGGAGTTCGCTGGTGGTGGTGGTGGACCCGAACGTCGCTCGAGATAGGAGGGGGGGCTGTGCAGGAGACCGAGTGATGAGATGATGGGGTGGGGGGGGGGGGGGGGGTGGTGTGGGGGAGTTTTTTATCGATTTATTTATTTTTAAATAATTATTTGTCAAAATATACGTTTTTTCAAATTATTTTTAAAAATAGTTCAAAACGCACATTTCATGTGCATCATGCACATCGGATGTGCATTATCCGCGCTGGCATACGCGAGCCCCGCCAGCTATCCATCCAGCGTGTATCATGCATATCCAATATGCGTCATGCATATTGAATGTGCACGATGCACATTGAATGTGCATGATGCGTTGTATATGAAATGGATCGGCGATTTCTTTCAAGAAAATGGCTTTGAGCTGCTGATTGCCAACTGCCTCGGGATGCTAATTGCCAACTACCTCGGGATTCTTGCATTACAAGTGTGACAATTCTTTTAGTAGGATAAGCACGTTAGCTAGTATGCCTACTCCGCTACGCAATGTGTAGACCAACGGAGATGGGGATTCAAAGGATAATTGAATTGATCTCCTTCATCCACCTATGACCTACCCATTGAAAGGTAGATGTCCCTGGCAGTACAAGAAGTCATTTTGGACTCTAATGATTTTCGTCGAACATGATACAACTATGAATAGAAGGATATGGTTATACGAGAATGCATATACAAAAGGCGTTAACAATGTAATTGTTTTTTTTAGATTGATGTAACAACATGGCCAAGTCCAAGTGGTAGGTGTTAATTAATAATAATAACTATTTTGCATATACCCGTTACATATTTTTTTGGAACAATTAGTATGATTTTTAATAGGCATAGAATATAGATAATTGTCCAACAATAATGAGGCAAATAAACTATAATGTAACCACAATCATATATTAGAAACATAATCGAAAGTTACAAACTACAAATTATTAATTTAAAAAGAAAGTTTTCAAATTAAAATAAGTACAAGACAACATGGCTCCATACATACGTAAATGTCTTACTACTACTGATTACAAATTCATTCTTGAACTTGAAGCCTCTGCCCTACTTCCAGAACATTTTCTTCGATTATGTCCTTCTTGTCCACACAATGTGCATGATTGTCTCTGTGATGGTTGGTGCTCAATCCAGTCCATGTCATTTCTGAACCGTGTGATTTGGGGTCGTCCTCGCCCGCGGATACGTTCTGGGCCTGGAATGATGGTTGGCCCATTGATTTTAGGCCAATACGCCTTGTCACGCGGAGGCCTAAATGGTTGAGAGGTATACATTTGTATAATTGATTTGAGCGACCAAACATCACTGAAGTATTCGAAAGGGGAAGTTTTCATGAACATGCATGCCGCAAGTACATGCGAGCAGGGCATCTTCCATTGTTGAAACTTGTTGCAACTGCACGTACGATTGGTCATGTCAACTGAATGCCTGTGATTTCCTTTATATGGGCTTGTATGATTCATTGGGGTCTGCACCTCGTAAGTTTTTGCCGCGCGGTCAAACTCAATGACCTGGTGTCTCGATGCCTTATTCCTCCAGGTTTTATACTTGTTTATGGCAAACGTGCTCCAGTTTCCCCCGGTCTCAATTTTTTTTCGTGCTTCTACGGCTCTATCATTGAAATAGTTAACACTCTTGTAGAATGTCATCATAACCGTTCCCATTATGGGCAGGTGCCTAGCTTCTTTTAGGACCCCATTCAAGCTCTCTGAGATGTTTGTTGTTTCCGATCCGTAACGCCTACCTCCATCATGCGCGAATGACCATTTCTTTAAAACTAAATCCTCTGTTAGCTCCTTGTAGACCTTTTCCTCGTCACCGAACTTTTTAGTCTTTTCAAGCTGAGTTTTAAACTTTCGTTTTTGGATTTCCATGGCCGTAACTTTTACTTGGTTGCCCACAATTTTGTTGAACCTCCTCATATAGTTTGCCCCAATGCGACGAGCACAATAGCGATGATAAGCATGGGGGGGTCTCCAAAGTGGATCTCCTTTGATGTACGAACATAGACCAGTATGCCTGTCTGAAATTAGACACAATTCTGTTCGATTGGTGACAAAATGTCTGAGGCATGACAGGAACCACCCCCAATTATCAGCATCCTCCTTCTCCACAATGGCAAATGCAATAGGGAATATTTGATTTTCAGCATCCTGACTCACAGCAACCAACATTACGCTTTTGTACTTTCCTGTTAGGAAGGTACCATCAATGCTTATCACAGGCCTGGAATGTTTGAACCCTTCGATGGCAGGCTCAAATGCCCAGAAAAGACGATCGAATGTGCGGTATCCTGGTATGTTTGTATCCTTCGACAGCAGCATGTACTCCGTACCTGGATTTTTAACTTTCACCGCGGCCAAGAAACTTTCGACTTCCGCATACGACTCATCCCAGTTCCCAAAAATTCTTGCTATAGCAATTTGCTTTGCAGCCCAAGTCTTTGCATACGATGGTTGGAATCCCTCTGGCCTATCTAAAATCATTGCTTGAAGGACCTTCACCTTCGTGCTTGCGTCTTTTTTCACGATAGGGGCGATAATTTCAGAAATGAACCGTGCATCAAGATTATGATGATCTTGGGTTACACTCTCCGCAACGCAAGTGTGTGGTCCTGCATATCGACTGATTATCCACTCATCAGTATTGTTACACTTTCTTGCTCTTAGTCGCCACTGACATGGGACCGGGTTCTTGCATTTGTACACCACCATTGTCGGTGACGATGCTGATGTCTTCACCACATTATTCTGTTGCATGCTATACTTCTTCACCGTATTCTGAACCTCCTCCTTTGAAAAGAAAACCTGCCAATAAAGTTCAATTGAGCTCATATTGTTCCACATTCTACTTAAAAAAATGACTTCATATAAATTACGAGTAATAATATATACCTGTCCCTTAAATAGCTCACAATGTCCATCCCACCCAACGTGACTCTTAGTAGGCATTTGTGGACTAGGGTCCATGATGTTTGTCCAAGTGTCATCAGTGAACATGGAACTTGGTGGCTCAAACTCAGGAATGTCATGTTCTTCGTGGTCCTCAGCCTCCAAACCCTCGTCAACATCCTCCTCGGAGCTCTGTGAGATGTCATCATTATCTCCATGATTATTGTCAAATGCGCTGTCATATTCCACGTAGTCGTTGTGTTGCTCCAAAATGGCGGAATCGTCATGCATGTCATCTGCAAACCATGTGTCGTCGTCTAAATATTGCTGTTTAGAAGGATCCCTTTCATGTGGCCTATGAGACCGCTGAGTAGAACAATGGATTGGGAGACTATTGCACTGTGATCCCCCAACTTCTTGTCTGAAATTATTATCGTCAAGAACTTCCGTGTACAGAGTGGGGGTGTAACCGGATATGCCGTCAGCAACATTGAATATTATATTGACGCCATTATCGTCAACGAGTTCAACCCCAACGTATGTATACATTGTGTGAGGGAAGCTAAGAGTTGGAAAGGCGTACGTTATTTTCATCATCGTACTCGGCAATCTTCCTGCATTCCTAATAAATTGCTTCAAATCTGTGAGAGTTATCCCACGCGGTATTGATAATAGTAGAACACTACCCCCCGCGTATGACGGACCGTTTGGTTGTTGGACTACCTGACCACCGACATGTACACACATTATTCGTTCATTACAAGAACTAGTCATCTTTTTGTGAGTGTGTAAACCGATAATGGAAATAAATATCGGATTCTGATTACTGGAGGAAAGGATCCGTTATTATACAACAACGGCATAATGCACATAGAATGTGCATGATGCACATACAATGTGCATGATGCATATGACATGTGCGTGATGCAATAGATCTGACCCCACCCCCCCCCCCCCGCCATGCCCCCTACCATGCCAGGAGAATCTACCGGCTTTGAATACCATGTGCATCACGCATATGGTACGTACATGATGCATATAACATGTGCTTCAGGCAATATTTCTGGCCCCCTCTGCAATGCCAGGGGGGAATCCGACAGCTTTGAATCAGACTTCCTACTGTTCAATACAATAACGCACTTTCCAACAGCTTTGCATCAGATTTATCCCATATGCACAAAAAATACACTTGCAGAGGAGTGACATTAACAAAAAAATGAGTGGCAAAATCAGCAGCCTTTATTTTTTGTTCCAAAATGTAAAAAATAAAGTGTTGGAATTAAAAAAAAATGTCTTAAAATTGCTGGTCATAATAAGAAACATAACAAATACAAATTTTTAAATAATCAAAGACGGTGAAAACGAGTTATTTGTTTTGTAATAAAACCGACCAAGCATAGCCTGTTCTTTTTAACATTGTAGTTTTTAAAAATACAATTTTGGTTTTCTAAGCTTGCATCGCCACCAAGAAGAAGATATATATTTTTTATGCCATATGCATATTTACATAGATCTTTGGAAAAAGGAAAAAGGAAAAAGGAAATGGACATACATATGCAGAGAATCAAAACTTGGTTTTAGGAAAAAGGAAATGGACGTACTATGGCATAACTCTGCTCCACCTAGCCTTCAATTTTTTGTTTTACTACCATGGTTGGTTGGAGTTAAGTCTTTATAATTATTGTAGTACTTTCGAATTTTTGCTGAACAAAATAGAAAGAAAAAAAGTACAGACAAGTGCCGAAGTCCATTGTCTGCAATTGTCTGCAATTTTTGCAGTAGATTAATAATGCAATTGTCTGCATGCCAAAGTCCATGGGATAGTGACATTGAGATAATGACATTGAAAGAAATCGCCGATCCATTCATATACAACGCATCACGCACATTCGATGTGCATCATGCACATTCAATGTGCATCGTGCACATTCAATATGCATGACGCATATTGGATATGCATGATACACGCTGGATGTATCGTATGCCAGCGCGGATAATGCACATCCGATGTGCATGATGCACATGGAATGTGCGTTTTGAACTATTTTTAAAAATAATTTGGAAAAATGTATATTTTGACAAATAGTTATTTAAAAATGAATAAATCGATAAAAAACTCTGATGGGGGGTTGTCGCAGAAGAAGAGAGTGAAGGTGGAGAAGAGACAAAGGAAGGAGAAGGAAATAAATTGGGTTGTTTTTAGGAAGGGTGGCATACTGGCATGGGGAATGTTAAGGTTTGGATGAGTTTTTTTAGAAATTTTGTAGTATTATGAATGTAGAAATAAATGAGAAGAGTGATTGAATGTAAAATAATGATTGAAAAGAGAAATGAAAATAATAATTAAAAATATAAGTGAGTAATGATTGTAAATACTAATAATGGGTATTTTTTGAGTTGATAATTTTTTTTTTCAAAAAGCAATCCAACGGGTCAATTGTTTTAATTACAAAAGGGGTTGGGTTGTATACATAAATGGATGATTAACCTACAGTAAAAATGTGTCGACCTTTCACCTCTCTCTCTAAAAAAGAAAAAGAATCAAACATGGCCTAGGGTTTTCATTCGAGGGTGGCGCCCGCCACTAGCCGCCTTCCCCCTCCCTCTTTCTCTCTTCTCCTCTCTCTCCTCTCATCTATTTCTCTCCCCCTCTTCTTTTTCTATCTTTTTTCCCCTAACGTCCCATTGCTCGGCTTTTTTCCCTCTCCGTTTGTCGTCGTTCCTCTTCCTTTCCACTCTTTGCAGTCGACCGCTGGTCTCTACTATTGAGTGTCACCGGTATGCCTAATGGCATGGTGCAACTTCAGGGATGGAGGAGACTTGGATATGGGGGCCTCTCACCAGATCATTCTTGAATCATTTTCGATTTTTCCTAACAAAAGTGGAGGACTCCGGCAACCTCTCAGTGTGACTGTTGTTCAAAGGTGCAGATCTCAGGCTTCTTGGGATTGGCTTCAAAGAGGGATTTTGGCGATGGCTTTTGGGTCGTTGTTGTTCTTTGTCGTCGGTTGGTTTTACGGGGCACGGCCTGGTTGTGTAATTCTAGTGGTGTAGGTTTGCTGGTGGTGGCGTTGGGTTGTGGTGGGGGTGGTGACAGTGGAGGCTAGGGTTTGGCTAGCTTAGGCTAGGCTCTGCCTAGCCCTCACTTGCCTGTTTCACTTCTTGTTGGGCTTTACATGATGGTGTAGGTTCTGGTTGTTTGCAGGTTCTTAGCGGTGTGTGGTGGGGGTGGTGACAGTGGAGGCTAGGGTTTGGCTAGCTTAGGCTAGGCTCTGCCTAGCCCTCACTTGCCTGTTTCACTTCTTGTTGGGCTTTACATGATGGTGTAGGTTCTGGTTGTTTGCAGGTTCTTAGCGGTGAAGGTGAAGATGTGTTAATGGTAGGTCGAGACAATCCTGCAGCGGAAGTGTGGTCCTTCGACGATCATCAATATTCCACCCACCTCCGATTCAGAGGCCTGGGTCCGACATCGTAGTTGTAGTTGATTTGTGCAGGTTGTGGAGCGAGTACTTTATTTTCGTTGTTTGTTTTGGTCTACGAACCGCGCAGTTTGTATCTGTTTTCCTTAACTATATTGATTGCTTTTTTTTTTGGGGAAAAAAAAAGTATAAATAAATGGATTGCATTTAGGAAAATGCAGCCTGCTTAACCTCAAACCCATTCATTCATGCCACACAAAAAAAAAACCCAAGAAAAATCAAAGCCCCGAATTCAAAACCAACATATCCTAGCTCGGAAAAAAGAAAAAGCCCAATTGTCACCCTTATTAACCCAGCCCATAATCTGGAAACCCCACGGCAGGCCCAACCCAATGAGTATTAGTGAAACTAGACGCAAGCCGCAAGGCTACAATCCAGTCACCGCTTCCACCAATCTTAACCACGGCCCAATATTTTTTTTTTTATAAAAAAAAGGACGTACAGCAACAGGATTATAGAAAAGGAGAAAATAAAACAAAAGAATTGACCTTAAACTAGGTACATCTAGCTCAAACGTAAGTCCGGTTAGTTGGTGGGCATGCTCCCCGTACAATTGACCAAGGTTTGATTAGTGGGGTCACGCCGCAAGAAATTTTTTTTTTTTGTGGTAATTCGTGAATGCAGGAAACGGTAAAAAGCAATAAGCTTTTCTTCTATGCCGGTGAGCTTTTCTACCAAGTGGATTGACCATATATATATATCCCCCTCCCCCTATTTGCAATATTTGAACTTCTTGTTCAGAAATTCGCGTACTGTCGTAATGACATCTTTAGACTTTCTGGGCTCAATTTGTGGCAAAACACTCACCTAGTTTGAAACCCTCCATGGCCCTATTGAGTAATGTGAACGGTGTTTTTTACCATTTGTTTGTCAACAACGGCACCTCCCTCCGCAGGCACTTTTATGCCAAAACTATAATTGCTCTTTGACTGCAGAGCTATGGAGCAGTGTTTTTTTCTTAAAAAATGAATCAATCGGAGATTAATCGCTGGCGGAGCTTATTCGGTTAGATCCGACTAATTGCTATGCACTAATTAATCACCGATTACTAATTGATATAGGCCGATTAATTGCCGATTACTAGGCCTCGTAGCTTGAAGGTCTTTAACTGCCCGACTAGCGCCTAACGACTTTTAGAACATCTCTATAGAGTACATTAATGTATCTGATCGATATATAATTATATATAGTTGAATGGTAAAAAACTTTAGCAGTCGAGAAAGGTTCAAATTTGTTGTTTTTTTATTCTTTTTGAAATGTGACGATGGGTATTTGAATTACACATTGCCCTCAAAAATTTCAAAATTCTCTCTAATTTTTATGGGTAAAAGTTTTGTATATATCCTATTTAACATTAGTTTTAGTCCCTAAGAATGTTATTTAGAATTTCACGAAAGAGCTATAAGTGACCCCCTTGAAGTTTTTATTTTACCAATTTAATAAGAAATGCCCCTACTGAAATGCCCACTTATATCCTTCACCCTTTTATTTATTCTTGAAATTTTTTTTATCATATTAAGGTTAGAGGAAGACTATTATTCATTTTTGTTTCATTGTTTGGCGACATAGAATTGAAATATACATATATTACTCAGAAAAAGTAGTCAAGATGGTTGCATTTTTTCACTAGGATCACTTTATTGTTGGTGTCCACAATAAAACAAATAAATATAAAATTTTGTAACAACCCGACTATGTGCACAGATCGCGATGTGGGACCCACTCCGGATCCTACGCAAACGACTTGTCCTTCATTAATTTTAAATTTTGAGTGTTCATGTAAAAATTCAACTTAATCGGGTAACTGTAAGTGCTTGATCCGATTTGTGCACAGACTTTTCGATTTTCGTAATGAACATTGAGATTAGCCCTCCATGAAAACTAGTCCTTAACGCGCAGTAGGTCAAAGCCTTGGGATACTTTCCTTCATCCCATTTGCCTTTTAGGCCAAAAGAACATCATGAAATTCAAATTATTCTAGGAATTGAAGGCCATGTTTTTTGACCTTCGTTTGCAGCCTTTGGAGGCGTCCGAGATGGTTCCTAGCCATCAGCATCAGTTAGTTAATTTTATGCTCTTTATTCTTGGTTCCACACTAGGAAAAGGTGGCTAAGGATGTGATCAAATATAGAGTAACCCCACCCACAGGTTCTTTGCATAGTTAGCAATTCTGAATCAACTACCTTTATTTTATTTACTTTCGACGGTCATGGATGAGCAGGCCAGTTTACGCACACTTCAACTATTCTCCTGACCAGTTCAGTCAAATATGGGTCGTTCACGTCGAGACTAGGAGATTTACAAGAAATTTCGAACTCAGGATGTCTAATTTACAGCTCATCCATGTTGCCACTTGAGCTATCCTTTGGGTCCAAGTACCTTTAATTTTTATTTGGATCACTAGGGAGGAGTTCTGTATTCAAACTAGGATTGCCACTGTTTATCTAAACAGGGAACTGGAGTCCCTGTGGCGAGGGAAATCGCTGCAATTTGCAGTGCCATAAAACGGCCACGTTTTGTCGGCAAGTAAAGCAGCCCTACTTGCACTTTTATCCTCTCGTTTTTCTTTTTAACTATAGATATTGTGTGGGACCTACTTTGGAGCCTCACACAAATAATCAGAGTCGTTCAATAATTTAAAAATAATTTTTTGAGTGGTTTGGTAAAAAATCAGCTCAATCAGACAATTGTATGGGGTTGATCCAATCATTTAATTTTTAATTCATAACTTAGGATCTTGAGTACTGAATGAATTTTAAAGAAAAGTTATACAACTATGTGTTCAATGTCTCCTTGATCTAAACTACATGTATTGTAAAGTTTGTTGAGAAGACCGCTTACTAAAAAAATTATCGTAAGGCTTGTTGAGAAGAGCGCTTACTAAAAAAATTATCTTCATTAGACATCGATAGGTATGGAAACGGTTTATAGTTGTAAAAATAATTTTTGCGTTTTGATACCTATCAATGTTTGATCATAATAATTTTTTTAATAAATTCTCTTCTCAACAAAGTTTTACAATATATGTGGTTCAGATCAATGAGATACCGAACACATAATTGTTTGACTTTCTTTCAAAATTCATTCAGTATTCAGGATCGTAAATCATGAATTAAAAATTAAAAGATTGAATCAACCATACACAATTTTCTTATTGGGCCAATTTTTACGAGACCGCTCGAAAGATTATTTTTAAATTATTGAACGGCTCCGATTATTTGTATGAGGCTCCAAAGTAGGCCCCACACAACCTTTTTTGCAAATTTTCCTTGCTATTAGAATTCCCATTAAACTTTTATAGAACAAGAAACTACAATGCAAACCCTCCGTGTGTGTGTGTATATATATATATATAGTCCAGATCCAGTCAGGAATCCCGGATTTGGGTTTTGGTGCCGACTTTGCTCTCAGGCGTTGGATCTGTTTTGAATGGTTAGGATCCGCGGATAATTTGTTCCCGCGAACAAACTATCCCCGGATCCCGACCATTCAAACCACAATCCAACAGCTGAGGAAAGAAGTCCGCACCAACTGGATCCGGCAAAAAAAATAATTGGGAAGGGCTTCATCTGAACAGTTTTTGTTTGTATTTTATTGAACGGTTCAATAAAAAACTGCTCAAATCAAGCCATTCCCAGTGTTTTTTTTTTTTTTTTTTTGCCAATTTCTCGCGAATACCCTTAAAATCACGTTCTGAAAATATTGAGCAGCTCGGATCATCGAAATTCGATCGGAAAAGGGGAGGTGCGGACGGGAAGGGGTGTGGATAGGAACCGGATATATATATATATATATATATATATATATCTATCTATCTATCTATCTATCTATCTCTGCATAACCAGCAGTACCCTGTGTTTTTATACACAACGCTTCATTATCTGGACTTGGAGTCCCTGCAGTGAGGGAAACTCGTTGCAATTTGCAGCGGCAGAAAACGGCAACTTTTTGTTGGCAAATCAGGCCAGCCTCACTTGCACATTTATCCTCTCTTTCTCTCTTAACTTACCCCCAAAAAAGTTATCCCTGATTGAGTTGGCATCGAAGAATCACAAGCTCGTTTCAATTCGTTCCATCTGTGGAATTACGGGTCCTATGCTCAAATAATCCTTTGAAATTTTTGGCCATCGAAATTGAGCTTTAATTTAGAGGAAACTGAGAGCATATCTATTTTCAAGTTAGAGCCGGTATTCGGCCCCTGATCATTTTAGTGCCATGACATGCTTGTCCAAAATGAGTTGACATAAAAGTCTCTCGTAATGGATATGAAAAGTATTGGTCATTGTGCAACGAGAATTGCAAGCCGCACTCTGTGAATTTTTTTCAAGCACTAGTAAGTGCTAGAAACTTCATTGAGGAAACAAAAAGCGCTGCAAACTTCTTTGACACACAAGCTCTAACCTTAGTTATGACTAAATCGAATGTTTTGAAGCAGTATTTTACTTTTACAAGTAGTTTTAAGTAAGATTTGATCAAATGTTGCATGTTAAGAACAAAATTGAAGGGTTTTTTTTTTTTTCCTCATTTTAACAAGAGTTTGGTTCTCGATCAAAATATTGTTTTAGCATGTGAAGACATCTCAAAAAGTTACAAAGAATATACGGTAGAATCACAAGGTCTGAGAAAGGAAAAGAAATAGAAGAAAAGTTATTTTCGGTGTTTTGTAGGCTTAACGGTCCCGTAACGGTACTATAACGGAGTGTAACGGCTGATGCACATGTGAATTTTTGTAACGCCATTATTTTCACCCGTAATGGTATCAGGCCTTCAAAAACTCATTACGTTATGTAACGGTTGTTTTTTAAAACCTTGCATGTAACCCAATCGGGATGGGATCTCTCCCGTTACTGTCCCGGAAAGTCCATATTTTCCTCACAATACAACATACTCTTTCTCATGATACAACATACTCTTACTGGTAAGAGTATCCTTGTGGGATCCTCACTTGCGAGACATATCCAGCAACTGTGTCCCGGAGGAGTACTAGATCCATTTCCAAACCAAAATGGGAAGGAGTATCAATGTATCTAAGGACACCCTCGGTCATGGTTGAGTTCTTAATCCAACAGAGCCATATGTAGTTTTTAAAAAAAAAAAAAAACTCTTTAACATTTTAAGAGAAGAAGACATGAAAAAACAACTCGAACACAGATGTTAGACGGTCGAAATGATACTGCACGGGCATGCAAAGTCTTCACCAACATAGAGTACTAGACAAGCCTATCTGTCCCCAACCCGATTGGATACGTCGACTCAGAGAGAGAGAGAGATAGATACTCGTGTTCATTTGATCTTAGGGTTCTGGAGAAGGAAGAGAGTATCGGAGAGATGTCCGGAGTGAGAGAATTTCTTCCGAATCAACTCGGACATCAAGGCGAGGTTCTCTTGGTGTAGGAGGGTAGCTTTCTTCCTCAACTTGTTGTTTTCTTCCATAATACTTATGTTCTCCTTGTACAGCTTCAAGTTCTCCAGCTCCATATCCTTCCCAACCTTCTCTTCGGATTTCCTTTCCCTCCTGCTAAATAAAAACAAGCATTAGGACGATGAATTAGCGCACATTCGGACTGGAATTATTGCGATAATGAAGTACCGGAGCTCTTTAGGCATGAAAAATTACCTGTTGAGTCTGTGAATTCGAACGTTGGATCGCTTCCATTGTTGCTTTCGGGTTCTAGAAAACAGGGGTTTTGGTGGAGTAATCCACTCTGTAGCATGAAGACACATACTTTTATCCAAGGACAAGTAGCTAGAAGTAGAAATACAAGGAGGAGGAAGTACTCTCTTGTTATTTGGAAGGAATGAGTTGGATTTGAGATAACAGGGAGTGGCTTGTGAGACCATATAAATAGTTGGTTGTGTTCCCATAAGTGTTGATAGTCTGCACACCATGTGGTGCCTTGGCTGTCATGTAAATCCAGAGAGAGAGAGAGAGAGAGAGAGAGAGAGAGTAGTTTCAAGACTGGTAATGATGGTTTTGGGGGATCATGATTACAGAGGGCAGAAAACCCATCAGTATCCATGAAGAAAAGCCGAAGAAGAAGGAAAGGTCTATCTCTTGTATTTCTACCCAACCCTTTCTTCACTCCCTAAGGGAGAAACTTCGAAAAGTTACCAAATTACCCTCCGAATTAGCAATAGGAAGATGGTTGTGTGAAAGGGATTGAGGGCATATTGTTCTGTTTGATTAAGTAAAATAAGTATTTGTCCCTTATGCGGTCACTATGTTCCAAATTTTGGAGCCATTGGCGGGTTTATCCGGTCTTTAACTTTAGAGTCCGAAATTCTTCGAGGTGCGCGTAAGATGGCGTTGACATCCAGCTCGTGAAAGGGTCTCTCTCCTTGGTGTCTTCCATGGTATACAAGCACCTTAAAATTATGGTTAACTGAGTTTCTAATACGCTCGTTGTGGCATTAACAAAATAAAATTATATGGAGACCCTCTCATCTATGTCTATTTTTCACCGACACCCCTTTATCTATAACAAAGAAAATGGAAGCAAGATTCCGAAAACACGATAACAAACTGGGAATGTACTTGCTCTTATTGATTTCAGGGTTTCCTTTTCGGATTCTCGGCAACCAAACACTGCCATTGCCATTTGAAGGCTATTTCCATCATTCTTAATCATGCTAGGCCGGGGGATGAGGCCCCGTTCTACTTTCTTTCTAAACATTCTTTTTAAAAAATAAGGTAATTTCAAGCTCAAATATAATGAAAATAAGAAATAATTTTTAAAATTTTTTTTCACCACCGTTTGAAAGATCTCAATGAAATCTATCAAACAAAATCCATATTGACAGAAAAAGTATTTACGTAAACACATGATTTTTGAGCTTAAAATTACATTCTTTTTCCAAAAGTTCTTTTTTTAAGAAAGTGGAACACCCACTAAATGCTACCTTCTCTCAAATGCAAATGCAGTGGGGTTCCACAAATTTGAGTGTAGTTGGAATCTGTGTTTAGGTGAAAGGATGGAGCATTGTTTCCAAGAGGGATCGGATTCCCTCCGGTTCAAGTTTGGAGGAAACAGTACAAATCTAGATCATTCTTTATCAATGGTCTAGATTGGGAAGAGTGTCCGAGCATATCTAAAGAATTGATTACAACATTGGACGGTCCAGATCTCAATTCTCATCCACTCCAAATCTTAGAACAGAGAGGATGCACATATCAAATACTAATTACATTGCCTACAAAGCTTCTTTGATGGGTAGATAGAAAGTAGTTAAGAATACGCGTGTCATTAACAGTGATTCTTATGAAATTTTCCTCTTGTGGTTATTCTTGTTGTGTGAGCACAATTGAGTACACAAGTGAAACCGTTGATATAATTCGTTTATTTTGTAACAATCACAAGAACACCACATAAATCGCGCATTTGGCATGTGGTCTTGAAAATAAGATATCTATCACCGAGTGGTTTGGTTTAGAGGGTAAGTTTTTGGATTTGTTTGCTCAATATGGTTGGGTTCAAGTCTCTAAAGTTGGTTGGTGCGGCTAAAAACCTATTTTAGTGCTCAAAGTACGCATGAAGACCAACTTTAGCCCGCCATAGGTGCATTTGGGTCACTTGCAAATGCCTTTGTGTTGTGAGGGCAATTCTCCTTTAACGATTATGTGTAATAGCCTATCTGCATATCCATTTATGTAAAACGAGTTCAGATTTAATACAAAACTGAGATGCATTAAGCTTCAGCTAGAATTAGTGGTGTCAATTAGCCTATCTGCATATCATATAAGTATATGTTAGACTATTCTGAGGGACAACCTCTTGTTTATAAGAGTCGAATCCTAAACCTCACGTTTCAAAAGAACGCTACATGACCATTGAGCCAAACCACAAGGTCTATTCATTCAATTGATTGCCCCTGTTTTTGGTTTTTAGTATCTTGTTTTGTTCACAGTTTACCTAAGAAGAAGAAATGAAGTTAGCTAGTAATGGCAGTAATGTATTCTGTCAACTTCTCCATTTTAGCATCTTTCACATGCTCTCCCCCCCCCCCCCCCCCCCCCCCTATATATAGCTAGCTGCTAGTCCATCAACTGGTGGGGTGCTTGCTTTGCTGGATCCATTCTTGAACTTGCAACATCTGTCACCTTCTGGAACCGACCACCACTGAGTTTTGTGTGCTTAATCAGTTTGCCTAACTCTTTAGGCCTAGAGTTTAGGTAGGGATTTACTTTATTTTTGTTAAAGTATACGGAGACCCCTCAACTATAACTTTTTTTCATGGAAATTTTTTACTATTTAAAATCGCCTATACAGACTCTTCCAATTATAATCGTTAACTAATCAGCATCATTCTGTCAAAAAACCGTTAAGATGAAGAGGTCAGCGTGGGCAATTTTTAAGGGATGGATAGAATTGCCATTTTTCATTATTCCGTTAACGGAGTTAGCCAATTTTTTTATTTCATATAGTTGATGAGATTTGTATAGGTGATTTTAAATGTTAGGGGGTCATCGTGAGAAAAAGTGATAGTTGAGGGAATCTCTGTAAACTGTCACCTTAAATTAATTCCATCAATTATCTTAAACCCTATTTCTAAACCTCTATAATTAGGAGCCCTCCTATCCAAATTTACGCTTTTCGAAATAGGGACGGACGCATAATTCAAGTGTTGAACGAGTAAACATATGATAGGTGATGTCAATTTCTGTTATTACAAATTCCAAAAGCGGTACCCCAGAAATTATCGTATATTTGTTCGATCATTCTATACAATTTAAAAACATAGATACACAAAACCTTGTGAATTCATATCCCTCCTGAAAGGCAGAATATAAACCCGTGTCAATTTTGTTCATAGATGCATACAAATTTAGGAGGTTGGTTATTCTAACTTTTTGGAGAAAATTTTGGATGGGCAGGTATAGTATTTGAAAACAACCCGTTGAGTGGGTGAGCACATATAATTTTGACGTTTTTGGAAAAGAACTACCATTATTCTAAAGCAACTTTGAAACTTGCGTAAGACAGTCGTTCGAACTCATCCGCTCCTCGGTCCATCATTGCTGGTTTCAAAATGCAAAATAGAGTACCATAGCACAACACAACACTAGCTTTGAATCCTTCAATCACACCAAACTAGATCGTTTTATTTCTGTCGAATTCCTAACCCTTCTTGTTGTTTAGATTCCACACCCGCGAGATATATCTGCAGGCCACTAGATCTTTTTGCTCCAAATTTTTTTTATTTTATTCTGTTGGTGCTCCCTTCCTCAATTTCCTTGTTTACTGGTCTTCTTGTTCTATTATCTTACACTGTGTAAGGGCTTCTTAAACCAATTTTTTGCTAGACCAAAGAAGCTTTTGAAATGCCTTATGTCAAACCACTAGAGTTCAACCTTTTGGGTTGCGCAAAGGGAGGAGCCTTTAGGGGCGGACTCACCATAGGGCACGTGGGGTCACGTGCCCTCACGCTCTTCAAAAAAAATTATTTTTTCGATTTTGTGTATATATTATTTATGTCGAATGCATGTACATAGTTGTTTGTTGGTGCAATAGTAAAGTGTTCTCCCTATAAACAAGAGTTCCTGGGTTCGAGATTGCCCCACACTCTCCTTTGGGGTATGTTTTTTTGCCTTTTTTCCCAAAAGGCAGTAAAAAATGTGTTTTTTTGTTTTTTTTTCCTTTCCAAAAAGCAGTAGAAAATAGTAATGCGTGCCTTATTTTTTTTATACTATTTGTGGGTTCAAGTCTACCCCAACATTACATTTGTATACTTTTGGTCCCCAAAACTTTAATCGTAAAGTTAGTAATATAAAAATAGATGATGAACATGTGACAATATTGTTTTAACGCATATAGTCGAGGTGCGCAAGTTTGCCCAAGTAGCTAGTTATTAAAATACATATATACTTTAAAATTGTTAATTTATCATGAATGCTAAAATTATTTTGGAGTAAATGTGCTTAACTGTAACTTGTATATTACGGTAGAAAAAAAATTGATACCCCGACTATGTCAAATTCCTAAGTACGCCACTGGGTGCCTTAACACCTTCTTTTCGTACCCTTTGAGTACTCCCGTTTGTTTAAATGCGCTAAAATGGGCACTTCCAATATGTTCTGCTGCAACGGGCAAACACAAGTCGCATGTGATTCACCTCTCTAGGGGTGTCAGGGGTGTCTGCACATTGCACATGACACTCTCTCTTAGTCTCTTTAAAATACAAGAGACTGGAGAGATTAAGCTGATGGTGTATAATGAATTTTGTCTGGCTTCTCATGCCAACCATCCGTTTGTTTAAGTCGATGCTGAGAATGTCTTGTATTCTTTTGTTTCACATTGATTTATTATATTGTTTCCGTTTTTGTAGCTTATTATAAATACGGCTTTTGGGAGACTTTTAAGAATTATCTTTTGGGCTAGCTATCATATTGTGGCCTTTATAGAGATACGGATTATCGCTGGCTCTTTGTATCTCTTCTTTACGTTGATTAGTAAATCTTCTCTCTCTTCGCCCGTAGATGTACCCATCTTGGAGAATCTCGTATATCATGTGTTTTTGTGATTTCTTGTTTAGTTTTCAATTTCTCGTTCTTAGCTTACATTTATAGCGTTCGTTACAACAGTTGAGTTATGTCAACTTGCTTCAACAAAGGTGAATCTAATAAAAATTCAAATCAATTTAAAAAAATGTAGCGCGAATCTAATAAAGATTCAGAAAAGACGAACCAAAAGTAGCAAACGCAAATTTTGGGAGAATTGGGCCAAGAGATGATAGTTAACAAAATTGTAACGCTATTCTGCATGGATGGTTAGTAACTTAAGACAAGGATTAATCACAATTACAAGTTAGTTTAGAGATGTCACCTCAAACAGTGATATCCCATCACTTTCTCTGTTTTTTTTAACCTTTTTCTTATACTAAACATTTCAAACCTTGGGGCTGTTAAAGAGTTCGTTCGGATCAGGATTTCGGAATAAGTCAAGGTGTGGGTAAATTGACCCAAACATTCAATTATTATTAGAAGAAAAAGAAACTAACCTAATCGCAATCCTCAATCGAGTGGTGCATGTGTGGTCAACGTATATGCTCCTATCTTCAATACCACCCCCAATAACATTTTTATGCGGGGTTCGCAGTATAAATTAATATATAATTAAGTTGATACTCGCATGGCACATCTCAAAGATGCCATACAGAGCCGGTCTTGAGCTAAAGGTTGAGGTTCGGTGCTTCATACCCTCGGAAATTTATGAATTTAAGGGGTCCCCTGTTACTTCGGTACCCCTCGTAAAAGTAAAATAAAAAAAGGTCCCAATCTTTAATTTTTACTTTAGACCTCTGAAAAATTAGGGCCGGCGGCCTTGATGGCATACGCACTCACACAGGCAATTGGTAACAATAATAATGCCATTTTGAATGTGGGGGAAGGACTGGAGGATGTGATGAGGTAGCCATCAAAGAGAGGAGGACCAGAGAACCAATCACTCAAAACCCCTCATCACTTATTTCTTCTTTTACTACATCAACTACTGCTAGAACCAAAAGTTAAATGTGAGGGGCACAACACTACATGTTGTGATAGTCAATAAGGAATTGAAACCCTATTCCTTGTCTATATATATATACACTCCCAAATTAACTGTGCTGATCGATCAGACCAATGGCCCTTAATTTGTACCCGATTGTGACCTGGGTTATCATCACATGCATGAATCATGAACATGGACCGTGCAATTAAGTTTTGTACCTATACATATAGTGTCAGTTGCCATTTATTTTGAGACGTTTTCTTATTTAATCATAAAAGAAGGCAAGGTACATAGAAGTAGGGTTACATTGCCTACTAAAAGTGAGGAGAGAGAGAGAGAGAGGGGTTTGTTCGGCCTCGTTCCGCTTTCTTTCTAAATCTTCTTTTTCAAAAAAATAATAATTTCAAGCTCAAATATAATGAAAATAAAAAATAATTTTTTAATTTTTTTCACTGTTTAAAAGATCTCAATGAGATTTATCAAACAATATCCATATTGATAAAAGAAATTTTAAGCTTGAAATTACATTCTTTTTCAAAAAAAACTTTTTCGGAGAAAGTGGAACACCCCCAAAGGTACACTACACATTTCTACTACATTCATGTGGGGACCACCCCGGGTCTGACAAAAATATAGAAAAATACCCATAAATTTTAAAACATATTTTTAGGGAGCCCCGTAAAAAAAATCAGCTAATTAATCCGATATCGGTAAGTATGTATTCTGAATTCGTAGCGGTGAAAACTGTTACGAATTCAGAATAAGTAACTACCGATATTGGATTTCACCAATTTTTTACTGGGCCCCCTAAAAAATGTTATAAAATATATGGGCATTTTTCTGTATTTTGTAGAACCTGGGGTGGGCCCTGCACGAATGTAGTGTAAATGTGTAGTGTACGCAGCACTCCTTGTTTCTTCTTTTGATATAGGCAGATATATAGATACATGTACATATTCATTATTCACATAAATTGTCCAAGCCAAGGCAAATGTGTCCAAGGGTCACCATCATTCATCTCAGTTAGTCTGCTGCTTCTATCTGTGCATTCAACTTGGTTTTGCAGTGGCAATCGATTGAGCTTCGCATTGGAGCCACTCTCTTCTTCATCTCCATCATGGTCATCATCACCACCCTAGGGGGCCATTAAAATCATAATCCTAGCTAGGGGCCATCAAAATCATAATCGTAAGTCTCAATTTTCGCTAGTGGAAATTGAGTTTTTTGTGCATTTCTTCAACTCGTGTATTATTGTACCTGGAAATAAATTCGCTGTCTACGCCTGCACATACCTATTATACTTCCAGTTTTGGGCCACCTGATGTGCTGTAGATACGAAAATAAAAAGAGGGTCTATCTTCTTTTTGTCTCACTAAAACGGTGGGTTGTCCTGCGCCTACCACTGACTCGAATCATAACGTGGCTAATAAAGTAGAGCAAGCTAAGCTTCACACGGCATTGAACAAGCTTAGCTTCACACGGCATTGAACAAGCTTATCGACTCCATGATCAACTCGGAAATCCACCCGACTTAGAATGCCGGAGTAAAGCCACATCTGACCTAGCCGGGAAGAATATATTGATCTATCACCAGGCCTCCACTGAAATACAAATTAAATTGGAGTCCCCTCGATCTCCCGATCATCTAGTCTCAACAGTATCAAACTCAAGATCAATGAGAGAGGTTTTATGTTAGCAACTCCGGCCACGAGGAGGTAATAGATGGTGTATAATAATAAGACTAGTACTCCTAGAAAGGGTAAAGAACTCCAGTAAGTACATGGTAGCATTATTGGCAGCCTCATTGTTGGGCTTTGGGCTTGTTTTGGCTATGAGAAGTCTTACCAATTATTGATGGCATTATGGATAGCGACTCCTTGGTGGGCTTGGACTAGTTTTGGACTACACAATAATAATAGTATTTCAAGTCAATGCCTGAGTTTTAGGCGGTTGCTTGGCATAAATATTGTCTGGTTTCAACATCATGTACCAAGATGGGCAATTATTTGCTCAGAGCATATGACAAGATGTAAATGTTGGGCCTGAAAACCACAGGAAAATGACAATAATGCAAAATAATGTGGCCAATCTAAGTTTCTAACAAACAATGTAGGAGTACAAGGTAACCACCTCGTCAGCACATACCTCCTCAATATTTAGTGCCAAAATCATATGGTGCAAAATATATAAGAAGCAGAAATAAATAAGTGATGAAATTTGAGTTGAATCATGCTTTTACCTGTCCTTCCTCTTCCTAATATATCCCATTCGGAACACCATATCATTATTATTATTATTATTATTATTATTTTTTGTGTGTAAGATAAGGTTCTCCTAGAAAGATTAACCGAAAATTTGTCAATTCCGCCAGTGAAAGAAGGACCGGTTGTGCCATAGATGTAATAGAAGTTTTTTCCAAATCCACCTATTGAAGATAAGGTTCTCCTAGTAAGTGTCAACATCAAAATGGCCTATAGTACCACTAATTCCCAACTTCTTGATTTCTTCATCCCATGAGCCATATGAAGAAAGCTCTGAAGGCCGTGGTGTGTTTCCTTCCAATAATGTTAGACCATTTTTCCGGATAGCTATACCCCTCCAATTCCTTCGGTAAGATGAACCTTGACATACTTGCAAAACAAAACTTATTCGCCCGATCAAAATCATCGTGGCATATAAGAGAAAGCAATCCACTGAACATTGTTGTTCTGATTTTGCATCTCGCATTGGCAAGACCATTTTGCAACGATGTCACTTTAAACACCTCATCGCCCAAATCAAGGGACAAAATCAATCTAGCGTTCCAATTCCCTCTACGCTGTGCTGCAAAATAAATAGACCCTCCTACAGAAGTGGAACGGCATCTTGAATACACTTGTCTAAATTTAAGGGGAACTGAGTCGCCCGAGTCACAGGCCTCACTAATTAACTTGTACCTTACCACACCATCTGGTTGTCAAGTTAGCTCTTGCCCTCCCATGTCATTCCATCTATATGCCACACTAATCCCTACAACTCCTTATTCTGATCATAGCCCTCTTCACTGGTCAATGATTTCCATTTATCACCTTCAGCTTCCTTCCTTTGGTTGCGCTTTAAAGGGGTCCCATTGACCATGCATCCTACTTTTTGGTTGAGCTTTAAAGGGGTCACATAATCAGGGCCGGCCCAACCCCAAGGCCCATAAGGCCTGGGCCTTGGGCATCCCAAAAAGGCCAAATTTTAGGGGCACTCCACTAATTTTTATGTTTGGGCTTGACTAGAAGTCTTTTTGGCCCAATAGAATGGAAAAAAGAGGCCCATTCCAATTAAAATCTGGCTGTGGCCCATAGATCCAGAGAAAGCCCAAAAAATGCTCGGTGGCATTTTGGTAAATAAGTGATCTAGATGGTCTTTAATTGAAACCCTTCCTCTCAAACATTTCACCGGCTCTCTCTCACCCAAAACAAAACAAAAAATTAACGAAGAAAAAAAAGAGGGGAAGCTGAAATTGATCTGGAAGACTGGAACGGACGATCGAATCCCACCCTTCTCTAGTTCTCTACTTCTCTGTGTTCGAGATTTACACCAAACGAAGGGCCGAAGACCGAAGGGGGAGCTGCCAAACTGGGTCTGGGATTTTGGGTCGGCCTTGTCTGTGTTCGAGATTCGAGCTCGAGGTAATTTTTTTTCCGATCGGCGCAGGCGTGCAGCAGTGCTTTCAGTTTTAAGTTTCAAACTTTCAATAGTATTATAGTATTCAATAGACAATAGTTAATAGGTCTCTCACTTTCTTTGAAGTTTGTAATGTAATATACTAATATTAATCAACTAATTTAAACTGGGATTCTGGGAAGGTTCGAAGCCCGAAGGGCACTGCCGGCTGCCACTCTGTGTTGAACTGTTGAAGTAATGAAGTTTGTAATTTAATATTGCTTACGAGAACATTGAGAAGTGAGAATCTCTTTAATTAAGTTTAGTTAATTAGTGATAGTGATATTAGGGCTTTTTATATTCTCCACTTGATTTGTGTTTAAGATTATTGGAAATTGAAATGCAGGACCAGTATATACTACTAGTATAATATACACTGCGTAGTCTTAGAGTCCCATTCGCTTGCGACTTGCGAGGCTTCAAATCGGTAAGTATTCTCTTCTTATGCAAAGCCCTGGTTGGTGGTGCTTAAATTTGTACGTATGTTGTTAAATGCAGAGCCCTGGCTGGTGGTGCTTAAATTTGTATGTATGTTGTTAAATGCAGAGCCCTGGCTGGTGGTGCTTAGATTTGTGCTGATTTAGTTGACATTAGTTGGTGTGCTTAAATTTAAAAATATCTGATTATCGGTTAGCGCATCATTAATAATCATGTAATAAGCCTCTTTTTTTAATTCTAACTTAGGTGCATCATGCCTAAACGTCAACTATCTGGTCATTAGAAAAGAATAAAGAAGCAAAAGACAAAAGCATTAATAAATTCTCAAAAAGGGGCTATTAAAAAGTTCTTTTCAAGTGACGAAAATGTACAAAGCTCAGTCGAAGAACATGAAAATTTGGTGATTGATGTTGCTAAAAACTTGGTGAATGAAGAAGAATGTGAGGATTTGGGGGGTGAGGAAGACTATCAATGTGTCAATGAGAGTAGTAACGAAAGTTCGAGGGATGTCAATCCAAATGAAGACTTGAATGTTGAATGCTCTCCTGTGAACATTGACGATCCATGTAATTGGGAAAACATGGATCAAAAATTAAGGGACTTATTGGTTGAAAGAGGTCCCGTAAGAAGAAATGATGATGCTACCTTTCTTAAGGATGACAATGAGAAGAGTAGACATTTCTCTTGAGATAATATGTATTTACCTATTTGAAGACTTTGTATTTTGTGTTCGTATATAATGATTAGTAGAACTTTATATTGGTTCGGCTTTCTGATATTGTGATTGTTGCTGTAAAAATTGTTAAGTATTAACTCTTTAAGGGCACACTTTTTTTTATTGGCCTTGGGCACCTGAAACCCTTGGGCCGGCCCTGCCATAACCCCCTAAGTAGTAAAAGCGAAAGTTATGACTCTTGGGAATGGGATTTCTTGATATCCATCAATTGTGTTACCTTCTTCACCAGTATCAAAAAATAGTTCGTAGTGTTCTTCGGGAGGAAAACTAGCAATGCTGCCAATGCGTTGCCTGTCTATAACGAGTGGGAGATTATCATAGTTGTTTTAGTTTATAGGGTTTTTGAATGATTGATTGAGGTTGGAATTGATGAAGTTAGGGCTGGTAATGAGAGAATTCCAGAGTTTGGAAATAGACCTGAATCGGATTAGGGATTTGGTTGGGAGTCTGGAGAGTATATCCACCACGACCTCTTCAGTAATGAAGTCGGACATGGCTCTCTGTCTTCTTCCTGAAGATTTCTCCTTTTCTTCTAGGGTTAGGGCTGAAGTCGGACATCGACGTTTTCATCTCTCTATGTTGAAATCAGAATGGAGAGAGAGAGAGACAGAGAGTTGTTACGGAGTATTAGAGCCAGGGCCGGCCCAACCCCAAGGCCCACAAGGCCATCCCAAAAAGGCCAAATTTTAGGGGCACTCCACTAATTTTTATGTTTGGGCTTGACTAGAAGTCTTTTTGGCCCAATAGAATGGAAAAAAGAGGCCCATTCCAATTAAAATCTGGCTGTGGCCCATTGATCCAGAGAAAGCCCCAAAAATGCTCGGTGGCATTTTTGTAAATAAGTGATCTACATGGTCTTTAATTGAAACCCTTCCTCTCAAGCATTTCACCAGCTCACTCTCACCCAAAACAAAACAAAAAATTAACGAAGAATAAAAAAGAGGGGAAGCTGAAATTGATCTGGAAGACTGGAACGGACGATCGATTCCCACCCTTCTCTAGTTCTCTACTTCTCTGTGTTCGAGATTTACACCAAACGAAGGGCCGAAGACCGAAGGGGGAGCTGCCGAACTGGGTTTGGGATTTTGGGTCGGCCTTGTCTATGTTCAGGATTCGAGCTCGAGGTAATTTTTTTCCGATCGGTGCAGGCGTGCAGCGGTGCTTTCAGTTTCAAGTTTCAAACTTTCAATAGTATTATAGTAGTCAATAGACAATAGTTAATAGGTCTCTCACTTTCTTTGAAGTTTGTAATGTAATATACTAATATTAATCAACTAATTTGAACTGGGATTCTGGGAAGGTTCGAAGCCCGAAGGGCACTGCCGGCTGCCACTCTGTGTTGAACTGTTGAAGTAATGAAGTTTGTAATTTAATATTGCTTATGAGAACATTGAGAAGTGAGAATCTCTTTAATTAAGTTTAGTTGATTAGTGATAGTGATATTAGGGCTTTTTTTATTCTCCACTTGATTTGTGTTTAAGATTATTGGAAATTCAAATGCAGGTGTTTGGGCTGAATTAGCTCAATCAAATGGCAAATGATTGTGTGCGGGCGTGCCAGAAAAGAAATAACTTCAGGAAAGAAATTATTCTTTTCAAATTGATTTGAAACAACTAATTTAAATCAGGCAACTGTGTTATCTGTCCGATTACCTCAACTAAGAGGATTTTTCCTTAAGGTATCAACCAAATAAAAGATTGACGAGCTTCGAATCAGAAAAGATGATTGAACACAAACAAACCTAAATCTAATCAAAGGTAAGTTTGTATACAAACACTCTTAAGATTTTATAAAGAATAATACAGAAATGTAAGCACATTGAATTTAATCGAAAGTGAACTTACAAACGACTATTCTTTGGTAAGAAAAAGCTTACAGGAAAATAAGAGAACTTGAATTTAATCAAAAGTAGTCTTACATGCAAATAAGCTTTCAACTTACAAAAAGATCCTATTCTAAACTAATCTAAATACTAATCTATGATAAATCTCTGAGCAATCATTTTGTATGAGTTGTCAGATGATATGAATTTTTGTCGGGGGTTTTCTCTTCACTTGCTTCTTCTATTTATAGACGATGGGCATACCTTTGATCTCCACTCCCCACGTCTTCGGTTAATGCCCACATTTGCCACATAAATCTGTTGAGAGCGGTCTTCGAACGGTTATTCTGATATTTCCAGAATTTCTTCTCTCTCTTCATGCTTCGATAATGGTGTTCGTGGCTTCTTCACAGATCGTGGTCCTCCTATCTTCATGCAACGTGAATTAGTGTCACACGATTGACCCAAATGATTTCCTGCAATCACATCTAACTTCCGTTATAAACCAAGGCAATAATGGCACCATTCGATGATCCTAAAGATTAATCAATGGTTAAACCCAATTGTTTTAAAAAACCATCCCCATTTACTAACCAAACGTCGTCGGTTCCAATCAAAACGATACCGTTTAGTACTAAAACAATGTCACCATTAAACCCCGTAATCCTCTACATCCCGAGCCTAATTGAGACATGTTCTGATTGGTTAACGCACTATTTGGTGCCACGTGTAATTTTCTCATTGGGTGGTATATTTTAGGATGTAAACACACCCCCTGCATTAACATTTTATTTAAGCTAAATAAATACTAATGGCACACGTTCTTTACCCATGTCCCTTCAAATTCGGATGCATGGGGCATAATCGAAATGTGTTCCATGCATGACTATTGAGCTTCCCAAAAATAGCTGCAATTATTTCCCTATAAATAGCAATCAATGTTAGGGTTTAACGAATCACATCACTTCCCAAAACCCCTTCGAAACTGAGTTCTTTTCCCTTGCTAAAAAGTCTGTCGCCTATGGATTCTCTTCCAGAAATCAATCTCATCTTAGAAAACCTTGACCACCAATCCCACTCATCTCAAATGTCTCCTCCAAATTCTCCTCAAATATTGGCAGGAAAAATCCTTTCAGACCGAACATTCTATACCCCTAGCCCATCTCCCACGGGTTGGGACTCCTCTCTGACCCGTTCGAATTCATTCGATGGGTCCAACTGGGGTACATGGGAGGAAAACCCTGTCACCACCAATACTGGTACCATCCTGGTCAAGTTTGACCAACCTGACCCTACGCCCAATAAATTCCATCACTTTCGAACTCTGTTCGCGAGTCAATTTCTGCCCTTGAATGGTAATGACACTGTTCATATGGGCATGCTTGAGTCAATCTACTCCTCCCTCAAATTTTCTCCTTTCCTGAAACAAGAGGAGAACTACCTTGGGCCTGCCCCTTATTGCGACTTCAAACGCCTGGCCCAAAACCAAAAAACTCTCTGGCTTACAGAGGTGCAAACCCCACACTACCCAGCTGACTTCGAAGAGACCAACAAACTGGCTCCCCTCTCAGAAGAACCTGACTGGTTCGATGAGGTGACCAACCTTGCCGTTAACACCCCTCACTTCCAATGGCAATATGGTTACTTCATCTTCCCTTCTGACAAGAGTAAAGCCCTACAATTTCTTGCAGCCTTCTCTTTCCTGGATATCTCTATCCTGGAAGAACAAGTTCCATTAACCAACTTCAAATGGGCTTGTGAGACGCTTGTGCTATGCACCATCCCTTCCACGGTCTCTTATCAAATTCACTGCTTCCTGGATTTTCTGCCAGTGATCAGGTCATGGCTCGAAGCCAATGCTGCAGCATATTGCTTTGACCAAAACCTCCAAGATTATGCTCTGGTTAAGGAAAGAATTGAGAAGCTACACGATCAAATCCAAAGCTTCAAAGCTGAGTCCTTCGAAGTGGTGCTTGGCCACGCTGACAAGAAGCTTCGAAGGTGCTTCAAAAGGAAACAAATGAAGCGTCCAACAAAGGAAGCTAAACTCCAAAGGAAAGCCAAAGCTTTGGCGCTCCGCTTCATGCCTCTTATGGAGAAAAAATTGGAGTCAGATGCCAAGGAAGACATGAGGAAAATGGAGCTAAAATTTCTCCAATTTGCCTGGAACAAGTTTCACAGCCTTGTTACTTGGTCTTTTCCTTACTACTTTGAAAATAAGAGAGCTACCTCTCAGCATTTGGGCCCTTCGAAGGCCTGAACTACATTTATTTTCCCCCGTCAAGTAGGAACTAGTATTTCTTTTTTTTGTTTTGTTTTTTTTCTGTAAATATGCAAATTTCATTTCTGTAATTTTGCAATTTTCAATGAAATTTTCCTTTTGCAACAATGCATACTTGTCTTGGTATTTACTTCAGTTTATGTGTCTAAAGTAATAATAACTTTAACAACACAATTCCCTCTGAAATAAACGAAAAACACTTCAGTGGACTCCAACATGTGGGCCCACTAAAGGCCTGGCCCACCTATGGAGGTATAAAAGCAGAAACGATTCAAAATCACCCCATAACGCTCTAAGCATTCAAATCTTCTCAAAAACTGAATCCTCTCTTCTCTCCTCTTGAAAACGTCGAACTCAACTTCAAATCGATGGCTTCTTCCAGTCAACCAATCGTGGAGCACCCCACTCCTTCTCTAGCATTGAGGCGGTTCGTATCTGGAAAATCCCAAGGACCGAGTGGAGATTCCTGCCTTGACACTCGAGTTTTCATTCCGAACCCTAGAGAAAAAGGTACTTTCATCCTGGGTCCTCAACTTGTAGGGGAAACACCTGCCTTCCTCTCTCTTTACTACCCTCGATTGGGAGATGCTGACATTCAAGCTTGTTCAGCCCTAGATTGGCAAAATTTCCCAAGGAAATCTTTCCCCTGTTGGCCTACCCTAGATAGGGACTGGAAAATTTGGACCACTCGCATGTTGGCTGAGAAATCAGATGAACTCAAAAAGGTGGGGTTAAAAAACATCATCACCCTCCTTCGAAGGGGGATTCCCCAGAATCCACCCCTAATCCAGGCTGCCTTGGCCTTTTGGGACCCATCCTTCAATTTCTTTAGGTTTAACTATGGTATGATGGCGCCCACAGTTTTAGACGTCACCCAGATGCTAGGACTCATCCCGTATGGCCCTCAGTTCGATCCCACCAAGGAATATACTCCCCCCGAGGGCTTCACCCGTCTGAATGCTGCAAACGGAGCATTTTCCCATTTTTATACTAGGGAAAAGAAATTAACAGGAGAGGTGTCCGATACAGAGTTTTTTGCCTACATACTCTACACCCTCTGCAAACACATCATGTGCCACTCTGGGAAACGGGTAATGAGCGAGTTCATACCCTTAGCATTGGCACTATCCAGAGGTGAAGAGTTTGATTTTGCCTCCTATTTTCTTGGTCACGTGTATAAAGTTGGCTCTGACTTTTACCAAAAGGGCTTAAACTATTCTCAAGGGGGACCCCAATGGTTTGTACAACTATGGCTTCATGGATAGTTCCCTGAGCTGGGCCCCTTCAAATCACCCATGTCGCTTGTTGGTGCCCTCGAAGCACCCAATGTCCATGGTGACAACTATGCTCAACCAGAGGCCAGTGCAACCTCCACATTGGTATATTATCTTTGCTTCTTCTCTGGCCTTGCCTCAGATAGAGAATGGCCCAACTCATTCCCTACTCCCATTGGACCATCATGGCTCTTCAACATCCTCACGGACAGACAAGGAAAATCCTCTCAAGCCCTCCAAGCATGGAGCAACATTCTTACAAGCAGAGAGATTTTCATATCCTCATCGAATCCCTCAAAATCCTTGGCACATGCAAAGGTATATTGCCCTGCTCAATTTGCTAGGCAGCTTGACTTCGTTCAGGGCATACCTATCCCCTTCTGTGGTTCTGCCAATATCTCCATGTCTGAACGTTCATGCATCTCCTCCGAGCATTTTCAAACATGGTTTGCCCAATCCAGACATTCGTTGAGAAAAACCATTGTCCAAGAATTCAAGGAACCAGAAGTGCGTACTACTTCTGAATTTGACGGCTGGTGGCACACCAATTGTTCTTTCCTTATGGGATGTGCCCCTTTCAAGAAATTCCTTGAACATATTGGGTTCAAACGTTCTGAATTTGGACATAGGAGGCAAAACGACTCCTCCTCCTTCTCTTCAGAAAATGAGTTTGGAAAGCTGGAGGGATCGAAGACATTCCTGAAGGTGAAGTTAACCAGAAAATGGTCCCCATCGAAGCTTCCCCTCTTTCAATGATCATTCCTCCCTCTCCTCCAAGAAGATAATCTTTTAGGGTTTCTCAAAAAAGAGGTACTTACTTCTAAAATGCTTTCTTTTCTCCCAGAAAACAAACCTAATCATAAAGAAAATTGAATTGTAGGTGCAACCTCTCCTTCAGAAAGTGTTTCGAAGAGGAGTAAGGCTGCTCCTCAACCAAAAGAAGTAATTCCTACCAAACGCTACCTCGAGCCTTCAGCTGAACTCCCAGGTTTGCTTTTTTGTGCTCCCTAATTACATTTCTAATTATGATTTAACTCTAAATTTATTTTCTTAAGTCATTTCCCCATCATCTTTCTTTTAGCTTCCAAGAGAGCCAGAACCACCAGAAGGTGTGGCTCTCAAGTTTCTTCTAGCGATGAAGAAATTGAAACTGATTCGAAGAGCTTAATCCCTAGGGGTAAGCCCCTCCTTTATTTGTGATAAGTGTCTTTTAGAAGAACCCCTTTGCAACTCTGATTCATGAGTTTGAACCAGGTACAGCAAAAGCAGCTGTCAAAGAGACTTTTTTCTACGAGAGAAAAGAAGCTCATTCCAAAAAATCACCAACTCTGAGGGAAACTTCTTTTCCTAATGAAGTAAGGCATACATACTCTGATTATACACACATTTATGTGTCTCATATAAACATGACTCACTATTGATTTGTAGGCTCAAATGGCACCTTCCGATGAGGCACTAGATTTGTCCATTATTCCTTGCCTTCAACAAGAAGTGGTAGAGTCTTCTTCGATTCAGAAAATATCTAAAGATGACTCATACAAGGTATCTTTTGAACATACATATCTTTTTGAATCTTGAAAGAATACATCCTAATTTGCCTTCTGTTCTCACAGGTATCACTTATTCAACCTCTTTCGATAAAGAAAGATATTGTCGGAAAGGATCTTGACATGCAAGCTCTGTTGTCACTCCTTTCTGAACCCATCTCACCTATTCCTTTTCAGGTAATGTGTAAAACTCTCATGTTGCTCCACATTTTTTCCTGTGATTCTAATTTTTACTTAACTTGGTACAGGAATTTCCCCTTTCGCTGGAACTACCTGCTTTTGCTCAGGTTGTGGCCAATTTGGCTCGTTCGAAGGCCATGGAGCCACTTCGAACGTTGAAGAGAGACTCCCTTCCCCATCCCTTAACAGTTTTGGAGCAAGGGTCCTCACTGACCGACTCCACTTTTGCTTCGATGAGCCATCTTACCAAAAGTTTTGGAGAACAAGATTTAAACATGACTCCCTCTTCATCAGATCAGGTAATCTTGCTGGCCAACACATTCCTACATTCTTGCTAACTGTCCTTTTGACACCCAATTTTGCTTCTATGCAGGTGATCAAAACTTCTTATCTCTCCAGAAGTAATCTTGACACCAACCGATCATCTGAGCTTGGTGAATCCTCATCTGCTCCTACTGACCTGCCCTTAGTGGTTTTTGACATATTTTTCTTCAAAAGCCAATTGGAAAAATTTTGTGACCAAATTGCTGATCCCATTCCTTTGATCTCTTCGAATCCATTAGAAAGCCTTGAACAGCTTTTGAGCTCATCCCTACTGCCAGATTCACCCTCATTTAAAATCAAACATGTTCTTTCAGAGGAAGAAATTCAGACGTTAAAAAGCCACCTAAAGGCTTTATATCATTTAGGACTTCCAACTCTGTTTGAACACAATCTAATATATCATTTCGAGGTGTGCAATCAAGCCTTAATTCTGTCTCAAAAGCTACCTCCTTCTGCCAATTCCACCCACCAAGAACATCTCAAACAATTTGGTGAACTGATTAGTGTCAACCAATTCTTGTCTGAGAGCATTGGCACAACTGTTCAGAGGGTTGAAAAGCTAGAAACCAAAGCACTCCAGACTGCCTCCCATCTTTTTCTCTATCAAGCTCGAAAAAACAATCTTGCAGAACTCGACAAGAGGATGCAGTGGCTACAAGAAGAGATGAAGAAAGTCAAGGATGAGATTGCTGAGGTATCCATTGGCTTCCCAGAACTTGAAGGCAAAGCATTAAAGGATCAGTCCATGCTTCCACAGCTTATTCCTTCCCTTCGAGAGGAACAGAAGAGAAAAGCTGCCCACAGCTCTCTCTTGAATGTCAACTACAATTCTCTCCGAGGACTATTAGCCAACATTTGTGACGTAATAAGTCCCTTTTTGTAATTGTAGACAATTTGTACTTTATTTTTACTCCTTATTTTAATTAAACTCTGGGTAGATATGGTTGCATTTATTCTGAGCACTGTTTCTTCCTTTGAAAAGATTTGATGCTTTGACGCTTCAACTACCTTCTCTTAAAGAGTCATAAATAACTATCCTCGAATTTATTAGTATAAATAGGGGTCTTTGAGGAAAGAAAAAACTCACAAACCATCTTCTTCCTTAGCTTTCCTTACTATCAGCAGCACCTAATTCTACTCAGTAAGGTTTGGTGGTTCATGTGTAGTACATACCATGAAGCTCCTTCCAAAGTCCTTGAAGAAAAGCTTCGAAACATAGCCACATCGGCTCTCATGATATTTTCCTCGAATGCTAAAGCTCCTTGGTATAGACACATCAGCTCTCATGATGTGTCTATGCTAGCATGTCGCTTCAAAGACCAAAGAATCTAACGCGAGTGGTCTTCGAAGCCTATCTACCTACCAATGGAGCTTAGCTCAAGTCCCAATGAAGCTTGTCTCAAGTCTTTGAATCTCAGTTGTGCTTTAAGAGATCCTTCTTCGAGATACTTTTAGGCTTGAGATAGGTTTCTTATCTGGATTGTAACCTTTCCTATGGATATGATGAATAAGAATATATTCATTTATGTATCCATATTGTTCTACTGGTTTTGACCAATAAACTGGTGTTTTAACCATTTCTTGCTGTTCTAGCTTTGTTAATGAGGATACGATAAACATGAAGAGACCAACAACTCTTACTGGTCATCGCTTCACGTTTATTTATTACCAGTGCTTTGAAGCCCTTAAAAATAGCAGACAGCATTTCAAAGTGTGGTTTTAATTGATCCAACCAACTCACTTAATTCCAGCGGCTTCTTAGCTGTCTCATCGTAAGTTGCAAACGATTTTTTTTAATTATAACGCGTGGTGTCTAAAGCTTTCAGACCCTTCAACTTCCAGGCTTTACGCGTCCCCCCTCAATTAATGATTGCACTAACTGAAGCGGATTTCTCATACGCCTTGGGATTTTAAATACATATAAACGTCAATACTCGATATATCCCTTATCAAACAAACAAGCATGGCTGAGAAACATCCAATTCCTCCTGCTGATCTCGTGAAGGAGTTGGCCACCATGGCCAACATGATTGCAGAGCTGAAAAGGGACGTCCATACCAAATTCCAGGCCCTTCGAAGTGAGATCACTCAGCTTCGAAGCCAGTTAGTGTGCGTGGAAACAACTTCACGCCTCAGCTTGGCTAGGACCTGGGATGATCTTACAACCGTCCTCTCGGCTCATGAGGCAAAAAGTCCCCCGGAGGGAGGATCTTCTTAAAGATTCTCCTTAGGGACTGTGAGGATCAGCAATGATCTTCACTTTTGTTTCTGAGCCAGAGTGTCCATTTTTTTTCCTTTTTTTTATGAAGATCCTAGTATATCTTCTTCTTTTTTTGTTCAGACCCACTTGGGTCTGTTTTTCTTGTTCGGACCCACTTGGGTCTTTTTTTTTATGAATGAAATGAAAATCTCGATCTTCATGGCTTCGAACTCTAGCTTGGTAACTTGGTTGTGATTTCGAATGCCAGTTTAATAACTTGGTTAAACGTGATTGTATGAAAGAACTTCCAAAGAAAAAGTCTTTAATCACCAAACCAGTCAAAACCATATCATTAAAAACAAAAGGAGAACAATAAATCCCAACTAAAGGATGAATTGGCTATATAAACGAAAAGACTCATCTTTTAGAGGCTATCTTTTATGGAAAGATTCCCATATAGAAGGAATATAAGCGTTTAGATGTCTCCCATTTATTTTCCTTCGATGAACATATCCATTTAAATTTCTCAAATGATATGCTCCTCCTTTCAAAACTCTATGGATTTGAAAAGGCCCATTCCACGTTGGTGCCAATTTCCCTAATCCATCTGTCCTAATTCTCCTATCTCTGATAGGGAGGATAACTTTCCATACAAGATCTCCTTCATCAAAGCTTCGAAGAACAACTCTTTTGTTGTAACTCCTTGCGACCCTTGCCTTCTGTAGCATAATTTGATTTAAGGCCTTTATTCTAGCTTCATCAATATCTTCCAATTCCATGTGCATGGCTTGATGATAAGACCCTGTATCTAAATCATTTTGAAATGCTACGCTTTGAGATCTTACAGTGATCTCCATAGGCAGCATGGCATCATGACCATAAGTTAATGCGAATGTAGTAGTGCCTGTGCTAGTCCTTTTTGTATTTCTATATGCCCATAACGTGTCGAGCAATAAATCATGCCAAACCTCTGGGTTCTGATCCACCATTCTTTGGATCCCCCTTTTGATAATCTTGTTAGTTGATTCTGCTTGACCATTTGACTGAGCATAATAACTACTGGTGTATATTAATGAAATTCCATGGTTATTAGCAAAATCTTTTACCAATTTTCCTTCGAATATGGAATCATTATCCACTGTTATCGTTTGAGGACTTCCAACCCTGTATATGATCCCTTTTATGAAATCGATTACGTGGGTTTGTTTGACCTCCTGATAAGCTTGGGCTTCCACCCATTTCGTGAAATAACAGTAGCCACTAAGATAAATTTATGCTTTTCCAATGAAGGAGGATAAATCATCCCAATCATGTCCATAGCCCATCCTCTAAAAGGCCATGGTTTTATTACATATTGCAAATCTGTGACTGGCAAATGTTTAAGTGGGCCTGTTTTTTGACAAGTTTGACATCCCTTTGCATAATATATGCAATCTTTGAGGATGGTAGGCCAGTAGTACCCATACCTCCTTGTTAACCACCTCATTTTTATACCAGCTTGATGTGCTCCACAAATTCCCTCATGGACTTCAGCCATTACTTTGAATGCATTTACTTTACTTAAACATTTTAAAAGAAGGACATCCATTCCCCTTTTAAATAGCTCGTTGTTGTACATGATGTAATTTATTGCTCTCAATCTGGTTACTTTGTCTGCAACACCATCTGGCTTAGTCAAATAATCAATCAATGCTTGCCTCCAATCAGCATTTCGATTAGTAGGAACATCAATTTCTAATACTTCGAAGCCAGTCAACCTATTGTGTAACATAGGCAGGGATTTTCTCAAAGTTAATTGACAAAATTCCCTTTCATTTTCTGGTAAAACTCTGTAACCAGATGCTCTTTGAGCTATTTCATCAGCTTCTTCATTAAAGAATCTAGGGATATAAGTCAAAGTAAGCATATAGAATTGCTCCAGCAATCTTCTTGCATGTTGATAATAAATTATTAGTGCTGGACTGGTGCATTTAAACTGCCCATTTAGTTGGTTAATTACCAACTGAGAGTCTCCAAAGATCTCAACAACATTAACCCTTAACTTAAGTAAAATTTCTAATCCTATGATCAATGCTTCATACTCTGCTTGGTTGTTGGAGCATTGTCCCTCATTGAGCCGAAAACCATATTTGGTTTTCAAACCTTGGGGAGATTCCAGGATTATGCCCACTCCAGCCATCTGGACAGTTCTTGATCCATCAAACCATAATTTCCATGGTTTGATTTCAACCATACTGGCCTCCAATACCATTGGTGCCTCATGCTCATTCGGATGATCAGCTAAAAAGTTGGCCAATGTTTGGCCTTTCACTGATTTTTGAGGTACATATTCAAGACAAAACTCAATTAAAGACACAATCCATTTCCCAATCTTCCCACTAAGCACTGGCTTCGAAAGCATGTGTTTAATTACATCAGTTTGAGAAATAACATAAGTTACTCTAGGCAACAAATAATGCTTGAGTTTCTTGGAAGCATAAAATAAAGCTAAACATAGTTTCTCTACTGCAGCATACTTGCATTCACAGGAGTTTAAAAACCTACTAAGATAATAAACTGCTCTTTCCTTGTCATCTTCGTTGTCTTGAGCCAACAATACTCCTATTGAGTCTTGTGTTGCAGCTAGGTACAACTTCACTGGCTTTCTTTTAATGGGAGGTGCCAATACGGGAGGGTTGGCTAAGTATCTCTTGATGGCTTCGAAGGCTTCATTGTGCTCCTTGGACCACTTGAATTCCGCCCCTTCCTTCAGTTTTAACAAAGAAGAGAAAATTTTAGTTTTCCCTGCAGTATTAGATATAAATCTTCAAAGGAAATTTAATTGACCAAGAAACCTTTGCAACTCCTTCTTGGTAGATGGTGGTTTAGCCTCAATAATGGCCTTAGCTTTGTTCTTGTCAACTTGTATTCCTTTGCTGTGGACTAGATACCCTAGAAATTTCCCAGCTGATACTCCAAAGGCACACTTTTCTGGATTTAACTTCAGCTGATAGCGCTTCATTTGTTGAAATGCCTTTTCTAAGTGTTGCAGATGATCCTCATCAGAATTTGACTTCACAATGATATCATCTATGTAACACTCCAGAAAAGTTCCCACCAAATTATGAAAAATAGCATTCATAGCTCTCTGAAATGTGGCCCCAGCATTCTTTAGCCTAAATGGCATTTTGACCCATTCAAAGATGCCAATGTTATCAGGGCAAGCAAATGCTGTTTTATGTACATCCTCCTCTGCTATGCAGATTTGATTGTACCCTGAATGTCCATCTAAGATGGACAATACCTTGTGCCGAGCTGCACTGTCCACAAGTGTGTCCACATTAGGCATTGGATATTCATCCTTAGGGGTTGCAGTATTTAGGTTTCGAAAGTCAACACAGATCCTGATAGTTCCATTCTTTTTAGGGACTGGAACCACATTAGATTACCATTCAACATACTTGGCTATTCTAATGAAACCTACATCTAGAAGCCTCTGCATCTCCTTTTTGACACCTGCAATAGTCTCTGGACTCATCTTCCTGTTGGTTGTTTCACAGGTTTCAATTGTGGCTTTATAGGTAACCTATGTTCCACCAATTCCCTGTCCAATCCGGGCAATTCCTTGTAACTCCATGCAAAACACTCTTTTTTTTGCTTTCAACAGTGCTATTAATCCAGCTTTCATATCTGGTTCAAGCTGCTTATTAATAAATACTGGATTGGGGTTATGCTCATCTCCCAATCGTACTTTTTCCAAAAGATCTTGGGTCTCAATCTGTTCTTGAGACATTAGCTGGACTTCCTCTTTATGAGGCTTATTATCCTGCATAACGTCTTCCCATATGTTGTCCTCTTGGATCTTCTGTTCGATCCCCAGAACGACATACCTTACTAAAGCCAATGAGTTGGCTTCTTCTTCAGCCTCTTCCTTGGATTTACATCCAAGCAGCATCATCTTTTGGAGTGTCTGATTCATAATCAACAGTTTGTTTCAGCTTCGATTTCAGTTCTGCCAATTCTCCCATTTCCAGCTCATTGGTTGGGTAGGTGGCGGCCTGGAGTAGTTCACTCAAAGGGACTACATCTGATTTGTACATTTCTGCTTCAACAAAATTTGCAGTGGCACTAAATGGATGAGGATCAGCTTTGACTCCTTCAACACCCACTTCTTTGCCTTTATCATACCTAACAATCATTAATTCCTGATGCATAGAGGAAGGAACATATCCATTAACATGAATCCAATCTCTTCCCAATAAAGCATTATATTTAGCATACGTGTCAACTACAAATAAAGTAGTGTCCGTTTTTATTTCACCTACTGCCAATCTAATGGAAATGATTCCCTTGGCATGTTGGCTTTCCCCAGTAAATCCTGCAATGGATGTGCTGGTTGAGATCAATTTTGCTTTTCCTTTTTCTAACCTTTTCAATTTTGCAGCCCGATTATCCACCAAGATTCTGTTAAGTGGGACTCCATCAAAATGTGCAGTAATATATAATGGACGCAAATGTTGTCTCATTGCGTTAGTAGGTAATTTAAATGGATATGAAATTTCTACATAATTTAAATCCATTACCAGGGGGTACTCGATGTCAGACATGGAATCTGGTACGAAACAAGCACTTTCTTTTGAGCTTGCCTCCAAACTCTCTTGATTCTGCTCAATTTCACATACCAGGCTTTCGTTCATCTCCATCTGAGCCATCTCTTCCAAGTCACAATCATTACATATAATATTTAGTTCCTCATCACTATGTGTTTCTTCAGAATTGCCTGGCCTGCTCATGTTCGACCAAGCATCACCTTGGCCTTTGGATAACTGACCATTCTTGAAGAAATCCATAGAACATGGGTACACCATATTAACTTGTACTTCTGATTGGCCCCCAAATTAGATTGTGGCCACTTCCTTGACTGGTTTAATTGCTTCGGTTTCCTTAGCATCCTTCCTTTCGACTTCTTGTGTCGATACTTCCATAGGGGAAGAGGTTCCTTCTATCCCTTCTTGCTCCACCAACATGTCTTGCTCCACCAACATGGCTTCGAGCAAACCAGACTGGTAACTAGCCAATGAATTGGGGGAAGGCGGGTCAAGATCCTCTTCGAGCATGGCAGAGGCAACTTTTTTCAAAGTCTCTCTCTCGTGATACTGGACTCGAAACTCTTCTGGGTCCCTTTTCACCCTGTCAAACCTCGGATTAGGCCTTACTCCTTTTCCTGATTCTTCTCCTGGTGAAGATTCTCCTGACTGGAAAAGTGTATACTTTCTCTAGAGCTTTCTTTTACGTGTTCTCGAGAGCAATGGAACCATCGAGGTATTTTGGACTTAGGATCCCTGATTAATACCCAGTTTCCAGAGTTCGAATTTGGCGGCTTGAAAGTTTTATTCTCACCCCTGTTCGAATTTTTGTATCCTTGGAACAAATCAGGTTTCACTTGTTTCAGAAACCAGTCAGGAACTCCTTTCACCAAAGTGAATTCCTCTTGTTTAGCTTCTTCTTGTGCCTCTGATGTCTGGCCAATGTTGGCTTTCTTCGAAGGTGGTAGCTCACTCCTGTGAATGGGTGGGCAGGGCTGGTAGGCACATCTCTCTTCGATGCTAACCAAGTCTTACTATCATCTGTCTTTGCTTGTGTTGGAGCCATTCTCCTCATTCCCATCTCCTTAGGGAAGAAACTTACGCCCTTTCTATCCAAATCCTTAAAAACCAGATAGTTGGCTCTGCATCCCACAGATAAGCATTCCAAAAATGATGCTTCTAACATGGGCAAGTGGTTGTTACCTGGAAACCTCTGTGGAGGCAAACCAATATTGGCTTGCCTATAGCTATTTGGCCTTATCCCCATGCCTCGAGGGTGGCCAGCGTATGGCTAACCTCTTCCATATTGAATGGTATTCATGTTCACCGGGGCCTCCTTGTCTTGCCAATACTTCTTGACAGTCCGAGCCAGTGAAGTGGGCTCATTGGTGTTAACTTCTTCCACCTTTGGAAAAGGCACTGCATCTATCCCCATTGTCTTTTCAGGGAATTTGATTCTTCTTTTCTTGATTTGTTCCTGAATCCTGTCACGAAAAACATTACAAGACTTAGTCGAATGAGACCAAGAGTCATGCCATTTGCAGTAGGTCTTTCCATTCTTCTCTTCTGCTGTTGGCAATTTTACATTCGAAGGTAGCGTAATGATTTTCTTTCTTAACAAAAAATCAAAAATCTCGTCAGCTTTAGATATATCGAAGGAATATACTTTAGTGATTTTTTTTTGCTTAAACTTCTGCCCTGAAGAGACATTTTTTTGAATTAAGGGCTCACAAACACAAGGATCGTGTTCTATAATTTCTGCTTCGTCTATCTCATAATTAGGATCTCTATAATATGTTGGGTAAGAGCAATTATGCCTGTACATATCCTCCTCTAGCAGTGATTCATATCTAGCAACTTTATAAGTTAAGTCTGCAAAGTCCCTAAACTCTGTAGCATCAAACCTCTTTCGAAGCTCCCTTTCTAAACCATCTTGTGCTAATCTCACAAACTCTGCCTCTGGCAGATGGAGTTTGCACTTGATTTTAGCCCTTTTGAACCTAGATATGAAATCTGCTACCTTTTCGTCTGGTTTCTGCGTTAGCCTAGCCAAGTCTGCTATAGAGACTTCAGGCTCAGCATTGAAGAATTGTGCATGAAATGCCTCTTCCATCTGAAACCAACTTGTTATCGATTCTGCAGGTAAATTTGTGTACCATGCAAAAGCTGGCCCAGATAAAGAATTTGGAAATAGTTTCAACTTCATGAAACCATTTTGAGCCAAGTTCTTACATTGGGCAGAAAACCTAGCAATATGTTCTATAGAAGATTGTCTCTCATCCCCATAGAATAAAGTAAAATCTGGGATTTTAAATTCTCTAGAGATCTGAAACGTTGTGTCAACCCATTCTGGATATGGTTTTCTATAGATCTGAGGTTGTACCCCCCGAGTTCGAGGTCCACAAACTTCTTGTATGAGACCCATAACTTGGTCTCTTAGTATTAGGTTGCCTACGAGGAAATTTTGCTCTTGATTTCCTATTGGTGGCTCTGGTTCTACAAAATCATCTCTATGTACTTCCCTTATCGTGTTAAAATCCCCTTGGTTTTCTCTGAGGAGTCTCCCGTACCATGGCTGCTGTGCTTGGTTAGCATTGATTCGAGCAGGCCTATGATTTCCATAGGCTGCTGTGAGGGGATTTTTGGTAGCTGGAAAACTTTGTCGAGAATGTTGTGGGTTATCACTTCTTTTCTCAGGTCTATAACCTCGTTCTAGCTCTACGTCATCCTCCCATCCCCCAAGCGTGGGTTCGAAGAGAGGGTTAACACTCTGCCTATCTCTGGCATTTCTTGGAATTCCAATAGTAATACCATGAGGTTGCTTTGGAATTTCGAAGACAGGCTTTGTAGGCTTCACAGATTCATACCAAGATTGTGGTATTTCTTCTGGGTGCATCTTCTCTTTACCTGTTCTAGACCTTATGTTACCCTGACCAACATCCTCTCTAAGCCTTCCTTCGAAGGGACTTTGGTGAGTGTTTGAGTCAGCATGATTATCTAGCCCAATATTTCCTGGACTATTTCTTGCTGGCTCTGGATTGGGTAACCTACTTTTTATGCTTTTGATCATGGCTCTTTGAGTTTGAGCCATCTCTCTAAAAGCTATCATCATTTCTCTAAACATTTTCTCCTTATCGTGGTCTTTGCCACTGGCTTGTCCCTTTTGGAAATTTGGGGGCTCTTCATAAGGAGGCATTTCATAAGAAGGCTCCTCATAAGGAAGCTCTTCCATTTCAAAAGCCAATTGAGGAAACTTAGGGTTGATAGGCGTTCCTGGTTCTACGGCCTGTTCTAGCACAGCTTGTTCCTCTGGCACTAGACCACCAACAGGTGTCCCTATTTGTTTTTGAAACCTTGGCATTTTGACACCTTCTAGTCCCACTGGGTGTGCCAAAAAATTGTTTGGGCTGAATTAGCTCAATCAAATGGCAAATGATTGTGTGCGGGCGTGCCAGAAAAGAAATAACTTCAGAAAAGAAATTATTCTTTTCAAATTGATTTGAAACAACTAATTTAAATCAGGCAACTGTGTTATCTGTCCGATTACCTCAACTAAGAGGATTTTTCCTTAAGGTATCAACCAAATAAAAGATTGACGCGCTTCGAATCAGAAAAGATGATTGAACACAAACAAAACTGAATCAAATCAAAGGTAAGTTTGTATACAAATACTCTTAAGATTTTATCAAGAATAATACAGAAATGTAAGCACACTGAATTTAATCGAAAGTGAACTTACAAACGACTACTCTTTGATAAGAAAAAGCTTACAGGAAAATAAGAGAACTTGAATTTAATCAAAAGTAGTCTTACATGCAAATAAGCCTTCAACTTACAAAAAGATCCTATTCTAAACTAATCTAAATACTAATCTATGATAAATCTCTGAGCAATCATTTTGTATGAGTTGTCAGATGATATGAATTTTTGTCGGGGGTTTTCTCTTCACTTGCTTCTTCTATTTATAGACGATGGGCATGCCTTCGATCTCCACTCCCCACGTCTTCGGTTAATGCCCACGTTTGCCACATAAATCGGTTGAGAGGGGCCTTCGAACGCTTATTCTGATATTTCCAGAATTTCTTCTCTCTCTTCATGCTTCGATAATGGTGTTCATGGCCTCTTCACAGATCGTGGTCCTCCTATCTTCATGCAACGTGAATTAGTGTCACACGATTGACCTAAATGATTTCCTGCAATGTAACACCCTTATTTTTAGGTACGTTAAGGGATAATTTATTACAGAAATAAATTGAGTCATTGCTCATTATTACAACACAGCTCTCATAAGAGCATTTGAAATACAAATAGATAACAAAAAGGAACTAAGTTTCCTAATCTATGGCTCCTCTTGTTCCTCCAGCCTAGCGAGTTCTTCGGCTTCAAACGCCTCCAAGGTGAAGAGTTCGCCCTGTTCGTCTATCAAGTCTGACATATTATACCGGCGTCGTCACCCATATAATATGCCAGGGTCACCACAAGGCAACACCGTGAGCTACGAAGGCTCAATAGTAAAATCCTACTTACTAGCATCGATTTCCACATGATAAGTATATAAGCAGTAACAACAGACAATAATTACATGTCCACATTCAATTCATGACTAGTGTTAGTGTCCAAGATTCTCTAAGTTCCTCCTTCGTAACCCATCGTAGACCGTGTCGTTTATTACTACCTTTCTTTTCCAAAGATTTCTTTTTAACTCACCCAACCTCGGTTCCGCCGCGCCGGGTTCCCGACTATCCTCACAACGGTTCCACCACGCCGAGTTCCCGTTGGCACACACACTGCATTGGCTCCGTACCGCGGATGACCAAGCTACTCACCCTACCTCGGTTCCGCCGCGCCGGTCTCTCGAGTATCCTCACAACGGTTCCGCCGCGCCGGGTTCCCGTTGGCGTACACACACATACCCACATAATACCCTCGATATGGTCATTATGTAGTTTCTAAAATATTTTCTACCGGGAAAATCACATCTTTCTTGTTTAATCCACACCCTAGGTGTCATGTTTCTAACTTTCTGGGTTTTCGTTTCTCGTTCTCATGCAAGACTTCGCAGTGTGACTTTACATACAAACATGCATTTAATCCAAGACTAATACAACAAAATCATCCGACTCTAAGCTCCATAACATGCTTGATAATCTCGAAAACAAACCATGCATCTCCAACAAAAAGTTAACCATAACTATGATTAAGGTGACTTCTTAAACTTTAGGAAAAGTAAGTAAGGTTTTAAAGTAGCAAGATTAAACTACTTTAGACAAAATAGGAGATATAGTAAGGATTTAACTACCGTTCTTCTAGGCGGTGTCGGCTATGGAAGATTGGTCGTCGGTTTTGGATTCGGCGGCGTAACGGCCTTCGGTTTGCTTCGAAAGGAAAAGATTCATACTTCTTTTCCTAGAAACAACTTCCTATCTTTAACTAAGCTACTTTTAAGATCAAAGGGTGGTATTGGAAGTGGTTTAGTGGTTTTGCTCAAGAACACTCAAGAACAAAGAAAGTTCTTGAACTTAGAATCAAGAACACTTGAATTTTTAGAGAGAAGGAAGAGCAAATTGCTTTGAGGTGTGAGTTCAAGCTTAGTGAGGCCTTCTATATATAGGCAAAGACTCCCCCTCTCACTCCCTTGGCCGGCCCCTCTCTCTCTCTCTTCTTTCCCCAATTTTTTAAACAAATCAAATCCAATTTGATGGAAGATCAATGGTAGAATCCTAGGGTTGCATGGCTAGGGTTAGTACTAGATTTGATTCTTGAAGCAAATTTGTGGTGGCAAGGAGAGTGGTACAAGATTCTCAAATTAAACAAATGCAAAAATGTACAAAAGAAGGACATGAAGTGAAGTTTTGCTTGAAAGCAAATTTATCCAAGAATCTCATGGTACATGGGAGTTCAATGGCCAAGTACTTCATCAAATCTCCCTCCTCTCTCTCTCTCCCAACCGGCCCCCCCTCTCTCCTCTCCCTCTCTCGGCTGATCTCTCTCTCTCTCCCTCTCACTTTCTTGCCAAGGTACAAAAAATGAAAGAAAACAAATAAAAAAGTAGTACTTTTTGTACCATGGATCAAAAGTAGTCCTTAAGGCCTAGATTTTCTATTAAACTAACAAATTTAACACATGGTACTTAAGGCATTATTTTAATCTACCATGTACTAGAATAATATATACTATGGTACCCTAGTAATTAGGAAGATCAAAACCCTAATAGAAAAATAAATAAGGTACTTAAAGAATCTTGGTACCATGTACCTTTCTAATTAAAATAATGTGTGCTTTCACATGTGGGTTAAAAGAAAGCATTAAACTAATTAAACCCCATGGTACTTTGAAAGACCAACTCTTTTATCCAATGGTTAAAAATTCTCCTAACATCTATTATCCAATGGATAATAGTTATTAGGTAATTTATATGCTAAATTAATCCAAAAAGTACTTTAAAGTAATTAAAACGTATTTTTCTTAATATTCTTAGTACTTTGACCAAGTATACCTTTAAAATAAACAATTGGGGTTCTATTATCCAATGGATAATAGTTTCCCTAACAATCTTTCTCCAATGGACAAAGAATAAAACCAAAATAATTAAAAGAAAAAGAATATTCAATTCTTTGACTAGGGTTTAAAAGGTTCAAAAGGTTCAATGAGGGGCAAAACGGTCCAATTGAAGTAACTAGATAGCTTTCCAATTTAGTTCTTCTAACCGGATGGTTAGAAGCTAGTTAGACTTGCTAAATGGGGCTAAAGTGCAAGAAATGATAGTTCAAGGACTAAATTGCAGTTATGACAAACTATCGGGAATTAAAACAATATAAGCAATTAACTTTAATAACTTGAATAACAAATACATTTTCATTTATTAAAATTCAGAGTTATTACATGCAATCACTTCTAACTTCCGTTATAAACCAAGGCAATAATGGCACCGTTCGATGATCCTAAAGATTAATCAACGGTTAAACCCAATTGTTTTAAAAAACCATCCCCATTTACTAACCAAACGTCGTCGGTTCCAATCAAAATGATACCGTTTAGTACTAAAACAATGTCACCATTAAACCCCGTAATCCTCTACATCCCGGGCCTAATTGAGACATGTTCTGATTGGTTAACGCACTATTTGGTGCCACGTGTAATTTTCTCATTAGGTGGTATATTTTAGGATGTAAACAGCAGGACCAGTATATACTACTAGTATAATATACACTGCCGAGTCTTAGAGTCCCATTCGCTTGCGACTTGCGAGGCTTCAAATCGGTAAGTATTCTCTTCTTATGCAGAGCCCTGGTTGGTGGTGCTTAAATTTGTACGTATGTTGTTAAATGCAGAGCCCTGGCTGGTGGTGCTTAAATTTGTATGTATGTTGTTAAATGCAGAGCCCTGGCCGGTGATGCTTAGATTTGTGCTGATTTAGTTGACATTAGTTGGTGTGCTTAAATTTAAAAATATCTTATTATCGGTTAGTGCATCATTAATAATCATGTAACAAGCCTCTTTTTTTAATTCTTACTTAGGTACATCATGCCTAAATTCTCAAAAAGGGGCTATTAAAAAGTTCTTTTCAAGTGATGAAAATGTACAAAGCTCAGTCGAAGAACACGAAAATTTGGTGATTGATGTTGCTAAAAACTTGGTGAATGAAGAAGAATGTGAGGATTTGGGGGGTGAGGAAGACTATCAATGTGTCAATGAGAGTAGTAACGAAAGTTTGAGGGATGTCAATCCAAATGAAGACTTGAATGTTGAATGCTCTCCTGTGAACATTGACGATCCATGTAATTGGGATAACATGGATCAAAAATTAAGGGACTTATTGGTTGAAAGAGGTCTCGTAAGAAGAAATGATGATGCTACCTTTCTTAAGGATGACAATGAGAAGAGTAGACATTTCTCTTGAGATAATATGTATTTACCTATTTAAAGACTTTGTATTTTATGTTCGTATAAAATGATTAGTAGAACTTTATATTGGTTCGGCTTTCTTATATTGTGATTGCTGCTGTAAAAATTGTTAAGTATTAACTCTTTAAGGGCACACTTTTTTTTATTGGCCTTGGGCACCTGAAACCCTTGGGCCGGCCCTGCACATAACCCACTAAGTAGTAAAAACGAAAGTTATGACTCTTGGGAATGGGATTTCTTGATATCCATCAATTGTGTTACCTTCTTCACCAGTATCAAAAATAGTTCGTAGTGTTCTTCGGGAGGAAAACTAACAATGCTGCCAATGCATTGCCTGTCGATAACGAGTGGGAGATTATCATAGTTGTTTTAGTTTATAGGGTTTTTGAGTGATTGATTGAGGTTGGAATTGATGAAGTTAGGGCTGGTAATGAGAGAGTTCCAGAGTTTGGAAATAGACCTGAATTGGATTAGGGATTTGGTTGGGAGTCTGGAGAGTATATCCACCACGACCTCTTCAGTAATGAAGTCGGACATGGCTCTCTGTCTTCTTCCTGAAGATTTCTCCTTTTCTTCTAGGGTTAGGGTTGAAGTCGGACATCGACGTTTTCATCTCTCCATGTTGAAATCAGGATAGAGAGAGAGAGAGACAAAGAGTTGTTACGGAGTATTAGAGCCAGGGCCGGCCCAACCCCAAGGCCCACAAGGCCTGGGCCTTGGGCATCCCAAAAAGGCCAAATTTTAGGGGCACTCCACTAATTTTTATGTTTGGGCTTGACTAGAAGTCTTTTTGGCCCAATAGAATGGAAAAAAGAGGCCCATTCCAATTAAAATCTGGTTGTGGCCCATAGATCCAGAGAAAGCCCAAAAAATGCTCGGTGGCATTTTGGTAAATAAGTGATCTACATGGTCTTTAATTGAAACCCTTCCTCTCAAACATTTCACCGGCTCACTCTCACCCAAAACAAAACAAAAAATTAATGAAGAAAAAAAAGAGGGGAAGCTGAAATTGATCTGGAAGACTGGAACGGACGATCGATTCCCACCCTTCTCTAGTTCTCTACTTCTCTGTGTTCGAGATTTACACCAAACGAAGGGCCGAAGACCGAAGGGGGAGCTGCCAAACTGGGTCTGGGATTTTGGGTCGGCCTTGTCTGTGTTCGAGATTCGAGCTCGAGGTAATTTTTTTTCCGATCGGTGCAGGCGTGCAGCGGTGCTTTCAGTTTCAAGTTTCAAACTTTGAATAGTATTATAGTAGTCAATAGACAATAGTTAATAGGTCTCTCACTTTCTTTAAAGTTTGTAATGTAATATACTAATATTAATCAACTAATTTGAACTGGGATTCTGGGAAGGTTCGATGCCCGAAGGGCACTGCCGGCTGCCACTCTGTGTTGAACTGTTGAAGTAATGAAGTTTGTAATTTAATATTGCTTATGAGAACATTGAGAAGTGAGAATCTCTTTAATTAAGTTTAGTTGATTAGTGATAGTGATATTAGGGCTTTTTTTATTCTCCAATTGATTTGTGTTTAAGATTATTGGAAATTGAAATGTAGGACCAGTATATACTACTAGTATAATATACACTGCGGAGTCTTAGAGTCCCATTCGCTTGCGACTTGCGAGGCTTCAAATCGGTAAGTATTCTCTTCTTATGCAGAGCCCTGGTTGATGGTGCTTAAATTTGTACGTATGTTGTTAAAGGCAGAGCCCTGGCTGGTGGTGCTTAAATTTGTATATATGTTGTTAAATGCAGAGCCTTGGCTGGTGGTGCTTAGATTTGTGCTGATTTAGTTGACATTAGTTGGCGTGCTTAAATTTAAAAATATCTGATTATCGGTTAGTGCATCATTAATAATCATGTAATAAGCCTCTTTTTTTTAATTCTTACTTAGGTGCATCATGCCTAAACGTCAACTATCTGGTCATCAGAAAAGAATAAAGAAGCAAAAGACAGAAGCATTAATAAATTCTCAAAAAGGGGATATTAAAAAGTTCTTTTCAAGTGATGAAAATGTACAAAGCTCAGTCGAAGAACACGAAAATTTGGTGATTGATGTTGCTAAAAACTTGGTGAATGAAGAAGAATGTGAGAATTTGGGGGGTGAGGAAGACTATCAATGTGTCAATGAGAGTAGTAACGAAAGTTCGAGGGATGTCAATCCAAATGAAGACTTGAATGTTGAATGCTCTCCTGTGAACATTGACGATCCATGTAATTGGGAAAACATGGATCAAAAATTAAGGGACTTATTGGTTGAAAGAGGTCCCGTAAGAAGAAATGATGATGCTACCTTTCTTAAGGATGACAATGAGAAGAGTAGACATTTCTCTTGAGATAATATGTATTTACCTATTTGAAAACTTTGTATTTTGTGTTCGTATATAATGATTAGTAAAACTTTATATTGGTTCGGCTTTCTTATATTGTGATTGCTGCTGTAAAAATTGTTAAGTATTAACTCTTTAAGGGCACACTTTTTTTTATTGGCCTTGGGCACCTGAAACCCTTGGGCAGGCCATGGCCACAACACAGAGTAAGTTTTTGGTGCAAATTAGGTATAGTACGCGAGTGGTACCTGAGCGCGCATTCGAGTTGTCCAACCGTGATTTGCACTGCTAGGATTTGAGAGAGAGAGAAAGAGGTGAGAGAGAGTGGTCGGATCTGGACTGTCCAAAACACAGTTAGAGTACTCGAATGCATGTTGGGTACCGCCACGTGGTACCCAATTTACAAGTCATGCCAAAATTTTATGAGGGCCCGGATTTATAAATATCATATTGTCGTTCTCGTCAGTTGGAACCAATGGACCTTCTTGCCAGGCAACGGGCCCTTCCGTGAAGCTTGCTAGAGATTTACACGAAAAGGAACCAAAAACTGTGTCCAGTACTCCTTTCACACTGTATTCTGCAGATAAATCAACCGAAGAAACAGAAGGACAGCTAAAATCTTGCACCTTTAAACAAGCAGCACAGAACCATACAATCAAAGGGTACAGGAAAATGTCCTGCGATAGTGATTATATGATATCGATGCAAGCAAAGTTCGATTCTCCTATGCCATGGATTGGCGTGTATATTGCAGCAGCATCTCTAGTCTGTTCGGTTGCCATGGCTGTAGATGTCATTCACGGAATACGCCGGAAAAAGCTTTGGTTCCCATGCAAATTTTTCACCATGAATGCTGCTTCCCTCACCGTATTAGTCGTGGCAACGAAGCTTCCTGTGGATCTTACTACATCTATGTGGGGCCGAACAGATAGGATCGCAAAGCTTAGCAGCACCATTTTCGTGATTACTGTAATGGGTAACTTTTTAACTTCTTTTGCATTCATGGATAATAATGCAATTCTCATGAACATTGCAGCCCTGGGTATTCTTGTGATCACCATTATAGTAAATGCCTGCATCCAAATGGTTACTTCAGCAATTGATTACAGCATATGGGCTGAAGAAATATTTGTTATCATTTCCATGTTTTTTTTGTTTGTGGCATTGAGTTTCTCAGTTTTGACGGTTCCTACCACTAAAAGGTATTTGGATTTGAAATACGATGAATTGCACAAAACAATTTCTAATGGGGGAAAATTAGAGGAAACCGAGAAGCTAATAGATCGGAAACTGAAAGAGATGGTGAAAAAATATTGGGTGATGGCAGAAACCAGTAACCCCCAGTTTGTGATGGCACGTTCTGTGACCTGCACTACATCAGGGATAATGTGTCTGCTCACTGCACTCACATTAGTTGAAGCAGAAATCCGAATGAACTCATTGTATTGGAGACTTTGGCTTACCAACGAGTCGAATTATCGTTGGTCCACCTCATGGATCCTATGGATTCAGTTCTGTGGTGTGGTTGTGGGCACCGTTGCCCCCACATTTAGGTGGTTTACTGCCATCAGCTACAACTGCATACAACTACGTGGAGGCAACCACCAAAATGAGTTGATGTTTGTAGAAAACTACTGGATCCAAAGGCTGGTCGAATGGAAAGAGAGACCCTTACCCTTGCGAATTCGAGGTGTGAAATTCCGAAAACTTGTTGAGGAGACAAAAAATCTGGCCCTGAACGTATGTATAGGTGTCCAGTTCGGGATTGTGGTAGCTAGCAAATCGGTTCTGTTCATCTCGATTATCTTGACACACCTATTCTTTTCTTGTTGCTACTACGGCAAGAGGTTGTACATGAACCTGATATCTATCTTCACTGCTTCATCTATTCACGAAAGTTCAGGACCTGAAACTTCAAGTGCAGAGCTTGATCTTAGTGATTATATTCTGCAACTTGAAGGTGAGGTGAAGCTGCCCACAAGGATTTTGAAGAACATCTGTCATGAGGTGAATCAAGTGATTCAAAAGGGTAAAAGTCAAAAGCCAAAATATCTAATTGAGCTTTTACAAAAATCGAGCAACAACTTCGAAGCAGTTGCAAGTTTTGACCATTGCCAGGTTCAGAATTGTTGGACCCTTCCTGTGGTGAACTTAACCAGCATTGTTATTGCCCTTCCCAACATTGAAAATCACAGGGTGGCACGGTTGATAAGTAGCGTGAGTGAAGGCCTTTCATATGCCAACCTCGTTGAGGAAAGTCTATGTACCAAAGGAGATGATTTTTTGAGCATAAAACACGGTGCAGATGTTGTGTGGAAAGGAATTGAACTATATGGCAAGTGGTTGGACAAGGATTTCCGGAAACTTGCTCTTGAAGGAAAAACCACCTACGAGTTTCTTCAAACACTAGGTGATATAGCTGAAAAGACTGCGATTGAGTTTCAAAGAAACATTACCGGAAGTTCGAAAGTTTTAGTGGCAACTTCACTGCGTAGAATTTGTCAAACTATATCGAAGGACTATGAAAACAGTACGGATGCCCACGTGGATGAGAACTTGTTCGAGCAATTGTCCACCATGATTGCAGATATTTTGGGTGCTTGCCTTGCCAATTTGCAGCGTGTTATTGCTCTAAAATGTTATTGCAGTGCTATAGAGGAAAGGGAGAAGAGTGTCAGACATGCGGCTTCTCTTGTCGGTGAAACCGAAGAGATTCTGGAAATCCTTCGACGCCATCAACTTCCAAGCTTAAGCGGCGATCGAGCTGCGTATATCGATGAGTGGTGCACTTTCATGAAGCAAAAGGACCCTCCAGCTATTGTTGGTTCATCCAATAATGAGATAGATGCTTCTGGTGAGTTGCATTTAGCTGTGGAAGAGTAGAAGGCGTAGGTTAAAACTCATATGATGCTGCTTTCAAATGTGGATGTGCTATTTTGGATTTCTTATTTGGATGTTTCCACTGCTCCACTTGTGGTTCATTCAATGTTTAGTTGGATATTTTTCTTTGTGTCTTTTCTTTTCCGTTTTGGTCTCATTTTTGCTTCAAGTCATTCTTGTAGCCAAAGTTTTGGCCGCCTCAATGTACCCTTGGTCGAGTTATTATTAAATTTTGTTGCCTATAAAAATAAAAAAATAAAAATTGTTTCCTTTTGTATATATGTTGTCTGAATAATGGATATCTGTATGAATATATGTATGTTTGGGTTTCATGTTAAGCAATGTGAAGTCGAGAGAAAGCCTACAAACAAACATGCATGCAATTATACATATACCAGGCTTCCCTCCACAAATTTTCATTGACAAACTCAAGCAACCGATAACATGAAAATAGAGATTTTGTGTGGTCTCTCCCTGAAGATATTTGGTCGGAGCAAATTTCGTGAAGATTAGCTCAAAATCCCCTCAAGCCACCAATATTGATGACATTTGCTCCCAATTGAAGATTACTTGAGCATTCTTGTTTCTTCTTCCTGTGCCTATCAATAAGTTGTTTGTAAGAAGATGTAGATACATCTCTGGGTGTTTGTGAGGTGGGTTAGGCCCTCCATGTATAATACAAATCTGCCGCCTGTGGAGTAGGCGATTTGCCCAACTACGTAAAAATTGTTGTCTCTGTGTTGTGTTTGTGCGCAGGCGTGCATTTCTGGGTGTCCTTGGGCACACTGCAATTGACACTCAAAGTGAAACATAACTCGTTTGGCAAAAGAATCATCCCTGTACTGCAGAACATAATTAAGCTTGGGAGATTGCCTTCTGTTTCATCCGAAGTTATTTGAAAATATATATACTTCTTGTATGCAAAGTCGTTTGTGATGAGATTGACCCAAAGGGACTAGAATAGTGGACTTATTGGTTATGCTATACGGTGGCATTGTTATCTTTACTACAATTAGGTATGAAGTCTGCATAATAAACCTCCACTATACAGATTTAGGTACTGGAATTGATGTACTAAATCCAGTAGTTACCGTTTGATCAGTGTGATTCACCATTCATGTGATGGCCATTGAGGATGAGCATCCCGAGTGGTAATTGATGCTAAGATGATAATGACAAGTTCGAACTTTATAGGATAGAATCATAGGCAGGTAAAGGAGAAGAAAGGTGAATGTGGCGGCTAGGGTTTCGGGAGAAAGACCTCTACACTGATAACGTGCATCGAATGAACACGGGGTCGGGAAAAAAATTAAATAATTTTTGTCACCCTATTCAATAGACGGGGCCGGAAAAAATGCAAATGTGTGTGTGTGTGTGTGTTTTTTTGTCTCGTTCATCGAGCCGGCACAACACTACTGGGGATGTGGATGTCCCTCCCGCCGTTTGATGAACCTCGCGTCAATATGTTCGTCAAACGGATGCTCCCTTCTGGTCCTGGTGGTTTCGTTCTTATTATTATAGTAGAAAGCAGAGATCTTGTGACCTTTTCAAACAATTCCTGGCGTCTATGACCTTTTCAATCCGCCTCTATGACCTTTCAAACAATTCCTGGCATCTATGACCTTTTCAATCCGCTTCTATGACCTTTTCAAACAGGCCGCTCAGTTGACCATTGGCTACCAAAAGAATTGAAAATGCCTTCATTCAGATTTTAGTCCAACAAAAGTTTTAAATTTATTTATGGTGGTTAAATTCTTCCCGATGAGGTGGAAAGTGGAAACCCCATGGTTTCCGCCACCCATTGTGGGTCATACCAAGCATTCACTGTAGTAATTTGAACATTTCATCTTGTAGTTTCTGCAAATTAAAACTCATTCCATTTACAGAGTAGGAGAAGAGTGCAAATTAAAAAAGGGTGAAAGATGCACATACATTCTCCCACTTATTTTTTTTTAGTAATGCTATGAACACAACTTTAAAGTAAAACTCAACTATATATCAAAACCCTTAGATGCACATGAGCTAACCCACATTACATCAAACGGCTTTGGACACAGTTGTTTCTTTCTGCATTTGTGTTCCTAGACTTTTTTTGTTTCTATAATTCCCCCAACTCTTTTATTCTTGTGGGAATATATGCATGCAATTGCAAACCCAATTCTAGATGATGAAAACAAGGTGTTTGTACATGAATCTGCAATGTCTATGTAAAATGGGCTACCCAGTACATGAGCCTCCGTAACTGCAGGTTCTGGAAAAGAGTTGGATGTAGCTAGACAGTATGCATCATACCCGCAAGCGGATAAGCTTTGTACAAGGATTGGCTATGTACAAGAGTTGAACCCGGGATCACTAAGTCACATAGGAGCAACCTTACCCTTGCGCGAGGACTGCCCTTCAATGCTCGTCTGTATGACAGTTAAAAATTCTTTAATGAGAATTTCCAACGGAAAGTCAGATCAAAGTTGTATCTCTTTTCATTTTTGCTTTACTGAAAGAAACAATCACTTGTTTGGACAACCCTATTTTTGACCTTTTTAACTAATTTTTGCAGTTAAAGAAGCTTTAGAACCATATTTCTTGTAACACCAGGCCTCTAATTAAGTGCATAATGGTCTAAGCCAGGATTCTATTTATGTTTATGGCATCTTCTTCATTGTTTTTTCCATTGCTTTCACATTGCAAATGGTAAGGTGCATCTTGTTCTGAGTTAACTGCTTCCCTGTTGATTAATATTCCCTGAAGAAGTAAAAAAGGTAATTTGCATTGTAGTTTTCTGCAATGTGACGGTGAAATTTTCACTCATGCACACTGTATAAATGCCGAAGACTGCAAATGCCAATAGCATTTCAACTTTCGCGGGTCAATTCCTAATCCCTCTGATTCAAACCCTTCAAGTCTATCCTTTTGAAGTTTATGATCGAGAAGTACAATTTTCTGAAGTTCTGTTTCCCTTGATTTGGATCACGATATGCAGTTCCAGCTAGCCATGACAATTAAGCAAAAGCTTCATAAAGAAACATTAGAATTTGAAAAAAGAAATCAAGAATGGTCGAAGTTCTTTCTTTTGAGTGCACTAATACTGAGATGTCAGATTTGTATGCAGAACATGGAAAAAAAGGTCACTGCATTTTATCAAGTGAAAGGCGAGGTTCAAACGAATTTCATCCAAGTAAAGAATGATTCCTTTTGAATAAAATTTTTTTTGCACTTTTTATGTTTTGTTTGAAAAGGAAAGTTTCTTAGAATTGACAAAACTATTTCGATCTGTTTGTATGATTCTGAAACTGCAACCAAGTGAAAGGATAAAAGCTAGCTGTAGGGGCTTTCAGATGGGGGTACCGCATGAATCAATGCCAACACCTCCCCCCAAATCCCATTTTAAGCCTCTGACCAAATTAATTTTACTGATTACAATACTATCTCCTCCAGTGTCTTTTATTTTACTGTCAAAATCCTAGTTATCCGGTTTGGGCAGTATATGCAGGTACATAAATGATCGATATAGGTTCATTATTTCGCCTATGAACGATATGATTCCTTCTTCTTTTTTTTATTCTGTTGACTTTTAACTCCTCTAAGTTGCTTAATGTGCTTATATAAGCAGAAGAGTATGTGTTCCATATCATAGCAGCATTCTCTATAGTCCTTTACATAGTCATATTATAAGGTACTAATAAATCACTTCTGCTTATCACAGCACAATCTTGCAGTAGTCGTATATTCGGAGTACTAATTTTTGCACATTTTAGCTCTATATGATTCTGTTGAGGAATGTCTATGGCTCTTTAATCAAGTGGAAGATTGATTCTTTACCACTTGTAGACTGGCAATGTCGATAAATTTATACGTGAACGTTTTCTCATCGACAGATAATTAAAAATATTTTATAGTTTCAAGTAGCAACAATAATAAGACTCTGCCAAATGTGTGTGAGAAATGATCATATCATTTGGATTTTGACATTAGTGACTTGGTCTCTTTTTTTCCCATCCATTGCTTGTTTTTGTTACGAAGGTGAGCAGAAGTGTGTAGCCACAATGAGCAGCCGCGTGACTGACGAGGTAGGAATTGATGTTACGAGATCGCCCTATTGCATCACCATGGGGAGAATTTGCCGTATATTCACGAGGTGGGAGTGCCTCCAAGGCAGAAAATTTTGAAAGAGTTCACTTCTACTTTGAAGGAAACTATCTTCCACGATGAGCCCTTGCACCCTTTTAATGACCAACCGAAATCTCAGAAGTTGGTCCTTGGCCTCCAAGTATTTTTTCCCATTCTTGCATGGGGGAGGGATTACAACATATCCAAATTCAAAGGTGATCTCATGGCCGGACTCACCCTTGCAAGTCTTGATATTCCTCAGGTACAGAAGCTAATGAAGTGACGAAACTAAATTCGTTTCGTAAAACAAACTGTCATTTTCCCATGATCCATACAAAATCTTCAGACTATTTTTAACAGTTCATTAACTTTGTGAAACAGGATATTGGAATCTTGACCCGAATTTGGTCTATGTGAGTCTTCATGTTACTTATGAAAAAACCTATACGTCCTTCGTCGTGATAACTTAACTGAATTGTATCCTAATATAATGCAGATACTAGCTTTGTTCCACCTCTGGTTTATGCCTTCATGGGTAGCTCAAGAGATATTGCCATATGCCATAGGAACCCTATTGCAGAATGAGATTGATGCTAATATGGTTGAGTACCAGCGACTTGCCTTCACGGCTACATTCTTTGCTGGAATCACTCAAGACGCTAGGGGTTCTCAGGTATCCTGGTTTGTTATTACATGACTTCATGTGGTTTCCTTCCTTCGCTGCCTATCGTGCGTTATGGTTCTGATTTCCAAGCTTTTGGTAGTCACCCGACATTAAAGGCGTGTCTCGTACCATTTTAGTTGTCATTCTTTCCACTCAATTGGCAACCTGTTTCTAATAATCGAACTCTTTCAAAAAAAAAAAAAAACACATTGAAGAAAATAACATAAAAATGAAACCGATATGACAACGATGAGTGTTTTCAAACTTGCAACTGTCTTTGTATTGGAAAACAGGATAGCGAAAACAATTCCAAACAGACTTCTTGAATACAGGAATTCATAAGCCATTTTTACTTCTCTTCTCATGAGTTTGGTTGAGAAAACAAAGCTAGAACTCTAGATTTTGACTTGGCATTTTGTTTTTCAGATTGGGCTTCTTGATTGATTTTCTGTCGCATGCCGCCATTGTTGGGTTCATGGCTGGAGCTGCCATTACTATTGGTCTTCAACAGCTTAAAGGTTTCTTAGGCTTAAAAACCTTCACAAAGAAGACTGATTTAGTCTCGGTAATGCGCTCAGTCTGGACTATGGTACATCATGGGGTAAGGCTAATCTCTGTTTCTTAGTTTCGTTAAGGCAATGTTTGGATCTCGTATTGTGGTGGGAAAAGAAAAGGTAAATATTTACCTATCTGTCCGCGTTATGCTTCCTCCAAGATCAAGATTCAAACAGAGTCTTAGAAAAATTATTGCAACCTAAAAAACTCATTTTCTTGTTTCTTTATGCCTTTGGTGCAACATTTGTAGTTACTTTGGTTTTGTTCTTTTTATCCTTGCAGTGGAACTGGCAAACAATACTCATAGTAGTTTCATTCTTGGCCTTCCTTCTGATTACCAAATACATTGTAAGATTTCCTGCTGCCACCCTTTTACGCCTAGGATTGCAAACGAGCTGAGCCGAGCTTTAGGGTGTTCGAGCTCAACTTGTTTGAAATTTAGTGATCTCAAACTCGGCTAAAGCCAAAATATTCGAGTTCAAGCTCAATCAGTATTGTTAGAATATCATAATATATAATATCGTAATCATATCCCGAGTCAAATCTCCTGATTTTCTCAATTCATACTTCCACGTGCATCTGGGCTGTACGTGAGGGAGAGTGTTAGACTTGTCTCACATCGCTCATCTAAGCCACTCAAGCTTGGTTAATAAAATCTAGAGGTTACTCTACATATTGCCAATTGATTTTAGATTGAAACCCTCCAAGAAATCTAACAAGTATTATGGAGAGCTCGAGCTTGGTTCTTGTTCTAAACCAACCAAGATCTAGACTAGCCGAGCTATGGCTATCTCGAGCTTGGCTCCTTTACTAACCAAACCAAGCAGGACCTTGAGCTTCTCGCGAACAACTTTGCGGCCCCACTTTTACCCTTAATTCACCTAAAGTTTTGCTGTGGTAGGTAGGCTTGTGCCTAATTTCTTTACTCAATTGGGACAGGGAAAGAGGAACAGAAGATGGTTTTGGGTACCTGCAATTGCTCCACTGATTTCTGTTATAATCTCAGCCCTTTTGGTGTTCATCACCCATGCTGACAAGCATGGTGTTCAAACTGTAAGTACCCATCAAAATCCTTTTCCTGCAAAAGGTGTTTGATTTCTCTAATATTGGTAATCCTTAGCTGACAATCATCATCAAAATTTGGAAGGTAAACCATATTAAAAAAGGTGTGAATCCAGCATCTGCAAATCAAATCTTCTTCACGGGCGGATATCTTCTGAAAGGTTGCAGGATCGGCATTGTGGCAGGAATGGTAGCACTCACGGTAAGTATTTCAAATGTTTTTTCTTTTCTTTATTTTTTTTTTCCTTTTCTTTTTACTGCATTTCAAATGTTTGTACTACAAGAACTACATATCTAATCCACTATGGGATTATTTTGGTTTTTAGGAATCCATAGCAATTGGAAGATCATTTGCAGCCATCAAGGATTATGAGATTGATGGAAACAAAGAAATGGTAGCATTAGGAACGATGAATGTCATAGGCTCAATGACATCTTGTTATGTGGCCACAGGTAAAATGCCAAATTTCAGCGAGCAAATCTATGATTCTTATGATCAACTCAACCAAGATTCCAATGGATTCCGGACACTTTTGAATTTTTTCAGAATTCTTTTGGCAGGATCATTCTCTCGCACGGCAGTTAATTTCACGGCCAGATGTAATACAACCGTCTCCAACATTGTGATGTCGTGTGTGCTATTGTTAACTCTGTTAGTGATCACCCCACTATTTAAGTACACCCCAAATGCCGTTATTGCTTCTATCATCATATCAGCCGTGACGGGGCTGATCGACATTGAAGCCGCGATCCTCATATGGAAGATCGACAAATTAGACTTTACTGCTTGCATGGGAGCCTTCTTTGTTGTGGTTTCGTTTCGGTTGAGATAGGCCTCTTGATTGCTGTAAGTACACAAAGGATAATGGTTTCTGTTTTGCACACGGTTTAATCTGTTTCGACTGGCGATTTCTTGTTTTGCTAAATCATGTCTTCATGTGATAGGTTGGGCTTTCTTTTGCTAAAATCCTGCTGCAAGTGACAAGGCCGCGAACCGCTCAACGGATAATGCTACTCACACAACGATTCAGACACAACAATCTCACATACATGTGGGCCCACACATAGTAGTGTGTGTAGAGCCCACATGCATGTGAGAGGTTGTGTAAGTTGTTGTGTTTGAATTGTTGTGTGAGTATCATTTTTGTATTAGTTATTGGATTTACAGAGCGATCAGTTGAGTGAAAGGAAAAGTTGAAGACAAGAGACAATATCCTAATGATTAGAGATGTTACTTCTGAATATTAGGAGTTTTTGTAAGACAGGAAAATGTGGTCACGACATCGTTTACCTTTTGAAGCCATATTAAAGAAACCCAAATTTTTTATTTTTTATTTTTATTTTGCAGGATTTTGAGATGGCTAATCGATGCGGAAGAACTAGTGAAAGCAAATAGGCAAACCCGAATCTAGTATATAATAGTAGAAATGTCACTTCAGTGATTTTCCATTCCTCTTATAGTAATTTCCAACTGAAAACCCCATGGGTAGGCACACTGGTAGTCATCTGGCAACTTGAGGAAGAATTTTCTGGGGATTGGCTGAATCGACTCCCACTCACGTGTTATCAATTCATGTTTTGTGTCACTCCATAAATAGGAGGCTTTGGCTTGGCTTTGATCGGCCCCACCGGTGGATAGTCGGAATGGGGATTGGTCCCCCAGCTTAGTCGGGCCATTGGGACAGATACTGAGTAAGATACACTAGTTCCAACCAAAACTACAACTTGTTAACTGGGATTACGATTTTACTTTTGGAACTTAGTGTGTATTTGTAAAACAATGTGTTTTTCTCTAGTCCCACATTGGCTATACACAAAACTTCTATCTACTTTAAATGGCTTTGCACACAAATGAGTTTATGAATGAGGACCAAAGGAGAGGTCTCGTGCGCTCAGGAAAATGGGCAGCAATTTGGAAAACTGATTCGGAAACTAGTTAACCGGGTGCGCATCACGGGTTATTCGCGCAAGGGGGGTGCAAATCCGAGATTTGAGCCTCGCACAAACTAGTTAAGCCCACGTTTTTTTTTTTTACAGAATTTTCAGAGTCAATCAAATCTTTCAAAATGGAAATTCTTGTTGGCTAAGAACGTGTGCTAAATTGAAGGAATGTGATTTGATTTGATTTTAGCTGATTAAGAAAAACGTTTTTAAAAACGTGTGCTAAATCAAAGTAATCCGATTTGATTTGATTTTTTGTTTCCAAAATCAAGTCCAGCCCTCGCCTATAGAAACAGCATTTCAGAATTGGTTTTATATACAGAAAAAACAGTTCTCTCTTCCCCCCCCCCCCCCCCCCCCCCCCCCACCCCCCCCCCCCCCCCAACCAAAAAAAAAAAAAAAAACGTTTTCTGAGTTCGAGCAATAGGTCGATTGTGTGTTTTGTTTTTGGTTTTCTTCCGTGCAGAGAAAGCCGAGCAGAGGTGGTGAATTCTGGGCTGATTTATCCTGGGGACAGCGGGGCATTGATGAACTTCTTGCACAATCTGGGCAGAGCTGCGAAACGTCTTAAAGAAAGCGACCTAGTCCGCGACTCAACCCAGACATCGTTCTACAATTGGTATTCTGTTTTTTCAATAGCAGAATTTCGAGGTAATCCGTTCTTGTTTTTACAACAGTTAATCCAACAATTTTAAGACGACTCAATTTGCCATGGATTCTGAAAACAAGATCTCTGTTACCTCCACTGATATCAACAAACCTTTTCGCTTTGAGGGGCTACATTTTAAACGTTGGAAGCAAAAGATGTTTTTCTTTCTGACTACTCAAAAACTTGCTGGTTGTTGTGATTCTGTGAAACCGTTGCTGCTAACCCTCCTACTGCTGAAAACACTAAGGCGATAGAAAAATGGACCTTTATGATTATTATTCCAATTTCAACACTGCTAAAGAACTTTGGGATGCCCTCCAGAAAAAGTATGATACCGAAGAAGCTAGGACTAAGAAATATGCTATTAGTCGCTACTTGAAATTTTCTATGATTGATGAAAAATCCGTGGTTTCCCAGGCACACGATTTACAGAAAATTGCACATGAAATTCTTTCTGAGGGCATGTCTATTTGTGAACAATTTCAAGTTGCTGTTCTTATTGATAAACTGCCTCCTAGTTGGAAAGACTTTAAAAAGGATCTCCATCACAAGTCAAAAGATATTTCAATGGAAAGCTTGATTGTTCGGCTCTGTATTGAGGAGGCTCGAAAACAAGATCAGAAGGATGAGGTTCTCTTTGTTGCAAACAAAAGAACCACAGTTCGGCTGCCCTCAAGCCGAAAGGAGGAATTGGGAAGCCAAATCAGAACCAGAACCGAAACGGAAGACTGAATCAGAACAAGAAGTTACCCCCTTCTGGAGGCCAGGCTCGAAACACGGACTCTGTCCAATTTGTGTGTTACAATTGTAACAAGTCTGGCCATATGGCAAGAAATTGCAAGAACCCCAGGCGTCGCTCCACAGGCGAACTTGGTGGATGGAGAACCACTAGTGCCTATGATATCAGAGGTTAATCTGATAAGTGGTTCAGAAGGGTGGTGGATAGACACTGGCGCTTCTCGCCATGTCTGTTATGATCGCTCCTTGTTCAAAAAGTATTCTGAGGCTAATGATAAGAAAGTGTTGTTGGGAGACTCCCACACCACTAAGGTTCTTGGTACTGGTGAAGTTGATCTCATGTTCACTTCTGGAAGGATTGTCACTCTGAAGGAAGTCCTGCACACTCCAGAAATGAGGAAGAATCTTGTATCTGGCTACCTCCTCAATAAGGCCGGATTTACTTAGACTATAGGAGCAGATCAGTATACTCTTACTAAAAATGGCATGTTTGTTGGAAAGGGTTATGCATCTGATGGCATGTTTAAGCTTACTATTGATATGAATAAAATTACATCTTTTTCTTACATTGTTTGTTCTGTTAATATGTGGCATGTTAGGCTTTGTCATGTTAACTATGTTAAACTTATTAAAAATATGAGCAATTTAGGTTTTATTCCTAATATCTCCTTAAATGATTTTGAAAAATGTGAATCATGTAGCAAGGCTAAGATTACAAAGAAGCCTCATAAATCAACTGTTAAGGAGACCGAATTGTTAGACTTAATTCATTCTGACATGTGTGAATTAGATGGAGTTCTAACTAGAAATGGACATCGATACTTTATCACGTTTATTGACGATCATTCGAATTACACCTTTGTGTATTTGATGAAGCATAAGAGTGAAGCATTTGATATGTTTAAAATCTTTCTTAATGAGGTTGAAAACCAGTTCCAAAGAAAGATTAAAAGACTCCGTAGTGATAGAGGCACTGAGTATGATTCAAATGAGTTTATTGCATTTTATAACTCTACTGGTATTATTCATGAGAAAACTGCTCCGTACTCACCCGAAATGAATGGAAAAGCAGAACGCAAGAATTGAACTTTATGTGAACTTGAAGTTGCGATTATGCTTAGTTCGTGTGCTGCTTCACATTGGTGGGGTGAAATTTTATTGACTGTATGTTATGTGCCAAATAGAATTCCTAATTCTAAGTCTTTGATTTCATCTTATGAATTGTGGAAAACAAGAAGCCCAATGTGTCATATTTTAAAGTTTGGGGCTGTTTAGCATATGTTCGTATTCCTGACCCGAAAAGGTCAAAACTTGCGAGTAGAGCTTATGAATCCGTTTTTATTGGTTATGCTGTGAACAGTAAAGCATATAAATTCTTCGATATTAACAATAAGGTGATCGTAGAATCTATAGATGCTGATTTTTATGAAGAAAAGTTCCTTTTAAATCCAGAAATAGTGGGGGCGTTGAATCTAGTAGTAGTGTGCCTAGATTAGAAAAACCTAGAAACGAGAACTCTAAGGACATTGAGATTGAACCGAGGAGAAGCAAGAGAGCTCGAATTGCTAAGGACTTTGGTCCTGACTTTGCATTTTCCGTAGAAGAGGACCCCACTACTGTTAATGAGACCTTAACTTCCCCAAATGCTGATTTTTGGCAAGAAGCCATAAATGATGAAATGGACTCGTTGGAGTCCAATAGAACTTGGAAATTAGTAGACCTACCACAGGACTGCAAAGCTATACGTTGCAAATGGGTGCTTAAAAAGAAATTGAAACCTAATGGTTCTGTGGATAAATATAAAGCTAGACTCGTAGCTAAGGGATATAGGCAAAGGGAGAACATAGATTTTTTCGATACCTACTCTCCTGTGACAAGGATTAGTTCTATCTGAGTCTTGATTGCCATAGTTGTTGTTCATAACTTAGTTGTACATCAAATGGATGTTAAAACTGCTTTCTTAAATGGGGACTTAGAAGAAGAGATTTATATGGATCAACCCGAGGGATTTGTTGTCCATGGTCAAGAATACAAGGTGTGTAGATTAGTTAAATCTCTTTATGGCCTTAAACAAGCTCCAAAGCAGTGGCATGAAAAATTTGACAGTCTAGTTGTTTCAAATGGTTTCAAAGTCAATGAGAGTGATAAATGCATATATTACAAGTCTGATAATCATGCATGCACCATTATCTGTTTGTATGTGGATGACCTTCTGATATTTGGCTCTAGCTTATATGTCGTGAATGAAACCAAATTACTGCTTAGCCAAAATTTTGACATGAAAGATTTGGGTGAGGCTAGTGTAATCCTTGGAGTTAAAGTTACTAAATCTGCAAATGGAATTTCTCTTGATCAATCACATTATATTGAAAAGATCTTGAAGAAATACAATTACTTTGACTGTAAACCTGCTTGCACTCCTTTTGATCCTAGCATTAAATTGTTTAAGAACACTGGAGATAGTGTTAGACAATCTGAGTATGCTAGCATTATTGGTAGTCTTCGTTATGCTTGTGATTGTATGAGACCAGATATTGCTTATGCAGTGGGGGTATTAAGCAGGTTTACTAGCAGGCCAAGGATGGAGCATTGGTTTGCTATTGAGAGGCTCATGCGGTATCTGAAAAGAACCATGAACCTTGGATTACACTATCAGAAGTTTCCCGCTGTTCTAGAGGGATATAATGATGCTGATTGGAACACCCTTTCGGATGACTCCAAAGCAATTAGTGGGTATGTGTTCAATATAGCAAGAGGTGCAGTCTCTTGGAAGTCCAAGAAACAAACAATTTTGGCACAATCCACTATGGAGTCTGAGATGATAGCGCTAGTTGTGGCTAGTGAGGAGGTAGCTTGGTTGAGAAACCTTCTGTCAGAGATTCCCTTATGGGAAAGACCGATACCGGCCATACTAATCCATTGCGATAGTACCGTGGCTATTGCAAAAGTTCAGAATCGTTTTTACAACGATAAGAAACGCCAAATACGTCGTAAGCACAGCACAATTAGAGAGTTGCTTACTAAATGGGCTGTTAGAATGGATTATGTACGGGTCAGCTGAGAACCTGGCTGATCCGTTGACAAAAGGATTAGCTCGGGAGAAGGTGTGGAACACCTCGAAAGGGATGGGGCTAAAGCCCATTGAGAAATGAGTCACTTGTGATGGATACCCAACCTATGGACTGGAGATCCCAAGAAATAGGTTCAAAGGGAAAAACGAGCCACATGGTGGTATGGTAAGAATCATGCTATGAGGAGTTACACTCCAAGTCCATCCCTAAGAAGCATGACATCCTGTAGCGAAAGAGATTGTGTTACTTTTAACACTTAATGAGTTCTATAGCTCTATGTGGAGTGGAGTACCTAGACTACAGGAGTACTCTTGATAAATTCACCTACATGAATGTTGAAGTGTGGCCGCTTCTCAGGAGAATTTGGGCAAATTCTCTAGGTCATTCATGAAACTGGGATACAAGCACATGGCCATAAAGTGCTGGCTTTACACATTACACATTAGTAGAGTTGTATGTGTAGTGCTCTCAGACTTAGAGTTCAAGATCACAAATCCGGGATTTGAGCCTCGCGCACAAACTAGTTAAGCCCACGTTTTTTGCTAAAGTTCTGAACACGTTTTTTTTACAGAATTTTCAGAGTGAATGGCAATTCTTGCTGGCTAAGAACGTGTATAAAAACATGTACTAAATTAAAGGAATGTGATTTGATTTGATTTTAGCTGATTAAGAAAAACGTTTTTAAAAACGTGTGCTAAATCAAAGTAATCCGATTTGATTTGATTTTTTGTTTCCAAAATCAAGTCCAGCCCTCGCCTATAAAAACAGCATTTCGGAATTGGTTTTATATACAGAAAAAAAATAGTTCTCTCTTCCCCCCCCCCCCCAAAAAACGTTTTCTGAGTTCGAGCAATAGGTCGATTGTGTGTTTTTTTTTTCGGTTTTCTTCCGTGCAGAGAAAGCCGAGCAGAGGTGGTGAATTCTGGACTGATTTATCCTGGGGACGGTGGAGCATTGACGAACTGCTTGCACAATCTGGGCAGAGCCGCAAAACGTCTTAAAGAAAGCGACCTAGTCCGCGACTCAACCCAGATATCGTTCTACAATTGGTAATCTGTTTTTTCAATAGCAGAATTTCGAGGTAATCCGTTCTTGTTTTTACAGCAATTAATCCAACATTACCTCGCAGCTGTTACTGATATAGACACCAGTGGCATCCATGCCTTATAGTGAGGGAGCTCCACCACCTCCTCTAGAATATCCTCCTCCTTGATCTCCAGTGCACGAACCGCCACCGCCACAGATTCTTCAATTGAGATTATGCACAGCTGGCACAATGAGGAGAAATTTTTCAGTGTCTGCTAGGTACCACGTGATATCCGTTCGGTGTATCTGGACCGTCCATTTCGATTTTGGACGGCTTGGATTTGGAGAGAGAAAAAAATTGCGAAAGAGGAGAGAGTGGTGGGGTGGGGTGAAAGAAGAGAAAGGGTTTCAATCTGAGTTGTCCAACACACTTTTGAACGGCCAGCATGCGTTGCTCGGATACCCACCCAGTACCGAAAAATTTCTCCACAATGAGACACCGCACGAACCCTAAGGTGGGCCATGGGCCGTTTTTCGATTTATCTATATTTTCTACATTTTTATTTCTCTTCTTGAGACAATTGCAAAAGTTGTTGGACCAGTGCTTCCTCCAATCAAGCACCTGAAAGCAGAAGAAAAACCCCCGACCAACACCAAATTAAAAATCCAAAAATAGTACTCCTTCCGTCCAAATTTAATAGTTTTTTTTGAAAGTTCGTGTCACTTTTCAAATGATTATATCTTGTAATTAGTAATATTTATGTGATTTTCAAAACATTTTATTATAAAATTAATCAAGATCTATCAAACAAAACTCATATTTGATATAAATTTATTACCAATTTAAAGATATACAGTAACTAATTTTTTAACTAGTTAAAATGAAACAAGTGACTATTAAATTGAGATGGAGGGAGTATCCCCAGAACCAACTACAATTAAGATCAAACTAGGAACTAAAGACGCCTTGAACATGGGTCAAGCTCGAAATGCTGCTACTCGCTGTAGAGTGGGCTTTCTGATCTAATGAAATATCAGACCAATTAACATTGCCTGCGAAGGGAAAATCCAATAACGAAATCTCCATTTCAAAATAGCATTTCGAAATGTAAATAGAACTACCAATGCGAACAAACTCCGGCCATAGGTTCTTTGATGGCCATCCAAACCACGCCTGTACCAAACAGAGAACTAAGAAACACGGGTTTCATGAACGCTGCATGATATTTCAACAGAAAATGACCCAATCGCTGAAAATCTTACACAAATGCTAGAAACCCATTTCCCATTCTATGTGTACATAAAACCTATCCCCAAGATGCTCGAAGTACCTGTTTCCTCCAACAATGCAAGACGTACTTTAACTCAAAAACAACTGGCTGCAGAAAACCTTGGAAATCTATATACCCATGCACATTTACATAGAGAGTGACAATACACAGTACCTACCAAGTTCCATTTAGAACAACACAAAAAGGTGGAGGTGTTTGGATGGTTCTCAAAAAGGTACAGGTCAGCCCTCTCATATATATCACCTGCTTTCAGTGAAGTCCGCATCGATTACATCTCCATCTTCATCAGCTGCTTTTCCAGTTAAGCAAGTTGACCCAGTATTAGCACCACCTTCTGCGGGTTCAGCACCAGGAGCCCTGGACTGGCTGTAAAGAGACTGCCCAAGCTCCACAACGGATTGAGTCGAACCACTAGAGATAGCATCCTTCAGTTCTTTCAGTTTGGCCTCCGCCTTCTACTTGATAGAAGCAGGTACCTTGTCTCCCAATTCCTTGAGCTGCTTTTAGTTAGGTAAACAATAGAATCTGCCTGGTTTTTTTGTCTATAACCACCCTTCTTTCCTTAGCCTCCTTTGCGAACCTTTCAGCCTCTTTAACCATCCTCTCTACCTGCAACATTTATATTCCAGCAAACGGGGCCAAATAAGTTCCTAATACTCTGAAAGAAACAAGCTATTATTTCATTACTCATGCTCTAGACATACAGCAAGTCTACGTGTAGGATATGGATATCAAACCTTACAAGCCTATGTTGAAATGCAAGAGGCACAATAAGACATCTGCTACAATAGGACAACCACAAGGTCAGCTAAAGTTTGTAATCCTCCTTCACTGGCATTATGCTCAGAATATCTTCATTAGCTAAAGCCTGGTGTAGGATGGTCCAATGATGATGTATTTCTGGCCATATAGTAGGGATTCTTGTTTGTAATCTTGATTTTGGTCTGTTCTATGGCATGCCCCAAGACTGTGTATTCTTTGTTCTGTCTTTAATAAATGAAGTACTTATCACATGAAAAAACAAAAAATATTATTTCGATCATGCAAAACATACAATAGAAGTAGAACAACTAAAAGAAATGATGAAACCTAAGTTGAGTCATACATTTACCTGTCCTTCCTCTTCCTGCTCCCTCCCCTTCTAGATACTTGAGCATCTGTTTTATCGAGTAAGATAAGGTTCTCCTCATAGTTATCAGCATGAAAATGTCCTATAGTCCCAAGAATTCCCAACTTCTTGATTTCCTTATTCCCTGGGTCATAGGAAGAAAGCTCCCAATGACATGGTTCGTCTCCCTCCAATAATATATGACCATTCTTTCGGACACCTATAACCCATTTAATTCGTCCGGTTAGATCAACTTTGACATACTTATACCAAGAATCAACTACACCATACTCTTTCATTATCCAAATAGAACAAAACTTGTTTGCATGATCAGATTCATCGTGCCATAAAACAGAAAGCAATCCCCTGAATACTATTGTTCTGATTTCGGTTCTCGAATTGGCATGAACTTTTGGCAGCGCTATCGTTCTAAACACCTCGTAACCCAAATCAAACGAACAAATCAATCTGACGCTCCAATTGCTTCTATGCACTGCTGCAAAATGGATAGCCCCTTCTAAACAAGCAGACGGGCATCGCGAATACTCTATTCGAACTTCGAGGGGAAAAGAGTCGCCCGCTCCACTACATACTTTCCACGAGCCCACATTAAGGGAGTAAACCTCAACGAGAGGGACCTCCACCTCTTCGGATGGTTTAGTTCCACAAAGGATTACAACCCTAACCAACTTATAATCGTTTGTCCGTGAATCATATCCAAACCCTAGGTCATACGTCAAGGAACCGTGCGTCTTTGTTGTTATGCAAGGCTTGGGAAGGCTTATTGACTTTCTGATGGACGGATTCCAAAGGAAAGTTTTATCTTGTTCGAAAACACAGAACAAACCTTTCACATAGCCCAGTAAAAAGTAATAGTGAAGACGGGAGCTCTCGAGGGGGAATGGGATTTCTAGATATTCATCAAATGTGTTATCGTCGTCACCGGTATCAATAAATAGTTTGTAGTGCTCTAATCTGGACCATCTGCCATCGAAAATGCATTGCCTGACTATTACGAGAGGGAGATTGTCGCAGCTGTTTATAGGGTTTGCGAGTGACTGATTGAGGTGAGAAGTGATGAAATTAGGGCCAGTAACGAGAGAGTTCCATAGTTTGGAAATAGACCTGAATCGGATTAGGGATTTTGTTGGTAATCTGGAGAGTATATCCACCATGACTTCTTCAGGAATGAAATCGGACATGGCTTTCTCTGTGTCTTCTTCCTCAAAATTTCTCCTTTTTCTTCTAGGTTTAGGTGTCAATTGTTGCGCGCAATGTCTTCGTCTTGGATTACCACTTGGGGAGAGAGAGAGTGAGAGAGAGATGCAAAGGAGGATGGGGAATTTTACAGCAAGGTGATTGGTGCCGCCTAGATTGAGAAATTGGTCCATTCAAATTATTATATCTCATACATTTCTCTTAACACAATTTTAATATTATCTATTTTATCTAACATTAATTAAAAAATATATTTTTCACTCATTTTCTATTATCTTTATTGTTTAAGTGAATTACTAATCGCCCCGTGTCAGCCCTGGCACGGCTCCCCTTTCTCCCTTTACAACCCCTTCTCTCGCTTTCGCTCTCGCTCTCGCTCTCACTCTCTTTTTAATTTTAAATACTAATAAATTTTTTTTTACGTTTTTTTTAATAAATTTTATATTTTTAAAATTTACTCAACGAAACCTATTAAACGAGCCTAATATTGATGGTGAAATATATAAAAAGAAAAAATTATATTTTTGTGGTAGTTTAATATTGACTAAGTAATGAATATAGATCAGTCGGGACGACAGTTTCATATTCATATTCAATATTAGACTTGTTTGATAGATTTTGTTGAGTAGATTTCAAAAATATAAAATTTATTTTAAAAAATATGTGATTTCAACTTTTTTAGACAGTTTATATATTTCAAAATATGGTTTTAAAATTAAATATTCCAAATTTCAATGCCTTTGAACCGGTGGAAAGATTTTAGTTTCCTGATCATTTTATCTTAAATGGCCATAATTAAATTTTGATTTTAGGGATCTCGTTGATTAACCCTAAGAGATATTTGATTCTACGAGGCCAAAAATTCATTATGACCATTGAAGATAAAATAATAAAAAAAACAAGATATTTCCACCGATTCAACCGGATTGAAAATCGAAACACTAAATTAATTTTAAATAAATAAAAAAGGAAAAAAATACATAGTATAAATATTATTAATTAAACAAAGAAAAAATAACAAAAAATAGGTTCGGACAATTGGTTAAAAGTTGCAAGTGCTTGATTCAAAGTTGAGGGTGTAACGCCCCGATTTTCCAAGGAATTTCGAAAGCATTAAAATATTATACTTAGCATAAATAATATCTTTTTATTACAAACCACGGAACAGTATCTCCTTATTATAGCAAAAGGTCAGAATTAATATGCTCTACTCCACATGTACGGAGGCCTTTAGGTGACATGACGTCACAGAGCAAAAACTCAGAGCGACTCTAGTTATGATACGGATTCCAAGCAAATTCTTGCTCAGTCTCTGCCTCTGGTATCTCTCCTGAATAGTACGGATCCAGCTTGCAAGGCTGATCTCCTAAGTCATCATTACCTGCAGCTTCTAGCAAATTGATCGTCGAAGCAACCGATTTACCAGGATACGAACGTATCGTGAGTGATAAATCACCCAATAGATACCTTAAACCCATTAACCCATAACATAAAAACAATAATATAAGAATGAGCATAAATAATAAAGTTACAGCAATTATGAGCATATTATGAATTATCTTGTCTTTAAGTGATTTCTAGATTTCTCCACCATGAGAAATAATCCTCCCAAACAACCTCTGAACTATGGCGACTCTGCCGATTTACCCTCCCCTTGCTTGCCCAGCCTGGGATCCCAGACGAATAAGACCAAACTACATGTCGGGTCGAACTCGGCTGTACCATCACAAGGAGCGAATGATAATCAACCAACCGCGAGAAATGATACCCATACTCCGGTTTCATCCAATAAATACACCCCCGGAAAATCCGGAAGATAAATCCAACAGTGCCATGTTCAGGGTTCGTAAGATGACAATCCACCGGTCTTTAACCACCAGTGCCGATACCGACGACCATTCTTTCAGGAAACCCACGGTCCTTGGCCACTCTGGTTATCTCCTGACCGTACCGTCACAACTGTGTCTAAATAATAATTTTACTTTCCCTAAGGATTTAACGTTTAATCATTTTATTTCAACGTACGAATGCCACCCGGGGTACCTATTGTCCGATTTCTACGTTCACGTAGCAACAAGGCAATAACAACTTATCGAAATTCATGAAATATGTTTCCATAATTTAATTTATTAAATTGTCCTTTTGTTATAGTCTTTTAATACTTTATTAATTATTTATAGGTGATATAACTAATTTATGAACCATAATGACAAATTAGAAATTTTTTATGATTTTATAAAATAGCCCACATATTACTAAATACTAAATAGTTTATAATAAATTTCCTTTTAAGAAAAAAAATTGTCTCAAGGATAGTTATTACTTTTTGTAATATTTAAGTAATATTATAAATACCTTTTATATTTTAATTTCCTTTCTAGAATTACTAAATAAAAGTATTATTAAATTTTAAAAAAAATCTTTTTTTTTCTTCTCAAGATATAATATGTAACTATCAAAGAGTAAAAGAAATTTGAGCACACATATAATCTAAACTTTTTGCAAAAGATATAACAATTTATTCACTTAATCTAATAGATAAATTAATTTGATATAACTGTTACGTTCTATACCAAATTGATATTATACAGTCAAAAATAATATCAAATCGGTAGTTTTTAAGAATAATATCAAAAGGGTCATCTTCTCTGTAAATAATATCAAATAGATAGTCGATCTCAGAAATAATATCAAAATGGTGAAATCTACAGAAAACAGACAGCAAACTGTTTCTTTTTGTTCCGGCTCATTTCCAGCCCTTTTAACACGTCAAAACTACTTTTTTATGCTTAGAAATAGTGGGAGAAGAGGTACATACGTTCGGTTTTGATCAAAACAAACTTTAAACGAGTTTTTGAGTTTTTCGGTTCGCCGGAGAAAAAGACCGGAGCACGGCTGTCCGGGATTTGTTCTGGGCCGATGATGGCTGTTTTAAGAAGCTTGAGGTGTTTATAGAAGTTTGGGAAGGTTAATTCGGGTTAAGAGATGATATAAGTCACAAACCCGCTTTTCTCTCTCTATGGTTTCTCTTCCTATTTCTCCATGGGAGGAGCTTAAGCTTGCTTTTTTCTTTTTTTTTTCTCTCCCACCTATCTACTGATTTCCTAACTGGACAGAGGTTTGAGAGAGGTGTGGAGTTGTGGCTTTGAAGGTGAGGGAGGGGTGGTATTTATAGAAAAAATTGGAGAGGAAGGAAATGAGAGGAGAGGGAGGTTACGGGAGAGGAGTTCCCTGGTGAAGGTTTTGTGAGGGAAAAATATTCTAGTGTGGATGAGTGTAGGAATTGGTACGGGTTTACACCGAAATAAGTCTTGCGGTGATCGATCGTTCGGTTTTCGATTTCGGAAAATTCTAAGAATTTAATCGCAACGTCACAAAATCATTTCGACGCTAACCACGGTCTTTCTTAGTGAAAAAGAAATCTCGATTATCATAGAAAATATTTTTGTGAATTTTCGAAAGCTCGATTTGATTTTAGGCTGTCCTTAACTAATTAATCGGAATTTAATTAATTAAAACAAGAGTTTAAAGAAAAGCTAATATTACGGAATTTTTATTTTATTAAAAATTTCGGAATATTACAACCTATCCCCCTTAACAAAAATTCGTCCTCGAAATTTGAGGTGCACTCTCTACAGGGAACAGCTCTTTGTAGTTCTCTCTCATTGCATCTTCTCTTTCCCAGGTACTTTCTTCTATACCACGGTGTCGCCAGAGTACTCTAACTAGCTTGATTGTTTTTCCTCTGATGACCTTCTCTCCGTGTTCTTGGATTGCAACGGGTCTCTCCTCGAATGTCGTGTCCTCATCAACTGTGACGTCTTCCCAATTGATGATGTGGGAAGGGTGGGCCATGTACTTCGTTAGCATGGAGACATGAAAGACATTGTGCACTCTGTCAAGCTGCGGTGGCAGTGCTAGTCTGTACGCAACTTCTCCAATTCGTTCGAGAATCTCAAACGGTCCAATGTAGCGAGGCGATAGCTTCCCTTTCTTTCCGAACCTGATGACTCCACGTTTAGGTCTGATCTTGAGAAAGACGTGGTCACCAACGGTGAATTCCAAGGGTCGCGTTCTTCTGTCAGCATATGTAACGCCCCGAATTTTTGGGTACGTTAAATAAAATATTTTATTATAAAAACAAAGCGAGCCCAGCTCGTTATTACATTATAAACCTTACAAAAGTACTCGCATTTACAGAACAGAGGGATCTAGGGTTCCTAACTACAGTTCTTCTTGCTTCTCCAGCTCCTCGGCTTCGAACGCCTCCAAGGTGAATAGTTTGTCCTGTTCGTCTATCAAATCTGACATATTATACCGGCGTCGCCACCCATATAATATGCCAGGGTCACCACAAGGCAACACCATGAGCTACGAAGGCTCCGTAGTATAATCCTAATACTAGCATCGATTTCCACATGATAAGTACATAAGCAGTGAATCAAGACAATAGCGCTAACAATTGCTTTATGATTACCGTTGGTGTCGACTCATCGTAACCCATATTGTTATTACCCATTTTCAAAAACACCTTTTTAACTCACCCAACCTCGGTTCCGCCGCGCCGGGTTCCCGAGTATCCTCACAATGGTTCCGCCGCGCCGGGTTCCCATTGGCACACAACACTAGCATTGGCTCCTCTCCGCGGATAACCAAGCTATACCTCACCATGGTTCCGCCGGTCCGGGTTCCCATGGGAACACACGCAAACTCACGTAATACCCTCGAGATGGTTCTTACGTGATTTCGAAAATATTTTCCAACCGGGAAAACATAACTTCCTTGTTAAACACACCCTAGGTGCCATGTTTTTAACTTCCTCGGTTTTCGTGTCACTTTCTCATGAAAGACTCCGCGTGTGGGACTTTACATACAAACATGCATTCTATCAAGCCTTGAAATTAACACAACAAGATCTTCCAACTCTAGGTACAAAGCATGCTTGAACATCTTGTAAGTAAAACATGCATTTTCAATATCAAAAGATAACCTTATCTTACTTTAGTAGAACGATCAAAGTTACTTCCAAAACGTCATACAACTTATACAATACATAGAGTTGAAATGTTAAAATTACTTTATACTTGAAAAATAGGTAAGGATAACTACCGTTCTCCTAGGCGGTGTCGGCTACGGAAGATTGGTCGTCGGTTTTGAAATCGGCGGTGTAACGGCCTTCGGTTTTGTTTCGAAAGGAAAAGAATGGTGTTTCTTTTCCTAGAAACAACTTTACTAACTAAAGTAGACTACTTTTAAGATCTAAGGGTGGTATTGGAAGTGGTTTGGTGGTTCCCTCAAGAACACTCAAGAACAAAGGAAGTTCTTGAACTTAGAACAAGAATACTTGAAATTCTAGAGAGAAGGAAGAGCTATTGCTTTGAGGTGTGAGTTCAAGGCTTAGAATGGCTCTCTATTTATAGGCAAAGGCTCCCTCCCTCTCCTCATATGGCCGGCCCCCCTTCCTCTCTCCTTCCCCAATTTTTTTTTATTCCATAAAGTGGTGTTCACATGGAAGATTAATGGCTAAATACTAGGCTTGCAAGGCTAGGGTTGTACTAGATTTGATTCTTTGAACCAAATGAAGGGTGGAGATGAGTTTGTACAAGATCCAATGGTTCAAATAATTGCAAGGTGTTCAAAAGAGTACAATGGAGTTAGGATTTGGTTTGGAGGAGAAGTAATCTCAAAGATTGGAAGTACAAAGTTGTTCAATGCCAAGATACAACCAAATCTCTCTCTCTCTCTCCCTCACAACCGGCCCCCCTCTCTCCCTCTCTCTCCCACGGCTCCCTCTCCTCTCTCTCCCTCTCACTCTCTAGTCAAGTACAAATATATATATACATGTGTCATATATTGCAAGAAAACAAATAAAAAAGTAATTTCCTTGGTACTAAAGATCAAAGGTAGCTTTAGGTCTAGGATTTTCCATTTATGCACACAAGTAGGCATAGGGTACTAAAGGCAATTTTATATCCATCTAGGTACTAATATATATATACACATATGTACTCATATATCTAGTTGGTTTAAAATCCCAATAAAAAATAATAAAGGGTACTTTGGGAATCTTGGTACCATGTACTTTTTAATTAAAATATTAAGTATCTTGGTCACATGGCTTAAAAGATAGGATTAGTTTAATAAATCCCATGGTACTAGAAAGATTCACCCTTTTATCCAATGGGTAAAATTTTCCCTAACTTCTATTATCCAATGGATAATAGCTATTAGGTTACTTTTAATATTAAAATAATGGAAAAGTACTTAAAAGTAAGTATACTTTTTAATATAAACAATAGGATGCTATTATCCAATGGGTAATAGCTTCCCTAACCATTATTGTCCAATGGACAAAGAATATAACCAATTTGATTAAAAGAAAAAGAATATTAAAATTCTAAGTCTAGGGTTCAAAAGGGTCAAAAGTTCCAATGAGGGGCAAAACGGTCATTTTGTAGTAACTAGATAACTTTCCAATTTAGTTCTTCTAACCGGATGGTTAGAAGCTAGTTAGACTTGCTAAGTGGGGCTAAAGTGCAAGAAACGATAGTTCAAGGGCTAAATTGCAGTTATGACAAACTATCGGAAATTAAGCAATATAACCAATTAAAACAAATAACTTGAATAAGAAATAAATTCAAGGGGCAAAAATGTAATTACGACAAATTATAGGATTTTAAAAGTAAATCAAAGCAAATTCAAGTAATTAATAAAAATTCAAATATTTAACGAAATTTTTAACGACTAAAAATCAGGGTCGTTACAATCTATCCCCCTTAAAACAATTTCGTCCCCGAAATTGGCGCGCGACTACAGATTAGACTGGGTTGCTAGACCGATTGACTATCCCCCTTAAAAGGAAACGAGTCCCTCCTAGGGTATATGCTGTTGCTACCTTCTCAAGGCAATCTATGATAGTCAATCCATTCGTCGAGATTCGCTATGTCGATCGTAGGTCAATTTATTACAAAATAAAGTGAGTCATCGCTCACTATTACAACATAGCCCTTGTAAAAGCATACGAAATTACAAAATAGATAACAAAAGGGAACTAAGGGTCCTATTCTACGGCTCCTCTTGTTCCTCAGTCCGCAGCGCGAAAATACGCCCTCCAGTGCTTTGCTGGTTTCCCATGGGCTGCTTTCCCTTATTCTGCCCATTCTGCTGCTGCGATGGGCCGCCGAAGTTTTGCTTCACAAAATCGGCTTGCTCAGTTTGTTGAGCTTCCTGATTCTCAAGGGTTCCATCCCTCCTCCTCTGGGGCTGCGGGCAGTTGCGCCTAATGTGGCCCATAGCCTGACAGTTGTAGCATCTAACTGTCGCCAGGTCCCGATTGCCTCTCCGCGTTTCACCGTTTTTGGCGGAAGTAGTCTTCCAGGGCTGGTCGCCTTGAGACGGGCTAGAAGGTTTGGTAGGGTAGGGTCCATGATTGCCATTGGATGCCTGGGTACGGATTGGTCCACCAGCATTGCCTGTCGTCTTCCTCCAGCGGTTCTTGAAGTCGTTATCCTCACATTCCAGTCGAAGAGCGCACTTCACCACACCAGAATAGGTGGTGAAGGCTTGAGCTACCACAGCACTTCTAGCTGTCGTCAGTCCCCATTCGAACCTCCTCGCCTTCTTGTCCTCGGTTGCAACGGCATCCGAGGCGTAGCGGGATAGTTCCTCGAACTTGGCCGCATACTGAGTAACGGTCATAGTTCCCTGCTTCAGGTTGTTGAATTCTTGTTCCTTGGCCAAACGGATAGGCGTGGGAAAGTACTTGTCGAGAAACAGGGTCTCGAACTGAGTAAAGGTCATGGCGGCTACGTCATGGGTTGCCTCCATCAGCTCCCACCAATAGCGGGCTTCTCCCTTCAGCTGGTAGGTGGTTAACGCCACACGATCGCCATCTCGGGTGATCTCCAAGGTGTCCAGGATCACCTTGACTTCCTTGAGCCAGTTTTCGACCACGGTGGGGTTGGTATCTCCGTCAAAAGTCGGGGGTCGACGTTTGCAGAATTCATTCATCGCCCGGGTTCGAGTCATAGGTCCATTATCATGGTTTTGGTTTTGGCGGTTATTGTTCAGAGCGGCCACGAGCGCTTGCATGACTTGGGTTAGGTCGGGGTTCGCGTTAGAGGGTCCTCCGTTATCGTGTCCTAATCCATTGCGTCGATTCGCCATCTACGAGTGAAAACCGAAAAGGGGGCGGTTTAGTCTACCGAATCGATTTTTCTGTAAAAGGTGCTTACTTCTAAGGACCAAAAGTAATTTAACAAATAGTATGCAACGGTACTCTTTTAAAAATAAAGCAAGTTTTTCATAGATAAGAAAACATACAACATAGCATAGAATTTTACTACAAAAGGCAAATAAGGACACAAGATTTTCCTAGTACAAGTTGAAAACGATTCTAATCTACCACATCCTACATTCCAAAAGACTACAATCGGCCCAAATGGAGTCGCCGGCTTCGGGTCTCGTCCATCCTTGAAATTCTCTACCATCTCTCATTGAAAGCTTGGCGCAGCTGACGTTCGTACTCCTTTATGATCGCGGCGAGTGCGGCGGCCACGACGAGAGCCCAATACCAAAAGGTGTTGGCACGGTTGTTCACCGCGAACCACCGTGGCATGGCTAGCGTAAGCACTCCACAAAAGATGATGAAAGCGAAGAGTTGCAACCAAAGGCTTTGGACGATCAAGCGAATTTCGGTTCGCTCGATGTCTCGGATCAAGGCGTCTTCCGGGAATCCTCGTCGTCGGGTTGCCATGGCTCGGTAAGGGGTCTCGGTTTTGGGAGGAGTTTTTAAGATGATGAGAGAGGTGAAGAAATAGGAGTGGGGGTGGGGTATATATAGGTGCCGAAAAGGTGGGTGGAGGAGGGAAAAGGTTGGAAGTTTAAAATTGAAATTTGAATGTTTTGGAGGTAAAATTTTGAAATTTGAAGTTTAGGGGGGGAGTGTGGTGGCCGGCCGAATGGGGCTATGCCCGGGTACCCACTCGGTGCTCGGGTCCCACTCACCCACTCGGTGCTCGGGTCCCACTCTCGTCCCCAATTTAAAATATTTACTCAAGATCGGCTCCTCCACGAACTCGTAAATAAAATTTGCTCAATTAGCAACATTTTTTTTTTCGGCAAAGGCCTACTAATACCAAAAATATTTTTCGAGATTCTAAGTTCCACATTCGATCCTTGATTTAAGTCATCATCCAATTGTTCGGGAATTCCCAGCTCGGCGGTACTGCCAATTTCCGCGCCTTGCTTCAATCCGAAGATTGTTTTGACAGAATTCCACCCAATTTGGGACGGTAAACTTAAACTCGAAGTCACGTTTGTGCAACGGTCAAAACTAGCTTAAGGTTCTACCCATTCTACCCATGGCCGAGGTTTGAACCTAAAGCTTTGATACCAAGTTGTAACGCCCCGAATTTTTGGGTACGTTAAATAAAATATTTTATTATAAAAACAAAGCGAGCCCAGCTCGTTATTACATTATAAACCTTACAAAAGTACTCGCATTTACAAAACAGAGGGATCTAGGGTTCCTAACTACAGTTCTTCTTGCTTCTCCAGCTCCTCGGCTTCGAACGCCTCCAAGGTGAATAGTTTGTCCTGTTCGTCTATCAAATCTGACATATTATACCGGCGTCGCCACCCATATAATATGCCAGGGTCACCACAAGGCAACACCATGAGCTACGAAGGCTCCGTAGTATAATCCTAATACTAGCATCGATTTCCACATGATAAGTACATAAGCAGTGAATCAAGACAATAGCGCTAACAATTGCTTTATGATTACCGTTGGTGTCGACTCATCGTAACCCATATTGTTATTACCCATTTTCAAAAACACCTTTTTAACTCACCCAACCTCGGTTCCGCCGCGCCGGGTTCCCGAGTATCCTCACAATGGTTCCGCCGCGCCGGGTTCCCATTGGCACACAACACTAGCATTGGCTCCTCTCCGCGGATAACCAAGCTATACCTCACCATGGTTCCGCCGGTCCGGGTTCCCATGGGAACACACGCAAACTCACGTAATACCCTCGAGATGGTTCTTACGTGGTTTCGAAAATATTTTCCTACCGGGAAAACATAACTTCCTTGTTAAACACACCCTAGGTGCCATGTTTCTAACTTCCTCGGTTTTCGTGTCACGTTCTCATGCAAGACTCCGCGTGTGGGACTTTACATACAAACATGCATTCTATCAAGCCTTGAAATTAACACAACAAGATCTTCCAACTCTAGGTACAAAGCATGCTTGAACATCTTGTAAGTAAAACATGCATTTTCAATATCAAAAGATAACCTTATCTTACTTTAGTAGAACGATCAAAGTTACTTCCAAAACGTCATACAACTTATACAATACATAGAGTTGAAATGTTAAAATTACTTTATACTTGAAAAATAGGTAAGGATAACTACCGTTCTCCTAGGCGGTGTCGGCTACGGAAGATTGGTCGTCGGTTTTGAAATCGGCGGTGTAACGGCCTTCGGTTTTGTTTCGAAAGGAAAAGAATGGTGTTTCTTTTCCTAGAAACAACTTTACTAACTAAAGTAGACTACTTTTAAGATCTAAGGGTGGTATTGGAAGTGGTTTGGTGGTTCCCTCAAGAACACTCAAGAACAAAGGAAGTTCTTGAACTTAGAACAAGAATACTTGAAATTCTAGAGAGAAGGAAGAGCTATTGCTTTGAGGTGTGAGTTCAAGGCTTAGAATGGCTCTCTATTTATAGGCAAAGGCTCCCTCCCTCTCCTCATATGGCCGGCCCCCCTTCCTCTCTCCTTCCCCAATTTTTTTTTTTATTCCATAAAGTGGTGTTCACATGGAAGATTAATGGCTAAATACTAGGCTTGCAAGGCTAGGGTTGTACTAGATTTGATTCTTTGAACCAAATGAAGGGTGGAGATGAGTTTGTACAAGATCCAATGGTTCAAATAATTGCAAGGTGTTCAAAAGAGTACAATGGAGTTAGGATTTGGTTTGGAGGAGAAGTAATCTCAAAGATTGGAAGTACAAAGTTGTTCAATGCCAAGATACAACCAAATCTCTCTCTCTCTCTCCCTCACAACCGGCCCCCCTCTCTCCCTCTCTCTCCCACGGCTCTCTCTCCTCTCTCTCCCTCTCACTCTCTAGTCAAGTACAAATATATATATACATGTGTCATATATTGCAAGAAAACAAATAAAAAAGTAATTTCCTTGGTACTAAAGATCAAAGGTAGCTTTAGGTCTAGGATTTTCCATTTATGCACACAAGTAGGCATAGGGTACTAAAGGCAATTTTATATCCATCTAGGTACTAATATATATATACACATATGTACTCATATATCTAGTTGGTTTAAAATCCCAATAAAAAATAATAAAGGGTACTTTGGGAATCTTGGTACCATGTACTTTTTAATTAAAATATTAAGTACCTTGGTCACATGGCTTAAAAGATAGGATTAGTTTAATAAATCCCATGGTACTAGAAAGATTCACCCTTTTATCCAATGGGTAAAATTTCCCCTAACTTCTATTATCCAATGGATAATAGCTATTAGGTTACTTTTAATATTAAAATAATGGAAAAGTACTTAAAAGTAAGTATACTTTTTAATATAAACAATAGGATGCTATTATCCAATGGGTAATAGCTTCCCTAACCATTATTGTCCAATGGACAAAGAATATAACCAATTTGATTAAAAGAAAAAGAATATTAAAATTCTAAGTCTAGGGTTCAAAAGGGTCAAAAGTTCCAATGAGGGGCAAAACGGTCATTTTGTAGTAACTAGATAACTTTCCAATTTAGTTCTTCTAACCGGATGGTTAGAAGCTAGTTAGACTTGCTAAGTGGGGCTAAAGTGCAAGAAACGATAGTTCAAGGGCTAAATTGCAGTTATGACAAACTATCGGAAATTAAGCAATATAACCAATTAAAACAAATAACTTGAATAAGAAATAAATTCAAGGGGCAAAAATATAATTACGACAAATTATAGGATTTTAAAAATAAATCAAAGCAAATTCAAGTAATTAATAAAAATTCAAATATTTAACGAAATTTTTAACGACTAAAAATCAGGGTCGTTACAGCATAACTCTTTTGGCGGCTCTGTGCAGTCTTGATTCGCTGAGTGATGATTTTGATCTTCTCGTTTGTCTCTTTGACAAGATCTGGTCCAAGTAGATGCATCTCTCCCACTTCGGTCCAGCATACCGGCGATCTACAAGGGCGTCCATACAGTGCTTCAAATGGAGCCATTTCTATGCTTGCCTGATAACTGTTATTGTAAGCGAACTCCACCAAGGGTAAGTGTCGCTCCCAGCTTCCTTTGAAATCTAGTACGTAGGCTCGGAGCATATCCTCCAAGGTCTAAATCGTTCTTTCAGATTGTCCGTCTGTTTGAGGGTGAAAGGCGGTGCTCATCCTAAGATCTGTTCCCAGCGCTTTCTGTAAACCTTGCCAGAACGCTGAGGTGAATCGCGGCTCTTGATCTGACACAATTGATACTAGTACTCCGTGCAATCTGATAATCTCCTTGATGTACAATCGGCTGAGAGTGTCCATGGAGTCTGTCACTCGCATAGGTAAGAAGTGTGCGGACTTTGTCAAACGATCAACGATTACCCAGATAGCATTATGGTTATTGACCGATCTAAGCAATCCTGTGACGAAGTCCATGGTGATGTGCTCCCATTTCCATCTTGGAATAGGAAGAGACTGCAGCTGTCCTCCTGGCTTTTTGTGCTCGGCCTTCACTTGTTGGCACGTGAGGCATGTGGAGACGTACTTGGCCACGTCATCCTTCATTCCACTCCACCAATATTGGCGGCGCAGGTTATGATACATCTTGTTGCCTCCTGGATGCACAGCGAAGTTGGAATGATGGAACTCCGTCAGAACTGCTTATCTGAGAGTCCCTATATCTGGTACGAATATTCTGTCTCTGAATCTCAAGCTCTTGTCGGGGTGAACTGTCCATCCTGTAACTGCTTTGTTGTTCGCCATCTGATATCGAATAAAGTCGCACTCCTGATCGAAAGTCTGTGCGAGCAAGATTTCTCTGTGTAACGCTGGTGTAGCGATCATGGCGAAAAAGCATGCGCTACTGGATTCCGATGATAGATGAAGTCTGAACTCACTGATCTCATCCATCATCTTCCATTCTCTGACCGCCATGCTTGCCACTTGACTTCTGACCTTGCGGCTAAGTGCATCAGCAACTACATTAGCTTTGCCTGGGTGATACGACAAAGTCAACTTATAGTCTTCCATGTATTCCATCCATCGTCGTTGGCGTAGATTCAGCTCCTTCTGGGTGAACAAATATTTCAAACTCTTATGATCCGTGAATACTGAAAAATCCTAGCTCCTCTAGGTTTAAAGATATTTGCTATGTTTTAAACTTTTTAATATCAACCCAATCAATCACCAGAAAACAATAAACAAAAGAACACCAAGATATACGTGGAAAACCCTAAACGGGAAAAAACCACGGGAAGGAATCAAACACTATAAAACATTGTGCGGTTACAAGTAATCTTACCCTACGAGTCTGTTTTTAGAGCGGTCGTAAGGAGTGGCATTGTGTAACCAAATCCATGGGGGCACTCCGGGCCCAACAAATACCTCGAATTCTTCTCCGTATAAGTAATAACGCCATGACTTGAGAGCAAATATCACTGCTGCTAACTCCAAATCGTGCGTGGGATAGTTCCTTTCATGCGGCTTCAGTTGACGAGAGCCGTATTCTATAACTTTCCCATTCTACATGAGCACGCATCCAAGTCCGTCTCTTGAGGTGTCACAATATACTGAATATCCTACATTTCTCTCAGGAATGATCAGTATCGGCGCACTGGTCAATCTCTTTTTCAGCTCCTGGAATGACTTCTCGCACGCTTCATTCCATACGAACTTGACTCCTTTCTGAGTCAGTTGGAACATGGGCTTAGATAAAACGGAGAAATCTTGAATAAACCTTCTGTAGTATCCAGCTAGTCCCAGAAAGCTCCGAATTTCAAACACTGTTGTCGGTCGCTTCCAATTCAGAACGGCGTCAACTTTGCTGTCATCGACAGAGATTCCTTTTTCTGACACATTATGTCCCAGAAATTTCACCTCTTTCATCCAAAATTCGCACTTGCTAGCCTTGGCATACAGTTGATTGTCTCCAAGGGTTTGCAATACGATTCTCAGATGCTCTTCATGTGCCTCCTCTGTTGGTGAGTAAACCAAGATATCATCGATGAAGACCACCACAAATTTGTCCAAGTACGGTTGAAAGATCTTGTTCATCAAGCACATGAATACTGCTGGTGCATTGGTCAACCCAAACGGCATCACCAAGAATTCATAGTGACCGTATCGAGTTCGAAATGCGGTTGTAGGAATATCGCTATCCCTAATACGCAATTGGTGATATCCGGACCTCAGATCGATCTTCGAGAAACAAGTTGACCCTCTCAATTGGTCAAACAAGTCATTGATTCTCGGTAGTGGGTATTTGTTCTTGATCGTCACACGGTTCAACTGTCTGTAGTCGATGCACAACCGCAACGTTCCTTCCTTCTTCTTTACAAAAAGTGCTGGAGCTCCCCAAGGTGATGTACTTGGCCAAATAAAACCCTTGTCCAGCAATTCTTGCAATTGAATCTTCAGCTCCTTCAATTCTATTGGCGCCATTCTGTACGGTGCCATGGATATTGGTGTAGTACCCGGTTGAAGCTCAATAGTGAAATCTATCTCCCTCTTCGGAGGTAGTCCAGGCAGTTCTTCAGGAAATACATCTTCGAATTCACGCACAACTTGGGGTAGGTCCAAGTCCATCTGATCATTCTCTTGAAGTGACAGACTTGCTAACAATCCCAATAGTTGGTTGTATGGTCTTGATTTGTGTGCTGATGAAATGGACACGGGATCTTGCCTTCCCCCTTAAATTTAAAGCACGTCCCATCCTTCGAATAGGCCGTCACCATCTTGCGATGGCAATCTATGACAGCTCGATAAGAAGAAAGCCAATCCATTCCCAAGATTACGTCAAAGTCCGTCATGTCTATAACCCTGAGATCACAAGTTATCCGCAGTCCAGAGACTTCTATTTCGCACCCTTTACAGACTAATCCAACAGATTTCTTACCCCCCAATGGTGAAGTAACCTGCATCGTCTTTCCTAGGGGTTCTGTGTCTAGTCCAAGTGATTTCATACATGCAGTAGATATGAACGAGTGCGATGCTCCAGAATCAATTAAAGCTTGTACACAAGTGTTGAATAGTACAAGTGTACCTTGTATCATAGATGGATCATTCTGTTCCTCTTCCGCCTATAGTGCAAAGATCCTGCCAGCTCCGTTTGCTTGGTTGTTCCCTATTGGTGTTTTACCCGCTGTATTGCTCTGGTGCGGGCGGTTCTGTTGCTGATTCTGTGCTTGATTCTGGTGCCACCCAATTCTTGGCGGGTTCTGATTATTCTGATTCCACCCAATCCTATTCTGGTTGTTTTGGGTTGAGCCGATCTTGGTGGAAACTTGAGCTGATTCCTGAAGTTGTCGTTCTGCAATTTGGGACACTGATTCCTGAAATGCCCTTGTTCATAGCAGTGAAAACAGCGGACTGGTCCAGGTTTTTGGAATTGACTCTGTCCTTGCCCGGATCCCTGGTTCCTCCATGGTTGCACCTGATGTTGCTGCTGCCGGTTATTGCTGTTCTGGGGGTACGGCTTCTGATTGGCATACCCTTTGTTGTTGTTGTTGCGAATCGGCCCTCCAGACGACGATGATCCTCCCTTCTTGAGGTTGTTCCATACAACCTTGGAGTCGGCATTCTCACGCTCCATTATGAGTGCACACTCAATAGCTTCGGCATAGGTGCGAAATTTTTGAGATATCACACTCTTCCGGATGCTAAGGTGAAGGCCCCACGCAAACCTTTTTGCTCGCGCTGCAGGGGTTGCTACTAAGCTGGTAGCATGGCGCGCTAAACTTTCGAAGCATGTGATGTATTGGGAGACAGTCGTCGTCCCCTGCTTTAGATCAATAAATTCCTATAGCTTGGCATCCCTGATTGGCTCTGGAAAGTATTTCTCGTTGAAAAGATTCTCAAATTGCCGCCACGTCATGGTCTCGACAGTGTTGGTGGCCTTGATTAGGTCCCACCAATGGTCAGCTTCTCCTTGCAGTTGAAAGGCAACTAGAGCAATGCGGTCCTCAGCATTTGTGATGTTCATCGTATCCAGAAATTTGGCAATCTGTTTCAGCCAGGTCTCAGCGGTTGTGGGGTCACCTTCGCCATCCCAGACAGGTGGACGACGCTTGCAGAAGGCATCCAACAACTGGTCTCTGTTTCTGGCCTGACGACCTTGCTGCGGTGCTGGTTGACGGGCCCCATTAACCTGTGGCAAGGCTGCTGCCACAGCAGCGGCTATCACTTGTGCCAACTGCGCCACGTCAAGTCCCCCGAGGTTTCTGTTAGGGTTGTTACCATTGTTTCCACCACTCGTACTAGCGCGATGAGGGTCATTTCCGTTGTCGCCAGAGGCTCCGTTTCCCGAACGAGTGTTCACCATCTATAAGTGTTCAGAATTCCGGTTAAGAGGGGGTTTATGAAGTGAAAATTATCTTTTAGAGTTTGAAATTTTCGAACTATTGACAAAGAGATATAGATAATCAAGAAGTCAAACCAATGTTTTCTCACCGTACGTTCTCGACTGTAAAATAGAGATAGATTTAGAGAAATACATAAGTAATACGTACGATAGAGTCTACGCTCTCGGAAGTGTTCTACCCAAGTCTGAGGGGTTGAACCTATGCTCTGATACCAAGTTGTAACGCCCCGATTTTCCAAGGAATTTCGAAAGCATTAAAATATTATACTTAGCATAAATAATATCTTTTTATTACAAACCACGGAACAGTATCTCCTTATTATAGCAAAAGGTCAGAATTAATATGCTCTACTCCACATGTACGGAGGCCTTTAGGTGACATGACGTCACAGAGTAAAAACTCAGAGCGACTCTAGTTATGATACGGATTCCAAGCAAATTCTTGCTCAGTCTCTGCCTCTGGTATCTCTCCTGAATAGTACAGATCCAGCTCGCAAGGCTGATCTCCTAAGTCATCATTACCTGCAGCTTCTGGCAAATTGATCGCCGAAGCAACCGATTTACCAGGATACGAACGTATCGTGAGTGATAAATCACCCAGTAGATACCTTAAACCCATTAACCCATAACATAAAAACAATAATATAAGAATGAGCATAAATAATAAAGTTACAGCAATTATGAGCATATTATGAATTATCTTGTCTTTAAGTGATTTCTAGATTTCTCCACCATGAGAAATAATCCTCCCAAACAACCTCTGAACTATGGCGACTCTGCCGATTTACCCTCCCCTTGCTTGCCCAGCCTGGGGTCCCAAACGAATAAGACCAAACTACATGTCGGGTCGAACTCGGCTGTACCATCACAAGGAGCGAATGATAACCAACCAACCGCGAGAAATGATACTCATACTCCGGTTTCATCCAATAAATACACCCCCGGAAAATCCGGAAGATAAATCCAACAGTGCCATGTTCAGGGTTCGTAAGATGATAATCCACCGGTCTTTAACCACCAGTGCCGATACCGACGACCATTCTTTCAGGAAACCCACGGTCCTCGGCCACTCTGGTTATCTCCTGACCGTAACGTCACAACTGTGACTAAATAATAATTTTCCTTTCCCTAAGGATTTAACGTCTAATCATTTTATTTCAACGTACGAATGCCACCCGGGGTACCTATTGTCCGATTTCTACGTTCACGTAGCAACAACAAGGCAATAACAACTTATCGAAATTCATGAAATATGTTTCCATAATTTAATTTATTAAATTGTCCTTTTGTTATAGTCTTTTAATACTTTATTAATTATTTATAGGCGATATAACTAATTTATGAACCATAATGACAAATTAGAAATTTTTTATGATTTTATGAAATAGCCCACATATTACTAAATACTAAATAGTTTATAATAAATTTCCTTTTAAGAAAAAAAATTGTCTCAAGGATAGTTATTACTTTTTGTAATATTTAAGTAATATTATAAATACCTTTTATATTTTAATTTCCTTTCTAGAATTACTAAATAAAAGTATTATTAAATTTAAAAAAAATCTTTTTTTTTTCTTCTCAAGATATAATATGTAACTATCAAAGAGTAAAAGAAATTTGAGCACACATATAATCTAAACTTTTTGCAAAAGATATAACAATTTATTCACTTAATCTAATAGATAAATTAATTTGATATAACTGTTACGTTCTATACCAAATTGATATTATACAGTCAAAAATAATATCAAATCGGTAGTTTTTAATAATAATAATATCATTAAGATTTTAAGAATAATATCAAAAGGGTCATCTTCTCTGTAAATAATATCAAATAGATAGTCGGTCTCAGAAATAATATCAAAATGGTGAAATCTGCAGAAAACAGACAGCAAACTGTTTCTTTTTGTTCCGGCTCATTTCCAGCCCTTTTAACACGTCAAAACTACTTTTTTATGCTTAGAAATAGTGGGAGAAGAGGTACATACGTTCGGTTTTGATCAAAACAAACTTTAAACGAGTTTTTGAGTTTTTCGGTTCGCCGGAGAAAAAGACCAGAGCACGGCTGTCCGGGATTTGTTCTGGGCCGATGATGACTGTTTTAAGAAGCTTGAGGTGTTTATAGAAGTTTGGGAAGGTTAATTCGGGTTAAGAGATGATATAAGTCACAAACCCGCTTTTCTCTCTCTATGGTTTCTCTTCCTATTTCTCCATGGGAGGAGCTTAAGCTTGCTTTTTTCTTTTTTTTTTTCTCTCCCACCTATCTACTGATTTCCTAACTGGACAGAGGTTTGAGAGGGGTGTGGAGTTGTGGCTTTGAAGGTGAGGGAGGGGTGGTATGTATAGAAAAAATTGGAGAGGAAGGAAAGGAGAGGAGAGAGAGGTTACGGGAGAGGAGGAGGAGTTACCTGGTGAAGGTTTTGTGAAGGAAAAATATTCTAGTGTGGATGAGTGTAGGAATTGGTACGGGTTTACACCGAAATAAGTCTCGCGGTGATCGATCGTTCGGTTTTCGATTTTGGAAGATTCTAAGAATTTAATCGCAACGTCACAAAATCATTTCGACGCTAACCACGGTCTTTCTTAGTGAAAAAGAAATCTCGATTATCATAGAAAATATTTTTGTGAATTTTCGAAAGCTCGATTTGATTTTAGGCTGTCCTTAACTAATTAATCGGAATTTAATTAATTAAAACAAGAGTTTAAAGAAAAGCTAATATTACAAAAATTTTATTTTATTAAAAATTTCGGAATATTACAGCGGGTGCTAAGTTTCAAGTGCTTAGTTCAAAGTTGGTGCTCGATTTAAATTTGCAGGTGTTTGGTTCAAAGTTGGACCTACAGCATTGATAGCATTGTTGCCTGTTGCAACACATTAATAGCTTCGCCTATATATTCAGTTGCCTATTACTTCACTTGTGTATGCCTTGGTTTATATATTCACACTTACTCTCATTTACCACATCTTTACAATTTTCTCTACTTTTATTTCATTTTCGTAATTCATAAAAGAATATTATGGATCAGAACAATTTTTCATTTTTGAATAATTGGTCAGTTGGGAACGATGTTGCGAATGATGTTCCTTGTGGGGAGAGCAGATCCTACGTTGGGCGTGATTACAAAGCCGAATTTACGACTAACAAGGTTAGTTATTACTGCACAACAAGGATACACTAGTCTTTTTGCACAATAATCATGCTTGCATGTGTTGGTTAATAAGCACATGGTATTGACACATGTCCAAAACCATGAACCACTTGATTGAGTGCCCTTTTTAGCACTACTTGCTTCGTCCAAAACCTAACCGTTGTTAAAGGTTGATTTACCCTGAGCGTAGGGCTAGATCGTTGTCAATATAAATACCGGAGAGTCCGGAATCGTTCCCACAGAGATAATCTTTATAACTTACCAGGATTTTTAAATGTAAGGGTTTATGGCGTTAAGGCGGCCAACTTTTGGTTTTGCTTTGAAATATGAGAATACTCTTATGAAGAAGACTAGAAATAAGTTTTAACTAGATTGAACAAGCAGCAAGGCGTTGGAGTGACTAACGCCCGTAACTTAAGTCATGTAACCATTCTCAACGAAAACACTGTTGAATCGCACGGCATAGGCTATCAACCGGAAGATTTAACTATAAAACCAATAAAGACTAGAAGTGTAGTATGAAAAACATGTGAGCTCTTTTGTTCTTTTGGCAAACATGAACCGATACATCGCTCCGAAACCATGTGAGCATGCACATGATCACAGGAGATTAACATCGACAAATTTTGTTTCATAAAGGTGAACTCTTCTCATTTTCCATACAAAACTTCAAGCCATAAGTTGAGAAAGGCAAGATAAACATAAGTCACATGGTGTTAATCACCCCGATGCCAAACCTAATTGACTACTCACACATCATGAAAAGACTAGAAAGCATGCTAGAAATGGAAAACATGTTTAACCGATAGAATTGAAAATAAACTTGATTTATATAAAGATTCAACAAGTAGTTACAACATTAATACTCGAGAAATTAACGGAACGTAAACACCTTGAAGTATTCCTGAAGAAAAATTACTAGGAAGACTTGAAAGCCATTAATGGAACTCTAAGAATTAAAAGACTTAAAGCTAATAATGTACTAGATACAAAAGGGGAGGGAGGAGGGCTCTATTTATACACAAAGGGCTTTCTCTCTCCTCAAAAGTTAGGAAAAATCCCAAAAAACTACCCAGAAAAAGAAACTTTTCATAAGTGGAAAGTCTGAAAAAACAGTAAAAATATCTGCTGGGAACAATTGTTATCGATAACATTGAGGTTGTTATCGATAACTACACTCTGATGGTCACCCGTGACGAAAAGTTATCGATACCACTGACCAAATGTTATCGCTCCCCTTGCCTCTGGATGAATTCTGGACTAAGATAGTGCAAAGGTATCGATAACTTCCTTGGAGTTATCGATAACAAGTGGGTCAGGAAGGCTTGATGGAACAAAAATGGGGAAATGTTATCGATAACTTCATTATTGTTATCGATAACCTTCTGCAGAATTGCAGATCCAGCCTGCTGGACTGTTTAAACTTCCTCACCACCTCCCGAGCTTCATCCAAAACTTCGTCTCATGGTGTTAGGACTTGGTGGTAACACTCTTCATGGCCTTGAGTGCTTGGACACCCTCGATGGTCATTCTCAATGCGTTCGGCTCGCTTGTTATGCTTTGGCGCGATTCTTGCCAACTAGACCACCAAAAGACTTTTAGTGCTCCTCATGATGCCGTCAAGATCCGATGACAATGAAATTAAAATCGGCAGGCACTTAGGAACTTGGTTACATCCCGGAACGTCCGTTGGCATGCAAACCCACCTTATTCGCATGTTTTACCTGAAAAGCTCGACTGATAGGTGCGTAAATATGTCTATTTACGCCCCTTAACTTCGGCTTGTTATGTCCATTTTGCGCGTTACTTGGGGTTTGATACTTGTTAATTGCGTTTCAGGATTCTCGGAACCGATGGTTAACATTTGGAGCTAAAAGCACAAAATCATATTTAACGCAAAGTCGAAAAGTACCCAATAAAATTCCAACACAATGGAATATTACTATGGATTTGCATGTGGTGCAAGTGAACATGGGCCAGCCATTTGAGTTTGCACGTGAGAGCTGATGGGCCCAGTAGTTGACAAGTTACGCCCCACTTTCTCATGTTTCTCGGCACTTATAAAAGAGAGAAAAAAAGGGTTCCAGGGATATCTCCTTTCACTCGGAAAAACCAAAAACGGTGGCTGCCATCATCTTATTCCCATAGCAGAAACGAGATAAGAGAGAACGGGGGCTACGATCAGATATTTCTCCCACGACAGAAACAGAACGGGGCTGCCGAACAGAGAGCATGACAGTTCAACGAGGCCACGGTGCTCACGGCTAAAACAGTAAAGGACGAAAGGCTTTGGGGTTTAATCTTTTACTGTTATTTCAATGGAGTCTTATACTTGCATGATTATTTGTTCTAACTCCATGAATGGCTAAACTATTCGGCTAGGGTGACGAGGAGGTCTCTCCAAATAGCGTAGTTGTTTGATTCTTAGGGTTTTATATTCAACTTGATTGTATGATTTGATCGATTCATAACTTTTTATGAAGTGTTATATTTTTCCAATATTCGAATGTGTTTGTATCCATGGTTTCAAGCACCGTCATACAATGGTTTCTAATATTTCAGGATAGGCTTTGAGATAGACTATACGACGTGAGACGGATCGTGCCGTTGGTTAAATCCAGTGAGACGATCCGTGCCATATTGAGATAGCCTATACGGAGTACGAATCTTGATTATCTTTTTGGGAATTATCGATAGGAATTGCTGCCCTACGATAGTCTGGTTGAATGTTGAATGTGAACCCTAGGTTTCGAAATAATTATGTTACAAGGGGAGACTGAATCGGAAATCCTAGTCCTTTCTCTCATTTGTTTCAAAATCTTTTAATCTGCTTTCTATTTTAGTTTTAGCTTAATCAATCCAAATCAAATCCAACTTCCTTTTAGTTTCAGAATTAAATTAGAAATTAATTGAAAGTACCGTAACTTAGCTTTTTACTCTCCGTGTACGATCTCGGACTTGACCGTTATTCTTCGGAATATTAGGTAATTCCCTGTTTTATAAATTATATTTTTTGTATGAAAACGACAGACCATCGACAAAACACCTTACGTGCAAAATTTTACTTTAGCGATCAAATAAACATAGAAACATCACAGATCGAAGGATTTGAGCACCCAAGATAGTGCAATCTTAATTGATTATCACTACTATTTTTAATTTACCAAATGCAGTTTATAGAGTAAAAACTAAAAAGCAATGGTAGTGTTTGGTTGAGAGTTTAGTTTAGTTTAGTTTAGTTTTGGTAGTGGGTGGAGAGAGAAATAGAGTAATGATTGAAAATAGGGGTAATGATTGGAGAGAGATAGAGAGAGATGAGAAAGAAATAATTGAAAAAATAGGGTAATGATTGGAGAAAGAAGTAGAGTAATGATTGGTTTCCAAAACTAAAACGAAAATGAAAAGGCAACCGAACAAAGCCGTTCTCTACAATGCTCCAGGGATAAAATACGAGGACAAAACATCCAACATAAATACCATGCCTTCAGCAGTAGTTATGGTGACGCAAAGAGAATTACCTTCTTCTTCAACTTGTTCAATTTTTTTTTCTACATAGCAAGTCCATTGGCATTGTAAATTCGGCTGGTCATATTTCCATTGGACCCATCATGTTTGTTACGTATTTTGTCATTTTTCAAGCTTACCAACTTCTCACGTGCACACACCCTCACTTATAATACATGCAAGAATCAATATTTTTAATGTACGGGATATTACATTGTGCTTATACGTATTCTTTTTTTTTATTATTATAGATATTTGAAACTAAAGTTGTCATGATAGATTAGGTGCGGAGAGTTTGTATGGAAAATGGTTTTGTGATTGTCGTAAGTAAATCTGCTAGTATAAAGAGCAACAAGATGCCGAATTGCATTCTTATTTGTGAAATGGGAGGATTGTACAAACCGCCACCGGAAGGGCATTCAATGCAAAGGATTGTTGGAATTGAAAAATGTGATTGCCCATTTAAGCTGCGAGGTGTAACACAACCTCCAAACGGTGTCATGTAGGGTTTGAAGATTGATACAAGTTTTCATAATCATGAACCAGCTAAAAGTTTTGAGGGACATGAGTATCCATCAAGTCTAATCCCAATCCAGCAGCAATTAGTTCGTGACATGTCCAGCAGCACCGCGTCTTGAGAAATTCTTAGTTTTATGAGACAACAAGACTAGTCGATTAGTATAGGAATCAGGAACATTTAATGTGAATGCACTATATAAGAAAGAGCAACTTGGGGGTCTATCTCCTATTTGGTACGTCTTGAAAGAATTAAATGAAAAAAAAATACATTTATAACTATGTTATAAATGAACACACCAACGAAATCACAGATATTCATTGGTTTCATCCTAGAAGCCTAGAGCTATTTGTTAACTTTTCATCTGTGTTGATTATTGATGCCACGTACAGGAGTAACGAGTATCGGATACCACTCTTGAAAGTTGTGGGTATCACATCCACAATGAAAACTTACTCCCTTATATTTGCATATTTGAGTAATGAGACGAAAGAGCAACTGATATGAGTGTTGGATACCTTAAAGAGATGGATGGTTGAAAAATGGGTAGCGTTGCCATCGGTGGTTGTTTCAAATAGGGATCTGGCACTTCTTGGCGCCATTGGAATATGTTTCCCCTTCGCATAGCACATCCTTTGTATTTGGCACATCAACCAATGTGTAATGAAAAAGTGCTGTCCTATTCTTGGTACGAGGTGGGACGAGTTTTCCAATACATGGTAGTTACTTATTCATTCATCGACACAAATGTCTTTGCAACAGATGTGGAATGCCATGTGTGGAGAGTTTGAGCAATACTCTAATGTCATACAATACCTTTGGGATACATAGTTAGATCCTTACAATGAGCGATTTGTTGCAGCATATATAAATTAGTTTGTGCACCTCAGGTGCAATTCAAGCCAAAGGTAACTTTCCTATAGTCATTGTATATTTACTATACTGCACTAAAATACTTTATGTAACTTACCAATCTAACACAGTGTATTATTAAATTGCAGGGCAGATTCTGCGCATGCAAGGCTCAAACAATACTTGAGAGATACCATGTTCTCGCTTCAAACATCTTTTCAGAAATAGAAAAGATGTTGACCAGTCAGTTCGGGAATATTCAGGAGTCGTTCCAGAAATCTTTTAACATTCCACGACACATACATCTACATGAAGGCATTTATAGTGAAATCAGAGATCGCATTTCATTATAGACAATGAACTTGATCCATAAGCAGGTACAATGCACTAATAACGAAGCCAGCCTTTGCTATTGTAAGATCAAAAGGACACACAGATTACCATGCTTTTACGATATTGCACTTTACCGTTTTGTGGATAGGCCAATTCTGCTAAGCACTATCCACCCTCACTGGAGTACGTTGTCCATGCACGCCCAAAGGCATACTGACGAGGGAGCACGATCCGACAGGGCAGCTCAGCTTCTTGAAAGATTAAATGAAATGAATTTTGACAGTCGAGAGTGTATGATGGACAGGTTTCTCAATATGGCGGATCCATCTCGTTGCACAGTTCGACCCCCAGCATGCAACACAGAACACAAGGGTCGACCTACAGGCAGAGATGAACAGAATAGAGGTCGCATACCTTCATTCACAGTATCCACTTTAGAATCTTGGGCCTCATGTATTCCAACATCTCGAATGAGCAATGGGAAGGATCACCTCGTTCAGAAATTTCCTCAGCAGTATCAGCGTTATATATCCCACTGTGTTGACGTTCAATCCGACAGTCATTGTGGCTTCAGGGCGATAGCCGCACAACTCTTTAGTTCTGAAGATGAATGGGCTCAAGTACGACAACACCTTATCCAAGAGATTGAGCAAAATTGGGTCTTGTACGATCAGCTTTATCCAGAACGTAATTATGTATCCCAGGTGCTATAAAGACTTCGTTGCTTCCAGCCATTGGCACCAGAGGATCATTGGATGGATTCTATACCATCGGACTTGTCATCGCATCAACGTACAATGTTGTACTGCATACATTCGATATGATTGCTTCGAGTTGTCTCACTCACTTGTCGTTGAGCTCCCATCCAGTTCCATTCGTAGCGCGCACACATATAGTTATTGGTCGTGTTAATGACAATCACTTCGTGCAAGTTTTTCTATACCTTCATTACCCTGTACCACCCATCATCATATGGTAGAGGCCAAATGCATTAGATGAATCACACGGATGGGCTCATTCTTATGAAGCACGCCTCCAATTGTGGTACGAAGTAATGCAGATAGATCCGTCGGGACGACGATCACAATTTGGCGGAAATATTAACTAAATTTGTGTATTTATTTATGTTCATGTATTGGTTCTATATACTCAATTATAATTAAAATAAGTTTGATTTCAGTTTGTATTATTGACTATTCAGAGAAATATAAAATAAATTTAAGTGGATTCAATATATATAATTTACTTGAAAACTCAAATATAGAAATTTAAAAAAATTGAAGAACAAAAAAAAAAGATAATATATTGGGCCCAAAAAAATCATTTAATTTAAACACATTATTTCATATTCAATATTAGACTTGTTTGATAGGTTTTGTTGAGTAGATTTCAAATATATAAAATTTATTTTAAAAAATACGTGATTTCAACTACTTTAGACAATTTATATATTAAAAAATATAGTTAAAAATTTAAGTGTTTCTAATTTTAATCCTTTTGAACCGGTGGCAAGATTTATTTTTCTGATTATTTTATCCTAAATGGTTATAGTTAAATTTTGACTCTAGAGCTCTCGTTGATTAACCCTAAGAAATCTACGACTTTCTTAGGGTTAATAACAAGAGCCCTAAAGTCAAATTTTAATTATGAACATTTAGGACAAAATGATCAGAAAATTAAAATATTTTCATTGGTTCAAACGGATTGAAATTTAGAACACTTAATTTTTCAACCTTTTTAGACAGTTTAAACTACCACAAAAACATAATTTTTCTGTTTTACATTATTTCACCATCAATATTAGGCTCGTTTGATAGATTTTGTTTAGTAGATTTCAAATATATAAAATTTATTTTTAAAAAAATGCGTGCAAAAAAAGTTATTACTCCCTCCGTCCCTTATTTATCGTTCTGTATTCCATTTTGGGTTGTCCCTTAATAAGTGTCCATTTTGTAAAATTAGTAGGGTAAAAGTTGATGAATTGTCTATTTTGTCCCTAAAAGTAGATTCCGTTTTAAAAAGTAAGTGAGTAAAAGTGTAATGATGACGGGTAAGTAGGGAAAGTGGAGGAAAAAGTTGATGTGAAAGGTATAATGATGATGCCTTTTTAATAAGTTGGAGTTACGAAGCAGGACACTTAAAAAGGGACGGAGGGAGTAGCATTTAAAATTTTATAACAAAAAATAAAATAAGAGAGAGAGACAGCAAGAGAGAGAGAGAGAGAGAGAGAGAGAGCATGGGGAGCCGGGGGTAAAACGGGAAATTGAATGGGGCCCGTGTCAGGGGGGCCTGACATGGGGGGTGCGATTAACAGCACTCCTTTTCTAATTATCCCAATTCTCTCTCTCCTACCTTTCAAAAAAAAAAAATTCTCCTAATCTTCTCTCTTCAATTTTATCACCCCTAAAATTTAAATACAAAATTTAAAATAAAACTATTCATCTCCCTCCAATTTTCTCTCCCCTAAAATTTAAATATTTCATGATCTAATTTTCATGATATATTTATGCAATTCATGATTTCTTCCCTAAACCTACCACTACCATGCTTTATTAAAATATACTACCATTTATTTCATAACTTATTCCAACAGTTATTCATGGTCTATTTCAACAATTATTTCGTGAAAAACCAAGATACAACAAATATATTATCTACTTTCATGACATATTTAAGAAAATAATCCAAGAAAACCACATACAACCATTTTATAATTGATTTTTCCAATATATTATGTATTAATCATGAAAATAATTCGGCACAAAATCAATCAAACCACGTAATCTAACCGTGCGAAAGCGCTTATCATGGATTATTTAATAAAAATTACCATAAAAATATGAATTATTATCACGACATATATCTACCATGTTTTATCATGGTAGACCACTGGAAAAAAAAAAAAAAATACAAACCAATAACGTACTCAAATTAGTGAATGTTTGTGGCTAAAGGTAGAACACGGTGCACTACTTTTAAAGTTCTACCAGCAAAAGTGAAAAGGAAACAAAGTGACAAAACATACCAAATTAGTTCACTATATATGAAAATGGGACAGGTTGGGAATAATCTATGTAATGCATTATCTTTTCCAACAATGATATGATGAAAATTAGACTAATCTATTAAAATATGATCTGTGAAAATGAGACTAATCTATCAACCACAAAACAAGTTAAGGCCAGGGATTACCCACTATCCAACATGCAAAAAACAAATTCAGTCTCATGCTCTTCTTTTTTCGTATTTTTTTGGGTGCACAAGAAAATGAAAACAAACTAAAATCTCTCAAAAGTCACTCCCTTCATATCCGCCTCGAGAAGGGGAATGAGATCACCAGGAGGGATGATATGAGAAACCATCTTGTTCGCAAGTCTGTCCGCAACCATGTTGCCTTCCCTCAAGGTGTGCCTTAGAGTGCAACCCATAGCCTCAAGTAAAGCTTTGCACTCTTTTATCATACTGATTTAGGGGAAATGCTTGGGTGTATCCTCCGTGATCAACGCAATAGTAGAAGTTGAGTCTGATTCCACCTCCATTGGCTCCATTCCTTGATTCTGAATCAGATCAAGGCTCTGAATATATCCCATAACTCCATTTCTAGGCTTGTACAGACTTCTAGTCTCCCAAAAAAAACCCAAGATCCAATGGCCTCTTTCCTCTCATCACATCACATATGCAAGTCGATCCCATAGCAATTACTCTCTCACATAAATATTACATCATACTTGTACATAGACCATAGACTATTTGCACGATCAGTAGACATGCCCCTTTTCTAGTCAACCACCTCATCGACTTGCGAAACGAGCTTTAATTACTTCTATTCTCAGTTCAGTTATAAAAATTTACTGTTTGTGGTTACAATTTCTCAGTTAACTGATCACTAGAAATTGCAGAATCGAAAACCAACCACCAATCACGAATAAGTGCTTCCGCGTTAGTTGTATACTTAATTTCCTCAACTTGAAAGCAGTTTGCTCTGCTTTTGTTGCTTTTGTTCAACAATTATGTCTCAGCTACATGTGTGCCCAATTGTTCGCAGTTTTTTGAGTTTTATTCATTCCTGTAACCAACCTGCTTATATATGCACTGGGGCAAGACATTTTGCTCAACCTTGCAATTCTTTTAGCCTTTTTTACGGTTAGCACTTACCTGACAAGGAAGGCAAACTTTTACGCATGATAGTAATTGGAACAAAAGAGAAAAACAAGATACAAAGGTGAAAGGAGAATAAATAAAACACAATAATCTCATAACAAAGGAGAAAAAACAAGACACAATAATCTCAAAACATCAATTCCTACCTATGACGTCAAAATTGCCTTAGAACTGAAGAAAAGAAAAAATCTACAAGGCCATCGATGCCCTAATTATCTGATTCAGACTTCTGCTGGAATGTGTACCGGTTTGCCCTAACCAAGATGTTTAGGACAAATCACAGAGAGAGAGAGAGAGAGAGAGAGAGAGAGAGAGACCCTAATACCATGGAAAACAGGCCAACCTGAGCTAAGGGTCCGAGTGGTGCAGACGTCATCGAAAACAGAGCCTTGAGGGAGTTGGATGTCTGAATCACCCAGATAAGATAACGATACCCCCTCTGGTGAGGCTTCCCTTTCCCCTTCCAAGGGGCTTCTTAATACACCTGGATAGCTTATCGCCTTATCCAAACAGTAAAATGCCTAACAAACCCTGGATAAGGGTGGGCCCAGGATAAGCTTATCCGAGTTACTCCTTATCCGGGTAGCTTATCCTGTCAACAAACAGGCCCTAGAAGTTTAACTTCATTTCACATTTTGAAAATATATTCACATAACGTATCAATAGCTTGTCCAAGCACTTTTTATTGCTGAGGCATATATCGAAGCTCAATCAAGATTACCATTGGACACCTGATTAGCATTTCTAAAACAAAATAAAATGGTCCATGACCAATAAAATTGACTATTAAATTGTCCTTGGTCTTTAGTAACTTTCCTACATTTATTTTTCTTATTGAGACAGTTGCAAAAGTTACTGGACAAGTGCTTCCTTCAACCACTTAAAGGAAGCTGGGAAAAAAAAAGAAGCAAAAATATCATCCCCAGAACAAACTAAAAATGTTGCTACTGGTTATAGATTGGGCTATCTGATCTAATGATTCATCAGACCCATTTATTTATAATAGTGCCAGCGTAGGGAATATCCAAAGATAAAGCAATCTCCATTCCTGCTAACTGCAAAAATAACATTTCAAAATGTAGATAGAACTACCGATGCGAACAAAGTGCAACCATTGGTTCATTGCAGGCTATCCAAACCACAACTATACCAAACACAGAACTAAGAAACAGAAGTTTCATGAAAAGAACATGATGTTTCAACAGAAGTTAACCCAACTGCTGAAAGTCTTACACTACTATGTCTATTAGGAACACATTTCCCATTCTATTTGTATATAACAGCTATCCACATTAAGTTCCTAGTGTGCCTGTTTCCTCCAACAACGGAAGACAGACTTTGCCTCAAAAACAACTAGCCGCCGAAAACCTTGGAAATATATAAACCCATGCACCTTTAAAGAGAGAATGATAACTCGCTGTACCCAATGTTGTCAAATTGGGACACATATTGAGTATTGTTTATCTCACTACATATATCGTACCGAGATACGTATCAACACAAGTAAATATACTTTGAAAACTATATCTCCTGACATATATTCCACACAAAAATTTCAAAATATACTAAAATACTTCAAAAGACTTTTAGGTTCCTTCTTTTAATAAGTATATATAAAGAACACGACTAAATTAATGTATAACGCCACCCATGGATAGAGTAACAAATGATACAAAACGCTCAAGTTATGTTGTGTGCATTTCAACAACTGAGACTTAATATGAATTATCTAATAAAGACTTTAGAACTTAGGATGACAATCAGCAGGGCCGGCCCTGGGCCATAAGCCCACAAGGCGGCCACATAGGGCCTCCCATTTTGGGCCAAATAATTGGCCCCCCAAATGGTGGAATATATTAAATATGTGAAATATATTACAATTAGTCTAATGTAGCCTGGTGGCAATGTTCTAAAAGTCGCTCAGCGCTAGTCGAGCGGTCGGCCACCTTCAAGCGATTAATCGGATTAATCGGCGATTAATCGGTGCATATTAATTAGTAATTGGCGATTAATCGTTACTCGGACCTAATCAAATAGGCCCCACCAGCTATTAATCGGTGATTAATCGCCGATTAATTCCTTGTTTTAGAACACTATCTAGTGGTAAGTCATGCGCATATAGAACACTAGGTCACGGGTTCGATTCCTATCCTCTCCCGTTTTTAACATAAAATTTTGGAATGTTTTCATAAAATGATTTTAAAAACTGCTCTTTGGAGTCTCGAACTCCCAACCTATGGTTTCTAAAGGCTTGCACAACCACATTGCCACTGAACTACAAGCTTGGCTATGTTTTTTGATTGAATAACTAATTAATATACTAAAAAATAAAAGGCCCCATTTTCAAACTCCACCTAGGGCCTCGGAAATCTCAGGGCCGGGCCTAACAATCAGAGCGATTAGCGTTAAGATCAGCTTTTTATACATAACAAAATGTCTAAAATGAGAAAACATATCAATCGTAGGATACATCAAAGTTTCGATATGGGATAGGTATCTTAAGATACAGATGGGATACCTCTTAAGATTTGTATGTTGATAGAAGAAATGACGAAACTTGAGTTTAATGTTGGCTTTGCATGTCCTTCCTCTTCCTGCTCCCTCCCCTTCTAGATACCGGAACATCTGTTTTATCGAGTAAGATAAGGTTCTCCTCAAAGATATCAACATGAAAAAGTCCTAGAATCCCGTGAATTCCCAACTTCGTGATTTCTTTATTCCACGGATCATATGAAGAAAGCTCCCAATGCTTTGGCACATCTCTTCATTTCTCTCCCCCCCCCCCCCCCCCCCCCCCGTGCCGTGGCCCATCTCCATCCAGTAATATATGACCATTCTTTCTGATACCTAGAACCCGTTTAATTCCTCCAATTAGATCAACTTTGACATACTTATACCAAGAATCAACTACGCCATACTCTTTCATTATCCAAATAGAACAAAACTTGTTTGTATCGTGGCAAAAAACAGAAAGCAATCCCCTGAATAATATGGTTTTGATTTCGGTTATCGCATCACTAAAAACACCAGGCAGTGATATCGTTCTAAACACCTCATCACCCAAATCAAAGGAACAAATCAATGTAGCACTCCTATTTCCTCTATACTTTGCTGCAAAAATAACAAAATGAATAGCCCCCCATAAACAAGCGGAAGGGCTTCCTGACATCTGCGGTCTAAATCCAGGGGATGAAGTGTCACCCGCTCCATTACTAACTTTCCATGAGCCTGCATTAAGGGAGTAAACATGAATATCCACCACTTCGGACGGTTCAGTTCCACAAAGGCTTGTAATTATAACCACCTTATTATCGTTTGTCCATGAATCAAATTCAAACCCTACATAATCCAACAAGGAGCCGCTTTTTGTAATGCCAGGCTTGGGAAGGCTTATGGACTCTCTAATGGACGGGTTCCAAAGGAAAGAGTTATCAGGTTCCAAAAAAAAAACAAACCTTTCACGTAACCCACTAGATTGTAAATGTGATGGCGTCTGATGTTGAAAGGGAATGGGATTTCTAGATACTCATCAAATGTATTATCTCCGTCACGGGTATCAATAAATACTAGTTTGTAGTGCTCGAACAATTCGTCATCGACAATGCATTGCCTGAGTATTACGAGAGGGAGATTGTCGTAGCTGTTTTTATGGTTTGTGAGTGACTGGGAATTGATGAAGTTAGGGCTGGTAATGAGAGAGTTCCAGAGTTCGGAAACAGACCTGAATCGGATTAGGGATTTGGTTGGGACTCTGGAGAGGATATGCACCACGACGTCTTCGGGAAGGAAGTCGGACATGGCTCTCTAGGGTAAGCGTCCGTCCAGCTCCAGCTCTCCTGGTGAAGTGCCAATGCCATGCAACTCGGGAAGAGAGAGCGAGACGAACAACATTTACGCAGACACTCCAGAATAGGAACGGCAACGGTGCGGATTTTGGCATAACCCGACCCGATCCGATAATTATGACACGACATCGACCCTGCCCCGACCGGGTTACTCGTGGGTGTCCCCGTTCCCTCCCCGTTCAAGGTCAATTTAACCGCCTCTTGGAAAATAAGAAAAAATTATTCAAAACTAGAGAAAAAAATAGAAATTAGTTATATATATTAAGTTTTACTATAATGATGAAGTATAATGGAAAAAACAGTTTTTTTTTAGTATAATGAGAAAAATCGTGTGAAGTATAAATAGTTTTATGATTAAAATATTAGACTAAAAATATAGGAGTACTTAGGTATGTAAAAATATTTTGGGGCGGGACTGAACGGGATAACATCAACTCGAACCTTACGTGACCTAGATTGGTTTTTAAAATTTTTGCTTTCTCGAACCCATTCCGGTACCTAAAAATTTAATGAAAATCCGCCCCATGGGCAAATCCCTACTACACTTGCAATCCCTAGTATAGGACGGGGTGAATTCCAGACGTTCGGCCAAATAAGCCACTTGGCTTATTTTTGTCCTTATTCAAATTTTCTTCGTATCACTTGGCTTATCGTCAATATTTTAGAGATTATTGCATCCTTACGACAAGAGGAATCTAAAAAGTAAAAAAAATTTGCCGAAATCCAATTTTTTTTGAATAAAGGCGAAAATAAGCCAATAAGCCAATTTTTTCGTCTTTATTCAAAAAAAATTTACTTTTTAGATTCCTCTTGTCATGAGGATGCAATAATCCCTAACAAATTGACGATAAGCCAAGTGATACGAAAAAAATTTGAACAAGGACAAAAAAATAAGCCAAGTGGTTTATTTGGCCGAACGCTTGACACAACAATGTACGGCTAAAGTTTTGCTAAGCTTTTTGAGGTTTTTTCTTGTTTTATTTTTTTTTTCACATTTGTTAGTTTTGCGTCTAACTTTTGTAGACTAAGTTCTGAAAAGTAAAAAATTTTGTCTTTACCCGAATATTTTTGGAAATATCCAAGATAAAATCCAAAAAACTGACATTTGGGATTGTTTCTTGGATATTTAACAAAATATTTATGTAAAAGTCATAACTTTTTACTTATTTGATTTCTCTCGTCGATATGAACCCATATTATATAAAAATTTGGCACAAAATTAGCATAAGAAAAAAAAATCAAAACAAAACCAAAAAGTTATTGTTAATAACTTAGTGAAAACGCACATGACAGAAATCAATTGGGTTTAACTGATCAAATGCACCAAATGGACAATCAAATCATACATTGGTAATAGGAGTAGATCGATTAGGTTTGACTAAGGAAAAAAAAATAAAAAATGATTTTGCCACTCCCTTTTTGTTAATGTCACTTCTCTGCAAATGTATTTTTGGTGCAAAAATACACTTACAAGGGAGTGGCGTTAACAAAAAAGAGAGTGACAAAATCAGATGCCAAAAAATAGAGTAGAGTTTGTCTAGATTCTATTAACTGGGCTCAAGTGAACCCACTCGTTTATATGTGGCGTCTCCGTAACATTACACAAAACTAAACTTGAAAACACGTGTTCGTTTTGGGATTTTGGATTTGTAGATAATGAATGTAGAGAGAAGTAGAGTAATGATTATAAATAGAGATAATGATTAGAAAGAAATAGAGAGAAAAATGAAAGTAATAGTTGGAGAGGAATAAGATAATAATTAAAATTCAAAACCCAAAAACAAACGGGATTGTCATGACTCGTGAATGGTTGGTTAGGGTAGAGGTGATACAACAAATTTCACTTCAGGTCACAATTCTAAAATACTCACACATGCACAACATATCTATATCTATAGGTTTTTCAAGCACTTTCATGTGTCAAGGGTGTTTCTACTAATGAATAAGTTTTTGAGAAAAATTTGTAACAATCAAGTTGTTAGATATTTTCGATAGCTAATAAGTTGTTGAGAGATGTAAGTTGTTTCTGGTAGTGAAAAAATTGTTGAAAGGTTTGTGAGTAGAGTTACTGTAGGAAAAAAAAATCCTAGACAACTTTTTTGTTAGTATGAACGAGATGGTAAAATGCTAAAACGCCTAAATTTTTTTCCCCTTTTTTGCTAGTGGAAACACAACCTAAGTGGAGTTATAACCCATTGGTATTTGGTAGGCATACAGTATAGGCTTCGATTCAACCTTCACTAACAAGTACATTCTCTCTAAATTTATTTTGGTATTTTTGTCTCCCACAAGTGCCAAAATACCTATTCTCACTAAATTATTGACTCATTCTTCAAAAAGAAATTATTTTGGTATTTTCCATCATTTCTGGAATTTTGTTTAGATTCCCTTTATTTTTTGGATTTATCATTCATCTCGAAAAAATAATTGTATAAAATAAAAATATTACTACCAAAAATAAGCAAAAGTTATCTAAAGGCGAAAAAAATTGAAATAACTGGTATTTTTATCTTTAGTGTCATCCTATCTAGACTTTTTCAACTTCGATCTTCATTTTTCTACTTTTGTGATTTCTCTTGATGAGACTAATAGTTAGTTAATTGGGGAACTTAATTAATCATCCTTTTTACCCTACTTATTTAGGTCCTCATCCTAATGTGTTTAAATACTTATCTTTTCATCCTCAAATTCAATTAAATCCTAAACTACCCTTTCTCTCTCCTAATCTTTAATAATATTTCACTCTCCTTATCTTTCCTAATTTATCTCATTCTCTCTCCTATCTTTTTCTATTCTAATATTCTCTCTCCAATTTCTCTCACCTAAAATCTTAAAACAATATTTCAAAATAAAACTAACATCTACCAAACTTGAAATGAATATTCATAAACAATAACTGCGGATGTACAATGACAATAAGTAGTAATATATTTTTGTAAAAATATTATCATAAATTTTCATGACATATTACTTGAATCCTCCGTGAATTCATCATGAATCATATTATAAAATTGTTCCTACGAAACTAAATTAAACTCAAATCAAGACAAAATTTGGAGAAATCGAAACACAAACTGAAATAATGACAAAATTTATGAAATCGCCATGAAACAAAAAACATCATGAATACGTATCTTAAAATTGTGCCAACAAAACTACACTAAACGAAATAATGACAAAATTCAGAGAAATCGAAACACCCATACCGAAATCATGACAAAATTTGTGAAATCGTCATGAAACAAAAAAACGTCATGAATATGTATCGTAAAATCGTACCGACGAAACTACAATAAATAGAAATCATGACAAAATTTGAAGAAATCAAAACACATACACCGAAATCATGACAAAAAGTAGTGACTTTTGGAGATCGAAAGAGGGCAGCGGCTGGAAATCGGTTAGAGTTTCATGGTAGACTGGTTTTGTTCGCCAAAGATACATTCTTGCCGTGCATCGCCCCATCTCGCTAGGCATCGCTGATCTCGTGCATCTTTAGCGCCGCGCCAATCACCCATCTCGAGTCTGATCTAAACCTAAACCTTCGCTTGGATTCTCGCCATCGCCATGGTCTGGCCCCGCTAGCACTTCGACGGCGTCATTCATGGATTTGGGGTCTGATTGGTGGGGATTGAAATCGTTAGAGACAAAGAGGGAGGAGAGGACTAATGGTCAGAGAGAGAGAGGATATTTATGAGAGGATTTCTCTAGAAGCTGTTTTGAGTTTTGAAAACTCAGGATGAGGATGTAAGTCTTCCATTCATCTCGGATACCTACAATAAAAAATAAAAATAAAAACTATGATCCCTCAAATGTATTAATTTGGTAGACATAAGGGCATAATGGGGCAATAATGAATTTTGAGGATGTAGACATAAGTATTCGAACCTACTAGGATGGGCACCTAAATAAGATCTGCATACAGGATGCCTATTTAATTTTCTCTAGTTAAGGGTTCCAAAAATTATGAGAAAAAACTAACAACGAATTACAAAAAGTAAATATTGCCAAAAAAAAATATCAAAAATTAGGAAAAATGAGTTGTCTTTTAACTTATGACAAAATACCATTTAGACAAAAACCCCAAAATAAATTTAGGGAGAAAGCATAACAACGAACACTTCTGCCCTTCAAAAAAAAAAGCACTTTCATGTGATATTGAGACATATATCGAAGCTCAACGTACGGCCCCTACACACATTAGCATTCCTAATCCATAATAAAAATGTAGGGAATATCCAAAAATCTCCTACCAACTGCATAAGTGAATGCTATTAGCACAAGTTTAAAATACAACAAACGTTCCATGTTTGTGTCCGGAGCCATTCGATGCACAACAACGCTTTAAACTTGAGCAATTTGATGCACATGGGTTAACATGCATCGAATGGCTCCGAACACATTTGTGTCCCGGATGGTGTTTTAAACTTGTTTTCCTAGACTTTTTGAACTGCATAACAACATTTCAAAATGTAGATAGAACAACCAAAGCGAATATTACGCCGGCCATAGGTTCTTTGCTGGCTATCCAAACCACCGTACCAAACAGAGAACTAAGAAATACAAGTTTCATGAACAGTACTGCATGATGGTTCGACAGAAAATGACCAAACTGCTGAAAGTCTTGCACCATTGCTAGAAACCCGTTTCCCATTCTACATATGTACATCAAACCAATCCACAATATGTTCCTAGTGCCTGTTTCCTCCAACAACGACAGAAGACGGACTTTACCTCAAAAACAACTGGCTGCCAAAAACCTTGGAAATCTATAAACTTATTCACATTTACAGAGAGAATGATAATTCACGGTACCTACCAAGTTCCATTTACAATAATACAAAAAGATGGAGATGTTTGGATGGTTCTCGGAAAGGTACAGGTCAGCCCACTCATAAATCACCTGCTTTCAGTGAAGTCTGCGTCAATCACATCTCCATCTCCATCAGCTGATTTTCCAGTTGAGCGAGTTGGCCCGGTATCAGCACCACCAGGTGTGGGTCCAGCACCAGGAGCCCCTGACTGGCTGTAAACAGACTGCCCTAGCTCCATGACAACTTGGTTCAGTGACGCCATTGCATCTTTAATGGCTTGAGTCAAACCACGAGAGATAGCGTCCTTTAGTTCTTTCAGTTTGGCCTCCACCTTCTCCTTGACAGAAGCAGGTACCTTGTCTCCCAGCTCCTTGAGCTGCTTTTCAGTTTGGTACGCAACAGAATCTGCCTGGTTTTTTGTATCTATAGCCTCCCTTTTTTCCTTATCCTCCTTCGCGAACCTTTCAGCTTCTTTAACCATCCTCTCCACCTACAATATGTACATTCCGGTCAAATGGGGCCAAATGAGTTTCTTTGACACCGAAAGAAACAAGTTATTGGATTTCACCAGTTCTTCACAATCACCAAGGCTATGTGAAGTATATGACCATCTGATTTTATAAGCCTACGCTGAAATGCAAGACATGCAAACTACGATATTTGCTACAACTTACTGAACAACTATGAGGTTAGCTAAAGTTTATAATCCTCCTTCAGTGGCATTATGTCCATTGGTTGTGGCACTAATGAATCAAATAGTGAGAACTCAACGCGAATGAAGCCACAAAGTTTTTACCCTATCAAAACACCAAAGAGAATAGACAACACTAGTTATTGGACCTCAACACCAAAGAGAATAGAAACACTAGATATTGGACCTCAAAAGCAAACGCTTAAATGATGCTTCTGATTCTCCAAAATAATATATGTACTTTTTCTTGGGTTTTTCTATCAGATAATTTTTCTTAGTTAGATACATCAAAGAATTTGAGTCATGAAAAGTTTTCAATTTCTTTGATTTCAATAAAGAATCTCAGTTTAGAGCAGAGGGGTTGTGAAATCTTGTGCAAATCAGCAGCTTTGCTTGAGGTGGAATGTCTCCCCTTAAAGATGGCTCCTAATTCTCTATCCTGACGGCGGACGTGGTTATGAAGTATTTTCTGGTCCTTCTGTATGAAGTTTTGGTGTTAATGCTGGTATAGCATTATTTTTCTTTTGTTACTGCTGTTTTTTTGTGTTGGGTCCGATAGGGTTATGTCTCTATCTCAGTTGACTAAATCTTTAGCTGATAATACATATGGTCGATAACCATTACCATTGCCAAGGCACAAGTTCAAGACCAACCTACCATTGATGCACCTATTAAAAACGACAAATTGGCAATAACGATAATCAACTTCCAACAATTCATGTTGTGAATCTAGAACACCAGCATTACCGTCGTAATAAGTTTGTGCATACCTCATCTTTGGGCAAGGTACTTGCACCAGTTATTGTAATGTCCTGCTTCTTTCCAGTTCCCTTATCAACAGCCGTTACCGAAAGGATACCGTTGGCATCAATGTCAAATTTGACCTCAATCTGTGGAACACCACGTGGAGCTGGCGGGATACCATCCAAACGAAAGCTTCCTAGAGATTTGTTATCTTTTACGAACTCTCTTTCACCTTGAAGGACATTGATCTCAACGCTGGTCTGGCCATCTGCAGCAGTGGAGAACACCTCTGATTTGGAGGTAGGTAGGGTTGTGTTCTTCGGAATAATTTTTGTCATCACACCACCCAAAGTCTCCAGACCTAGAGATAGCGGAGTCACATCCAAAAGCACAATGTCGCTAACATCTCCAGCCAAGACACCAGCCTGTAATTAAAATACAAACAAAGGATAGTAAGAGCCGCTCTAGGATTCAGGTGGCTCACGGAGTATATACTGCATGGACCTTTTGTTTGAGAGGTCTAACAGTACAGAGAAATGTAATTCCATAAGTCAAGAAGTACCAAAGGACTACAAACGATGTGATTAATAATACCACATCCACCAAACACACGAGCCCTAAACATATGCAGAATCAAGATGTAAGATCCGCACGGCGGGGAGAGGGCGGGGCAAGAAGAGTATGCAGTGAAGAACAAACCTGAACAGCAGCTCCAAGAGCAACAACTTCATCTGGATTGACTGTAACATTAGGTTCTTTACCAGTCTGCTTTCTAACAAGTTCTTGAACGGCTGGGATACGAGTTGATCCACCAACAAGGACGACTTCATCTATATCTTTAAAGGAGAGTTTTGCATCCCTCAGGGCATTCTCAACTGGTTTTCGAAGCCTACAGAAAAAGAAATCTAATCTTGAGCCACTAAATTGAGATTAAAAGTATGAGATTATTTTGAAGAAAACAAGACTAAGTAATAAAAACAAGTTGTCTCTTTACCTCAACTGATAGCTACAAGGAAAACCAAGTTCCAGGTTCTCATATTTATTCACAAACTTGCTAGAAAATTTACTTTAAATATCTTGAGATCTTGCGTACCTGTCTAGTAGATCTGCGCATAATTCTTCAAACTTGGCCCTTGTAAGGGTGGTGTCAATGTGTTTGGGACCATCAGCAGTGGCTGTTATGAAAGGTAAACTGACAAACCAAAGAGATTAGTCATGAACCTGAAACAAGACACTGAGTCCCGAAAAGCAGCATGAAACAAACCTTATGTTGGTTTGAGTCAGTGATGACAGCTCCATCTTTGCCTTCTCAGAGGCCTCAGTGAGACGTTGAAGAGCTTGTTTGTCCTTCAGAAGATCAATGCCTTCGTCTCTCTTAAAATTTCCAGCAAGCCAATCAACAATTCTCTATTGCAAACAAAGGAACAGTTGTCATTCTATATCGTTATAAAAAGGTCGGAACATAACCCATAAACTAAATATATTCCTGGTTCAAAGTTCAGACCTTGTCAAAGTCATCTCCTCCCAAATGCGTATCACCAGAGGTAGAAAGAACCTCAAAAACTCCATCTCCAACCTCAAGAACTGCGCAACAAGAAACCAGAAAATTTGTCATGAGCAGCAGAGCTAGCTAAACTGTTCACCCAAGCAAGCAAGTTTACCAGTATACACGCATATATGTACAATTACTGATGGCCTAAATTCATAGGTTAACCTATATATCGAACAGACACCGTAGACTAACTAATTCGGTGGAGTGAGAGCTAAGGTACATTCTCATATGTGCATTCTCACCATCTTATTCCCCACCCCACAGATATATGAATTAAAACAAGTCATAGACTTCATACCTGAGACATCAAATGTACCACCACCAAGGTCAAACACTAGGATGGTTTCATTATTCTTCTTCTCAAATCCATAAGCCAGCGAAGCAGCAGTAGGTTCATTGATAATGCGCAGAACTTCTAACCCAGCAATACGACCAGCATCTTTTGTCGCTGTCCTTTGGGAGTCATTGAAATAGGCTGGCACTGTAACTATTGCTTTACTAACTTTATCACTTAAGAATTTTGATGCATCATCCACAAGCTTTCTCAAAACCTAGTAAGAAAATATGACAATGCTTTAACAGGCCATGAAACAAAAGCTAGAGGGGGTGTTCCACTTTTGTGGAAAAAGTACTTTTTAAAAAAGAAGACAATTTCATTATGTGTTTACGCAAATAATTTTCCTACCAATATGGATCTTGTTTGATAGATCTCATTAAGATCTTTTAAACGGTGCAAAAAAATTGAAAAAATATTTTTCATTTTCATTATATTTGAGTTTGAAATTACCTTCGTTTGAAAAAAAAAGGTACTTTTTTTAAAAGTGGAACACCACCTGAGTACACCTCGTGAGAAATTTTTGACACACAAAAGGGAAACAAAATACATTCGAGGCAATCCTATTTTGCTTATCAAACACAGGAGAATAGCCAAAGGCAGATCTACATCTAGAATTAGAAAGTGGTAACCCCTGCCATTGAGACAACCCTACATATAAGACTCTACAACAAGATTTTTCAATTCTTTAACCTGATCAATTTCCCACGGGATTTTGGAAAATCCTAGAAGATTATCACCGCACAAACTTTTTTAAACTGAACACAATAGTTAACTTCCCAAATCTGTTCTTACCATTCTTTCAATAAAAACATAAGTTTTTAAGCAGTCTTTCCAGGGGCGGACGCGCTCACGTGCCCCCACTCAAAATTTGGAAAATTATATTTGCATTTTATAAATTTCAAAAGTTATATATGAAAGTGTCTGAATAAATTAGAGCATATCACCTTTGTACATAACTTAAAAAATAGAGAGTTACCTTTCATTTTTTATTTCAGCTCTCGCTCTATAATGTTAGTTGATTTACGATTGCTAGGTTATAAATTATGAGGCTAGTAGTGACATTTATTTCTAGAAATTCAAAAGAGAAAAAATTTAAAAGAGTCATCGATAGAACCATCTAATTTTACAAAATCTCATAGAGATGGTCGTAAAAGTATGCTTAAAACTTCAACGATCAATAATTAAGTTTTTGCACTTGTTGTCGATATTTTTTCAGACATATATGCATCATAAATATTTGTGGTTAGTTATGAATGGCTAAGTTCTTAATTACCCCGTTGTCGTGGTTTATTATGAAAAATAAATTTAGCTGATTATTGTTAATGTGCCACTATGTGAAATTTCCAAGTCTGCTGCTGGATCTACTTCATGACTGTAGGAAAGGTCAATAGGCGCGACCGTTGACTGTTTGACTATCCAATGAGCAGCTGACACGTGTACTCGTCCTCGCGGGGTTGACGATTTGACCAACGAACCCTAGCTCGCCACGTGGCGCCTCAGTCGCGCGACACGTGGCCTTGCGCGTGGGAGCCTCGCGCTACCCATAGCTTTGCAGCGCCCATGTAAGGGTCGCGAGCTCAAATTCCTCCCTTAAGGAGAGAGTTATATTTATCCAGGTGGACGCTTGGCGCGATTAATGCAGTTTAACCAAGGCACCCGAGAAATTGCCCAGACTCTTATGTCTGCTCCGGCCTTTAGGCAGGATCTGAGGGGCCCCTTGAGGCTTGGCAAGCGGTACTGGCGCGACCGAGCAGGTCACGACCTTGCCCTCCGGGAAGGAAGGGGATCTAGTGGCTTGGTGGCTGTAAAAGAAGAAGAGGATCTCCGCGAATAAGAGGATACGCATACCGTCATACTCGCGGTCATCGCGAGGGTAGCGACACCTCGGCGGTCAGGGGGTACAGAAGGGACACGTGTCATTTTATCAGCGCGCCACTTGGTGCCCGAGCATTAGCTCGTGTGGGCTATAAAAATGAACGTTTCTTCATTGAACCTCAGAAGCGATTGAGCTTGTGAACAGTTCCTAGAGAGAGAAAGTTGGTGAGCACTGATTTCAAAGGAGGTCTTATCCTCTTTCAGGGGCTCTATTATCTTTCCTCCTAGGGATCTCTTGGGTTTGGATCTCCACTGCCTACCCTCTCTGTTCACCCCTGCTCTTCTTCTTCACCCTTCTAGATCACTCCTTTCATCCCCTTTCCATAGCTATTACAACCTCTCCGGCACATCTATTCTCTTAAGGGTATTTGTCCACTCAGAAATCGGACCGATCCTACAATGACTAACCACAACATCAGACACCATTCAAGCAACCATAATCTGTATACGTTGAATCCTCTCCAAAGCGAAACTAACGGAACCTTATAAACCAGTGTTCTTGTAGCTACATCAAATTATGAACCGAAGGAATTGAGCTCCCTTCTCGAATCAAAATTCTAAATACACGAAGTTCATAAAACTGAGTTCTCTGTTTCTATTCCATTTCAATCCAACAATTAGCACTCAATACTCAATCAATTAGGATTCAATGAATTCAGAGTGGGGAAAGAAAAGACAAGACAAGAATCCAATCCAAAAGCACAGTGTCCTATTTCAAAAGACAAAGATGAGAAAAAGAGGTTTGACTTAGTAGGTTTGAAACCGCTCATATCCTATCAACTCTTTTAGACCAGTCTAGGGTTCTGAATTTAATTGGAAACCACAAGTGGGTGGTGAGATTGATCTCTAAATTAGTCGAGGTGCGCGTGAGCTGGCGCTCAGGCTTTTAGTTGGGACATCGCACTTGTCGGATTAGTTGATATCCACGAAAATTGGCCCGGACAAATGACTAAATAAATTTAAAAAAACGTTTTGACGGAATTTCCAAGATTTTAGTGACTACCTGAGCAGAAATCTCCTCGGGGGCAAACTGCTTCCCAATAGCAGGACAATCCAGCTTGACATTCCCATTCTCGTCCCTCACAACCTTATACGACACCTGCTTCGACTCCTCGTTCACCTCCGACATCTTCCTCCCGATAAACCTCTTCACCGAGAAGAACGTGTTCTCGGGGTTCACCACGGCCTGCCTCTTGGCGATCTGCCCCACGAGCCGGTCCCCGTTCTTCGTGAACGCCACCACGGACGGCGTCGTCCGCTGCCCCTCCGCGTTCGTCACGATCGTCGGCTTGCCGCCCTCCATGGCCGCCACCGCCGAGTTCGTGGTCCCCAGGTCGATCCCCACCACCTTCTCGCTCACCACCCTGAGCCGCCGCCGCCTCGGAACGCCTCCGTTTGTTCTTCTCCTGAAGGAGAAAGAGGAGGGGGGCGGGGGGGAGAAGGAGACTCTGTTTGGCCGTCGTGAGTCGGAAAGCGATGGAGGGAAAGTACGAGTTGATGATGCCATGTTTATGAATTCTTTGTTTGGCTGCAGGCTTCTTGGTTTTGCTGGGTGGTACTAGTACTATTATAGTAGTGATTCTGCATGTTACGGTGGAGGAGGAAGACGAAAGAAATATAGTGATGATTTTGGAAGGTGGGGTGGTAGGCTTTTGGTTTTTGGATGGTTCTGTTTTAGTCTGGAGTTAGGTGGAGGCTTCCGGAAAGGGCTGGGGGATCATCGGCACTGTTTGTTAGTACTAGTAATAACTGGACGCACTGGTTCTGTTTTGGAAGAGCTTGTGTTAATCAATTTAGAAAGTCTAATGTCATAAATTTTGGGTCTTTAAAAAAAAAAGATCGAACCCTTTTATTTTTTTAAAATATTTTGCTTATAATCCTTGCAAAAAATAAGCTCAATTCGATATCGGTAAGAATATTTACAAAACATTCAAACTTTGCTTTACAATTCAGGCTTAAATTATGATACAAAATTAAACGTTTTGTGGACGCCATAACCGATATAAAGAATCTTTCCTTTGCATCTAGGATTTAGGAATTTTACAATCCTTAAAGAAAAACCTCAACCCAATGCTTAGGATTGAACAAGTAGTCAAGTATCGACCGTTCTTTTATATTCTTTCTGTTGGGGATTTAATTGAGCTAGTTGACTAAAATAGGAGATTTTTAATATTTTGTTGATTAGATGACATTCAAATTTACAAGTTATTTGAAACCCAACACAATGTATAATAGAGAAGGAATCTGAGACACCATTCAAATATTAAATAATCACGAAAGGAGGGATAAATGAAAGAAACTTAGGCGCATGTTACATGTGCACAGAACCACCATCACTTCCAAGTCCATAATTAATTTATTTTTGTAAAAAAATTTAAATAAATTTTTTATCCTTATTAAAAAAATCATATTTATTAGTTTTTTGTTAATTTTTCTAGATTATTATTATTACTTCGTTATGAGGAGGAAAATTTAAAAGTAAAAAATTACGATTGAATCTCAAATTATTTTGAATAAAAATAAAATAAGCCAATTTTTTTTTGTTCTTATTCAAAAAATTCGGATCCCAATCATAATTTTTTTAATAATCGTTTTCGTAATGACGAAGCAATGTACTCGGTATCAAAATTGAAGAAAAAATAATAAATGCAAAAAAAATTATAATAAAGAAAAATAATAATTTATTTGAGCAATGGCGTGCTGTTCACTGAGTTTTCCGGTGACGGCGAAGCCAAGGTCTCCATCGCCACCGACTTCTGGTGGCGTTCCCTTGTCTCCCTTTCGTACTTATCCATCAAGGTCCACTTCACGCTCACGCTTGTTATTCCAATCTTCCCCATTCAGCGCTTGCTCTCTCCCCTCGCTCTCTCTCCACTCCGACGAAACCCTAATCGGAAGGCCTCGACTCTCCAGGAGTCCTCCCGATTTCCTGGTAACGAGTTCGTTTTTCGCATTGCATCTCAGTTCACTGTTAAACATCATTGGAAATTTACTCCTTGCTGTGTTTGTTAATCAAAAAAGGCTTGGTGAATTTCCTGTTCCGTTTCGAGTTCATTGATTAGAAGTTGAATTCTCGCTGTCTCTGGTTACGAAAGAACTGTCAGCTGAGTGAACTTTCTATTCTATTTCGAGTTCATTGATTAGAAGTTGGATACTTGCTGTGACTGATTACCGAAATATCTATCATCTGGTACTCCGTTGTCGGTTCAGTTGTCAGTAATGTTGCATGGGAAATGGATTCCCATGAAAAGTGAAGTACAAGAGAATTAAAATTTATTTTCTTCACTAAGTATGTGTCTGGACAGTCCAAAGTCTCGATGGTTAGCTCTCGCTCTTCCGGTCAAAAAACGTCGACGAAGGCGTGTAGTGTTCTCTCCACGAGAAATCTTGCAGGAGAATAGAAATTCCTTCCTTTAGGCAAGACTTATTTGGCAGGAAAGTGTTTTCGGAAAGTTGAAACTGTGGGTCCCACAACTTTCTTGGTAACTGAACACCAATCAATTTTATGAAAGGGAAATCTTATGAACAAATCCTATATTCCTCCCATGATGATATTACCTCTTGCGAACAAGTGGAAGCCCAACAATCAAGTAGACTAGTTAGCATTAGGAGTTCACAGGAAGATAGTCTGCATCTTGTTCTAAGGGTACAAGTGAATCATCGCTTTTGGGTGCAGGCAGCCCTCTACCATCTATCCCATTACATTCCATCTATTGAGTGATAGAAAGGAACGTAGTAATATATATATATATATATATATATATATATATATATATATATATATATATATAGAGTTAGGTTCCGGTGAGGGATCTCTCATTTTTTTTAAAATGAGGGACTCTCATTCCCGATTGAATTTCGATGATTCGAGCTGCTCAAAGTGATCAGAACGTGATTTTAAGAGTCCCGCGAGAAATCAGCAAAAAAAATGACCGGAAAGGGCTTCATCTGAGCAGTTTTCATTGAACGGTTCAAAAAAAATTGCTCGGATGAAGCCCTTCCCGGTCATTTTTTTTGCTGATTTCTAGAGGGTACCCTTAAAATCACGTTCTGCACACATTGAGCGGCTCGGATTTTCAAAATTTGATCGGAAAATGAAAGTCCCTCATTTTAAAAAAATGAGGGATCCCTCACTTGAAAATTCTTCTATATATATATATATTTATTTATTTATTCATTTATTTATATTGATAGGGATCCCCATTCATTCCTAGATTCAGTAGAGTATCAATTTGCTGTACAGACATTCTTATGGAACAACCTTCCAGGTAGAATTAAGATACGTATGTTACAGGAAAGTTGATTTTCCCATTCTTTTCTCATCCTTTTGGTGCAACTGAACCGAGGAGTGAATTTTCTGCACAATATACTTGGTTAACCAAACAGAAGCTTTGGGAAAAAAATGGTAGTAGATAAATTTGAATTTTATAGAAACAAGACACAAGAGAAAAGTGAATGAGGTTTATGCACGATTTTATAGCCAAGTGAACTGCAGAGAGTATTTCCCTAATTTTCTTGGTAACCAAACAGAAGGTTAAACTTATTTAATGGTATTGTGAAAGATGATATAGGTTCTACTATTTTCTTTGTGAATTTTCTGCGCAATTTTGTAGCCAACTAAAGTGCATTAAGTGTTTCCCTAATTTCTCGGTAATCAACAGAGGCTTTGATTTGTTCTTTCTTTCTTTCATTTATTTTTTTTGGTGGAAATTTAAGTTTTAGTATATTTCCTCAGTGAATTTTCTTGCACAATTTCCTAGCCAACTGAACAACAGAAAGTACATTCCTAGCTTTCGTGTTTTTGTTCAATTTGGTAATGGAATAATGGAAATAGGTTATATATCTTTCTGTGTGTATTTTCTGCACAATTTTTATGACCATCTAAACAGTAGAAAGTATTAGCCTAAGTAGTGCTACGTTTCTTTTTCTTACTTTTCTACAACTGGGCAGGTCGTGTCATCAAGCAATAAGCAAGAACCTCTAAAGGTGATAATATTTGGGGCTCCTGCTTCAGGTAAAGGGACACAATGTCAGCTCATCACTCAGAAAGTATGTTATTCTTCCTGCTGCAATTTCATCTTTCACATGAGATCTGATCTGATATTTGGCGAACCTAACTTGAATCCTGCTACTTCAGTTTTAACTTGTTTGCCCTCTTTTTTAATACTTAGAAGAACAATGAACTTGTGTTATGCTTCTGCAACTAATTGGTCTACATTTAAGTTTCTTCAGTTGAACATTCCCACTGTCTTTCTGCATTGATTCGTTTATCTCCATTCTCTTTGTTTACGTAAACAGCTATACGGCATGTGATTTTCTAGACAATTTAGTTCTGGGGTGGGAAGGGGGACTAGCCAAAGCATACCGCTTCTGCCATGGCCTGTGGAGATCTATAGCGGACCTCTGCTTTTGTTAATCAAACTCCGTTGTAGCACCCCAACTGAAAACTAACTTTTTGTGTTATTTTTCTTTGAGTTGTTCTTGTTGTTTTGGGAAAGAAAACGGACATGCATGTTGTAAACCATGGGAAGGATATGTTCCACACCCGTGCATGAGAAAGTTCTTTTGAATTGGGTGGTTTTCATGATTCTTGGCCATTGAAATCGTATTTGAATCCAATCTTGAAGACATTTATTTACCGTTTTCTTTCAGGATTAGTAATCCATAATTAGGTCAGATATGCTTCCAAAGGTTGCAAAAACCAAGTACCAAAAAGGGGGAAAGAGAAAAGTAAACTAGAAAACTGGAAACATGACTGGCCTTTGAAGCAGCAGTTATAACTAGAAAACTGGAAACATGACTGGCCTTTGAAGCAACAATAACTGCTTGGATATACTTTTGAATGCAGTCCTCCTTTCTTCTGCTATAGCCACAGGAGGAGCTTTGTTGTCTGCATTTGTTGATCTCCATTGGTTTCTACAAACTTAACTCACAAAATACCTGACTTAGCATGTGGATGTACTGGTTTCTAAGCTCCTTTGGAATGTTGCATGAAAGCAAGGAATCAGTGTTGTTTTATGGGCTACCTCAAATTGATAGCTCCCCCTTCAGCCTCCCATCCCATCAATCTTCTCTAACCCGCTCTAGTCACTAGAAAACCTCCCAAGGCATCCAAGTGATCTTTAGTTGTCCCATCACTGTTTCTAGATTGACGGATATTGCACAATGTTGTTGTCAAGTAGTAAATGTTCTCTACACTTTAGGAGTAAAATTGATATTTTTGGAAGTTTGGGAGTCTATTAAACATTGAGTGTAAAGTTTGGGAGGTACTTTGAAATTTTCCCGAAGAGTAGTCTATGTGCAACCTACAGCTGTGGAGAATGCTAATGTCACTGTAACATTACAGTGCCCATTAGCATATGAAATTCCACAAACAGAAAATCGTGCATAATTATCATTCCCCATTTATATAAACGAACAAACTGTTAGGTAGATTATGTCTGAAGTTTGTGTTTGGCCTTGTGAGATGAAAAACGTAAAACTTGCTTCTGGCACTAGACGTAAATCCATGTTTTGGGTTGTTTAATCTGCGTAGCTAGCTTTGTGTTACTATACTTGTGTTAATCTAACTTGGTTAGAGTTCTTGTTAGCTGATGCCATTGGCCATGTTTGTCTTTTAGCAAACTTTTTAATGGTATCAGGAGAGCCTAAAAAGTCTTACGGTTTTTTTTTTGTTTTATTTGATTTACAAAAATTTCACTGGAAGTAGAGAGAAACTGGCTCATAACAAGTTAACTAATCGTATATCAACTGTTGAAAGGTAAGCCTTTAACTATTAAATAAATTCCTGATATATGCTTATATTCCGCTTTGAAGTTCCAAACTGTTTTTCTTGGAAGCATTATTCGTTGCCTGCTGAGTTTGTGCCATTATTTAATGGGTTTCTCATAGTGGAATTGCGATTGCCCCATGAACAAAAACAGATTGAATCAAGTCATCCTCATATATGCAGTATGGTTTAGTTCATATTGCGGCTGGAGATTTACTGAGGGCGGAAATTTCATCTGGGAGTGCAAATGGGAAGCGTGCAAAGGAATACATGGAGAAAGGACAATTGGTCCCTAAAGAAATAGTTTTCATGGTAAGTTTGGCAATTTCTTGTGTTGCATTTTCATGTTGCTCTTTAATGGTCAACATTTCTTCCTATGGAGTGTAGATGGTGAAGGAGCGCCTTTTGCAATCAGATTCTCAAGAAAATGGTTGGCTTTTGGATGGATTTCCAAGGAGGTTATCTCAAGCAACTGCACTTAAAGAAATTGGATTTCAGCCAGACATATTTATCCTTCTAGAAGTGAGGTTTTGTTGTTGTTACTGTTTGTACTTGATTGCTATTTGGTTGCCGTGAATCATCACGTCATTAAGAGACATTAAGTATGACATGGTAGCCAAAGCTAGTGCATAGCTAATTTGTAGATTTCAAATCATCTTTGTAAGCCAAGAAGTCTTGTGTTGCTTGCACACGTTATCATTTTTGGTTTCAGGATCCACCTATCCCCTGCCCTGATTTAGTTGTCTAAATGTTAACTAGGTTTTCAATGTGACCATTTTTTTACCCAAGCATTTGTACCTCTTTTTTTTTTTTTTGTGTGTGTGTGTGACACTTTCGTACCTATTTGAAGGTGGCTGAGGACAATCTTGTGGAGCGAGTGGTGGGGCGTAGGCTAGATCCTGTTACTGGCAGGATTTATCACTTAAAGTATTCTCCACCGGAGACTGAAGAAATTGCTGCGAGGCTTACCCAGCGCTTTGATGACACAGAAGAAATGGTAATTTCAACATTTTTTAATAAGCCTGAATGCTTGGAGTTCTTAATGAAAGATTTCCATCTTTGTTCATGGTTTGTCCTAGCATTTCGTTGGTTATTTTGGCTTATTCCTCATGTTGGCATGATGCAGGTAAAATTGCGATTACAAACTCATCATCAAAATGTGGAGTCGGTGCTTTCAATGTACGAGGACATAACCATCAAGGTATGTGATTTAAACTTCCACCCTTGCTCTTTTCTGTGTATGTATGATTTGGATTGAGTATAAAAATGCACATGCAATCTTGAAATCATAAAATGAAAAAAGGAAAATTGTGGAAGAGCTAAATTGGTCAAGATGTGAATTGTGCAACAGAAACTTCTTTGAGCTGCAATTGCTACTGTTGCTAACTTAAATATGTGGGTTGCATGCATGGTTCTCAAAATTGTACAATCAATGAATCAGTTGAATCTGATTCTGGATGCATGGCAAAACCTTTACGAATCTTTAGGTGAATCTATTGTGGAGTATAATGGTGATGAATCTAAAGTTCACAGCTTGATTTATGAATCGAAAACTGCTCTTGTAATCTATAGAATCGGAACCTTTTTTGTTGTGAAAAGCAAGAATTGTAACTTCGTAGAGGGTTTTAGGACAAAAGTTACCAATACTCATGCATGATAGACTGATTGGTTTGTGGTTAGTATTTGACAGAATTCAGGCCAGGTTCTTAACCTTTTTTATTCTTACTGTTTCATTACACTAGTCAAAATACATCTTCTATAGATGTTATAAGGCTAGAATACCTTGTATCGATCAGTTATGTATCGAGATTTTGCCTCCTTTTCCTATAAATTCGTAATTTATCGCAGCAGAGAAAAAGCTGAGGATATTAAGTTATGAACTAATATGTAGACAAAAACAGTTTGAATTGTAATAGTACTGATTGTAGATTTTGATGAATACTTGACACATAATGCGTCAGTCTATTACCTGGAATGAATAAATCTTTCTAGCTATCCGTCACTTACAACAAAACTTTCATGTCTCTTCTTCCTATTTATGAAGTTCCTACTTCTCATCAAATCAGAATTTTCCATGAAATTCAAGGGCTGGCGACCTAGTTATTTAATGGTTATCAGAGTTTTAACATTCATTTGCATTAGGATCCTGTGCCTTCCTGAAATCTAAGTTTTATGGCCTTTTTTTGCTGCAGATAAATGGAAATGCCTCCAAGGAAGATGTTTTTTCTCAAATTGACAAAGCCCTGACAACCCTTATTGAGAAAAAGAATGCTACATTGGGTTCTTTGGCAGCTTAAAGATTAGTGCATATAAAAGAGATAGGATACCTTTTGTGAGACCCGACTCTCATTTTTGTACAAAATGAAAAAAAAAAAAGAAAAAAAGAAAGGATTGTAGCTTTTAATGATGACCACATATTAGTAGAGAATAAGTTAAAATATTTATGGACTATATTTTGAGAGAAATGACAAAGAATGGAGATATACTCCTGCATGGAGATGGGCACGTGGGTGCTAAAGAAGAATTTGAGGGTTTTCAGCTTGTATGGGGTTAAATGACATTTAGCACCAATAATTCATGGGGTTGTCTCCCATAACTCTATATGTATGTATTTAGGTAATACACATGGGGGGAACTCGGCTAAGGGGGAGCTGGGTTGGATAGAGGGGAAGGAACACTAAAGAAAGGGGATAAAATGGGAGGAGATTAAGGGTACGCACAAGAGGAAATTATGGAAAGTTATGTAAATATATTGAAGGAAGTGGGATTGGTTTTTCTTTAGGTTTTTCTGCTTGTTTGTAAGTGAGTGGCGTTAAACAACTGATTTTGTTATGTTTTGATCGTGGTGCTGGAGGAGGTGGGTTGTTACACATTTGCCCGAATTCTCTCTTAGAGCGGGGGTGTTGCAATTGGCATAACTGATGTCGTCCTTCTAATAAAGCAAATGAGAAACTGTGTAGAAACTTATAGTATCATTTACAGTATATATTACTATTCTTGTTGCCCTGGATCATTGTTATTGCCAGGCTAGTTTCTCAAGTCTTTTCAGTTGTGGATGAGGGTTTTAGGTTTATTCTGCTGAGGAGTTTTTGTATGAAATGAGTGATCATTGAGTTACTTTCTATTGGAGAAATGGAATTATACGACTTATTCGAGTCATTGGTCAGATTGCCTGAAATTTCACATTTCGTTTGTAAGGTTTGTAGAATTTGGTGTGTTTGGTTTTTGGTGTGGAATAGTTTCTAGTCTACTAGTTTGGTTTGTTCTTTAGCTGCAAATTCGGCTCTTGCGATACAAGAAGGGGTATGCATGTCTTCTCGAGGGAACCTACGGACTAACTTAGGCTGTGTTTGATGGTGCATTTGTTTTCTGGGGTTCGAGCTTACGGAGAAATTCTGATTGGTCAATTGTATTAGCCAAGCATAGTAGTCTCTTAACATTTCCATCAGCTATTGAAACTCTGTGAGCTGCAATCACCATCGTATTGAATTTTTGTAGCAGGTGAATTATCACACATATTGAGGCTGGATTGAATTAAATGATGATTGGAAAAGTGTACACTAAACAAAATGATGTGGTCTCTGGCGGTTATATCTCCAGAAATACAAAACAAAATTGTTTCTGCGTGACGCTTAATGCCCGAACACAGAAAGTGGACACCATCGTGTTGAAGATCCAGACAGAAAGTGGACACGATCATGTTGAAGATCCAGTTGTGGACCGACACAGCGGTGGCGAAGGTGGAGGGCCGCTTGGCGAAGGGGGAGAACGAGCAGCCAGGGCTCTTTCCAAGCTATTTATAATCTCCGACATCGTCAGAGATTGAAGAACAAGTAAACAATCCTATGCTCTTTGTTCACCGCGCATCATGGGGTCTCGGGTGGCACACCGCACGTCTTATGCCTTTTTTCACCACACATTATGGTCGAGCACAAGACAAAGTGTACGAAATTCTAATGCTGTGTTTAGGCCTTGAGGAAAGTAAAAGAAAAGAAAATTGGAGAAAAATAAGAGGAAACTGATGATGGGTTTGGTTCAAATTCCCAATTCTAACGATGGGTTTGGTTCAAATTCCCAATTACTTGCACGGGAATTTTGAATGGAAAGCTTGGCCGGGCGGAGCTAGCATAGTAGCATAGGCCTATGGGGGTCACGTGCCCCCAGAAATTTAATCCCCTACATCTCTTTTTTTTTTTTGGGGTACACCTACTCAAAAAAATGTTGGAGAAATTGAAAATTTTGGGCATAGGACTTATCGTTGCGTGTTTTTAACCAAATCAATGGACCCCTTGAAGAATTGAATGCTTGTTTCAGGGAGGGAGGCAAATAGCAAATTGCTATCTTATTTGACATGTTTAGTCCATCCCACTCATTTTCTAACTTTTCAAAGTAAATGTCAAACAATTAATTGCGAAACCACAAGAATGATCATTGGTTAATTGTAAAGAGGTGTCCTCTCTAAATGTGAAATTCTCCTAACTCCGCGACTGAGCTTGGGTAAATATTTTTGGTGGTAGGTTTCATGCATGGCTATTAATGGCTAAGGGTCATTAGTTAGTTGGTTTTTTTCATGCATGGGTATATCAAAAGGTCTCCAACTAATTATCAAGCTTCTAGACTCTTCTGTCATGCTCTATTTAAACCCAACTGTTTTTTGTTTTGGGTGATTAATATATGCCGTGTATATTGGACTTGTGTGAGTGCAAGTGTCAAGTCACATACTAGGGGTGAGAATGTGTTGTTGTATGAATGAGTGTATAAGAGTTGGATGTTAGGTTATTTCATACTTAAGTGCACTTGTACTGAAACTTTCCATAATAAAAGAACAAGATCCTCTCCGTAGAGTAGGCGTGTTATTATCAAACCACGTAATTCTTGCATGTCTCTCTCTATTTTATTTTTCATCATACTTCCATGGGGCGCGATTGTGGTTGTGTTAAATCTCAATTTTTGGGTGCTTCTGCATTTTATTCCAATAGTGAAAACTATGGGTTGTCCACCACTATTATTTTGGGTCTCACGGTGCATTCATTGCCGATCTGAACCTTTTATTTTGTAGCACCCTTAGAATAATATTCTCATTCAAAAAATTAGCTTCGTCATTTAAACTTTGATTATAAAACGGATGGTCATGGATAATTTAACTCAACAAGATCATGCCATCCGTTTTATAAACAAAAATTTTGACTTTTTATTGATTTATCGATATTCCATCAATTCGATTTTTTTGCATAAGTTTACTATACTATGAGCGCTACAAGATAAACGGATCGAATTATAACAATAAATTGATGGTAGAATCCGAAATAGGCAGCGATGGAATTATAGAAACCGCATCGTTTTTCCCGTGGAAAGAATTTAATCTCCTGGCAAACAAACCATAGCATGTGAAGAAGGAACCTCGTGTGGGGCATTGAATAATCACTCCACGAAACGAGGGAGGAAAATGAATGAAAATTAGGCGTGCGTAACGTGCTCGTAACCATCGCCACTTCCACGTCCAAAAGTAAAAGCTAGCTTGGAGGGCCAGGAGGGAGGGGAGGAGGGGGAGCGCAATGGCTTGCTGTTCACTGAGTTTTCCGGTGACGGCGAAGGCGAAGGCAAGGTCTCCGTCGCCACCGACTTCTGGTGCTCTAGCCTCGTCTCCCTCCTGTACTTATTCGTCTAGATCCACCTCACACTCACGCTCATTCCAATCGTCGTCGTTCAGTACTCACTCTACACGCTCGCTCTCTCTCCACTGCGACGGAACCCTAATCAGGAGGCCTCGACTCTCCAGGAGGCCTCCCGAATTCCTGGTAATGAGTTCGTTTTTCGCATTGCATCTCGACTTCACCGTAAGATCCTTGCTGTGTTTTGTTAACCAAAAAAGCTGAGTGAATTCTTCCGTCGCATTTTGAGTTCATTGATTTGAAGTTGGATACTCGATGATTGCGGAAAAAGCTGTCAGCTGAGTTAATTTCCTGTTAATTGATTAGAAGTTGGATAGTACTTTTAATTTTGATAACTCAGGTGTCGGGCTAGCTTACGTGCATCTCGACTAATCTTTGGCAACCAATCCCACTCCCACGACACACTTGCAGGTGCCCCAAATAAGGTGCCAAAGAAGTTGATAGCTGAGACCTTAGGTGGGAGGAAACCCGTAAAATTTAAGCCTTGACCACTAGGCCAATCCCTTGGGGTTTAGAAGTTGGATTGCTGTCACTCATTAGGGATAGAGCTGTCATCTAAGTGAGTTTTCTGCACTATTTCCCGGCCAATTAGACAGCAGAAAGTATTTACTACTTAATTTTCTTGGTAAACCAAACAGAAGCTGTGGGGAAAAAATTGGTGGTAGATAAATTTGTATTTTATAAAACAAAACACAAAAGAGAAAAGTGAATGAAGTTTATGCACGATTTTCTAGCCAAGTCAACTGCAGAGTTTTTTTCCGAAATTTTCTTGGTAACCAAACAGAGGTTTAAAATTATTTAATGTTTTATTGTGAAAAATCATATAGGTTCTACAATTTGGTTTGTGAATTTTCTGCGCGATTTTGTAGCCAACTGAAGTGCTTTTAGTGTTTCCCTAATTTCCTGGTAATAAACAGAGGCTTTGATTTTTTCTTTCTTAGTTTCAAATTCTTTTTTGGGTGGTAATTTAAATTTTAGTATTTCCTCAGTGAATTTTCTTGCACAATTGATTAGGACACAACACAAGGTCGGTTTGGTTTGGTTTGGTTTGGTTTGGTAATTTTCTTGCACAATTCTTGAGCCAACTGAACAACAGAAAGTACATTCCTAGATTTCTTGTTTTTGTTCATTGTTGTAATGGAATAATGGACATACTTTATATATCTTTCTGAGTGTATTTTCTACACAATTTTGATAAACATCTTAACAGTAGAAAGTATTAGCCTAGTAGTGCTACATTTTTTTCTTTCTTCTTACTTTTGTACTACTGTGCAGGTTGTGTCATCAGGCAATAAGCCAGAACCTCTAAAGGTGATGATCTCTGGTGCTCCTGCTTCAGGTAAAGGGACTCAGTGTCAGCTCATCACTCAGAAAGTATGTTGTTCTTCCTACTGCAATTTCATCTTTCACATGAGATCTAATATTTGGTACACCAAACTTAAAGCCTGCTACTTCTGTTTTAACTTGTTTGCCCTCTTTTTTTAATGGAAGAATGATGAACTTGAGCTATGCTTCTGCAACTAATTGGTCTACATTTAAGTTTTTTCAGTTGAACATTCCCACTGTCTTTCCGCATTGATTCGTTTATCTCCGTCCTCTTTGTTTACCTACATGGTTTCACGGCATGTGATTTTCTAGACAATTTAGTTCTTGGGTGGGAAGGGGACTAGCCAAAGCATACCTCTTCTGCCATGGCCTGTGGAGATCTATAGTGGACCTCTGCTTTTGTTAATCAAAATCTGTTTTGTCTTTGTAGTATGCCAGCTATAAACCAACACTTGTGTTTTATTTCTTCTTTGAGCGGTTCTCGTTGTTTTGGGAAAGAAACGGCCATGCATGTTGTAAACCATGGGAAGGCGATGGTTACACACCCGTGCATGAGAAACTTCTTTTGAATCATGTGCTTTTCATGATTCTTGGCCATTGAAACCGTATCTGAATCCAATCTTGAAGACATTTATTTACCTTTTTCTTCCTGGAGTGGTAATCCATAATTAGGTTACATTTTCTTCCAAAGGGGGCACAAACCAAGTGCCAAAAAGGTAGAAAGAGAAAAGCAAACTAGGAAACTGGAAGCATGACTGGTCTTTGAAGCAACAATCAATAACTGCTTGGATGTACAGTGTACTTTTGAATCCAGTCCTCCTTTCCTATGCTACAGCCACAGGGGGAGCTTTGTCATCTGCTTTTGTTGATCTCCATTGGTTTCTACAAACTTATCTCACAAAATACCTGACTTAACGTGTGGATGTACTGGTTTCTAAGCTCCTTTGGAATCTTACATGAAAGCGAGGGATATGTTGTGTTATATGGTCTACCGCAAATTGACAGCACCTCCTTTAGCCTCCCACCCCATCAATCTTCTCTAACCTGCTCTAGTCTCTATAAAACCTCCCAAAGCATCCAAGTGATCTTTAGTTGTTGCATCACTGTTTCTAGATTGACGGATACTGCACCAAGTTGTAGTCAGGTTGTAAATGTTCTCCTTGAACTGACTTACTTGGTCTGACTTATAGCTTCCTTGGAATTGGCCTTTCTTTTCTTAGTTTTAACTGTCAAAAGGTTTTTTGGAGTACTTAGGCTTCCTTATAATTTATGAAGCATGGGGTACTGTTGTGTTAGCAGTTCCAAGGTTTGATAATCTGGAATACTTGAATTCATAGAGTTAAGACAATAAGGAAATCATGATTTTGAGAAACATTTCATTGAAGCTCCGGTGAACAAGCGTTTTTTTATATCTTAAAAATAACTCCTCTGGAATATTTTTTGGTAGAGAACATCATATATGGGCTTGTATGTGGTGTATAAAGTCTGTTCTTGGAACAATCAGTGGATGAATACAGGTATTCGAGAAAATGGCAGTGTATCCCAAGCAGTTGTTGCTTGGTGCAGAGATTTTGAGAGAGAGGGTTCTTTAAATATGAAATAGTATAGATTGGCTGATTAGTATCCCTAAAATGCTTCTTAGGAAGATTAGTCTATATGCAACCTACCTAGAGCTGTGGAGTGGTAATGTCACTGTAATTACAGTGCCCATTAGCAGATGAAATTCCACAAACAGAAGATCGTGCATAATTATCATTCCCCATTTATACAAACAAACAAACTGTACAGGTAGATTATGTCTGAAGTTTTTGTTTGGCCTTGTGAGATGGATGTAAAGCTTTCTTCTGGCACTAGATTTTTGGATATTTGAATAAGAATCCATATTTTGGGGGGTTTAACCTGTGTAGCAAGCTTTATGTTACTACACTTGCGTTAATCTAACTTGGTTAGAGTTCTTGTTAGCTGATCTGCTGATGCCATTGACCATGTTTGTCTTTTAGCACACTTTTTAATTGTATCAGGAGTGCCTAAAAAGTCGAAGGTAGGTTTGTTTTATTTTATTTACAAACTTTCACTTGAAGTAGAGAGAAACTGGCTCATAACAAATTAAAAAAAAAAATCATATTTCAACTGTTCAAAGGTAAACCTTAAATTATTAAATCAATTCCCTGCATGCATATTCCGCTTTGAAGTTCCAAACTGTTTTTCTTGGAAGCTTTATTTGTTGCCTGCTGAATTTGTGCTATTATTGAATGGGTTTCTCATAATGGAATTGCCCCATGAAGAAAAAACAGATTGAATCAAGTCATCCTCATATATGCAGTATGGTTTAGTTCATATTGCGGCTGGAGATTTATTGAGGGCAGAAATTTCATCTGGGAGTGCAAATGGGAACCGAGCAAAGGAATACATGGAGAAAGGACAATTGGTCCCTAACGAAATAGTTGTCATGGTAGGTTTCGCAATTTCTTGTGTTCCAGTTTCGTGTCGCTCTTTAATGGTAAACATTTCTTCCTATGGAGTGTAGATGGTGAAGGAGCGCCTTTTGCAATCAGATTCTCAAGAAAATGGTTGGCTTTTGGATGGATACCCAAGGAGCTTATCTCAAGCAACTGCACTTAAAGAATTTGGATTTCAGCCAGACATATTTATCCTTCTAGAAGTGAGGTTTTGTTGTTGTTCCTGTTTGTACTTGATTGCTGTTTGGTTACAGTGAAGATGTTGCACTCGTTATCGTTTGTGGTGTCAGGATCCACCTATCCTCTGCCCATTTGGTTGTCAAAATGTTAACTAGGTTATCAATGTGACCATTATTCTACCTAAGCATTCTTACCTATTTGAAGGTGGCTGAGGACAATCTTGTCGAGCGAGTGGTTGGGCGTAGGCTAGATCCTGTTACTGGCAGGATATATCACTTAAAGTATTCTCCGCCGGAGAATGAAGAAATTGCTGCGAGGCTTACCCAGCGCTTTGATGACACAGAAGAAAAGGTAATTTCAACATTACAAAACTAGCCCGAATGCTTGGTGTTCTTAATTAAAGATTTCCATCTTTGTTGATGGTTTGTCCTACCATTTCATCGGTTATTTTGGCTTATTCCCCATGTTGGCATGATGTAGGTAAAATTGCGATTACAAACTCATCATCAAAATGTGGAGTCGGTGCTTTCAATGTATGAGGGCATAACCGTCAAGGTATGTGTTTTGCTCTTCCACCTTTAGTCTTTCACTTTTGTGTGAATGTATAAGTTGGATTGAGTATAAAAATGCATGCAATCTTGAATAGAAATAAAAAGGTAAACTGTGGAAGAGAGAAATTGGCCAAAATGGGAATTGTGCAACAGAAACTACTTTGATCTGCAAGTGCTACTGTTGCTAATTTAAATATGTGGGTTGCATGCATGGTTTGAAAATCGTACAATCCATGAATCAGTTGAGTCCGATTCCAAATGCATGCAAAATCTATACGCATCTTTTGGTGAATCTATTCTGGAGTATAATGGTCATGAATCTTAAAGTTCACAGCTCAATTTATGAATCGGAAATTGTTGAAATTCTTGTAATCGATAGAGTCAGAAGACTCGGAATCTTTTTTGTTGTTAAAAAGTAAGTTCTTCATTCTAATTGTCTCATTACAAAGTCAAAATGCATCTTCTATAGATGTTTTAAAGCTAGAATACCTTGTATTGATGAATTATGTATGGAGATTTTTCCTCCTTTTCCTATAAATTCATAATTGATTGCAGCAGAGAAAAAGCTGAGGAACTGCATACATTTATCAAAGGGACAAAGTGTAGTTCTACAGTAATTGAGGTTATGATGTTATAAACTAATATGTACTCATTGGCTTCCCTTTTTTACATGGTGACATTTATTCAATGCATGTCTCTTCCAATTCTTCGTTCTTTCCTTTTTGGCCATTTGTTTTCCGACAAGAAACAAGAAACTCTAAGCTTTCTAGAAGAACCTTTAGACAAAAACAGTTTGAAGTTATTATACTGAGTTCTACTCATCAAATCAGAATTTTCCAGGAAATTCGAGGGCGAGCGACCTAGTTATTTAATGGTTATTAGAGTCTGTACGTTCCTTTTCACCTGGATGCCGTGCCTTACTGAAATCTAAGTTTGATGGCCATTGTTTGTTGCAGGTCAATGGAAATGCCTCCAAGGAGGATGTATTTTCTCAGATTGACAATGCCCTGACAAACCATATTGAGCAAAAGAACTCTACATTGGGTTCTATGGCAGCTTGAAGATTAGTTCATATAAAAGAGATACGGTATACCTTTGCCCAAATTTTCTCTAAGAGCGGCGGTGTTGCAATTTGCATAGTAGATGCCGTCCCTCTAATCAAGCAAATGAGACTGTATAGGTCCTGGGCCTCCTGGCACTTGCAATATCATGTGTCATTTATTACTATTCTGGTTGCTCTGGATCATAGTTGTTGCTAGGCCAGTTTCTCAAGCCTTTTCAATTGCTGATGGGGCTGTTAGGTTTATTCTGCTGAGGAGTTTCTGTGTGAAATTGGTGATCATTAAGTTACTTCTATTGTGGAAATGGAATTATACGACGTACTCAAGTCATCGGTCGGATAGTTACTTCTGAAATTTCACTTTTCGTTTTGTAAAGTTTATAGAATTTGGTGTTTTTTGGAATAGTTTCTAATCTACTAGTTTGATTTGTTCTTTAGCTGCATTCTGCTCTTGCGAACCTAAGGATTTGTTCAGGCTGTGTTCGATGTTGGATTTGTGTTTTGGGATTCGAGCTTACGGGGAAATTCTGATTGCTCAATCGTATTAGCCAAGCACAGTAGTCTCTTAACAATTCTATCAGCTGTCGAAAATCTTTGAGCTGCAATCAACATATTGAGGCTGAATCGAATTAAATAATAATTGGATTAGTGTACACTATACAAAACAAATGTTGTGCAGACTTCCGATGATGCGGTCACATCTCCAGAAATACAAAACAAAATTGTTTCTGCATCGACGTGCAGTGCCAGAACATGATCATGTTGAAGATCCAGTTGTGGACCGACACAGCTGTGGCGAAGGCGGAGGGCCGCTTGGCGAAGGTGGTGAACCTGCAGCCTGGGCTCCTTCCAAGCTATTTCCAATCTCCCTTATCGACCCAGTTGTGGACCGAGACAGCTGCGGCGAAGGTGGAGAACAAGCAGCCAGGGCTCTTTCCAAACTATTTACAATCTCTGATATCGTTGGTCGATGTCTACCTTCTGGCATCACACAATCCACCGCAATGTAGCCTACATACGCCACTGCCTCTATCTCAAACGGCGTTGGAGGTGGCACTTTGGGATCCAACACCCTATGAATTTCTTCTTGAATTATGTAGGGAGCGACGAAATCAACCACATTTCTTGGCATCCCGTACTCGTTCTGATGAATCGCCTTGTATCCCGATAATATCTCCAGTAGTACCACACCAAAGCTATAAACATCGCTCTTAGGGGTTAACTGTTGCAACCTGTAGTACTCTGGGTCCATGTACCCTACTGTGCCAGCAGCGCGTAATGAGAGGTGAGACTCTTCGTCTTGGGGACTCATCAAGGAAAGTCCGAAATCAGACACCTTGGCGTTCCACGTGTCATCTAGCAATATGTTGGACGACTTAATGTCGCGGTGGATGATCTGCGGGACTGCGTACACGTGGAGGTACTCGATCCCTCTGGCTGCGTCCAGCGCGACCTTGATCCGCGCTGGCCATGACATCAAGGGCGACCCCTCGAGATTGTGCAGATGGTCGTGTAGTGTGCCGTTTCTCATGTATTCGTAAACCAATATGAGCTCGTCGCTTTCTTCGCAATACCCTAATAGATTGACAAGGTTCTTGTGGTTGAGGCGCGATAGGAATTCGAGCTCGCTGACAAACGCATTGTCCTTGTCGTCCTGTTGGCGTTTGGTGGCGCCTCCTTGTGAGGAGGCGGCCATTGTTTCGGCTCGCTTGATGGCCACTTCACGGCCATCATCGAGTATAGCATGGTAGACTGACCCAAAGCTGCCCGTTCCAATTTTGTGATCATCCCAAAAATTGTTAGTGGCTTTGAGAAGCAAATGGAGAGGGAATTCTTCCAAGTGACTCCCATTTCCCATGCTAACCAATTGGCTCAGCTTCTTTTCTAGAACAGGTGCGGCTGCTGCAGCTGGTGGTGGTTGAGGACGGGTGTTGGCTTCCATATCCAAGGGGCCGGAGTCGTGAACACGGCATCCCCTAACGTTGCAATACAGGAAAAACAAGAAACAACACACCGCCAGTAACGAAGCGGACCCGACACATCCCACCACAAGGAAAGCCACCATTTTCTTGTTCCAACCACCACCGCCACCCCCGGTGGTTCCCTGGGGTGGCGGAGGTGGTGTTGGGAGTATCGGTAAACTTTCGCTTACGCAAGGCTCGCAAATCATCTGGCCTTGGCTACAAAAGGAGCCGTAGAGAGGCAAAGCCGTGCACGGACACGCCCTACGACATGGACCCGGAACCACATTATCTAGCACTGTAGAATTCGAATTTTCGAAAATCTCATTGCCCCAACAAAGCAGGGAAAAATCAGACGACCTTACCCCGCAGAAAACTCTTCGTTTCGCCTCGATCCCAACGAAATAAGTGGAACTCAAATGTTCTGGCAAACGGAAATTGTTGTCTCCCCAGCAAGTTACTGTTCCATTAGGTCTCATGGCGCAGCCCCTGTTCTCCCCCAAGGCCAATGTTGTAAATTTGCCTTCTGGCGGGTTCTCCCCTGCCGTGTCCCCCCAGCACTCCAAACTACCGTCACTAACCGAAATCGCGCAAGCGCGCCGAAACCCTGCTGCAATCACACTATAGTTACCACTTGGCTCATGCCCACTAACAGTATGATTGTTGTTGTTTTCTGGTCGAGTTAAGCACTTGATGTTTCCGAATTTGGATAACCCGCAAACAAAATCTCCTCCCACGGCTACAGATGTGAAGTTCTGAAAATCAGGCATGGTGGAATTGAATTCCTCCCATTGCCAGCACTCGAGGCCGCCATTGGTTATACCGCAAATGTGGGAGTTTCCTGCACTCAGATCATCGACGGGCGGACCGTGGTATATCCTTTTGTAGGACCATTCTTTTTCGGGGTACACCGCGTCAGGCGAAAATCTCCAGCAGCCCATGATTGAGGGAGAGGATTGTGATCTTACAGCACAAACGAATCCGTTTCCGGCAACGATTCCGGAAATGGAGGAATTCAGTGGACCCGTAGGAATTAAATGAATTTTAATTCCTCTGCGGAAACTGGTGCAGTTAAGGTAAGAAAGCTGCCGGTCATATGGGGATGGTGTTACTGCACAAACCAGCGTTTGGTTCAAGTTTTCGGATATGGCTACGGTGGAAAGTGAATGAATGGGTTGGCAAAGGGAGAAAAAGAAGAAGAGGCAGAGGGCTAGAACTAGGATAGAAAAGGGTTTTTTGCTGAGAAAAGCCATGGCAAGATTTCAAGAGAAGATGGTTTCATGTTAGGAGAAACGAAATAGTTTAAGGCTTTTGGTGGGGGGTGGGGGTCTTGCTCTGGTTAAAGAAAATGGTGGAATTTTGAGCAGTTTTATTAGTAAGTTTGGGTGTAGGTGGTCTTAGTTTGAGAAGAGTCAAAGAGAAGAATAAAAGACACGGTTTGGTATAGGAGTGTGGACTAAATACCAAGTCTTCGTTTGGAAAAGTTTTTGTGAAGAAGGCTAGCAGAGGGTGTGCGGTCAAGAGTTTCATTTTTTTTTTTATCCTTTTGGTCAAGAGTGGAAAAGTGCCAACATGCGACAAGATGGCGACTCATTCGTGACACTCATCCAATAATGCTTTCTTTCTTTTTTTTTAATCCGCATCCAATAATGCTTTCTAGTAGGGAGAATTCTTGCTTACACGAAGTTGTGGAGTACCGTCACGCAGTGCTTCAGCGGGGGTAAGTCATTTTCATCCAATTAATAAAAAATATTTTATATGTAAAATGTTTTCCTCATTTCTTACACAACCAAATACAGAAAAACAGAAAAATATTTTACGCCCAAACAAACAGAGCCTAGTTCCACTACCAAGTGTATGACTCCTGCACAAATGAGCGGTGAAAATGACTCAGCCTTAAGTGACGGTATTCCAATAGCACTAAACAATCCCTCTGTAGGGAGGACTGTGCAAACTGCGAGCGATTTATCAGAACTCGGCTGAGCCGCGGAGAACACAATCGGTTGACTTGGTCGGTAAGACCCATTTTCTTAAAAGAAAAATTCTTTTCTTATGTTTCTTGGAAGTAACTGGTGCCCGAGTTATACGTACTCACCTTTTTAGAGTATTACATTAAATTGAACACTTCAGATGAAGATGACGACTGTAGCGATATCTATCGGTGCCCACACTGTTGCGTGTGGAATTCATATCTGGTATTTTATCTAAGAATAACTCGAAAGGATAGGTAAACTGAGCATGTGAAAGTAATGAGTAATTAATTATGAGGTCGCATGTTTGAATTTTACGGAAGCTAATCATTCTGAACCTTAGGGCCATTTGGGGTTATGCTTGGTCGTTACCTTCAGAACCCTGTATTTAGTATTTAGTTGAGATGCGCACAAGCTGACCTGGATATCTGGTTATAAAAAAATTTAAATAAGTAAAAAGTGGAGCCTAAAATATAAGTGAGGGTGGACCCTAATTTTGAGTGTGAACGATTTCGAGCATAAATCGAGCTCGATTTGTGAATGTTATTTACGTGTATAAATCTAACGGTCTAAAGTGGTCCCTTGAATCTAGCGGCTGAGATCCCAGGACTGACCACTTTTGAAAAGAATCCAAATCAATCTCTCTCTCTCTCTCTCTCAAAAATAATTTCCAAAACATGAATTCTATAGATAATATGAGGTTCATAACTCCTATAGATAATTGTTGATTGTGAATTTGAGATCGTCATATCAGCTAGGTTTAGATGTGATCATTGGTTTTTTAGGTAGAGGAACTATCAAAAATATTGCAGTCATCAGTGTTTTGATTTTGTTGGTATGATGTCATATAATTTCTCTAATATATAATTCTATTACTGCTTACATGTCATACGGGTGATGCTTATTGAAAAAAAATAGCTTTAGGGATGATTTAGATTTGTGTGTGAGGCAGGTTGTTCAATAATAGGGAGGACAATTCATTTAGGTACGAGCGGGCAACAAAAAATTCTATGCATGCCTGAGCGTGCTGTTTAATTGCTGAAAATTGTGTTTATTATGGACAATTGATGGTTAAGATTCACAATTGCCTTTTAATTGGTGCGTAATTCAGTTAAATGATTTAGTTGTTGCAAACTCAATATCAAGTTGTGCCGGGCTTTTAGGTACAGGCTGTCTATTCAAACTTTACTTAGTACACTCGAAGACATATCAAATACCGAATTCTTCGAGCTATGGCTGTAAGCATGGGCATATGCTAGTTTTTATATATTAAATTAAAAAACACTTCAGATGACGTTTATAGTGATATCTATAGGTGTCCACACTGTTGCGTGTGCAATTCATATTTTGTCTAAGAATAACAATACTTAAACAAGTAGACTATAAGGTTGGCAAAATGGACATGAAAAAATAATAAAAATGTTTTTCCATTCGAATTTCACGAAAGTCAGTCATCCCAAATCTTGGGGCCACTAGGGATTATATCCGATCATTATCTTCAGAGCTTCGAAATTATACGCGCAAGCTGACCGTGACATCTAGTTATGATAAATAAGTAAAAGTGGAGCCTAAAATAATAAAGTGAGGGTGGAGCCTAATTTTGATTGTGAACGATTCTGAGCGCAAGAGTATGTCGACACAGTTCACCGGTATTGGTGGACCAAACGTGGCTGTGTTCGTAAAATAATGAAACAATTTCTGAAGGTTTTTTTTTTTCTTTCTCGGCAACAACTTCTTAAAGTATTAGGGTAGTGGCGGGATGAACAAGGTGTTTCCACTAGCCAACAAGTTATGAATTGTAATTTTTTGATTTGGTTTTTGTTCTAATTTTTTCCGCATTAGTTAGTTGTATGCCAAATTATTATGTAATATTGATTCGTTTAAATGAAAAGAATCCAAAAATTAAAAAATTATGATTTTTACGCAAGTATTTTGAAAAATATCCAAGAAAAATCTCAAAAAGTCAATTTTTTGGACTTCTTCTCCGACGCTTCAAAAAATGTGTAAGAGTTATAATTTTCTAATTCCTTCCGTTGAGACAAACCAATATTACATACTAAAAGTTTAGTGTAAAACTAACAAACGCAAAAAAAAGTTGAATAAAGACAACCAAAATATTGTGTTTCACCACTTATTGATTAGTGTGATTTTTCCTTTCTTTTCCGTATAATAAGAGAAGAAGGAAGAACCGATAAATATATGCTGAAGTAACAGTTAAATTTATTGATCTGATTTCTGCATCATTTTCTTTTCCTTGATAAATCTAAGAGCCAGTGAACCAGCAGTCTAAACAAATCTGTAGCTTCCATTACTAAGACATCAAGCACCTAGGGTTTTCCGGTTGGCTTGGTGGGTTTGCTCCCCCCACACAATTGACCAAGAATTAAATTTTCTAGTCCCGGCGTGAAAAACCTACCTTTAACCAGACCAGGAGGAAATTAGTTGAGCATAAGTTGACCCTGACAACCCGGATTGTCGAACAAAAACCAAATAAAAAACAAAAAGAGACCTCTCATTGCTCTCATTCTCAAAATTGAAAACCTTGAGACCATATCCAACGTTAGACACGTTGGCCCATATTTTGATACTTTGATTAACCACTAGTTGCGCAATTTCCTGCATGAACTTGCCTAAAGAACATCTTGTGTAGCCTCGTAAAACCACGAAAAAAAACCCAACAAACATTCGCAAGTAAAAGCAGCGTTCATAGAGAAATAGCGAACTGAATCGCAAATGGATACGCATTGAGCCAGAAAATCATCACCCCTATTCGTTCAAGCAATTAACGACGCAATTTCCCATATGAAACTCCAAAATAACAGCCATTCTATTTCAATCAAGCAGAAGAAAACTGAAAAATCCACATCATGTTGAAGTAAAAGTCAAAAGCATATGTAGATAGCTGACAGACAACATGAACTCGACTATGTCCACGAGATCAATAAACGTATTTGTCGCCAGACTCTTCAGGGTTAACGAGGGCCCAAAAAACCCTGCCAGCGGGGGTGGTCCGATAATGTCAACACAAGTTTGTCACCATAACGTCGTATTCAAAACCTGATTTTGACTGTTACCCCACATTTTTTGGGATCGGCCATCCAGTCAGTATTTTTAGGTTGTGTAGAAGTAACAGAAAGGAAGAGCAAGACAAATAGTAACATCGATGCAGCAAAACACTCAGCGAACGCCAATCAACTCAACCTCATATACTAGCCAAGAGTTTGGAGGTATATTCTCACCAGCAGCTCCTTGACTCCCATATCTACATCACAAAGAAGTGAAATGTTACCCAATAGGGTGGAGGAAAAAAACTTGTAAGAGGAAACAGAAGCAACAAGACTTTAAGTACTGGAAAAAAATGAGTCTCTTATACCCCATAGATGGTGGGATAATGAGCCTTCTTTTGTCACCAACTCGCATGCCTGAGAACCGTTCATATATGAGGGTTAATATAAAACCTAATATGGTAGTGAAAAAACAAAAAACCGTAAAATTAACGCTTAAAAAGTGCTTGTACGGGACTACGGGGTAATTACCATCGAGGCCAACATTCCATCCTTCTATAATATCATCAGCACCTATATGAGACAACAGAGCAGGGTAAGAAGGTTAATTAGCTAATAATATCTTCACAGACAGTGACGTTATGAGGCAAGGTAGTACCGAGACGAAACTTGAAGGGAGAACTGCCAATATTTGAGTCAAATGCTTGTCCATTCTCCTTCAACTTGCCAACATAGTAGACCGTGATCTAAGCCAACCAAAAGACATTTAAATCAACAGAGGAAAGAACAAGAAAATAAAGAAACTCCATAGCATTTCACCTGACAGACAGACATATACGAGGCATGATATTTGCTCCCCTACAGTTACTTATCCAGTCGAGAAACCAAAAAAAGAACTTCAAGAATTACCTTTTTCCCTGGAGCAGCTACTTTTCCATCAGGTTTACCACTTCCTAAGTCTTCAATGATCAACCCATTTGACAAGGTCCTTATTTGAGATGGCTTGGCTTCCACGTTCTTTTCCTCAAATACCTTGACGGACCTGTTTTTTCCTTCCAAGGGCAATAGAGGCTCATTAATATCAATATTTTCCTTGTACTCCTGATTTTTACTCTTCTTTTTCTTCTTTTTACTTTTCTTGTCTCCAGGTTGATCTCCATCAGCTACTTGATTGGAATCAATGTCAACACTCCTGCATAGAATGCAATGTGAAATTTTCAACAAAATATTTGAAAGAGTTGTATTAAGAGGCATAATAAAACTGGGAAGGGTGCCAATGCTCTATATGATCCTATGTGCATAACGTAGAAAATCCTTACATAAAATGCATCATACAAGAATGAAAGGGTCAGCGGCAGACGGGCACTAAACAGGCTCAAAATGTTTTAGGAGAGAGAATACGCACTTAATATCGGAGAACTTCTGATCTTGTTCACTTGTTGGATGATCATCTTCACTTTTGTCTTCTTTCTGTTTTGTTGTATCCTCTTCCAGGACATTATTATCGTTTGCACTACCTTCAACAGATATTCCCTCAGCAGCACATTCTTTCCTTCTCTTCTTTTGCTTTCCACCATTTTCTGAGCCAGTTTCACTAAAAGGCAGCAACTCGTAACTACCCCTGTTCAGATAAATCATCCAAGATAGACACGATCATACTCGAGAACCATAATATAATCAACAAAATCCAACATTTAAAAGGAAATCACTTGTCAGTAGCTGGCTTCTGATCCTCTGCTTTGTCTTGGAGGGCTTCGCAATCTTTAAGACCACCAGACTCTGGTGTTTTCCATTCCTTCGTCCTTTCTTTCCTTTTCTTCTTTGACTTAGTGTGATTCTCGACGCCCAACTCATTAGAAGGGAGCAAAGAATGATTTGGCTTAACTCCCCTGCTTGAGAATGAATTTACAAATGAAGACAAGCATAAAGGAAGATATGGAAAAAAGAAAAAGAAAAATATTACTAATAAGATCCAATTTTTCTGTATAGGACATGTTCAACAGCTATGAAGAAGGGAAGAGTACTCACTTCACGAGCAAATCCTGGCCAACTCTGTGAGTATCTTCTTCTGTGTGCTGCAATTTATCTTCAAGGGCGTCGTAGGAATTAAGGATATCAGCTTCAAGACTTTTGCTCGCACTAGGCCTTTCTCTCCTTTCCTTCTTTAGTTCAAAGCCATCCTCAGGCACCTTTACCTCAGAATGCAGCAACGAACTACATGGAAGGTCCACGCCCCTTTTTTGATATACGAATGAGATAAAAGCAAATAAACAAAAGAAATAAGTAAAACAACAGAAATATCTTCAAATGAAGCCCTGAAGACAACAATAACATAAAGGATATTAATAAGCATCAGCGCAGCTGACAAGAGGGTGCTTCCTTGTTTACCATCTTGTCTACTTACACTCCATCTGTCCCCAGTTGCTGGTCCATCTTCACATTTTTGGATGTCCTAAATAATTGGTCCTTTCCGGGGGGAAAAAATCAGTTTTCCAAACCTATACCTTACAAATGGCTATGAACGCATTCAAATGTGAGAATGAAGGTCAATGTTGGAAATTATAGTTTCGATTTGATTTGTCGACCAAATGTTAGGATTTCCAAAAGTGACAAATCATTACAGGAAGGAGTACAATATTTCTACTCACTTTCCATTGCCAAAATCTCCAAAGGCAAATGACAAAGAGCCTAAGCAAACTGTTCAGCAAACTTTTAATAATTGAGGAATATTTCCAGGTTCACAAGGATTGAAAAAAAGGAATAAATGTATGGACCAACATAAATCAATCAAGCCGTAAGCGGACTGCCAGAATGATGAGTCAAACAACATTCTCACCTTTGTGACTCACCATCTACAAGAACAGGATCAGCTTGATTTGTTTGATTAATCATAATCATGCCTTCATCTTCTGTTTTAGCAAGGGAGCCATCATCTTTGGCTTTTCTACTTTTACCGAGGAATGAAATTGGGAACTTGTCATCATCATCACTTTCTAGTCCAGAGAAACAACTGATAATATTTTTCCGTGGTGAACAATGGTCATCAGATTCACGGGACTGGTATTTCTTCTTAAGTCGCTTCTTCTGCCTGCCTTTCCTCTCCTTTAGCTTCTTGGTATCCAACATCTCATCCCCAACCACTGGAGTCAAGATCACCGTATATCAAACAGGAGACCATCGAAAACAAATGATTGCCTAAACTAAAGATTTATTGGAGCTGAACACAGTAAAATTAACTCTGTAAACAGTAATTTGACAACGAAGTTATCCACATGGATTGATACCAGACGAAATTACACCACATTTTGATTGTAACTTCTAAGCAATGAGTCAAGGTTACACCACGTAGCAATATTTTGCACAAATCTCACCCAAGTCCTGAGTCTTCCGCCAACAAACAATATTAAAGGGGTTGCCATACTCTATATTAATGTTGATAATAATCAACAAAATAAAAAATGCATTAATTGTCAAGAAACTATGATGTGCAAAACACACATGATGTCCATGAAAGGCTCTAATCAAAGGTAACGCACCAGCAAAATTGAAATCGTGCGAACATTGTATGCAGAAAGTCTGGGGAGAAACAAGAATATCACTTACGATACATACCTTCATCATTTGAAACAGGAGAAGTTGGAAAAACAACAGGATTGCCGTCATCAATAAAGCTATCGTCATACCCATCTTCATCACTGGAATGACGAGATGCGTCTGTCTCTGTGTTTCCAATGTCCTCTCCGTAGGATTCTCTTTATCATCACAGTAAAGGAAAATAGAAAGATTCCTGCTACTAAACTAACAAGGCATCAAGGAGCTTTTGTCCTGTAGAATTCGACTAAGTTATAGCATCTCTGATGAAAGAATCCCATAGCATTAGCCACATCATCACTCATGCTAAGTTAGACTTGATGGACAGTTCAAATATAGTTTTAAAAAAGTGGCCAATCAAGAGCAAATTTACAAAAGAAACACAAGGATACGTGTCATCATTAGGATCTGAGTGCCGACCAGAACCCAGAAAATAACCAGTGAGGTGAACGCTTCTAGGACCAATAATGGAAAAGATAACCTCATCATCCTCTTCAAATTCGACATCCAAATGGCATGATTCTGTTTTATCAGGCAACAAAGCACATAGGAAAACTGGACTCTTATTTCCTACATTACACTGAACCAAGCTCTTCGTTGTGGACGAGCCAAGCCCCAATGTTGCCTAAGAAGTCAGGGCACATTCATTAGTCAATCACAGCAGATGCCCAAGTCTCGAAAGCCAGGCATACTAGGAATTTAGATGCAATTATTGTGTATAACGATTATACGATGTTGTATCACCACACAACAAGAAATCGTGATACTGACAACAGTGGGGTTGGTGGAAAATTCGGTTTTATCCATTCTTTCTTTGCAATTTTTCATTTTTTGGATGCATCACATATTTACTTGTAAGGATGCAGGTGGTGCATAAATTCATCACTAACATAGTTAACCCTAAGAAATTCAAGTGTCCATTAATGAAAATTACAAACAAAAGCAAGATTTTCTTCACAAATTAAGTACCTGAGAAATGTGAAGCCTTCCTCTCCCCCTGTCAAATTTATGGGTGAACGGTTTTCCAGGTTTAACCTCAACCCCTGAAAACCCAAATTAGACACACCTCTATTGGTACGTATAGTATATCAATCTGATATAGGGCATACAAATATGAATGCAGTTAAGTATACACAGTATATATATATATATATATATAGAGAGAGAGAGAGAGAGAGAGAGAGAGAGAGAGAGAGAGAGAGTCTTACCCCAGAAAGCCATTGATCGGAAGAAACGTTACGGATTCTAACGAAGTCCAATGGGTAAAATGAGAGACGTCCCTTAAACCCAAGCGGGAGGAGCTTTTTGGGTTCCTCTCCTAAACCCTAGCATATTTATATAGTGGGTTCGGATCCTCTGTGGTGATTTGGTCTGGTGATCGTGTGGAGCTTCAGTGAATATGCCTTGGGCTTTTACGAATATGCACTTTACTGGTTGCATTCTTATGGCCTTAACTTATTTTTCCTTTGCGGATCAAAAAAAACTTATTTTTCCTTTCATTTTGAATTTTAAATTAAATAAAAATAAGTTAAGTTCATCTATTATTTTAAATTTAAACTTATTGCCTCTCATACACACACAAGTACAATATAAGTTAAGTTTAAAGATGAAAAATAAGTTAAATTTGAAAAATGAACTGAATTAAAAAAATAAGTTAAGTTTAAGTTAAGACCAAAAGAATGTAAACTTTAGAAACTTTACGAGGTATCCTTGCAATTCAGGAACATCTCAAGGGTAATTAGTGTTATTTATCTTTCTTTCAATAGGCCTCTTTTGCCCTTTGAGCGTTTTTTGGGGGAAAAAAAAGGGTCCTCTTTTCATTTATTTTAAGAATAATTACTACAATCGCAATTCGCAAAAGTGACAAGCATGATACTAGTATTTCTTTAAGGTTGAAATATTTTTCCTAAAGACCTTCATTTTTCTAACAATTTTAGTTGTTTTTAAAAATACTGCTCTCTATTCGTCCCAAATTGCTAATCTGTATTGGATATGGAATTAAATTCTCTCTGTCAAAAGTGGAAACTGTGGGGTTTCACGGCTTCTACCACTGCCTATGGGCCTTGCTACTCTTTTTTTGTTGTAATCTGATTTATTCATTTTACAGGGTCCGTAGAGTAGTATATTAATGTAAAAAATCATCTTGACCAAATATCTATAGGTATCTCAAATATTGAATTTTGGTTTACAAAATACACGATTATAGATTTTCAAGTTAAACTGTTGTCTATTTTATAAACTAAAATTCGATTTTTGATATGTGTTATTGATGTTCAATCAAGCTGTGTGGATATACTGCTCTACAAGTTCATAGTATAAACAATTCATATTACAAAAAAAAAAATGCAAAATGGGACTCACAATGAGTGGTGGTGGAAAATTCATTCGATATATAGTCGTGTCCAATTTTAGACATTAAAAAGGATCTATCTTTGTAAACACCCCTGATGGGAGGAGAGACACAAATCCACGCCAAAAAAATAGGACCTGCAAAGGTTTTTTTTAGTTAATTAAAAAAAAAAAAAAAGGACCTGCAAAGTTATCACACTCAAATGTACAAAAATAATTTACACTCTCACCCATAAATTTGGGCAGTGTTGGAAGCCTGTCTCAAGTTGCCGTCGTTTTCTCTCTCTGTTTGTGCTCTCAAATCCCTGTACATTCACACAAAGCAAATACGAAGAATGTCGTTCTGTGCTCATTGCTCATTAGGTTGTTGTGCTTCTCATCTTGTATGCATGTTTCCTGTTCAAGAGTATGGAAAACTATTTTGTGCTCTTGTTGCTCTGCATTTAGCTAGGCGCGCGCATGGAACCCGCATAATCGTGTTGACTATAGCGATTGTTTTAGCATTGTCCCAGAACATGGAATAACCTCTCCAAGAGTTGTGTTTCTCATACTTGAAGCATGAAAATTTGGCCTTCGGCCTTCGCGCACCAATGTCAACATGTAACCACCACACCCGTAGAGCTCGTTTGAACTTGACAGTTCACTAATTCATTCAGCGAATTCAGAGCTAATACATGAACGCTAAACAAGCTAAACCATTAATTTCGTTTTCAATCCAGTGGATTAACCACAGTAACACAGTTGAGAAAAGGATGAGATCGAACCCTAGAATCTCTGTCTGGGTGGCAAGAAAATGGAAGATTTGGAAGAAAAATGCCACAGACCAACTAACTACTTTTCTTTGCATGCAAGCAATTACACTTTCAAGCTATTCCGAATGGGGACACTCTTGCTTTCGTCAACTCTTTTATTTAGGTAAATAATTAGCACACTCCCCTTTTTTACGACAACACTCACTCCTTTGTCCTTTTTTTTTTACAAAACTTTATGCATTGTTTCTACCTTCACGTGCTAAAAAAAAATTGAAGCGAAAGGAGAGTGTGAATCATTACCATTTTTTCCACTCCTTATCATTTTGTGACATACGTGACTAAGTACAACCGTAAGAAACTCCGAGGTCCTCCTCGCAGGATGGGAGATGGCAGGACAGGATTGTATGTATGTCGAGCGTGAATTCGCATTCTACTGCATAACTTATACATGTATCCATCTTCTCTACTAGTCTGTCAAATCCTAGGGCAATCTTATGCCAATAGTGATGCAAGCTCTATACCAAATTCAGAACCAAGGCATTATATTTGATTACTTTTGCAGGAAATAAACCAATATTCAAAATGCAGAAAGAAACTTAAATACCAGAATGCAGATCGAAGTTGAAAGTGGGGAGGAAGAGTGGAAGAGAAGTGTGGGGAAGGTGGAGTATCCGAAGAAGATAGGTGTGCAAATGACAATTCTTTTTTGGCCTAAAGGAGAAGGAGAAGGAGAAGGCGAGAGAGGGTCTTCGATCTCCTGGTTCAAGAAGCATATGGTTCTTCCTTTGTGGAAGTGACCGGTCCTCGATCTTGTTGAGGTATAATAATGCGTGATCTTGGAAAATGAATCGTGGAGCGGGTGAGTCATTTCCCCTTGGGATTTCGAATAGCTAGCCTATTCGCGAAACTTTACCTCTTGTTTGGAAGGGGCCGGTTCTTCATTGGGCAGCAGAGGCTATAAGGAATTCGAAGGAGAAATTGGTTTTTGGTCATTTGATTTATGTGCCGAGGTGTTTAAAATTATAAACAAGTCTGTGGGGGATTTATTTTTCTGTTGTGTGAAGATAAACAAGTCTTGCTCTATTTGGATTTTGGATAATGAAAGAGTACGGATCAAAAATCTTTACACAAAAATCTTCTCTCTCTTCCATTATCAACATGTTTCTAAGAAAAATACTTTTAAAAACGATTTTTGTTTTTTTGCAGAAACTTTGTTTTTTTTTTTTTGCAAAACTGTTTTTTATAAACTTTCTTTTTTTGAAATTTTTTTTTTAAAAAATAAAAGTTTTCAAAAACCTATTTTCTCTTTTTCTAAAAACCAGTTTTTATTAGTTTGAAACCTATTTTTAAAAAATTATTTTCTATGTCACAATTTTTAGATTTTTGTAAGTTGAAAATGTGATATAGCAAGTTTTAATTATTCAATTTTGATTGTAGTATTATGGATCTCTACAATGCTAATTTTAGCAACCCCTTAAATGCATAATCAAAAAATGATGTGGCAACTTTTGGTTATTCTACCGTGGATGCTCTAAGTATGCCAAAGTTGATCTAACAGGAGGAATTAAAGGGGTACTAGGTATGTGAAAGAATGGAGTAATATATTATTGGAGGTTTACACAACACAACCTTGGGAGCTTGCTTCATATGACCCACGGAATAAAGGAATCATGAACTTGGGAATTTATGGTGCTTTAGACCATTTTCATGTTGATACTTACGAGGAGAACCTTATCTTACTCAATAGGATAGATGCTGCAGTGTCCAAAAGGGGTAGGAAGAGGAAAGACAGGTAAAAACATGATTCAAACTCAAGTTTCATCGTTTCTTTTATCGGTTCTACTTCTATCTTATGCATAATAATACGAGATTTTATTTATCTCAAACCTTAAAATGGAGTAGTTTTTTTTTTTTTTTTTTTTTTTCTGATGGACTAAATCTACCACCTTTTTTTTGATATGGTTGTTGTAGGAGGTCGATACCGGTGCCAATCCTAATTTTCCCCTCAAGAAATAGTTTTAGTTTGTTTGGTTTTGTTTAGTTCACTTTACCATACAAACTCTTTTTCCAAGACAGCCGTTGTTTATTATCACAGCTAACTAATTTTGAGTTGTTTAATTAATTACTTGCAAATGTTTGATTTTTCCCCGCTGCCATTTCATTATCAATGTCCAATAATAGTAGGATGAGTTTGGTATACGTTATATGTATGGCTTTGATCGAACATTTTTCATGATGCATTGTGGTGGGCCGAACTGAATTCGGCCATGGGGCAGGCCCGTGGAAGGGAAGCGGGTAGAGCAAGAGATTGGGCTTGCCTAGCTAGCCCAGTGTGCGTTACTTGGGCTGAAACCCAACAAGACAAGAGAACAGACGAGTGGAGGTGGGCCGGACCGAAGGCTCTGACCCACCGTTTTATGGTCCAGTTTGTAGGCCGAAGGACCGAGCCTTTGGGTCGGGCTTGCGGACCGAGTTTGTCGGTCGGGTCGGTTTGACCATGTGAAGGCCACGTGGAGATTTCTCTTGTTGGTTCCAGAGGGACCTTGAACGTCTAAGAAGAGAGGCGGTTACTCATCACGTCACGGCCATGTGCTGTGTGTCATAGTCGCTCTTAGCTTGGAGGGCAAGTACGCTCACCTATATAAAGGGAGGGATAAACCCTAGAGGAGGTACGTACTCACACACCATTTCACAAATACTCTCTCCTCTTGTATTCTTACTTGCTCGTCAGAGGGGCGAGAGGCAGCCAACCGCCTCACGCCTTGGTGCAGGAGCAAGCGGAGCGGAGAAGAAAGGATCCAGAGGAGTCTAACGAAATCCACCTCCCACATGCATGAATTTGTAAATAACAGACTCAAGTATTGAAATCTAAGAATGATAGGAGTATGTTCTTGTAAGACGGTTGATTGATTTAGGTCAAGAGAACATATTTAATGATTTAAATGAACTTGGTATACTATGATACTTTACGTTAATTTGATGAAGGAACCGATTTTGGGCTCCTTGTACGAAATATGGATTAGAGTTCAATGGCAGGAGATGATTGATACTTTCTTGACCCAGCGTGCGTAACCTTTCACTGGATTAGGACAGGTTTTGGCTCAAGGCCCTAAACTAGTTAACTTGGTCCTAAATTAATGTCGATGGACTTAAGTTACTGCTTGAAAGAGATTATGGCCCAATGGGGTTTGATTAGGTTAGTCTTTAAAGACCCAGAAGGAGCCCAACATGGAAGAGGGACAAGCACACTAAGTAGACATTTTCATGAACTTAGGACTTAACACACATCATGCTCTTTTTGTGTCGATCCTATCCTACTTAGTGTTTGTATCCACTTTGCGTCTCTGGATTTTTAAAATAGAAAACTGGAAGGCCACTGGGTTAGGCAGACGTATGATGTAAAGACTAAGAACAGTATTTCCGTGCATGTATTCCCTCCTTATGCCTATAAAAGGATGGCACTTCCTTATTGTAAATCATATATACCACGTATATATGATACTACAAAAAGTTACTTCTTGATTTCCGACACATTATAAAAGGCAAAAGCATTCATATGTTGTGTTACTAATATAGTGAGTTTACATTCTCCCAATTTTACACTCTTGCAGAGAAGTGTGAACAAAACTAATCACTTCATGTAGTTCAGAACACATTTCCATAAAGGAATTTGAAGATTATAGTTTCGTTATGCTCATTCTGATTTTGGATTGTAGTTTCTTGGATTGTGGAATGTTGTTAAGTATTTTTTATGTTTAACTCAACTATGCATCGTTCGATTACAATTTCACGAGCAGAGACATTGCAAATGGCTAACCCACCATGCAGATTTGTTTGCAAGTAAAAACAAACGATGATGTTAACTGGTACCGTAGTTGCATCATAACAATAGAGCACATCACTTATTTCTTCCTTCATAACTCCAATGATGCAATTCTGTGGGGACACAGTAAGTTGGTAAACCGCCGCCGATTCAATATCATTGGGGCTAGGGCTCGCGTGGAAGAAATCAAACGAGAGGTTGGAACCAAGACTATCAGAAGCACATACCATTAATAGGTCACCAACAAGGCCAGCAGCAGAAGCAGAACGAGAACGTGCATTGTGCGCCTTGACAAAGCAAGGGTCGCAGAACTCAGAAGGTGGAGCACCATAGCTTGGACACGCTTTTGAATCGCATCAAAGACTTGGCTGGAAGCCTAGTGAGCACTTCCTCCACCAGTAAATAGTGAGGGAGCTCCACCCCCACCACCTCCTCTAGGATATCATCCTCCTTGATCTCCAGTGCACCAGCCGCGCACCGCCACAGAAATCCATGATCATCTTCCCGTCTATTAATTGCCCCTGGCTCCCAACGTACCTTGACAGCGTCAAGGACCGTTCAATGCAGTACTCCATGCCTTTATTTTTTACGATCTATGGGCTGATATCTTGTCAGCTTCCATCAAAATTCCAGGATCAGCAGGATCAATAGCAGTGGATCTAACATAGAGAATAAAAACACATACATATTGCTTGAACAAAGAAAAACAAAATACAAATGAATGAGCAGTAGATATTGTTGGAATTATTGCAGAACTAGAAGTAATCAACTATTAGGCTTGTCATGCTTACCAAGAAGGAACAGAAACCAAGGGCCACGTACTCATACATGTCCGCCCTTTCAAGAAAGGGAGCAAAAAATGCAACACATAGCAAAAATAATGTTTGCCATCAAGGGAAATTAGGCAAAACAATGTTTGCCATCAAGGGAAATTAGTGAAAACTTATATGGCAGGTAAGATGAGCCATTAACTTCATTTCTAACAAGGCAAATTAGGGTAAATACAAAATGTAAAAAATTTATACACACTCAATTGTGCCCCATGCCAGTAGAAAATATGTAGCTTCCCGGAAGCATGTTATTTCATAATACCACCAACAAAAGTTGAACACTTTCATTTGGCATATATATACAAGCATGTACTCGATGAGATTCTTCGTACAAACAAATTATCTAGAAACTTGTATCACGGAAAAGAAGTGCATAGAGCATATGAGACCCATGCAAAAAAGATTACAAATGGGTCCCCTCAAAAAAATATTGTTTTGAGAAAAATTAGTCAAACCTCTATGATCATAAAGTAAATAAGAAAAAGAAATTCCATGAATCAAAAATTCCACAAACATGGACCAATGTCGCTGCATACGAACCGGAACCGATGATATTGCAGACCAATAAAAATTTGCATCTCTTTGGACAGGAAAACAAAAATAAACAGCTGCGCTTTTAAGAGTTCACCAATAATAATCATCCTACAAGTACCAAAAAAAGAGCCGAAATCCTGAAACAAAACTCACATTTTCAATTTCCATTCAAGTAAAGAGTGAAGGAGACTTGCCCAAAAAAAAAAGGGTGAAGTGCAGACTGTGCAGTGTAAGATGATTGTAGTAGATACATGGAGGAGGAGGAGGAAGCAAGAGAGAGAACTAAACAAACAGTCGCACAAAAACAATAAGTAAAAGCATAAACCTGCTCACATACTATTTGATGCCTGATCCTTTAGTATGTAAATTTCAGGATTCCGGGCACTTCCAGGGACCAATGCATCCTGCATATTCATTGACTAAAGCAACATGGAATATGTCAAAAAGGGAAATTTCTGAACACCTCTGCATTGGTATTTTATGATCCAGGTCCCCGCTTTTTGCCTCGGCATCATATGGAGGCAATGGGCCAACAATACGAATGATCGAGGAAAAAGACTCAACTCTTCCCTCTTACTTTTTCCTAAAAGAAAGTTCGAAAAACACATTAGCAAAAGAACAGTAATGACAGTTGCTTTCGTGAATTATCAAATTTTTTTATCTCTAGCATCTAATGTATAAAGACCCGCAATTTGCATTGCCAAAACAAAAGAGACATGATGGAGAAAGTTACAAGAAACAAAAGTACAAATTCTCTCAGTATCTGCCATACGTTTTGAGATTTGACGTTCTACATATAATAACTGCCAGTTTCCATCGTGACAGATAATTGCCAAATAAGGAAAAGAAAGCCCTCTGTAAATGTTTTCTTCCTTATCAAAATAGCTTTTGATAATGATAAATAACTACAAAAGTACAGAAGCAAACGGAGAGAAACTGGCTCTTCTTTTGTGTTCAATAGAGAGTAGAGACTTGTAAAATTATCAAGCATCCCTATATTACATGTTTGATGCAGCAGAATTTCCTTATGGCAAGTAGCTAGGCCCTGGTATCAACCCTCAAAATACGGACCTAAGTTGTGGCCGTAGGGGGGCATGACACAGCTGGCATAGAGAAACTTATGATAGTTGAGTACAATAATCAAAATTTGCTATCCCATGCAGGGCCATTCCCTTATGAACCCACAGTCCATGTGGGGTCAATATGAGTTTTTTAGACTCATATAGGGTGCTTGGGCTTCGGCCTCTTCAGGTGGGCTCCGGCTTTGGCCTCTTCAGGTGGGCTCCGGCTGAAATGGGTGTCCTTGATTGGTTTTCTGCCAATCGTAGGTTTGGGTCTCGGATTGGGCAGATGATTATTCTTGAACATGATGTTGTTTTCCTACTATTAGTCTTGTAACAATTTCAAGATTAATGATTTTTTTTTTGCCATTCAAAAAAAAATTATCACAAGAACCCAAAGTCATATCTTAAGGACCCTCAATCCACTGCCAATTTTGTCCAAATAAGCACAAAAGATTTTGGGAGAGTTTAAGAAATATCAGTTATTGGTCAAGGGTTGCGGCATATTAATCCCCTTTCCCCCAATCAGCAAGACAAATAAACGTCACCAAAGTCAAATTTACTGATGAGTCAAGTATTCCAAACCTGGATACCCGATAACACCAACAATATCTCCCCGCTTAACAGAAGAATGGAACTTGGAAAATAAGCTTCATACATCTCTGATGTCCTGCAGTAGTTGACGCAAGCTGTCTGAACACACACACACACGAGAAGAACCAGACGCCAAGCAAGAACTAAACAAAGTAGGAAAATGAGACTCGTAACCCTCCTCCCCTGAATTGCCCATGAGAAATCTCACAGAACAAGGTCAGAGGCAAAAAAAAAAATAGGAACGAAGGAAAACTATTTTGTGCACTTGTTACTCTGCATTTAGCTAGGCGTGGAACCCACATAATCATGTGACTATTGTGACTGTTTCAGCATTGTCCCAGAACATGGAATAACCTCTCCAAGAGTTGTGTTTCTCATATTTGAAGCATGAAAATTTGGCCTTTGTCGACCAATGTCAAAATGTAACCACCACACCCATAGCATAGAGCTCGTTTGAACTTGACAGTTCACTAATTCATCAGTCAATTCAGAGCTAATACAAGAACGCTAAACAAGCTAAACAATTAATTTCATTTTTCATTCCAATGGATTAACCACAGTAACGCAGTTGAGAAAAGGATGAGAACCCTAGAATCTCTGTTTGGGTGGCAAGAAAATGGAAGATTTGGAAGAAAAATGCCACAGACCAACTAACTGTTGTTCTTTGCAAGCAATTAAACTTTCAAGCTATTCCAAACGGGGACACTCTTGCTTTCGTCACATAAACTTCAACTCTTTCATTTAGGTAAATAACTTACACACTCCCCTTTTTTATGACAACACTCACTCCTTTGTCTTTTATCATGTGAGTTTACAAAACTTTACGCATTGTTTGTAACTTCACGTGCTAAAAATTTAAAAAAAAAAGAAGTGAAAGGAGAGTGTGAATCATTACCCTTTTATCTACTCATCATTTTGTGACATACGTGACTAAGTACAACTGTACGAAACTCCAAGGCTCTCCTCGCAGGATGGGAGATGACACGATTGTATGTGTATGTCGAGCATGAATTCACATTCTACTGCATAACTTAAACATGTATCCATCTTCTCTACTAGTCCGTCTAATCCTAGGGCAATCTTATGCTAATAATGATGCAAGATCAATACCAATTTTCAGAACCAAGGCATTATATTATTTGATTACTTTTGCAGGAGGTAACCCAATATTCAAAATGCAGAAAGAAACTTAATGACCAGAATTTTCCGAAGGTGATAATTACAACCAATACTTTGAACGACTTTCTTATGAACTACAGTATTTTCCGGGGGAGCCAAAGTAAAGTAAAAAAAGATAAACTTCGTGAAGACACGAGTGCCAACCAACAATCATAATCCCCACTGCGAAAGGACCTGGGTACATGTATTGAATACTATTAAGCATCAAGACATGGCGGCATACATTCATCAATCCAAAATCAAATGAAACGAAACGAAACCTCATGTTCCAATCAACCGGCATGGGTCAACTAAATGAATCATATTTTGCTGCATAACTCTGGTTCTTGGCAAGCTACTGTTAATCAAATAACTCAATGGCACGATATTTTCCTCGTAACGGTACACAGTCACCCCCTCTAAATCTAAACCCTCTAACTCTGCGAATGAAGGTTGCCACGACGAAAGAAACTCGAGATGTACAAGCATTTCAAGCTTCGCTTCTTTGTGGTCAAATGAATAAACAAGGAGGGGTGAGTCCCTCACTTCACAGGCCGTCCATAACATATCACCTCGATGTTTATTCCCCAATAAACCGCATTCACCGATAGTATGTGGAATTTCGATAAGGTGGTTAACCCAAGAACATTCTGATGATTGTTGACTAGTTCTTCCAGGTTCCATCACCCAGAGCTCTATACTTGTCCCAATCAGCACTAGAGCTAGATGATTTCTGAATGGATGCAAAAAGAAACCTCCATGACTTGTTGTACTTGGTGGGGGGCGAACCACGCGATTCTCCTCCGACTGGAAGTCGAAACCAATGATATTGTTTCCACTAGGATGCCACCAAAAGATACTCCCATTAATGTAAGCCGTTGCCCTATATAGGTCAAGTGACAACGTTGGGAGGCTTCTCCACGACTTGTCCTTGCCCAAAGTAAGAATCTCCATTAACGTTGAAGAGTACTCAAGATCAGATGATTCTAAAAGATCATCATGAAGGGAGGATACTCTAATCAACTTGTACTCCTCGGAATCACAGACATACTCCAAATGGTATTGAAAGACAGTGGAGTACTCTGCAAGAAATTGATGACGATAATCATCGTAGTTGAATGAAGAAGCGAGAGGAGGAATCTCCACAATTTCATGAGTAGAGACGTTGCAAATGGCTAACCCACCACACAGATTTGTTTGCGAGTAAAAACAAACGATGCCGTTAACTATTGCCGTAGTTGCATCATAACAATAGAACACATCACTTATTTCTTCCTTCATAACTCCAATGTTGCAATTCTGCGGGGACACAGTAAATTGGTGAACCCCCACCGATTGAACATCATCGGGGCTAGGGTTGGCGTGGAAGAAATCAAACGAGAGGTTAGGCTCTTGACTATCAGAAGCATATATGATTAATAGGTCACCAACAAGGCCAGCAGCAGAAGCAGAACGAGAACGAGAAAGCGCATTGTGTGCCTTGACAAAGCAAGGGTCGCAGATGGTGGAGCACCATAGCTTGGACACGCTTTTGAATCGCATCAAAGACTTGGCTGGAAGCCTAGTGAGCACTTCCTCCACCAGTAAATAGTGAGGGAGCTCCACCACGACCACCTCCTCTAAAATATCATCCTCCTTGATCTCCAGTGCACGAGCCGCACACCGCCACAAATTCTCCATGATCATCTTCCCGTCTATTAATTGGCCCCCGGCTCCCACGTAACTTGACAGCGTCAAGGACCGTTCAATGCAGTACTCCATGACTTTGCTGGTAACATCGTCGTTGTCACCACGGGAGGAGAAGGAGGAGTAGGGTAGCTCCACCACCGCATCTTCACCGCCTCCACCCTCCTCGGCCAAGTTATCACCACCATAAGTAGTCAGGAGTTGGAAGAGAGAGCCATATTCGGAGCTCTGTAGCGCTCTCTTCCTCCTCTTATTATCACAAGATAATAATAACGATGATGACCCTCTTGCTGGCATTGTAAAACGAAGCAACAAACAGGCAGAACGATGCTTCTATTCAAGTACCTTGCGTACGTGTATATAATATACATAGCCTGTTGTGTTGTCCAGAGAGAGTTCGGTTCTGTTTCTAGCTTTTTACTATTTGGATTTGGAACAGGATTTCACTTGAATTCCATTTGCATAAGGATTTTACTACTTGAATTCGATTTGCGTAAGGATTTTACTACTTGAATTCGATTTGCGTAAGGATTTCTTTCCTGGAAATATATATAGGAAACCAAACAAAAGAGATCGACGTTAATTTGACCCTACCTGGATGGAACGTTAGAATTACTTGTTCGATCGACCGACCGACCGACCTACTTTTGCCAAGAAATTTCTCTGCATCGGATTTTGATTTTCAGAAACGGTACAGTCCTGGAAGAGGAAGGGCTGAGAAATTATTAATTTTCCTTTCCTTTTCCTTTTGCTTTTCCATGTGTTCCAAACAGAGCTTGCATTTTCATTTCTTACATCACTAGCTCTCTTTTTTCTTTCATTAATAGACTTGACGGCTTACGCTAGCCGCAAGAGTCATCATTTAGTCTGAAGGTCCGCGGTCCGGAGGTCAATCGGATTTTCATCAGATCCGTTGGATAGTGACTTGACGGGCCGGGCCGGTCTGATCCGACCCGATGATTCTTACAGCTTAGGTTAAATTTTTGTAAATTTATAAGTTTGTTACTTATTTTTTATTTTTTTTTACTTTTCATGATTTTTGGTTTAGCTTTTCATTGTAATTTTTGGAGTTAATCATTCTCGATGATACAAATAAAAAAAGTACAGAAATATGGACCGATGTTAACAAAATTTAAATAAGACAGCATTTTAAATAAATAAGACATATGTTTGATACTTTTTTTGTCTTTAGTGAACTTTTTTTTTTGCTTTCGGCTATAATTTTTTACTTTTTAGACTTATGTCATTGAGACGAATGGTTAATTCAAAAAATATCACTCAAATTTAACAAAAATTCAAAAAAGACAAACAACACACACAAAACGAAGAAAATAATTAAGTTTACAGGAATGAGGCTTAAATAACTTTTTGGCTTATTTTTTGTCTTTGTTTAATTTTTTTTTTCACGTGTTAGTTCCGCGTCAATTATTTTTGGATTATTGGTTCGTCTCGATTCTCAACGATGGGGATCTCAAATTAAAAAATCTATTCAAAACACATTCTTTTAATCAAGACGAAAATATTCCAAAACATGTTGATTTTTGAATTAATTTTATCTTTGTCCAAAATAAAATTACTTTGAACGTAGATTTTTACTTTTTAGATTCTTTTAGTCGAGATAAAGTAATAATTTGGAAAAATAAATAAATAAATGCAAAAAAAATAATCCTCAAATATTATTAAGCCAAAACAAGCCTAAATTTGATTCACTTAAGTTTATACACAGGTTATGCAACTCTGAAATAAGAATTGCATTGTAGGGATGTTTGGGAGCCTCTCTTTTTATTTTTTTTTACCTTATATATTTTTGACTTTTCGAATTAGGGTTAGAAAGTATTATGAATCTGTAGAGTGTTTGAGAGCATGTGTAAAATGTATTTTACAACAAGAATAGGATTTTTTATAACAGAAATAGTGTTTGGGAGGTATGTGCAGAATACATACTATAGGTCTTTTGGGTTAGCAAAAATAGGAAAACTGAAAAATGAGAAGTAAATATGCATTTTTCAATTTGATTCTTTCGGGTGTCTGGCCATCCAATTACAGCTTGGCGGTCGATAATCCAATTCAGGCTTGGCCATCAATACTACTGAACGATTATTTTTTTCTAATTCAATTTTTATTGCATTAGTTAATTTTGCATCATTTTTTCTATATTATTAGTTCATCTCAATGAAAAGAATCTAAAATATAAAGATAATGATCATTTTTTTTGAGAAAAGATTAAAATAATTCAAAAATTAATTCATTTGAGAATATTTTTATCTTTATTAAAAGATTTTTTTTTTTTGAATTTTTTTTACTTTTTAAATTCACCCCTCAATTCTGTTGAGGGAAAAAAACTAGAGAGGAAAGAAATGAATAGGCAAAGAGAATAAAAGAAAAGGAACCCTGCATCACTTGAAGAAATTGCCAAGTATAGTATGCATTTTCTTCTACCAATGTACGTAACTTAATTTATACAAGAAAAGAATTTTTGTACTAAGTTCAGCGGCTCGGTTGATGAGGGATGATTAATGCATTTGTAGTATATATGTGATGAGTGAAATCTACTATTACACAAACATTGATGACATCATATGGTACTCAAAATGCAATCACTGCGTATGGTCGCCAAAGCATTTTCGCTGCCTTATTTGTAATTTCAAAACAATGAGCTGTTCTAAAAGTATGAAGGCAATATGCTGCAATTGATATATTATTGATGCTTACTGTTATGTACACATAATTGGTGTTTACTGTTTGTACTGTTTCCGGAGAGGGTGAAATTATTATTGTGTTCTTATTATTGGTGTGTACTGTTCATGACATGATGTAGGACTGTAAAAGTCTAGGGAGTAATAGTAGTATGTCAGTACGTAGCAGGTTTGGTTGTTTATTACTTGTCACCAATTATATGTGAGATACTATTGGAGTGATGTAATCAATGATGTAAGATGTAAAGTAGTATTATTGATGTTCTGTAAGCAGTCTCTTTGCGCCTATATAAAAGGAGAGTTCTACCCGGTGTAATGTGGAAGTCAGTTCAAGTTACTGAAGATGGTGGAGCCATGGATAGTTGTAATGTAATTTGTTCAAGCTTCGACCATAGCTTGCATTGCCAAATCCCAACTGCAAAACCAACTAAAATGAAAAGGTGGGGGAAAAAAGAACTCAGAAGCACAAATTACATAATTGTACTGTCATGGAAGCTTTTGTCACTGTCGCCTTAAATCAGCTTCTGCAGGATTTAATCACTATTCTCATCTTCATCTGCAAAATAGATGGGGGAATAGTCAATCATCGGTAACGAACCTAAAATGGTAGCCACCTGAGGAGCAACCAGAACAGATAACCTATGATCAAGTAGGAACAACCAAATGTACAAGTGAATCGCAGGAATAGGAACAGCTATAGTTGCAACAAAAGAAAGGGTCTTGCTAAACTCCACTAGGCGACGGATAATGTACAAATAATTTCAAACGAGTTCAGATTTCAATACATATCTCATGGACGCTAATACAATTTTTTTCGGATATCGATACACCTTTTACTTATTATCCACCTCCCTTAGGAATGAGGTTAGCGTTTTCTCAAAAGAAATGTACGGGTAGATTGAGAAATGTATTGGTAGATTGAGAGAATAGGAAGTAGGAACAGCAAATGTTCATATCACAACTCACAAATGAATATACAGCTGTTTGCAGTATTTTGAACCTCGGTGAGTGGAAGTTCAAAATTGAACCAGAAGGAGGGTATTTATCAGATAGGCATCCAATACTACTATTCGTAAAAGAAGAAAATTGAAGGTCGTGAAGTTATCAAAACATTTTTGAAAACTCAGTCCAAGAAAACATCAAATAGACCCTATAAAAGGTTAGACTCCAAGCTCGAGGTTAGATTTAGAGTCGTTAAGACTTTCTTATGCTCAATTTTTGGATATGGCTATTCATATTGTTCAAAACTATTTCCATACTCCATTGGGAGCAAACTCCACATGACTCAAGCATTGTTAAAACCCTTATGGGCGTGAAGATCTAGAAGCTCATTAACTAAGACAAAAGGAAACCCGAAAGAAAAACTTTTAGCTTCGTTAAGCTTTTCTCTGGCTGTCATCACCATCTTCATCATCGCCATCACCGTCAGTGCCATCGTCGTCATTGCTACTATCAGAATCTTCCGCCTTCTCACCATCACTTTTAATAGTTACTTTGGGTTTTGGAGGAGGTACAAAACTAGTTGTGGACCTTCTGCGTGTGCTTGAGATGATATTGCTCATGTTGATGCCTTCAAGTTCTTTTGCACTGTCCTTCCTCTTTCTAACTTCTTTGATTTCTGAACAAATCGATCACACAGCATCAATCATTAGGTAACATTGCCATTATCTCAATTATGTTGAAGTATCAAACAAATGTTCGTGCATAGTTGTAAATGTAATTGACAGGTTAACGAACGTTACATCACTAAAGATACAAATGCAAAAAACATCATGAAGAATAATGTGTAATGACAAAATATTGTTTCGACACATCATGACGTGATTCAACTTAACTACTTAAGAGTACATCTTTTTCAAATCTTACTAAACTTCTTCTTCCTCCACTTATTGACTTGATCGTCGGATCTTCTATCCAGAGGAACACCCCCCTTCCGGTACTGCAGGTACACGAAGGTTGGCATCAATCCTCCACGGTCCTTTACGGTTCAACAAACAAGGAGGAAGGATCAAAAGGGTCACGGAGAAATCAGCCCCCACAATTGGCGACTCCGCTAGGGAGGACTTGCTTTCACTTGTTCAATCCTAGCACAGTGGGCCTGGTTTCCATCCCAGATCTTATCATTTCTCCTTCAGTCACAGGGAGGATATGGCCCAACGTCGTCCACCCCCGGGTCCAGAGAACTTCACCCTCGGGCTGGCCGGGTATGGGGGTCTCAATCTCAAACCCAGCCAAACGACAAGGGCGGTCCCTACAGTCTCTCGTCAACTCTCATTTCCTCAAACCGAGCTGGATATCGCCTTGGCAGAGCAAAAGCGTCAAGCGGCGGTCATAGCTCTACTCCAGTAACGGCTAGAAGATCGGGACGGTGTAGTGGCTGTAACACCTACCCACGGCCACCCAGCCGAACCAAGTCGTCCGACGAAACCGCACGAAGCAGGAAATCCCGGCACGCACCGACTTCCGAACCAATGGCCTCAGAACGTTGGACAGTCTTTGAGCGGCTAGAGCACACTCCGAGGGTCCAGCCCCAAACTTCTCGTCCTCGTCTAGCGAGCGTTATCCAAGCTGAAAGCTCAAGGTCTTTAGCCACAAGTTCGACGGCCGGAACAAACAGAACAGGCGCTTCAGACCTAACACATCATGCATCACCAGGGTACTTGGGACCGAGAGAAGGAAAGCAGCCCATGAATCTATCTAAATAATCCGCCTCGGCGAACACACACTAGTGGCCATCCCGAACGTTACTATAAAAAATCAGCTCAAGCAAATAGACGCAAGGGCTTTTTCAGAAGGGTGCTGGGGATGCTGATGGGTTGGGGCCCGAAATTGCACCGATCATCGTGCGGGACCCATTTTGGGTCCCGCATGAAAAATCCGAGCTGTTCAATAATTTTAAAAAAATTGAGTGGACCAATGATATATCAGCTCAATCCGATATGTAGGTGATCGATCCAATCTTCTCATTTTTTGGAAATATTGGATGAAAAATGGTAAGATTGGATCGAAAATCTATACATATCGGATTGAGCTAATTTTCGTTGACCCACTCATTTTTTTAAAAAAAATTATTAAATGGATTGGATTATTCGTGTGAGACTCAGAATGGACCCCGCACAGTGTTCGGTGCAATTTCGGACCAGAGATAAATATTTTTTTTTTGCCGAATTTAAAGACATATATTGACAATTTCAGGTAATCTATGTTCGAGGCACACCGTGCAGCTTGCATTTTTCCGGGCACGTGCTGGGTTCATTCCTATGATTGGAACTTTCTTTAATGGCATCCGTCAGTGTCCATAGGACCGCTCCTTCCTCCACCATGAGGATAGGGGACGCAGGGTGCTGTAATGCATTCCGTAATTTGGCCATTCATTTTAGTAATGGACGGCTTAAATTTTCATATGAATAATGAACGGTGAGCATTTATAGGAGTTTGGATTAAATTCAAACCGTCCGCACCAAGATGTACGGTCGGATTAGCCGCACTACGGTAGGTGCACTATATCTCCTCTCATTCTGAGGATAAGGGGGAATTACGCAATTAGAGGTACTATTTATTTTTTTTGTAGAGCTCACCGAAAATAATAAACTTGTCAAAAATCATAAAAATTGGGCAATTGGATGCCGATTAATACGGTACATTTTTTAAATGAATTTACCTATTGTACAAACAAATGGCTTGACAGATTTGATTTTGTGTGGCCGAACCCATTTTTATATGTATATGTATGCTTGTTTCTTTATTCTTAAAAAAATATAAGAGGCAGCAAAACCAAATTCAGTTTTTTTTTTCCGGGTGGGCACGGCCACAAGGTTCTTGTACATGCATTTTGGCCGTCTAAACGTATTTTAAATAGTCCAGACTTGTTTGGATTTGAAGGGGTGTTTTGGTAATTTTGTACTAAAAATTACCGAAACAAATTTGTGCCAAATATGCACATAAACAAATTTTTGGTAATCCGAAATTTTCTCATATGTGCTGTATGCCTGCCTGTATTTATGAAGTGAGGGGAATTAATAAATTTTCCTTAAAACCCATATTTTATTTTTTATAAGTGCTACTACGTATAACTGCAATAACCGTATTCGCTTGCCTCACTGAAACCTACGTAAAGTCGCCTCAACAAACACCCCCCACCCCCCCCCCCCCCCCCCCCCCCCCCCCAAAAGCAAAATCAAGAAAGCATCAAGTAGATAAGTGCTACTACGTATAACTGCAATAACCATATTCGCTTGCGTCCCAAAGTGTCACACTGAAACCTACATATAATCGCCTCACCCATCTCTCTCTCTCTCTCTCTCTCTCTCCCTGAGCAAAATCAAGAAAGCATCAAGAAAAATGTCCGACAACAGAGGCATTGGTAAACCCAGAAAAGGGAAGGAGCCCAAAGAAGGACATGCGTCATCTTCATCTGGAAGGGCGGTTGCTACTGGTACACGAAGACCTGACATTTCAAATGTGGAACCGGAAGAAGAATTAGAATGGGGGTAAGTACAGGAAACTAATTCTTCACCAAGAAAACTGATGATATCTAAGTACTTGTTTAGTTTGATATGCATATAGGCAGTACATACTGATGTTTCTACTTGCATGCGAAGAACTTGTTTAGACTCTTGGTGTTAATCTGTGCATGTTTTTCTCTTCAATACAGATTTTGTTCATTGCTTCCACTTATTGTTTATTCCAACACTGTCTTAGGCCTCTTAGTCATGCCGAGAAAAGGAAAATCAAGATTGAATCTTCTTTCCGAATTCCCCTTCTTTTTCTTTCTTTGTTTCTCAATGACGTTTAGTTGGTCTAGTGAATGTTCAATGATTTCGATACCATCGGCTAAGCTGTATTGTTTTGATGATCATACGCTGAAAATTATGATCATGAAAATGGCAGAAATATCAAGATACTGGCAGAAGGTGGAGTCGTTAACTCTGGTCGAAGTGTTAAAGGAAAGGAAACAATGAAGAAACCAGATGGTGAGAAAGGAAAAGAAGTTGGTTCGCCAGCGAAGAATAAAAAACAACATAGTGATATTCAGAACTCATCAGAACCAAGCAGGTAGTAATAATAACCAATTTGCAGCCTCAGTGTAGTGCTGAAAACAGGGCCGTGAGCCTTGAATCTGTGCATATCATTTTTTTCAGCTTAAGAAACCTATAGCTATTATCCTGATTTGTTTGATTTTGATAGAATGAGCAAGGGACAAACATGTGTTTTGACTGGTGTTGTCCACGATAATTACTTGGTAGAATTTGGAATGCTTCAAGTTTGCTTGAAAAAAGACCTTTCCAAAAGGATGCAAATTAGCATTGTTTATAATTTTTTGGAGTACTTTTTTGCCGCATAGAATTTTCCAGAACTGGTTGGGCAGATGATGATGAACCCGACTTAATTATATCACCTGGGTCAACTTAAAAAAAATCCAAGAACGGATCTTTGCTGCGAAAGCAGCACTATAGACATCTCAATAGTGTCTGTCTACACAATGGAGCCCCGCCATGAAGAGTGAATTTAGGTTGTGATGGTCAAAGAAAACCAAGGACTAAAAAGCTTTCTTTGAGCTATACGTTTATTTTTCCAAGATTTAATTTCATGATCTTTGGGTAACTTGATTAGTACACGTCTGCATTATTGTTTTCTATCGGGTTGGGCCTGCTGTTGAAAATAGATCCCCGTTGAAAGGATGTAATGTTGCCTATTATCAGTTAGAGTTGCCATGATTGCTAAAAGGACCACACAAAGTGACCTGATACACACACTCAATAGGGGGCTCAAGGTTATTTTTCGGGGGCGAAGTATTGTTTCAAGATTCTTTTTTTCTATATTAACTTGATCGTCAGTTATGCCATCTGTTTCTTTTTTCCATGTTTTTGTTACTGCATCTGATAGAACTTGTTTGTTACAGATTTTGTTCTTTGTTTCCACTTATCGTTTGTTTCCGTCTTAGTCATGCCGAGAAAAGGAAAATAAGATGGAATCTTCTTTCCGAATCCCCCTTCTTTTTTCTTTCTTTGTTTCTCAATGTCGATTAGTTGGTCTAGTGATTGTTCAATGATTTCAATACCGACGGCTAAGCTGTATTGCTTTGATGATCATAAGCTGAACATTATGATCATGAAAATGGCAGAAAGATCAAGATAATGGCAGAAAGTGGAGTCGCTGACTCTGGTCGAAGTGTTAAAGGAAAGGAAACAATGAAGAAACCAGATGGTGAGAAAGGAAAAGAAGTTGGTTCGTCAGCGAAGAAGCAAAAACAACAGAGCTATGGTGATATTCAGAACTCGTCAGAACGAAGGAGGTAGTAATCAGAACCAATGAGTTTGCTTTTTGTATTACTAAATCACCTTACAGCTAGCTGATCGATCAGTGTTTTGCAGGAGGTTTGAGCTCGGGCCTTGGCTGAAATTTTTGAAGCCTTGCGTCTGTGAGTACCTCGTCAGCTAAGGATGGGAAGGTGGGGGACTGGGTTTGAGAGGAGATGGGATTATAGAGCCAATCAAGGCCTTTCAACACCCTTTTGAAGACCAGTGTTTTTGGGACTTTGGGTATGAAGAGAAGCTTTGGGGCTTTGGGTATGAAGAGAAGCTTTGGGGCTTTGGGTATGAAGAGAAGCACAGAGGAGGAAGAGAGAAGGGAGAAAGAGAAGGAAGGAGGAGGAAGAGAAGAAGAGAAGGAAAGAGGATGAAGAGAAGAAGAGAAGGGAAGAGGAGGAAGTGAAGAAGAGAGGAAAGAAGCAGATGGAGGAGAGGCAGAAGAGAAAGGGAAAAAGGTATCCACAAGTGAAAATATCTTATTGGCCGAAAGAGAAGAAAGAGAGAGAGAAAGAGAAGGAGAAGGAGATGAAGGAGAAGGAGAAGAAGAAGAAGGAGAAGGAGAAGCCCTCTCTCCTCCTTGCAAGCATACGAATCAGAGGATGAGGTCTGAGAAGGCTTTACTGCAGAAACAGTGAGTGAATCAAATCCATAGATTTTCTATCAATTCATACTGTAAAAGTGCAGCTGTTCATACATAGGTAAATGAGAAAAGAGTATGTGACTGAAGAAATCATTTCCGTTAACTGCAGCCATTCATGTGTAATGATCTGGACGGTTTATGTTGTTTTTTGGATGGGCAGCATCCTTGTAATTTCTTCCAACCGTTTGAAAGTTATTACTAGTGTGAAGACAGTGGCTTAAAGTTGTATTTTTCCAGTTGTATTTCGTGCATTTTCCACCTGTACATTTTTGTGTTGCCGTTAGTCTGTTTTCAGCTTTGGTTACCTTTTCCATTTGTGGGTTGGTGAAGCATAAGTACCCCTTGTAACAGAAAGTCAAGGTCAGAGAGATAGTTTGAAATGAAATGAAATTCTCCCAAATTCTCTCGTTCCCTGGTTCTCTCTCTGCAAATGTGTTCGATTGAATCTTTTTTTTAACTAGTATGTATGCATTCATGTATTGCATCTATGATGTCACTATGATCGTTAAATCACACATGAGGCTTACAAGGCTAGAAACCATACATGAAGATGTTCTGGTTTAATGAGCTATATAGGCTGAGAAAAACTGTATTTTCTTGAGTAAAAGACTTTGTAAGCATCAGCAGTAGAAGCAAAAGAAGCCATGTGAGCATTCACTGAGAATAAGGGAAGATGAGACAGAAAACAATAATTGATGGGTGTATCTCATATAGGATGCTTAGAGTGTAGTACTATTTGGGCTGCCCAGAGGTCGCCTTGTTTTGTAGGTTTGCAATGGTTTGAATGCAAAGTTTAGCAAGTTGTTTGGATAAGTTGGTCTTGGGTTGAGATAGCTAGTCATTTTACCATTATATCATCAAGAGTTTGATTATATGCTTGCATGGAACTCATCCTCCTTCCCTGAACAGTGGTTAGATTGATTTGTTTGAATAAGTTGATCTTGGGTACAATAGACAATGCTATGAATCTGGAATCAAAATATATGACTTGGTGTTGTATTATGTCATAGAAGGGCCTAAAATCAAAGGAAGCTCTCTCCTTCCTACGTAGAAATTTTTCAAATTTTCATCTTTTTACATTATTCTACATCTTTTTATGAAATGTAAAATATGTTAGCTTATTTTGTTTGAGAAAAATCTAAGTTCAATCAATAACATAACGAATATATCCTTTATTTTGCATGAAACTATCTTCTTTCTTTCTTTCTATCTTTGATTGTTTTTTTTTATTTTATCGTAGTGGAATTTTTTTAGTAATTTTTTGTCTAGAAAAGAGAGTAAATTTCAAGAGCTAACATGACAATCCACTGATTGTTTGGGCTGAATTAGCTCAATCAAATGACAAATGATTGTGTGCGGGCGTGCCAGAAAAGAACTAACTTCTAAAAAGAAATTATCATTTCCAAATGATTTGAAACAACTAATTTAAACCAGGCAACTGTGTTATCCGTTCGAATACCTCAATTAAGAGGATTTTTCCTTAAGGTATCAACCAAATAAGAGATTGACGCGCTTCGAATCAGAAAAGATGATTGAACACAAACAAACCTGAATTTAATCAAAGGTATGCTTGCATGCAAACACTCTTAAGATTCTATCAAGAATAATGCAGAAACATAAGCACACTGAATTTAATCAAAAGTGGACCTACAAACGACTATTCTTTGGTAAGAAAATGCTTAAAGGAAAATAAGAGAACTTGAATTTAATCGAAAGTAGTCTTACATGCAAATAAGCCTTCAACTTACAAAAAGATCCTATTCTAAACTAATCTAAGTACTAATTTACGATAAATCTCTGAGCAATCATTTTGTATGAGTTGTCAGATGATATGAATTTTTGTCGGGGGCTCTCTCTTCACTTGCTTCTTTTATTTATAGACGATGAGCATGCCTTCGATCTCCACTTTCCACGTTAATCTCCACGTTTGCCACATAAATCGGTTGAGAGGGGCCTTCGAACGGTTACTTTGATATCCCCAGAACTCTTCTCTCTCCCTGTGCTTTGATAATGGGGCTCATGGCCATTTCCTGGATCGTGGTACTCCTGTTTTCATGCAACGTGGGTTAGTGTCACACGACTGGCCCAAATGATTCCATGCAATCACATCTAACTCTGTTATAAATTAAAGTGACAGTGGCACCATTCGACGATCTTAAAGATTAATCAACGGTTAAACTTAATCGTTTCTAAAACCATTGTTAATTACTATCCAAACGTCGTCGGCCCCAATCAAAACGATACCGTCTAACACTTAAAACAACACCATCATTAGACCCCGTAATCCTCTGTATCTCGGGCCTAACTGGGACACGTTTTGATTAGTTAGCACAATATTCGGTGCCACATGTAATTTTCTCATTGGGTGGCATATTTTAGGATGTAAACACACCCCCCACATTAACATCTTATTTAAGATAAATAAGTGTTAATGGCACACGTTCTCTGCCCACGTCCCTTCAAATTCTGATGCATGGGACATAACCGAGATTTGCTTCATGCACGACTATTGAGCTTCCCAAAGTTAGCTGCAATTATTTTCTTATAAATAGCAATTAATACTAGGGTTTAACGAATCACATCACTTCCCAAAACCCCTTCGAAGTTTTCTCTGCCTTTATGGACTCCCTTCCAAAAATTAATCTTGCCTTAGAGAATCTCGATCATCAATCTCACTCTCCTCAAATGTCTCCCCCAAATTCTCCTCGAATGTTGGCAGGAAAAATTCTTTCGGATCGAACATTCAGCACTCCTAGCCCGTCTCCCACAGGTTGGGACTCCTTTCTGACCTGTTCGAACTCACCCAATGGGTCCCACTGGGACACATGGGAGGAAAAAACCTGCCAATACTACCACCGATACCATCCTGGTTAGGTTTGATCAGCCTGACCCGACTCCCAATAAATTCCACCACTTTCGAACCCTATTTGCGAGCCAATTCTTGCCCATGACCAGTAATGACACTGTTCATATGGGCATGCTAGAATCAATTTATTCTTCCCTCAAATTTGCTCCCTTTCTGAAACATAAAGAAAACTACCTCGGGCCTGCTCCGTACTGCGACTTCAAACGCCTGGCTCAATCCCAAAGGTCCCTCTGGCTTGCGGAGGTGCGAACCCCACACTACCCAGCTGACTTCGAAGAGACCAATAAGCTGGCTCCCCTCCCTGAAGAGCCTGATTGGTTTGACGAGGTGAACAATCTTGTCGTAAACACCCCTCACTTCCAATGGCACTATGGTTATTCCATCTACCCTTCTGATAAGAGCAAAGCTTTACAACTTCTTGCAGCTTTCTCTTTCCTTGACATTTCTATCTTGGAAGACCAAGTCCCATTAACCAACTTCACATGGGCTTGCGAGACTTTCGTGCTGTGCACCATTCCTTCCACGGTCTCTTACCAAATTCACTGCTTTCTGGATTTTCTGCCAGTGATTAGGTCATGGCTCGAAGCCAATATTGCAGCATACTGCTTCGATCAAAACCTTCAAGATTACGCTCTTGCTAAGGAAAGGATCGAAAAACTCAATGACCAAATCCAAACCCTCAAAGCCGAGTCCTTCGAAGTGGCACCTGGTTACGCTGACAAGAAGCTTGGAAGGTGCTTTAAAAGAAAACAAATGAAGCGCCCAACAAAAGAAGCTCGCCTCCAAAGGAAAGCCAAAGCTTTGGTACTCCGTTTCAGGCCTCTTTTGGAGAAAAAGCTGGAGTCAGACGCCAAAGAAGACATGAGAAAAATGGAGTTGAAATTACTCCAATTTGCCTGGAACAAGTTCCATAGCCTGGTTACTTGGTCCTTCCCTCATTACTTCGAAAATAAGAGGGTCACCTCTCAACCTTCAGGCCTTTCGAAGGTCTAATATGCCCTTGTTTTCCCTTTTAAAGTAGGAATTAGCATTTCCCCTTTGTTTTTTTCCCTTTTGTACATATGCAAATTTTTATTTCTGTAATCTAGTGGTTGTTTCAATAAATTTTAATTTTTCAACAATGTACATCTGTCTCGGAGTTGCGTTGAACTTATGTGTTAAAAGCAATTACACTCTTAACAACACAACCGCATTCAGTGGGCCTCGCCACTGTGGGCTTACTAAAGGCCTGGCCCACCCATGGAGGTATAAAAACAGAAATTGTTCAAAATCACCCCATACGCTCTACGCATTCAAATCTTCTCAAGCACTGAACTTTCTCTTCTCTCCTTCTGAAACCGTCGAACTTAACTCCCAAATCAATGGCTTCTTCCAGCCAACAACCAATCTTGGAGCACCCCACCCCCTCTCTGGCATTGAGGCGGTTCGTGTCAGGAAAAGTCCAGGGATCGAGTGAAGATTCCTGGTTCGACACCAGGGTATTCATCCCAAACCCTAAGGAACAAGGTACTTTCATTTTGGGCCCCCAGTTGGTAGGGGAAATTCCTGCTTCCCTTTCCCTTTACTACCCTCGACTGGGAGACGCTGAAATTAGAGCCTGTTCAGGTCTCAATTGGCAAAATTTTTCAAGGAAATCCTTTCCCTGCTGGCCTACCTTAGATATGGATTGGAAAATCTGGACAACCCGCATGTTGGCCGAGAAACCGGATGACCTTGAAAAGGTGGGGTTGAAGAACGCCATTACCCTCCTTCAAAGGGGGATTCCCCAGAATCCTCCCCTAATACAGGCCGCCCTGGCCTTTTGGGACCCGTTCTTTAATTTCTTCAGGTTTAACTGTGGCATGATGGCGCCCACAGTTCTAGACGTTACCCAGATGCTGGGTCTCATCCCATATGGCCCTCAGTTCGATCCCACTAAAGAATACACTCCTCCTGAGGGCTTCACTCACCTGAACGCCACGAACGGAGCTTTTTCCCAATTTTACGCTAGGGAAAGGAAGCTAACAGGAGAAGTATCCAAGACTGAGTTTTTTGCCTATATTCTTTACACCCTCTGCAAGCATATCCTCTGCCATTCTGGGAAAAGGGTGATGAATGAGTTTGTACCGCTGGCACTAGCACTCTCTCGAGGTGAAGAGTTCGACTTTGCATCCTACTTCCTTGGACACGTATACAAAGCCGGCTCTGACTTCTATCATAAGGGCTTGAACTACTCCCAGGGAGGACCCCAATGGTTTGTTCAACTCTGGCTCCACGCATACTTCCCTGGGCTAGGCCCCTTCGAAGCACTCATGTCACCTACTAACACCATCGAAAAGCCCAATGTCCATGGTGACAATTACATTTAGCCAGTGGAAAGTGCAACCTCCACCTTGGCATATTATCTGTGCTTCTTCTCTGGCCTTGCTTCAGATAGAGAATGGCCAAATCCATTCCCAACTCCCATTGGACCAGCATGGCTCTTTGACATCCTTGCAGACAAGCAAGGAAAATCCTCTCGAGCTCTCCAAGCATGGGGTAATATTCTTACAAGCAGAGAGATTTTCATCTCGTCGTCGAACCCCTCGAAATCCTTGGCGCATGCAGAGGTATATTGCCCTGCCCAATTTGCCCGACAACTGGATTTCGTTCAAGGCATACCCATTCCATTTTGTGGTGGTGCCAACATTTCGATGTCTGAACGCTCATGCATCACACTTGGGCATTTTCAAACTGGGTTTGCCCAATCTAGGCATGCATTGAGGAGAACTATTACTCAAGAGTTCAAGGAACCAGAAGTACACACGACTCCTGCATTTGACAATTGGTGGCACACCAATTGCTCCTTCCTTCTCGGGTGTACTGCCTTCAAGAAATTCCTTGAACATATTGGCTTCGAGCAATCTGAGTTTGGTCACAAAAGACAGAACAACTCATCCTCCTTCTCTTCGGATAATGAGTTTGGAATAGTTGGAGGGATCGAAAACACTCCCGAATGTGAAGTTGACCAAAAAACGATTCCCATCGAAGCCTCTGCTCTCTCCATGATCATTCCCCCCTCCCCCTCAAGAAGACAATCCTTGAGGGTTTCACAAAAAAGAGGTAATTGTTTCTGAGCATTGCTTCTCTTTTTGAAACTCAATCTAATCACACACAAACCTGCAGGTGTCACTTCCCTCTCAGAAAGTGCTTCGAAGAGAAGAAAAACTCCCCCATCTAAAGAAGTGATTCCCACTAAACACTACCTTGAGCCTTCGGCTGAAATTCCAGGTCTGTCTCCTCTTTTGCAACCATCTTTATTTACAACTTTATATAATTGACTCATTTCTCCGTTATCTTTATACCAGCTTCCAAGAGAGCTTGAATCACTAGAAGGCGTGGCTCTCAGGTTTCTTCAAGTGATGAAGAAACTGAGACTGACATAGAGACCCTAATTCCCAGGGGTTAGCCTTCTAGTCTTCTTCTTTATCTATGATAAATGCTCTTCCACAGAATCCTTGTGCAATACTGACTCACATTGAACCAGGTACGACAAGAGCAGCTGCCAAAGGGACTCTTTTCTACAAAAGAAAAGAAGTGCATGCTAAAAAGTCTCAAACCCCACAGGAACCTTCTTTTCCTGACGAGGTGAGTCATGCCTCTTCTGACTGTACATACACTCATGAGTCTCATATGCACATAACTCACCATTGACTTGTAAGCTCAACTGGCACCTTCTGATGAAGCACTGGATTTGTCTACTATCCCTTGCCTTCAACAAGAAGTGGTAGAGCCTTCTTCTTCCCCAGAGACACCAAAAGATGACCCCTACTAGGTATCCCTTGGCCAACTTGGCTCGTTCGAAGGCCTTGGAGCCAGTTCAAGTTTTGCAGAGAGACTACCTTCCCAATCCCTTACCAGTACTGGGACAGGAGTCCTTATTGACTGACTCTACTTCTGCTTTGACGAGCCATGTTACCAGAAGTACTGGGGAACCAGATTCAGATTCGATTCCCTCTTCTTCAGACCAGGTAACCTTGTCACCCAAACATACTTTTACTCTCCTGTTTACTATCTTTCCTTTTAATCTCGAACTCTGGTTGTGGGCAAATGGGATTTTGCCCGATGTTTCCTTCCTCCGGGGAAGGGATTCCGTTCCCCACCCTTTTTTGAGAAAGGAGAGATGCTGCCGGTTCGCGGGAGCGCTTTTTGAAGCTGGACGACAAGCGCTCGCGAAAATACAGAGTCGCCACTCGGGTTTGAAGGTCCGACACCCAAAGAACCGTATTTCGAAGCACTTGCCGTGCTGTTTGATTTGAAAAAGTTAAGGAACCAGTCCGTCATAACCATATCTGGGTTCGGGAGCCAGGTTACGAGAGGGGAAGGGTTTTATGGCACCCCTCTCGCCCAATCCGGAGATCGGTCTCTACTTAGGCATTTGCGAAAGATGTTTATTTGCGATTCTGTTTGATTAATCAGTTTTTAGCCAATTAGGGCGGGGAAACAGTTTAATGGGGATTAAAGCTGTAACAACTTGCAAGATGTGATAGATAGCATGGATGAGCAGTTAGTATAGGATGAGAACAGACTGCTGTGGGAATTTAAACAAACTGGGGAGCCCATGTTTTGGAGTGACGTGCGCAGGAAGAAACCAGCATGCACTGAACAAGTCACTGCATGTTGTTCACTCTTGCGCGCATAACTCCAAGACACACGCGTGCCGGTGAGCTTAAAACCCACAACTCTTATTCTCAAACCTTCTGGGCTCTGGAAGGACCAGTGCACACCCAGGACAAACCACGCAGTTTATAGGCAGCATAATATACAGTTTAAAGGCTTAAAAGCCCTAGAAATTGACAAAACACCCCATAAACAGTGTGGGGACAAAATAACAGCCTAAATCCAAGTTACCCGTGCAAGGCCATTCACTGGTCAGAGGCAAACCATCGCGCGATGAAGTCACTCTGGCGCGCGATGGTGCGCCCTGGCGCACTGTCGCGCGATGGAGTGAGTCCGGCGCGCGATGGTGCGCCCTGGCGCAGGATGGTTACGCCCTGGCGCGGACAGACCAGTGCTTGGTTCACATTTTCTGGGTTTTGGGACAGATCCAGAATTATCCCAGGGGTATTCCACAATCAGCAGAAATGAATATTTAACTATAGCTAACAAATCTAACAAAGGAAAGCCGTAAACTGGTTTTTAATATGCTTGCAGTGATCTATACGTAAATAAAGCACAAAACAGCAAGACACCAATCCCCACGAGAACCGTCGCGCGATGATCGAAACCGTCGCGCGAGAGAGTGGCTCCATCGCGCGCTGGTTCTTGCCATGATGGTTTTTGAAACCTCGCCAGCTTTAGGACCAGAACTGGTATTGATTACCAGCCTTGGCCCTGCCAGCCCCCCTCAGGGATCAGAACAGAAACAGAACAAAGGTAAGCTATACCTTTGGCTTCGGGTTTGAAAGAGTATTTGAGCTTTGAATTGAGGTTGAGGTTGTTTGAGGTGTTTGAGTTGAAGAAGAACAAGCTATGCTCTTTATTGTGCTTAGGGTGTAAGCCTTTGAATGCCAATTTTTGTTCACCCTTTGAAAGAGAACAAATGGGGGATATTTATAGGGAAAGGGGTGAATCTGGTTGGAAATAGAGGAGTTCAGGCAGTCCACGAGGCCTAGCTGAGGCTGCATTGGTGGCCAACTGTCCTCCTCAGGAAAGGTCGGTTGTAGGTTGGACCATCGCGCGATGGAGTGAGTATGTCGCGCGATGGTGCGCCCTGGCGCACTGTCGCGCGATGGAGTGAAACCCTCGCGCGATGGTGTGCCCGGGTGCGGGATAGTTGCGCCCTGGCGCGGACCAGCAAGGTTTTTGGTTTTTGAAGTGGCTTAGGCTAGGTTAGGTTCAAGGGTTTTGCAAACACTCAAAGCTCAAACACGCTATCATTCCCGGGGTGTTCTTGATCCATTTCATCATCGGGGAATCAAAAACCGTAAGTAAACTAATCTGGAAGCCCAGATTGGGGTGTCTACACTGGTTTCCATGCAGGCAATCAGCATTGACCATAGTCCTCAATTTGGTCCGGAACCCCTTCCTTCTCCCACTGATCTACCCATAGTGGTTTTTGACCTTTCCTTTTTCAAGAATCAGTTGGAGAAATTTTGCAACCAAATTTCTGAGTCCATTTCCCTGATTTATCCTAATCCCTTGGAGAGCCTTGAGCAGCTTTTGAGCCCATCCTTGCTTCCAAATTCACCCTCATTCAAAATCAAACATGCTCTTTCAGAGGAAGAAACTCAAATGTTAAAAAGCCTCCTAAGGGTGTGGGCTACGTGCCCGGAAAAATTCCCCCGCCTGTCTTTTTTGTATTTTTTTTTTAGTGTTACAAAAAGGGGGAAAATAGTTGGTTCGTTTAAGAGTCGTCACCCGGGTTTTGAAAAGGATTAACCCCGAGAAACCGTTTATTTGAAAAATGTGACTCTTTTGCCCTTTTAAAAAAAGGTTTTGGTCTATTGAAAACAGAGAGTTTTGGGTTCGGGAGCCAGGTTACGAGGGGGGAAGGTTTTGTTTGGAAAAGCACCCCCATCGCCCGATAAAATCGGTCTCTACTAATATTTGTGGGATTTGAAAATCATATTATTTCTTAACTTTTAATGCCACAAAAAAGCAATTAATAGCACGTAAGCAAGTTTAATAACAGAAACATTGGCATGCAGTAAATAGAAGCAGACAGACAAACATATTAAAATGGTTGCAGAAAATAACATACTGTCCTACGTAAACTCAACCGTACGGTAAACAATGTATGCCGTGCGGTAGATAGTTGTACCGTACGGTACATGTTCCTTGGCAACTTTGCACACAAAACAGATATAACATGTGAACAGCTTGTATTGACAACAGGTATTAATAATCATGCTTCAATATGAACAACTAAATGCGAGAAGCAATTAATGATGCTGTTTCCCTGAAAAACGTCTACCGTACGGTGGTAATGTGTACCGTACGGTAGACATAAGTCGGAATCATACTTTAATTTTCATGCAATATTTGAACAATTTGTACCCAAAAGCTGGTATAAGGAACTAGCCTGAGATTAATGGTGTACCCCTCAGAATACAGAGACAAGTATTGGATAAAAGATTTATACCTCTTGGAGCGAAAACCTTTCTATGGATAGTTGTGACTGATATGCTGGCATTCCTTGTGAATTTCGATAAGCAAATGGCCTTCGGTACACCGTGATTGCAGAATACGTGACTTGGTTTCGGACTTGGATTACTTTTGAAGTGTTTCGGTGTTTCACGGCGAAGGAGAGTGAAGAAAACGGCTTGTTTTTGAAATGGGGGAGTGAGAAATGGCGTGGTATTGAAATGGGGAGTAGGAATGGGTATTTATAGAGTGAAAATGGCTTAGAAATGAAGCAAACTTGGTCTGCACGCATTTTTGACCGACAAAATGTCCACCGTACGGTACATAAACTCTACCATACGGCACATGGCTTCCACCGTACGGCACATGTCCACCGACTCAAGTTTAGGCGGTCAAAAACTCTACCGTACGGTAGAAATATGTCCACCGTACGGCATAGTTGACCACCGTACGGCACAGTTGACTGCCGTACGGTACAGTGACTGCTCAACAGGCCGAACTTCGAATGGCCGCCCCGGACACTCCCGAACTCGGTTTTGGGTGTTCTTCAAACCGTTGGAAAGCTCGTTAAGTCTACTTTCTAACCCAAGTGGTTTGGATAAAAATAATTTTGTACATCAAAAGATATGACGATTTTACCCTCAGGTGGTCGAAAAAGTGGTCGTTTTGGCAAAATTCTCATATCTCCCTCATTTCAAATCGGATTAAGACTTATTATATATCGATAAAAAGGGTTTTGAATGTACTAAAAGATGGTGGACTCCAACCATAAAAATAAGGAAGTTTGTTTTATGAAAATTGGGCTGAAAGCAGACTAAACCGAAGACCATTGGTGCCACGACGGCCAAAACACATATTCACTCATTCTAAGTGTCACTTTGGCACTCTCATACCTAGTTCTAAAGTGTTTCCTCACTCCTTTGAGTATAAAGACCATTGTTTGAAGCTTTCAAGGTACGTTTTCATTATTGGGAAGCTTATCGGCCACTTGTGTACGATTTTCGAAAGGTAACGCTCCAAAAGGTTTAAATCAATCCAAAGGTTTAAATCATTCTTGGTTTATCATCATTGGGGACTTAAAAAGTTATCCAGGATTTCCAAATTGGGGTGTCTACATTTGCCCCTCTTTGACGAGACTTGGTTACCACTGTATGGTTTAAGTCGCGTTAAAGACATAGATCACCCAATTTGGTCGTCGAGGTACCTTTTAAGTAAATGCATTGAAAATTCAACATATGAAAACAAGTGGTCGCGCCCTCTCGGGCTGCCTACGTACCCTTTTGTAAGGATCAGACCTGCGTAGTTCATGGGGGCAAATGCGATGTATGATATACAAACATGATATGAGTAATGTAACGAATCAATCATATCAAAGATAACAATGTAGACCTAGCAAGGCTTTCTACACTATTTGAAGGTAATTTTAAACGTGATTGAAGATTGTTGAGGATAAGACCTCAACAAACTATTTGAAAAGCGGTTATTGAGGGTACGACCTCAATGAACCATTGGAAATATGGTTGTCAAGGGTGAGACCTTAACAAGCTATGATAGAAGATTGTTGAGAATCAAAACTCAACAAGCTATCTCAAAGGCGGTATTGAGGGTACGATCTCAATGAACCATTGGAAATATGGCTATCGAGGGTGAGACCTCAACAAGCCATGCTAGAAGATTGTTGAGGATAAGAACTCAACAAGCTATTGGAAAAGCGGTTATTGAGGGTACGACCTCAATGAACTATTGGAAATATAGCTGTCAAGGGTGAGACCTTGACAAGCCATGATGGAAGATTGTTGAGAATCAGAACTCAACAAGCTATTTGAAAGGTGGTTATTGAGGGTACGACCTCAATGAGCCATTGGAAATATGGTTGTCAAGGGTGAGACCTTAACAAGCCATGATAGAAGATTGTTGAGGATAACAATTCAACAAGCTATCTCAAAGGCGGTTATTGAGGGTACGATCTCAATGAACCATTGGAAATATGGCTGTCAAGGGTGAGATCTTAACAAGCCATGCTGGAAGGTATTTTAAAAGAATGGCTATCGAGGGTTTGGCCTCCACAAGCCTTTTGGAAAATGGTTTTGATAAGATCTCAACAAGCCATGATGGCAAGCGCTTGGAAAGATAGATTTGTAAGGCACCAAATTTTGGGATAAAAATGGTGAACCCCAAGGATTCAAGGCCACAGAAGGCCTGGGTTTAGGACACAAACGAGTCCTGAATAGCAAGAATGTAATTTAGAGACTTAGAACAGAAAGTTGGCCATCGAATTTTTGAGGTATCAATGAACTAAAAAGGGTCGGATTTGTAGATTTAGCCTAGCCTATCTACAAAGCCGAGATCATTTTAAAAACGTTTTGCTGTGAAATTTCTAGTGTGGGGGGTGTCTGGTCAGCTAGACCATTGCTTGAAGAGATATCTCTTAAGAGGTTGGATTGAAAAGCTTAGGTTGACTAGATCGTCATTTGAAAAGATGTCCTTCGGGATGGTTGATTGACTTTTTGTACATTGTGCAAGACTCGTGTTTCGATACTTGACGACAATGTGAACAACATTCATTTTTGTTTTTGAAAAATGGGCGGCACGACGGAGTGCCTCCTTTTGCTTTACTATCTTTCTTGTTTGGCCTTCGTCAGGGTTTGGATTCTGGCTTTGCCTTCGTTTGAGCTTGGGCTTCCATGCCCCAGTTTTTGATTTGGGCATACATTTGCCCCAGTAGATGGCGTATGGCTGACACACCCCAATCTTGGATTGTTTTGCCTCGGTGGACTGTGAATCCTCAATTCTGACTCATTTTCCATTGCTGTTGATGGTTTTGGGAACCAATTGACTATGTATCCAAGTAGGGTTACCTTATGCATTGAAATTGCTTCCACGAGCTAGGAATTGACACGACCAAGTGACTTGGTTGACCTTTTAGGTAGATTTTGACAAGACAAGGATAGGAAAAGTACTTTTGAGTGACTACCATGGTTGCTATTGATCAGCCATGTTGACTCGAAAGGTAGGAAGAACTGTTTATTGAATGTGTAACTTTCCTAGGAATGCCCCTGACCGGGTAGACTTGAACGACGTTTGAGGGGTGACAACTCAATTTAATGACGCTAACTCGAAGACTATTTTAAGGGTGGCCCTAACTGGGCGGAGAGTGATCAAACCAGGTTGACTCGAATGATGAGGAAGACCATGTTGACTCGAGATTTTGAAGGAAGGCAAACATGTCATGTAATTGGTAGTTGAAACTGTTATGATAAACTTATGGAATTTGACAATTTTCCCTTTAGGATTTTCGAAAATTGTTTAATTTCATCAAATGATGTTTATTTGCAAGAGAATGAACCCATGTCTTGGATTGCCTGATGAAGATTTACTGAATTTCCATTTGAAATGCCCCAGTTTGGACTTTTGCTTTTGGTTGATACCAGTGTTGGTGGACTGACGCCAGTGTTACACAATACCTTGACTGTTGACTTTCAAGGGAGATTTTATTGTTCTCTTTTGATCTTCCTCTGATCAAGTTGCGTTTTTCAATCTGAAAGGACTTTATTTAGGTTATAACGGGGCCAAGGCTTGGGTTTAACAAAGAAAGGATAATAGGCTCAAAAAGTTTTGTTTTGCTTTGGGTGATGAGAGCTAGCAGCTATCTTGAGTTTGAACAATTCTGTTTGAACAATTCTTGAAACTTTTGTACATTGCGTCGCAGTGCGTCGCAGTGACAACTTTGCATTGGGGGAAAGGCTCTTTTTTTTTCGAATGACGCCTTTTCTTTTGTTCCTCCCTTCTTTTCCTCATATGGTTGTGCAATGCCTGGATCTCTCGGGCTTTCTAGTTGACCCTTTAACGAGCTTTGGGTCGGTTATCCCCAAGCCAAACGGCTTTAGAGCACCAGGTTTTAAGAGACCCCTACGGACTTAATTGCTCAAGTCAAAAAGGCTTTATGTTGAGATCCAAGCTAACCACATTCAATGTGCCTTCACAAGGTCTATCCATCTTTTGACCCAAACAATACGGTGGGTGCATACCCCGATTGCCTGGTTACTACTTAATGGACGCCCGGATAAGCGTTAACAATATAGCATGCAATTCCTTTTTATCGAGGAAGGAGTTCCAAATACAAATGTACTTTCATTTTTTTGATGTGCCAATGGTAACCATGTGTTTGGGCACTTTCATATTTCACCCCAGTGTGGGGGATAGCTGCCTAGCTGGGTTCTTTTGAATTGATTTAGGCTCCAAATGATATATTTATGTGTTGGATAAAAGCAAAGAATGCCTTTCTTCATTTTGAATTGCGCAACTTGATAAAAGGAACTCAAAAATGCTCTAACTTTTGCCTAGATCGAATTTGGGAGTTTTGATCTAGCGAGCTTTTTGGCTTAACTTTTGCCTAGATCGCCCTTGCGGGTTTTCGACCAAGCAGGCTCTTCTTCTTCTTTTTTTTTTTGTCAAGGTATTGCTCATCAGTGGTATTGCTTTGGTGGCGTCGAGAAATGGTCCCCTGGATGTCCTCCTTTTTGCATAAGGGTTCAGTACTCTTGCATTTTGAATTGATTATCATGACTTTCAAATGATGATGGAAAACAATTTTAAGTTTAGAGAAAATTGCAAAAACCAAGTTTATTATGACAATTTTGATACAAAAGCATGACAATACTTTTCAAAAGATGCGGCCGAACCCACTGAGGGTTGCCTACGTATCCCTTTACAAGGAATCAGGCCGTGCGTAGTTCGGGACTACGTAACTGACTCTCTTTTGTTTTTTTGTTTTTCTTGACAATAACATGAGGTTACAGACTCGAAGTTGAGAACACACATGAGCATGAGAACAAAAAGATGATAAACTTGAAGCACAAACTGACACAACAAACACAAATATTTGACACGACTTGAAACTTTTGAAAATTCCAAAAAACCCGTGGAAAGTTTGATTGCGGCATGGCCCTTGACGATTCTCCTGTCTTTGATTCAATCAAAATTTCCCCCATAAGCTAGGTGGAGTGGGGTGTTTGGCATGATGTCTTAGATGTTGTGGTGGAGCCGGAATGGTTTTGTCATCAATGAGGTCTTGGATTTTGATCCGCAGACGGAAACAGTTGTTGGTATAGTGGCCAAGCATTTGGTGGTAAGCACAGTAGGCGTTTGGGTTATGGGATGCTGGGAGAACAACAGGTGGAGGGGTTGGAAAAAGTGGTCGGAGAGTGCGTTTTTCCTTGAGTCTCTCGAAGACGACAGACAATGGTATGGGAAATTGGGAGAAGGTGCGGGGTCGAGTGCGAGGACCGTTTGGTTGAGTTTTGCACTTGGGTTGAGGGTTGGCAGAACTTTTGCTTGCTTTGCAACTGTATAGCATTATGTTATCAAAGGGATATACTCTGTTGCTTTTGGGATTGATCTCATTCATAAGCATGTCCTCTCTTCCCGCAATGGTTTCGAATTGGGATCCACCATCCTCCTTTGAGTGCATTTTGGCATCATGGAATTCAGCCAATTCTTTAAACATGTCTGAAAGCTTTACTGGAGGGTGATAGATTTCTGGAGGTTCTTCGATCCTGACATTATCAACATTCAGTCCCAGATCCGGGTTCAGGACTACGGGGGTGAGAAGATTAACCAGCCATTGAACAAGAGTTAGCGTTTTATCCACTTTCTGACTCATTTTCTCCATAGCCTTCTTCAGCTCAATCAATTCTGTTTGCCCCGCCATTGAGGTGTTCGAAGGAGATGGTATGGCTTTGTATAGGATGAACGACCAGGTACTGACAGTAAAGCAAAAAGAAAACGGACTTAGAATGTGCCTTTGTTGTATTTTATTTAAAAGAATGTGTGTACCATAAAAGAATGTTGAACACATGTCGTCGTTGTCGACTTGAGGGTTCCAACAACCACGGGTAGGTCGTGTCAGGCAGGTTAAATTCCACACGTTGGGAATCAGAGCCAATCTCCTTATCTTGACCATCCGAGACAAAGCAATGAGGTTGTTGCGATATACTTAAGGTTAGGCCTAGTTAGAGGGAGCCGTTCGGGCACGGCAAACACCGGAGGTATCGCAAACTCCATGGATTTAAGGTCTCCTAGACCATGATAACCTACGAGGGATTGCCTTAGTCCTCAGAGATTCTTTTGATGTGTATCCTTTAATTAGAACAACAAGTTTTGAGAGATATCAAGATAGATTAAATCTTTAACATTTTTCATTCAAAGATTCATTTGCTTTTGAAAACCATTTGGCATAAATGACATGATACCGTATCCAAGGCGGCGTATGTGGCATGGCGCCATTAGCCTAAGTGGTGTAAGTGACTTCGCACTATAACCTGGGTGGCGTGGGTATCATGGCATTGTAGTTTTGTTGTTTCGTTTAATCTCCATTGAATCATTGATTGAAATATATTGAAGACTTAATAAATTTTGATATCCCCAAAACTTCATCGTTCCAAGGACTAATTAATTTTAACAACGTGCATTATGAAAAGCACGACTCTTCATCGGTCTAGGCAATCCAAAACAAACCGCGCGAGCGAGTTTAAGAGTTCTATACGCGACATGATAGCAAAAGATGATGTGCAGGCGGGATGTGTCACATAAGATTACGGCCTTCCAGAGATTGCCCCATTCCTCAGAATTTCCTTAAGGGTATATCCTTTGTTTAGAACGACAAATTTCAAGAGATGTCAAAACAAACTAAGTATTCGATTAGTTCCCTTTCGAAGTTTCACTTTTGAACTCGGAATAACTTAGTATTGACGACGTGATACCATAACCACACGGCGCCAGTGGCATACTGCCATTAGCCAGTGGTGTAAGTGACGTGACATCACGATGTCATTTCCTTGTTATTCTTTATTCTCCGTTGAACCTTTGATTAAGCACAAGTTGAGGACTTAGTAGGGTTTTGATTTCTTTAGGTCTCATCGTTCCAAGGACTCATGTAGCTTTAGACAACGTGCACAGGGGTGCAAGATTCTTCATCGGTTAAGGCAACCTTCAACAGACCGTGCAAGCAAACTTTAAGACTCAAAATGGGCAGCATAAAGGAATGGTAGGGATAAAATGTAGAAAGTAGTAACATGCAGGTTAAATTCCGACAATCCGGGTAGATCGTTGTCAGGTAGGTTAAATTCCACATGTTGGGAATCAGAGCCAATCTCCTTATCTTGACCATCCGAGGCAGAGCAATACGATTGCCAGAATATAGACGTGTTAAAGGCTAGGCTAGATGAGAAGGAAGCCGTTCGGGCACGGCGAACACCGGAGGTATCCCAAACTCCATGGATTTAAGGTCTCCTAGACCATGACAAGCATGAATTTGCAAGTTTAACAGAATTGCTCCAATCCTCAGCTGTTTGATGGTGTATCCTTTATGAGGAGTATAAGACAAAGGAAAATTTTTGTCAAGCCAAAATTATTTTCTTGTCAATAACTTTGGATGGATTTGAAAAACTAATCACTAGGAGTTGGGTCCTAGTGGGTTAATTTTGAAAAGTTAGTTATTAAGAGTTAGGTCTTAATAAACTAACTTAGGATAAAAATAGCCATTCAAGCTTTTGTTATAATTTGAAGAGAAACTAATCATTGGAAATTGAGTTCCAATAATTAAATTTCAAATTTTGAAGAAAAATTAGTTATTAAGGGTAGGGTCTTAATGTGCTAATTTTTAATTTGAAAAAGGTAGCCATTGAGGGTTAGATCCTTAATGAGCTAATTTAATTTGAAAATTATTGACAAAATAATATTTTTGGCTTGATTTTGATTTTCCCTAAAACTTATAATTCCCCAGGAAATTTGATTGAAACAAACATGCATTTTTCAACATGCATAACTCTTCATTGGTTGTGGCAATTCTTTTAAGCTTGCGCAAGGGGGGTGGTAATCTAGGGTCAAGCTAACACGTGCATGCAGTACAACAGCAACTAAAGAAAGCAATTAAACACATAGGCTGAAAAACGGTAAACACGTAACTAGGATATATCATGTAATCCTAACGTGAGGGTCCTGTCTTAATTTTGGCAAAAGTTCTATGTTTTTGCTATATGCAGAAGGCTGGTTTTGGTTTAGAGGGGTCCCCCAGACTAGAGTCAATAATTTGCCTCCCTATTACCAAGTGTACTGCATGGCAACGGTCAAACGGCAGGCTGACTCATCATCGTCCAAGGTTGCCGAGCATTTCGGGATGTCCTAGCACCAGCAAGCTGGATAGGGTAACCAAAATGTAGCGGCGGGGCTTATCCAACATCGATGCACATGTAATGCAAAAGTTAAGCAATAATATGAAAAATCCCACAAACATTTTCAAGCTTGGCTCTCGCATTAAATCATATTTTTAAGAAAAATTACACAAATGAAATAACCAAAAAGTCCCAGGCCGGGTGGTCGGGCAGAGCCCTGTTAGAATCACCACACCTTTCTTAGACAGCGCGAAGCTTATCTTTTTGACAGACTTTTGATAAGGGTTATTTTCATAAGTGTATTAATTCTTAAAGATATAATTTAATAAATATCCCCAGCAGAGTCGCCACTGTGGGCTACGTGCCCGGAAAAATTCCCCCGCCTGTCTTTTTTGTATTTTTTTTTTAGTGTTACAAAAAAGGGGGAAATAGTTGGTTCGTTTGAGAGTCGCCACCCGGGTTTTGAAAAGGATTAACCCCGAGAAACCGTTTATTTGAAAAATGTGACTCTTTTGCCCTTTTAAAAAAAGGTTTTGGTCTATTGAAAACAGAGAGTTTTGGGTTCGGGAGCCAGGTTACGAGGGGGGAAGGTTTTGTTTGGAAAAGCACCCCCATCGCCCGATAAAATCGGTCTCTACTAATATTTGTGGGATTTGAAAATCATATTATTTCTTAACTTTTAATGCCACAAAAAAGCAATTAGTAGCACGTAAGCAAGTTTAATAACAGAAACATTGGCATGCAGTAAATAGAAGCAGACAGACAAACATATTAAAATGGTTGCAGAAAATAACATACTGTCCTACGTAAACTCAACCGTACGGTAAACAATGTATGCCGTGCGGTAGATAGTTGTACCGTACGGTACATGTTCCTTGGCAACTTTGCACACAAAACAGATATAACATGTGAACAGCTTGTATTGACAACAGGTATTAATAATCATGCTTCAATATGAACAACTAAATGCGAGAAGCAATTAATGATGCTGTTTCCCTGAAAAACGTCTACCGTACGGTGGTAATGTGTACCGTACGGTAGACATAGGTCGGAATCATACTTTAATTTTCATGCAATATTTGAACAATTTGTACCCAAAAGCTGGTATAAGGAACTAGCCTGAGATTAATGGTGTACCCCTCAGAATACAGAGACAAGTATTGGATAAAAGATTTATACCTCTTGGAGCGAAAACCTTTCTATGGATAGTTGTGACTGATATGCTGGCATTCCTTGTGAATTTCGATAAGCAAATGGCCTTCGGTACACCGTGATTGCAGAATACGTGACTTGGTTTCGGACTTGGATTACTTTTGAAGTGTTTCGGTGTTTCACGGCGAAGGAGAGTGAAGAAAACGGCTTGTTTTTGAAATGGGGGAGTGAGAAATGGCGTGGTATTGAAATGGGGAGTAGGAATGGGTATTTATAGAGTGAAAATGGCTTAGAAATGAAGCAAACTTGGTCTGCACGCATTTTTGACCGACAAAATGTCCACCGTACGGTACATAAACTCTACCATACGGCACATGGCTTCCACCGTACGGCACATGTCCACCGACTCAAGTTTAGGCGGTCAAAAACTCTACCGTACGGTAGAAATATGTCCACCGTACGGCATAGTTGACCACCGTACGGCACAGTTGACTGCCGTACGGTACAGTGACTGCTCAACAGGCCAAACTTCGAATGGCCGCCCCGGACACTCCCGAACTCGGTTTTGGGTGTTCTTCAAACCGTTGGAAAGCTCGTTAAGTCTACTTTCTAACCCAAGTGGTTTGGATAAAAATAATTTTGTACATCAAAAGATATGACGATTTTACCCTCAGGTGGTCGAAAAAGTGGTCGTTTTGGCAAAATTCTCATATCTCCCTCATTTCAAATCGGATTAAGACTTATTATATATCGATAAAAAGGGTTTTGAATGTACTAAAAGATGGTGGACTCCAACCATAAAAATAAGGAAGTTTGTTTTATGAAAATTGGGCTGAAAGCAGACTAAACCGAAGACCATTGGTGCCACGACGGCCAAAACACATATTCACTCATTCTAAGTGTCACTTTGGCACTCTCATACCTAGTTCTAAAGTGTTTCCTCACTCCTTTGAGTATAAAGACCATTGTTTGAAGCTTTCAAGGTACGTTTTCATTATTGGGAAGCTTATCGGCCACTTGTGTACGATTTTCGAAAGGTAACGCTCCAAAAGGTTTAAATCAATCCAAAGGTTTAAATCATTCTTGGTTTATCATCATTGGGGACTTAAAAAGTTATCCAGGATTTCCAAATTGGGGTGTCTACATTTGCCCCTCTTTGACGAGACTTGGTTACCACTGTATGGTTTAAGTCGCGTTAAAGACATAGATCACCCAATTTGGTCGTCGAGGTACCTTTTAAGTAAATGCATTGAAAATTCAACATATGAAAACAAGTGGTCGCGCCCTCTCGGGCTGCCTACGTACCCTTTTGTAAGGATCAGACCTGCGTAGTTCATGGGGGCAAATGCGATGTATGATATACAAACATGATATGAGTAATGTAACGAATCAATCATATCAAAGATAACAATGTAGACCTAGCAAGGCTTTCTACACTATTTGAAGGTAATTTTAAACGTGATTGAAGATTGTTGAGGATAAGACCTCAACAAACTATTTGAAAAGCGGTTATTGAGGGTACGACCTCAATGAACCATTGGAAATATGGTTGTCAAGGGTGAGACCTTAACAAGCTATGATAGAAGATTGTTGAGAATCAAAACTCAACAAGCTATCTCAAAGGCGGTATTGAGGGTACGATCTCAATGAACCATTGGAAATATGGCTATCGAGGGTGAGACCTCAACAAGCCATGCTAGAAGATTGTTGAGGATAAGAACTCAACAAGCTATTGGAAAAGCGGTTATTGAGGGTACGACCTCAATGAACTATTGGAAATATAGCTGTCAAGGGTGAGACCTTGACAAGCCATGATGGAAGATTGTTGAGAATCAGAACTCAACAAGCTATTTGAAAGGTGGTTATTGAGGGTACGACCTCAATGAGCCATTGGAAATATGGTTGTCAAGGGTGAGACCTTAACAAGCCATGATAGAAGATTGTTGAGGATAACAATTCAACAAGCTATCTCAAAGGCGGTTATTGAGGGTACGATCTCAATGAACCATTGGAAATATGGCTGTCAAGGGTGAGATCTTAACAAGCCATGCTGGAAGGTATTTTAAAAGAATGGCTATCGAGGGTTTGGCCTCCACAAGCCTTTTGGAAAATGGTTTTGATAAGATCTCAACAAGCCATGATGGCAAGCGCTTGGAAAGATAGATTTGTAAGGCACCAAATTTTGGGATAAAAATGGTGAACCCCAAGGATTCAAGGCCACAGAAGGCCTGGGTTTAGGACACAAACGAGTCCTGAATAGCAAGAATGTAATTTAGAGACTTAGAACAGAAAGTTGGCCATCGAATTTTTGAGGTATCAATGAACTAAAAAGGGTCGGATTTGTAGATTTAGCCTAGCCTATCTACAAAGCCGAGATCATTTTAAAAACGTTTTGCTGTGAAATTTCTAGTGTGGGGGGTGTCTGGTCAGCTAGACCATTGCTTGAAGAGATATCTCTTAAGAGGTTGGATTGAAAAGCTTAGGTTGACTAGATCGTCATTTGAAAAGATGTCCTTCGGGATGGTTGATTGACTTTTTGTACATTGTGCAAGACTCGTGTTTCGATACTTGACGACAATGTGAACAACATTCATTTTTGTTTTTGAAAAATGGGCGGCACGACGGAGTGCCTCCTTTTGCTTTACTATCTTTCTTGTTTGGCCTTCGTCAGGGTTTGGATTCTGGCTTTGCCTTCGTTTGAGCTTGGGCTTCCATGCCCCAGTTTTTGATTTGGGCATACATTTGCCCCAGTAGATGGCGTATGGCTGACACACCCCAATCTTGGATTGTTTTGCCTCGGTGGACTGTGAATCCTCAATTCTGACTCATTTTCCATTGCTGTTGATGGTTTTGGGAACCAATTGACTATGTATCCAAGTAGGGTTACCTTATGCATTGAAATTGCTTCCACGAGCTAGGAATTGACACGACCAAGTGACTTGGTTGACCTTTTAGGTAGATTTTGACAAGACAAGGATAGGAAAAGTACTTTTGAGTGACTACCATGGTTGCTATTGATCAGCCATGTTGACTCGAAAGGTAGGAAGAACTGTTTATTGAATGTGTAACTTTCCTAGGAATGCCCCTGACCGGGTAGACTTGAACGACGTTTGAGGGGTGACAACTCAATTTAATGACGCTAACTCGAAGACTATTTTAAGGGTGGCCCTAACTGGGCGGAGAGTGATCAAACCAGGTTGACTCGAATGATGAGGAAGACCATGTTGACTCGAGATTTTGAAGGAAGGCAAACATGTCATGTAATTGGTAGTTGAAACTGTTATGATAAACTTATGGAATTTGACAATTTTCCCTTTAGGATTTTCGAAAATTGTTTAATTTCATCAAATGATGTTTATTTGCAAGAGAATGAACCCATGTCTTGGATTGCCTGATGAAGATTTACTGAATTTCCATTTGAAATGCCCCAGTTTGGACTTTTGCTTTTGGTTGATACCAGTGTTGGTGGACTGACGCCAGTGTTACACAATACCTTGACTGTTGACTTTCAAGGGAGATTTTATTGTTCTCTTTTGATCTTCCTCTGATCAAGTTGCGTTTTTCAATCTGAAAGGACTTTATTTAGGTTATAACGGGGCCAAGGCTTGGGTTTAACAAAGAAAGGATAATAGGCTCAAAAAGTTTTGTTTTGCTTTGGGTGATGAGAGCTAGCAGCTATCTTGAGTTTGAACAATTCTGTTTGAACAATTCTTGAAACTTTTGTACATTGCGTCGCAGTGCGTCGCAGTGACAACTTTGCATTGGGGGAAAGGCTCTTTTTTTTTCGAATGACGCCTTTTCTTTTGTTCCTCCCTTCTTTTCCTCATATGGTTGTGCAATGCCTGGATCTCTCGGGCTTTCTAGTTGACCCTTTAACGAGCTTTGGGTCGGTTATCCCCAAGCCAAACGGCTTTAGAGCACCAGGTTTTAAGAGACCCCTACGGACTTAATTGCTCAAGTCAAAAAGGCTTTATGTTGAGATCCAAGCTAACCACATTCAATGTGCCTTCACAAGGTCTATCCATCTTTTGACCCAAACAATACGGTGGGTGCATACCCCGATTGCCTGGTTACTACTTAATGGACGCCCGGATAAGCGTTAACAATATAGCATGCAATTCCTTTTTATCGAGGAAGGAGTTCCAAATACAAATGTACTTTCATTTTTTTGATGTGCCAATGGTAACCATGTGTTTGGGCACTTTCATATTTCACCCCAGTGTGGGGGATAGCTGCCTAGCTGGGTTCTTTTGAATTGATTTAGGCTCCAAATGATATATTTATGTGTTGGATAAAAGCAAAGAATGCCTTTCTTCATTTTGAATTGCGCAACTTGATAAAAGGAACTCAAAAATGCTCTAACTTTTGCCTAGATCGAATTTGGGAGTTTTGATCTAGCGAGCTTTTTGGCTTAACTTTTGCCTAGATCGCCCTTGCGGGTTTTCGACCAAGCAGGCTCTTCTTCTTCTTTTTTTTTTTGTCAAGGTATTGCTCATCAGTGGTATTGCTTTGGTGGCGTCGAGAAATGGTCCCCTGGATGTCCTCCTTTTTGCATAAGGGTTCAGTACTCTTGCATTTTGAATTGATTATCATGACTTTCAAATGATGATGGAAAACAATTTTAAGTTTAGAGAAAATTGCAAAAACCAAGTTTATTATGACAATTTTGATACAAAAGCATGACAATACTTTTCAAAAGATGCGGCCGAACCCACTGAGGGTTGCCTACGTATCCCTTTACAAGGAATCAGGCCGTGCGTAGTTCGGGACTACGTAACTGACTCTCTTTTGTTTTTTTGTTTTTCTTGACAATAACATGAGGTTACAGACTCGAAGTTGAGAACACACATGAGCATGAGAACAAAAAGATGATAAACTTGAAGCACAAACTGACACAACAAACACAAATATTTGACACGACTTGAAACTTTTGAAAATTCCAAAAAACCCGTGGAAAGTTTGATTGCGGCATGGCCCTTGACGATTCTCCTGTCTTTGATTCAATCAAAATTTCCCCCATAAGCTAGGTGGAGTGGGGTGTTTGGCATGATGTCTTAGATGTTGTGGTGGAGCCGGAATGGTTTTGTCATCAATGAGGTCTTGGATTTTGATCCGCAGACGGAAACAGTTGTTGGTATAGTGGCCAAGCATTTGGTGGTAAGCACAGTAGGCGTTTGGGTTATGGGATGCTGGGAGAACAACAGGTGGAGGGGTTGGAAAAAGTGGTCGGAGAGTGCGTTTTTCCTTGAGTCTCTCGAAGACGACAGACAATGGTATGGGAAATTGGGAGAAGGTGCGGGGTCGAGTGCGAGGACCGTTTGGTTGAGTTTTGCACTTGGGTTGAGGGTTGGCAGAACTTTTGCTTGCTTTGCAACTGTATAGCATTATGTTATCAAAGGGATATACTCTGTTGCTTTTGGGATTGATCTCATTCATAAGCATGTCCTCTCTTCCCGCAATGGTTTCGAATTGGGATCCACCATCCTCCTTTGAGTGCATTTTGGCATCATGGAATTCAGCCAATTCTTTAAACATGTCTGAAAGCTTTACTGGAGGGTGATAGATTTCTGGAGGTTCTTCGATCCTGACATTATCAACATTCAGTCCCAGATCCGGGTTCAGGACTACGGGGGTGAGAAGATTAACCAGCCATTGAACAAGAGTTAGCGTTTTATCCACTTTCTGACTCATTTTCTCCATAGCCTTCTTCAGCTCAATCAATTCTGTTTGCCCCGCCATTGAGGTGTTCGAAGGAGATGGTATGGCTTTGTATAGGATGAACGACCAGGTACTGACAGTAAAGCAAAAAGAAAACGGACTTAGAATGTGCCTTTGTTGTATTTTATTTAAAAGAATGTGTGTACCATAAAAGAATGTTGAACACATGTCGTCGTTGTCGACTTGAGGGTTCCAACAACCACGGGTAGGTCGTGTCAGGCAGGTTAAATTCCACACGTTGGGAATCAGAGCCAATCTCCTTATCTTGACCATCCGAGACAAAGCAATGAGGTTGTTGCGATATACTTAAGGTTAGGCCTAGTTAGAGGGAGCCGTTCGGGCACGGCAAACACCGGAGGTATCGCAAACTCCATGGATTTAAGGTCTCCTAGACCATGATAACCTACGAGGGATTGCCTTAGTCCTCAGAGATTCTTTTGATGTGTATCCTTTAATTAGAACAACAAGTTTTGAGAGATATCAAGATAGATTAAATCTTTAACATTTTTCATTCAAAGATTCATTTGCTTTTGAAAACCATTTGGCATAAATGACATGATACCGTATCCAAGGCGGCGTATGTGGCATGGCGCCATTAGCCTAAGTGGTGTAAGTGACTTCGCACTATAACCTGGGTGGCGTGGGTATCATGGCATTGTAGTTTTGTTGTTTCGTTTAATCTCCATTGAATCATTGATTGAAATATATTGAAGACTTAATAAATTTTGATATCCCCAAAACTTCATCGTTCCAAGGACTAATTAATTTTAACAACGTGCATTATGAAAAGCACGACTCTTCATCGGTCTAGGCAATCCAAAACAAACCGCTGCGAGCGAGTTTAAGAGTTCTATACGCGACATGATAGCAAAAGATGATGTGCAGGCGGGATGTGTCACATAAGATTACGGCCTTCCAGAGATTGCCCCATTCCTCAGAATTTCCTTAAGGGTATATCCTTTGTTTAGAACGACAAATTTCAAGAGATGTCAAAACAAACTAAGTATTCGATTAGTTCCCTTTCGAAGTTTCACTTTTGAACTCGGAATAACTTAGTATTGACGACGTGATACCATAACCACACGGCGCCAGTGGCATACTGCCATTAGCCAGTGGTGTAAGTGACGTGACATCACGATGTCATTTCCTTGTTATTCTTTATTCTCCGTTGAACCTTTGATTAAGCACAAGTTGAGGACTTAGTAGGGTTTTGATTTCTTTAGGTCTCATCGTTCCAAGGACTCATGTAGCTTTAGACAACGTGCACAGGGGTGCAAGATTCTTCATCGGTTAAGGCAACCTTCAACAGACCGTGCAAGCAAACTTTAAGACTCAAAATGGGCAGCATAAAGGAATGGTAGGGATAAAATGTAGAAAGTAGTAACATGCAGGTTAAATTCCGACAATCCGGGTAGATCGTTGTCAGGTAGGTTAAATTCCACATGTTGGGAATCAGAGCCAATCTCCTTATCTTGACCATCCGAGGCAGAGCAATACGATTGCCAGAATATAGACGTGTTAAAGGCTAGGCTAGATGAGAAGGAAGCCGTTCGGGCACGGCGAACACCGGAGGTATCCCAAACTCCATGGATTTAAGGTCTCCTAGACCATGACAAGCATGAATTTGCAAGTTTAACAGAATTGCTCCAATCCTCAGCTGTTTGATGGTGTATCCTTTATGAGGAGTATAAGACAAAGGAAAATTTTTGTCAAGCCAAAATTATTTTCTTGTCAATAACTTTGGATGGATTTGAAAAACTAATCACTAGGAGTTGGGTCCTAGTGGGTTAATTTTGAAAAGTTAGTTATTAAGAGTTAGGTCTTAATAAACTAACTTAGGATAAAAATAGCCATTCAAGCTTTTGTTATAATTTGAAGAGAAACTAATCATTGGAAATTGAGTTCCAATAATTAAATTTCAAATTTTGAAGAAAAATTAGTTATTAAGGGTAGGGTCTTAATGTGCTAATTTTTAATTTGAAAAAGGTAGCCATTGAGGGTTAGATCCTTAATGAGCTAATTTAATTTGAAAATTATTGACAAAATAATATTTTTGGCTTGATTTTGATTTTCCCTAAAACTTATAATTCCCCAGGAAATTTGATTGAAACAAACATGCATTTTTCAACATGCATAACTCTTCATTGGTTGTGGCAATTCTTTTAAGCTTGCGCAAGGGGGGTGGTAATCTAGGGTCAAGCTAACACGTGCATGCAGTACAACAGCAACTAAAGAAAGCAATTAAACACATAGGCTGAAAAACGGTAAACACGTAACTAGGATATATCATGTAATCCTAACGTGAGGGTCCTGTCTTAATTTTGGCAAAAGTTCTATGTTTTTGCTATATGCAGAAGGCTGGTTTTGGTTTAGAGGGGTCCCCCAGACTAGAGTCAATAATTTGCCTCCCTATTACCAAGTGTACTGCATGGCAACGGTCAAACGGCAGGCTGACTCATCATCGTCCAAGGTTGCCGAGCATTTCGGGATGTCCTAGCACCAGCAAGCTGGATAGGGTAACCAAAATGTAGCGGCGGGGCTTATCCAACATCGATGCACATGTAATGCAAAAGTTAAGCAATAATATGAAAAATCCCACAAACATTTTCAAGCTTGGCTCTCGCATTAAATCATATTTTTAAGAAAAATTACACAAATGAAATAACCAAAAAGTCCCAGGCCGGGTGGTCGGGCAGAGCCCTGTTAGAATCACCACACCTTTCTTAGACAGCGCGAAGCTTATCTTTTTGACAGACTTTTGATAAGGGTTATTTTCATAAGTGTATTAATTCTTAAAGATATAATTTAATAAATATCCCCAGCAGAGTCGCCACTGTGGGCTACGTGCCCGGAAAAATTTCCCCGCCTGTCTTTTTTGTATTTTTTTTTTAGTGTTACAAAAAGGGGGAAAATAGTTGGTTCGTTTGAGAGTCGCCACCCGGGTTTTGAAAAGGATTAACCCCGAGAAACCGTTTATTTGAAAAATGTGACTCTTTTGCCCTTTTAAAAAAAGGTTTTGGTCTATTGAAAACAGAGAGTTTTGGGTTCGGGAGCCAGGTTACGAGGGGGGAAGGTTTTGTTTGGAAAAGCACCCCCATCGCCCGATAAAATCGGTCTCTACTAATATTTGTGGGATTTGAAAATCATATTATTTCTTAACTTTTAATGCCACAAAAAAGCAATTAGTAGCACGTAAGCAAGTTTAATAACAGAAACATTGGCATGCAGTAAATAGAAGCAGACAGACAAACATATTAAAATGGTTGCAGAAAATAACATACTGTCCTACGTAAACTCAACCGTACGGTAAACAATGTATGCCGTGCGGTAGATAGTTGTACCGTACGGTACATGTTCCTTGGCAACTTTGCACACAAAACAGATATAACATGTGAACAGCTTGTATTGACAACAGGTATTAATAATCATGCTTCAATATGAACAACTAAATGCGAGAAGCAATTAATGATGCTGTTTCCCTGAAAAACGTCTACCGTACGGTGGTAATGTGTACCGTACGGTAGACATAGGTCGGAATCATACTTTAATTTTCATGCAATATTTGAACAATTTGTACCCAAAAGCTGGTATAAGGAACTAGCCTGAGATTAATGGTGTACCCCTCAGAATACAGAGACAAGTATTGGATAAAAGATTTATACCTCTTGGAGCGAAAACCTTTCTATGGATAGTTGTGACTGATATGCTGGCATTCCTTGTGAATTTCGATAAGCAAATGGCCTTCGGTACACCGTGATTGCAGAATACGTGACTTGGTTTCGGACTTGGATTACTTTTGAAGTGTTTCGGTGTTTCACGGCGAAGGAGAGTGAAGAAAACGGCTTGTTTTTGAAATGGGGGAGTGAGAAATGGCGTGGTATTGAAATGGGGAGTAGGAATGGGTATTTATAGAGTGAAAATGGCTTAGAAATGAAGCAAACTTGGTCTGCACGCATTTTTGACCGACAAAATGTCCACCGTACGGTACATAAACTCTACCATACGGCACATGGCTTCCACCGTACGGCACATGTCCACCGACTCAAGTTTAGGCGGTCAAAAACTCTACCGTACGGTAGAAATATGTCCACCGTACGGCATAGTTGACCACCGTACGGCACAGTTGACTGCCGTACGGTACAGTGACTGCTCAACAGGCCGAACTTCGAATGGCCGCCCCGGACACTCCCGAACTCGGTTTTGGGTGTTCTTTAAACCGTTGGAAAGCTCGTTAAGTCTACTTTCTAACCCAAGTGGTTTGGATAAAAATAATTTTGTACATCAAAAGATATGACGATTTTACCCTCAGGTGGTCGAAAAAGTGGTCGTTTTGGCAAAATTCTCATATCTCCCTCATTTCAAATCGGATTAAGACTTATTATATATCGATAAAAAGGGTTTTGAATGTACTAAAAGATGGTGGACTCCAACCATAAAAATAAGGAAGTTTGTTTTATGAAAATTGGGCTGAAAGCAGACTAAACCGAAGACCATTGGTGCCACGACGGCCAAAACACATATTCACTCATTCTAAGTGTCACTTTGGCACTCTCATACCTAGTTCTAAAGTGTTTCCTCACTCCTTTGAGTATAAAGACCATTGTTTGAAGCTTTCAAGGTACGTTTTCATTATTGGGAAGCTTATCGGCCACTTGTGTACGATTTTCGAAAGGTAACGCTCCAAAAGGTTTAAATCAATCCAAAGGTTTAAATCATTCTTGGTTTATCATCATTGGGGACTTAAAAAGTTATCCAGGATTTCCAAATTGGGGTGTCTACAAAGGGCTTTAGACCATTTAAGACTTCCTACTCTGTTTGAACATAACCTGATTCACCACTTTGAGGTGTGCCATCAGGCTCTAATTCTGACTCAAAGACTGCCCTCTTCTGTTAGTTCAACCCTCCAAGAACATCTTAAACAATTCAGTGAACTGACCAGTGCCAATCAATTTTTATCTGAGAACATTGGCGCGACAGCTCAGAGGGTCGAACTACTGAAAGCCAAAGCACTCCAAGCTTCCTCTCATCTCTCTCTTTATCAAGCCAGGAAGAGCAAACTTGCAGAGCTTGACAAGAGAATGAAACGGTTACAAGAGGAGATGGAGAAAGTCAGGAATGAGATCTTCGAGGTATCTACTGGTCTCCCAGAGCTTGAAGGCGAAGTCTTAAGAGATCAATCCATGCTACCCGCACTCATTCCTTCCCTTCGAGAGGAACAGAGAAGAATGGCTGCTCATACTGCGCTATCGGACGTTAACCTTAACTCTTTTCGAGGACTACTAACCACCATTCGTGATATTAAAAGTCCATTTTTGTAATTTTTACACAATGTGTATTTTTATTCTTTCCATTGAATAAAATAATTCATTATTGAACGGAAGTACAACTGTAATTAAATTCAACACTGTCTCTCTTCTCCTTTTCCAAAGGGTTTGCTGTGTTAACTCCTCACCTACCGTATCTTAAAGAGTCATAAATGACTGCTTCCAAGTTTACTGGTATAAATAGGGGCTATGGAGGAGAGAAAACTCATAATTCATCTTCTTCCTTAGCTTTCTTTCATACCAGTAGCACCTAGTCCCATTTTCAAGGTAGCTCACGAAATAAGGATCACATGTCATGGAGATCCTTTCAAACCCCCTGAAGAAAAGCTTCAAAATATAGCCACATCGGCTCCCATGATATTTTCCTTGAATGCTAAAGCTCCTAGGTATACACACATCAGCTCCCATGATATGTCTACGCTGGACTGCTGCTTCGAAGACCAAAGAATCAAACGAGTGGTCTTCGAAGCCCATATACCTACCAATGGAGCTTAGCTCAAGTCCCAATGAAGCTTGTTTCAAGTCTTTGTATCTCAGTTGTTTTTCGAAAGATCTTTCGTCGAGATACTGAGGCCTTAGATAGTTTTTTCCTTTTATCTTATCTGTAACTTTCTATGTGATGAATACAAATATGTTCATCGGTGTATCTATATTGCTCTGGTGGCTTTCTAACCAATAAGCTGGTGTTTTAATCATTTCTTGCTATTCTAGCTTTGCTAATGAAGATTAAAATAACACAAAGAATTTTATGAACAGAAAAAATTTCCTTATAGGGCATTCCAACGTTACTGTGCCCTTTCTCTTCACGTTTATCTATTACCACCGTTTCGAGGTGCATTAATACTTCGAAAACTAACCAAATATGGTTTCCATCGTTCCAACTACCCATTTAATTCCAGTGGCCTCTCAGCCGCTTCATCGTAAGTTGCAAACGATCATATAATTATGACGTGTGATGCCTACCACTCTAGAACCCTTCGCCTTCCAGGCCTTGTACGTCTCCCCTCAATTAATGATTGCAATAATTGAAGCGGATCTCTTGTACATCTTTGGGTTATAAATAGACACAATAGCTAATCAAACGTTGCATTCTACTTCCACTGTACAAATACGGCTGATCAACCAATTTCCCCTACCGATCTCACGAAAGAGTTGGCCAACATGGCCAACATGATTGCAGAGCTGAAAAGGGACGTTCATAACGAGTTCCAGACCCTTCGAAGTGAGATCACTCAGCTTCGAAGCCAGCTGGTGCACGTGGAGACAGCTTCACGCCTTTGCTTGGCAAGAACCTGGGATGATCTATCAACCGTCCTCTCGGCTCATGAGGTAAAAAGTCCCCCGGAGGGAGGATCTTCTTAAAGATTCTCCTTTGGGACTATGAAGATCAGCAATGATCCTCATTTTTGCTTCTGGACTAGAGCCGGTCCTCTCTTTTTCGCTTAGACCCACTTGGGTCTTTTTGTTCTTTTTTTTTTGTTCAGACCCACTTGGGTCTGTTTTCTTCGTTTAGACCTACTTGGGTCTCCCTTTTTTCTTAAAATTAATGAAATGAACTTTTCTGTTTTGGTACATCTTGATTCCTTATGACTTTGATCGCTAGTATGACAACTTGGTTATGGCTTCGAATGCTAGTATGGTAACTTGATTGAACATGATTGTATCAAAGAACTTCCAAAGAAGAAATCTTTAACATCAAATCAGTCAAAAATCATACCATCATACAATCCAGCTTTCAACCAAAGAAAGCAAATCGAATTTTAGCTAAACTTATTAGTATACTGAATTGCTAACCATACGAACAATAAACCCAAACTAGTGGATAAACTGGATGTATATGGATAAAAACGTACCCTTCACTAACTAACTCTTATGGAAAGATTCCCATATGGAAGGAACGTACGCCTTCAGATGTCTTCCATTTATTTTCCTTCGATGAACATAACCGTTCAAATTTCTCAAATGGTAAGCTCCCCCTCTCAAAACTCTATGAATTTGAAAAGGCTCATTCCACGTTGGCGCCCATTTTCCTAGTCCATCTGTTCTGATTCTCCTATCTCTGACAGGGAGGATAACTTTCCACACAAGATCCCCTTCATCGAAGCTTCGAAGAACCACTCTTTTGTTATAGCTCCTAGCTATTCTTGTCTTTTGCAGCATGATCTGATTTAAAGCTTTTATCCTAACTTCATCAATATCTTCCAATTCCATGTGCATAGCCTGATGATAAGACCCAGTGTGTAAATCATTGTGATATGCTATTCTTTGGGATCTCACAGTGATTTTCATGGGTAGCACAACATCATGTCCATAAGTTAATGCGAATGGAGTGGTACCTGTGCTAGTTCTTTTTGTATTCCTATATGCCCACAACGTATCGAGTAACAAATCATGCCAAACTTCTGGGTTTTGATCCACCATTCTTTGGATCCCCTTTTTGATGATTTTGTTAGTTGATTCTGCCTGACCATTGGACTGAGCATAATAAGTACTGGTATATATTAACGAAATTCCATGGTTAGTTGCAAAATCTTTCACCAACTTCCCTTCGAATATGGAGCCATTGTCTACGGTTATCGTTTGAGGGCTTCCAAACCTGTACATGATCCCCTTTATGAAATCAATGACATGGGTTTGTTTAACCTCCTGACAGGCTTGGGCCTCCACCCATTTTGTGAAATAATCAGTAGCTACCAAGATGAACTTATGTTTTTCCAATGAAGGAGGATAAATCATGTAACGCCCCGAATTTTGGGTACGTTACAACTTGGTATCAGAGCTTTAGGTTCAAACCTCGGCCATGGGTAGAATGGGTAGAACCTTAAGCTAGTTTTGACCGTTGCACAAACGTGACTTCGAGTTTAAGTTTACCGTCCCAAATTGGGTGGAATTCTGTCAAAACAATCTTCGGATTGAAGCAAGGCGCGGAAATTGGCAGTACCGCCGAGCTGGGAATTCCCGAACAATTGGATGATGACTTAAATCAAGGATCGAATGTGGAACTTAGAATCTCGAAAAATATTTTTGGTATTAGTAGGCCTTTGCCGAAAAAAAAAATGTTGCTAGTTAAGCAAATTTTATTTACTAGTTCGTGGAGGAGCCGTTCTTGAGTCAATATTTTAAATTGGGGACAAGAGTGGGACCCGAGCACCGAAAGTGTACCGGGCATAGCCCCATTAGGCCGGCAAACCCCACTCCCCCCTAAACTTCAAATTTCAAAATTTTACCTCCAAAACCTTCAAATTTCAATTTTCAAACTTCAAACTTTCCCTCCTCCACTCACTTTTCGGCACCTATATATACCCCACCCCCACTTTCATTTCTTCACCCCTCTCATCATCTTAAAAACTCCTCCCAAAACCGAGACCCCTTACCGCGCCATGGCAAACCGACGACAAGGATTCCCGGAAGACGCATTGATCCGAGACATCGAGCGAACCGAAATTCGCTTGATCACCCAAAGCCTTTGGTTGCAACTCTTCGCTTTCATCATCTTTTGTGGAGTGCTTACGCTAGCCATGCCACGGTGGTTCGCGGTGAACAACCGTGCCAACACCTTTTGGTATTGGGCTCTCGTTGTAGCCGCCGCACTCGCCGCGATCATAAAGGAGTACGAACGCCAGTTGCGCCAAGCTTTCAACGAAAGATGGGAGGGATGGTAGAAGAAGGCGAGACCCGAAACCGAGGACGCCAATATGGCATATCTTAGGCCGATCTAGTAACCATTGTAATCCTTCGGGATGTAGGATGTCGAAGATTAGGATCGTATTTCATAATGTATTAGGAAATCTTGCCTTAAATCTACTTGCTTTGTAGTAAAATCTATGCTATGTTGTATGTTTTCTTATCTATGAAACACTTGCTTTATATTTTTTTTACCGTTGCATACTAAGTGTTAAACTGCTTTTGACCCTTAGAAGGAAGCGTTTTTTTTCAAAAATCGATTCGGTAGACTAAACCGCCCCTTTTCGATTTTCACTCATAGATGGCAAATCGACGCAATGGATTAGGACACGATAACGGAGGACCCTCTAACGCGAACCCCGACCTCGCTCAGGTCATGCAAGCCCTCGTAGCCGCCCTAAACGGCAACCGCCAAAACCAAAACCATGATGACGGACCTATGACACGGACCCGGGCGATGAATGAATTCTGCAAACGTCGACCCCCGACTTTTGACGGAGATACCAACCCCACTGTGGCCGAAGCATGGTTGAAGGAAGTCAAGGTGATCCTGGACACCTTGGAGATCACCCGAGATGGCGATCGTGTGGCGTTAACCACCTACCAGCTGAAGGGAGAAGCCCGCTACTGGTGGGAGCTGATGGAGGCAACCCATGACGTAGCCACCACGACCTTCGCTCAGTTCGAGACCCTGTTTCTCGACAAATACTTCCCTACGCCTATCCGATTGGCCAAGGAACAAGAGTTTAACAACCTGAAGCAAGGAACTATGACCGTTACTCAATATGCGGCCAAGTTCGAGGAACTATCCCGCTACGCCCCGGATGCCGTTGCAACTGAGGACAAGAAAGCGAGGAGGTTCGAATGGGGGCTGACGACAGCTAGAAGTGCTGTGGTAGCTCAAGCCTTCGCCACCTATTCTGGTGTGGTGAAGTGCACTCTTCGACTGGAATGTGAGGAAAACGACTTCAAGAGCCGCTGGAGGAAGGCGACAGGCAATGCTGGTGGACCAATCCGTACCCAGACATCCAATCGCAATCATGGACCCTACCCTACCAAACCTTCTAGCCCGTCTCAAGGCGACCAGCCCTGGAAGACTGCTTCCGCCAAAAACGGTGAAACGCGGAGAGGCAATCGGGACTTGGCGACAGTTAGATGCTACAACTGTTAGGCTATGGGCCACATTAGGCGCAACTGCCCGCAGCCCCAGAGGAGGAGGGATGGAACCCTTGAGAATCAGGAAGCTCAACAAACTGAGCAAGCCGATTTTGTAAAGCAAAACCTCGGCGGCCCATCGCAGCAGCAGAATGGGCAGAATAAGGGAAAGCAGCCCATGGGAAACCAGCAAAGCACTGGAGGGCATATTTTCGCGCTGCGGACTGAGGAACAAGAGGAGCCGTAGAATAGGATCCTTAGTTCCCTTTTTGTAATTTCGAATGCTCTTATAAGGGCTATGTTGTAATTGTGAGCGATGACTCACTTTATTTTGTAATAAATTGACCTACGATCGACATGGCGAATTTCGACGAGCGGATTGGCTATCATAGATTGCCATGGGAAAGTAGCGACAGCATATACCCTAGGAGGAACTCATTTCCTTTTAAGGGGGATAGTAGATTTGGTCTAGCGACCTCGCCTAATCTATGATCGCGTGCCAATTTCGGGGACGAAATTGTTTTAAGGGGGATAGATTGTAACGACCCTGATTTTCAGTCGTTAAAAATTTCGCTAAATGTTTGAATTTTATTTTAATTGCCTTAATTTCCTTGAAGTTTGTCGTAATTACATTTTTTGCCCCTTGAATTTATTTCTTATTCAAGTTATTTATTTAAATTGGTTATATTGCTTTAATTTCCGATAGTTTGTCATAACTGCAATTAGCCCTTGAACTATCGTTTCTTGCACTTTAGCCCCACTTAGCAAGTCTAACTAGCTTCTAACCATCCGGTTAGAAGAACTAATTGGAAAGCTTCCTAGTTACTTCAAAATGACCGTTTTGCCCCTCATTGGAACTTTTGACCCTTTTGAACCCTAGACTTAGAATTTTAATATTCTTTTTCTTTTAATCAAATTGGTTATATTCTTTGTCCATTGGACAATAATGGTTAGGGAAGCTATTACCCATTGGATAATAGCATCCTATTTGTTTATATTAAAAAGTATACTTACTTTTAAGTACTTTTCCATTATTTTAATATTAAAAGTAACCTAATAGCTATTATCCATTGGATAATAGAAGTTAGGGGAAATTTTACCCATTGGATAAAAGGGTGAATCTTTCTAGTACCATGGGATTTATTAAACTAATCCTATCTTTTAAGCCATGTGACCAAGGTACTTATTATTTTAATTAAAAAGTACATGGTACCAAGATTCCCAAAGTACCCTTTATTATTTTTTATTGGGATTTTAAACCAACTAGATATATGAGTACATATGTGTATATATATATTAGTACCTAGATGGATATAAAATTGCCTTTAGTACCCTATGCCTACTTGTGTGCATAAATGGAAAATCCTAGCCTTAAAGACTACCATTGATTTTTAGTACCAAATAACTACTTTTTTATTTGTTTGCTTGCAATATATGACATATGTATATATATATATTGTACTTTTTGAAAGCAAGAGAGGAGAGAGGGAGAGAGAGACCCGAATGGGAGAGGGAGAGGAGAGAGAGGCCGGTTGGGAGAGAGAGGAGGAGGGAGATGTGATGTGTACTTGACCCTTGATCTCCCATTGTACATCCAATCTTGGAAAATTTTACTCTTTCAAAGCAAATCCTAACTCCATTGTACTCTTTTGAACACCTTGCAATTGTTTGAACCATTGGATCTTGTACAATTCCCATCTCCACCCTTCATTTGGTTCAAAGAATCAAATCTAGTACAACCCTAGCCTTGCAAGCCTAGTATTTAGCCATTAATCTTCCATGTGAACACACTTTTATTGGATTTAAAAATTGGGGAAGGAGAGAGGAAGGGGGCCCGGCCATATGAGGAGAGAGAGGGAGCTCTTGCCTATAAATAGAGAGCCATTCTACACTTGAAGCTCACACCTCAACCAAAGCTCTTCCTTCTCTCTAGAATTCTAGGCATTCTTTGTTCTTAAGTTCAAGAACTTCCTTTGTTCTTGAGTGTTCTTGAGGAAACCACCAAACCACTTCCAATACCACCCTTAGATCTTAAAAGTAGTCTACTTTAGTTAGTAAAGTTGTTTCTAGGAAAAGAAACACCATTCTTTTCCTTTCGAAGCAAAACCGAAGGCCGTTACGCCGCCGATTTCAAAACCGACGACCAATCTTCCGTAGCCGACACCGCCTAGGAGAACGGTAGTGATCCTTACCTATTTTTCAAATCCTTACTTTATTTTCGATAAGTAGGTTAAGTTTTGCTACTTGAATCTCTACTTATTTTCAAAAAGTTACTTGATCATAGATGAAAGAGTAAAATGTATGATTATGTCGTTTTTGGAATTCAAGCATGCTATGTTATTTAAATGATCTTGTTGTACTATTTCGAAGCTTGATTGAATGCATGTTGTATGTAAAGTCTCACACGCGGAGTCTTGCATGAGAACGTGACACGAAAATCGAGAAAAGTAGAAACATGGCACCTAGGGTGTGTTTAACAAGGAAGTTGTGTTTTCCCGGTTGGAAAATATTTTCGAAACTACGTAAGAACCATCTCGAGGGTATTACGTGAGTTTGTGTGTGTTCCCATGGGAAACCGGACCGGCGGAACCATGGTGAGGTATAGCTTGGTTATCCGCGGAGAGGAGCCAATGCAAATGTGTGCCAATGGGAACCCGGCGCGGCGGAACCATTGTGAGGATACTCGGGAACCCGGCGCGGCGGAACCGAGGTTGGGTGAGTTAAAAAGGTGTTTTTGAAAAGGGTAATAACAACATAGGTTACGATGAGTCGACACCAACGGTAATCGTAAAGCGATTGTTAGCGTTATTGTCTTTTATCATTGTTTATGTACTTATCATGTGGAAATCGATGCTAGTATTAGGATTATACTACTGAGCCTTCGTAGCTCATGGTGTTACCTTGTGGTGACCCTGGCATATTATATGGGTGGCGACGCCGGTATAATATGTCAGAATTGATAGACGAACAGGATGCACTATTCACTTTGGAGGCGTTCGGAGCCGAGGAGCGGGCTAGGATGGAGAAGCAAGAAGAACTGTAGTTAGGAACCCTAGATCCCTCTGTTTTGTAAATGAGAGTACTTTTGTAAGGTTTATAATGTAATAACGAGCTGGACTCGCTTTGTTTTTATAATAAAAGATTTTATTTAACGTACCCAAAATTCGGGGCGTTACAAATCATCCCAATCATATCCATGGCCCATCCTCTAAAAGGCCATGGTTTTATTACATACTGTAAATCCGTGACTGACAAATGCTTGAGTGGGCCTGTTTTTTGACAAGCTTGGCATCCCTTTGCATAATCTATACAATCTTTGAGAATGGTAGGCCAGAAATACCCATATCTTCTTATTAACCACCTCATCTTTATACCAGCGTGATGTGCCCCACAAATCCCTTCATGGACTTCAGCCATTACTTTAAAAGCATTTACCTTGCTTAAACACTTTAAAAGAAGGCCATCCATCCCCCTTTTAAATAACTCGTTGTTGTACATGATATAATTTATTGCTCTCAATCTGGTTGCTTTGTCTGTTACACCATCTGATTTGGTTAAGTAATCAATCAATGCCTGCCTCCAATCTACATTCTGAGTAGTGGGAGCATCAACTGCTAACACTTCGAAACCAATTAACCTATTATTTAACATAGGCAGGGATTTTCTCAAAGTTAATTGACAAAATTTCCTTTCATTTTCCGACAAAACTTTATAACCCGAAGCCCTTTGAGCTATCTCATCAGCTTCTTCGTTGAAGAATCTAGGGATATAAGTCAAAGTAATCATAAAAAGCTGCTCCATCAGCTTTTTTGCATTCTGATAATAAATTGCTAATGCTGGACTGGTGCATTTAAACTGCCCATTTAGTTGGTTAATCACCAACTGGGAGTCTCCAAAGATTTCAGCAACACTAACTCTTAATTTAAGCAAAATTTCCAGCCCTATGACCAATGCTTCATATTCTGCTTGGTTGTTGGAGCATTGTCCCTCACTTAGTCGAAAACCATATTTGGTCTTCAAGCCTTGGGGGGACTCCAGAATTATGCCCACCCCAGCCCTCTGAACAGTTCTTGATCCATCGAACCATAATTTCCATGGCTTGATTTCAACCATGTTGGCCTCCAATGCTCTTGGAGGCTCGTACTCATTGGGATGATCAGCTAAAAATTTGGCCAATGCTTGGCCTTTTACTGATTTCTGGGGTACATACTCAAGACAAAATTCTATTAAAGACACAATCCATTTCCCAATCTTCCCACTAAGCACTGGCTTTGAAAGCATGTGCTTAATTACATCAGTTTGAGAAATAACATAAGTTACTCTGGGCAACATATAATGCCTGAGTTTCTTAGAAGCATAAAATAAAGCTAAACATAATTTCTCTACTGCAGCATACTTGCATTCGTAGGAGTTTAAAAACCTACTAAGATAATAAACTGCTCTTTCCCTGCCATCTTCATCGTCTTGTGCCAACAGCACCCCTATTGAATCCTGTGTTGCAGCTAGATACAACTTCACTGGCTTTCCTCTAATGGGAGATGCCAACACAGGAGGGCTGGCTAAATATCTTTTGATGGCTTCGAAGGCTTCATCGTGCTTCTTGGACCACTTGAATTCCTCCCCTTCCTTCAGTTTTAACAAAGAAGAGAAAATTTTAGTCTTTTCTGCAGTATTAGATATAAATCTTCGAAGAAAATTTAATTGACCAAGAAACTTTGCAACTCCTTCTTGGTAGAAGGTGGTTTGGCCTCAATAATGGCCTTAGCTTTATTCTTGTCAACTTGTATTCCTTTGCTGTGGACTAAATATCCCAGAAATTTTCCAGCTGATACTCCAAAAGCACACTTTTCTGGATTTAACTTCAACTGATAATGCTTCATTTGTCAAAATGCCTTTTCTAAGTGTTGTAAATGATCCTCATCAGAATTTGACTTCACAATGATATCATCTATGTAACACTCCAGAAAGCTTCCCACTACATTATGAAAAATAGTATTCATAGCCCTCTGATATGTGGCCCAACATTTTTCAACCCAAATGGCATTTTGACCCATTCAAAGATGCCAATGTTTCCAGGGCAGGCAAATGCTGTTTTGTGCACATCCTCTTCTGCTATACAAATTTGATTGTACCCTGAATGCCCATCTAAAATAGACAATACTCTGTGTCCAACTGAACTGTCCACAAGTGTGTCCACATTGGGCATTGGATATTCATCCTTAGGGGTTGCAGTATTCAGGTTTCGAAAGTCAACACAGATTCTGATACTCCCATTCTTTTTAGGGACTGGGACTACATTAGATAGCCATTCGACATACCTGGCTGTTCTAATGAAACCTACGTCTAGAAGCCTCTGCATCTCTTTTTTGACCCCTGCAATAGTTTCCGGATTCATCTTCCTGGTTGGTTGCTTCACAGGTTTGAACTGTGGCTTGATAGGTAACCTATGCTCCACCAATTCCCTGTCCAATCTAGGTAATTCCCTATAGCTCCATGCAAAGCACTCCTTGTTTGCTTTCAGCAGTGCTATTAATCCGGCTTTCATATCTGGCTCAAGCTTGTTATTAATAAACACTGGATTGGGGTTATAGTCATCTCCCAACCTTATTTCCTCCAATAAGTCTTGAGCTTCGTTCTGTTCGTGAGAGGTTAGCTGGATTTCCTCCTCACGAGGCTTGTTATCCTGCATAACGTCTTCCCATATGTTGTCTTCTTGAATCTTTTGTTCGATCCCCAAAGCAACATATCTCACTAAAGCCAATGAGTTGGCCTTTTCTTCAGTCTCTTCTTTGGATTTACATCCAAGCAGCATCATCTTTTGGGGTGTCTGATTCATAATCAACAGTTTGTTTCAGCTTCGATTTCAGCTCTACCAATTCTCCCATTTCCAGCTCGTTGGTTGGATAAGTGGCGGCCTGGAGTAGTTCACTCAATGGAACTACATCTGATTTGTACATTTCTGCTTCAGCAAAATTTGCAGTGGCACTAAATGGATGAGGATCAGCTTTGACTCCTTCAACACCCACTTCTTTGCCTTTATCATACTTAACAATCATTAATTCCTGATGCATAGAGGAAGGAATACATCCATTAACATGAATCCAATCTCTTCCTAATAAAGCATTATATTTAGCATATGTGTCAACTATAAAGAAAGTAGTGTCAGTTTCTATTCCACCCACTGCCAATCTAATGGAGATTATTCCCCTAACGTGCTAGCTTTCTCCAGTAAACCCTGCAATGGATGTGCTGGTTGGAATCAATTTTGCTTTTTCTTTTCCTAATTTTTTCACGGTTCGGAAAGGAAAAATGTTCACTGCAGCCCCATTATTCACCAGGATCCTGTTAAGTGGGATTCCATCAAAATAAGCAGTAATATATAATGGACGCAAATGTTGTCTCATAGCATTAGTAGGCAGTTTAAATGGATATGAAATTTCCACATAATTTAAATCTATTACCAAAGGGTACTCGACGTCTGACATGGAATCCGGTATAAAGCAAGCACTTTCTTTCGAGCTTACCTCCAAACTCTCCTGATTCTGCTCAAGTTCACAAACCAGGCTGTCATCCATTCCTATTTGAGCCACTTCTTCCAGGTTACAATCGGTACATATAATATTTAATTCCTCCTCACTATGTGTTTCTTCAGAATCGTCTGACTTGCCCAAATTCTCCCGAGCATCATCTTGGTCTTTGGATATCTGGCCATGTTTAAAGAAATCCATAGAACATGGGTAAACCATATTAACCTGTACTTCTGGTTGGCCTCCGAATTGGATTGTAGCCACTTCCTTTACTGGTTTGACTGCTTCGATTTCCTTAGCACCCTCCCTTTCAACTCCTTGTGTTGATACTTCCATAGGGGAAGAGCTTCCTTCCACCCCTTCTTACTCTACCAACATGGCTTCTAGTAATCCAGATTGATAACTAGCCAATGAATTGGGAGAAGGTGGGTCAAGGTCTTCTTTGAGCATGGCTGAAGCTACTTTCTTCAAAGCTTTCCTCTCGTGATATTGGATTCGAAACTCTTCTGCGTCCCCTCTTAGCCCTATCAAACCTCGGATTAGGCCTCGCTCCTCTTCTTGATTCTTCCCCAGTTGAAGACTCTCCTGACTGGAAAAATGTATACTTTCTCTGGAGCTTTCTTTTCTGTGTTCTTGAGAGCAATTGGACCATCTGAGGTATTTGGGACTTGGGATCCCTGATCAATACCCAGTTTCCCGAATTCGAACTTGGCGGCTTGAAAGTTTTATTCTCACTTCTGTTCGAATTTTTGTATCCTTAAAACAAATCAGGCTTGACTTGCTTCAGAAACCAGTCAGGAACCTCCTTCACCAAAGTGAATTCCTCTTGTTTGGCTTCCACTTGTGTTTCTGATGTCTGGCCAATGTTGGCTTTCTTCGAAGGTGGCAGCTCCCTTCTGTGAATGGGTGGGATAGGGCTGGTAGGCACATCCCTCTTCGAAGCTGACCAAAGCTTGTTGTCATTAGACTTTGCTTGTGTTGGAGCCATCCTTTTCATTCCCATCTCCTTAGGGAAAAAACTCACACCTTTTCTATCCAAGTCTTTAAAAACCAGATAGTTGGCTCTGCATCCCACACATAGACATTCCAAAAACGAGGCTTCCAATATAGGTAAATGATTGTTACCTGAAAATCTTTGTGAAGGCAGGCCAACATTGGCTTGCCTATAGTGATTTTGCCTCATCCCCATGCCTCGAGGGTGGCCAGAGTATGGCTTGCCTCTTCCATAATGAATGGTATTCATGTTCACTGGTGCCTCCTTGTCTTGCCAATATTTCTTGACAGTTCGAACCAGTGAAGTAGGTACGTTGGTATTGACTTCTTCCACCTTTGGAAAAGGCATTGCATACATTCCCATAGTCTTTTCAGGGAATTTGATTCTTCCTTTCTTGATTTGCTCCTGAATCCTGTCACGAAACACATTACAAGACTTAGTTGAATGAGACCAAGAGTCATGCCATTTGCAGTAGGTCTTCCCATTCTTATCTTCTACTGTTGGCAATTTCACATTCGAAGGTAGCTTAATGATTTTTTTTTTTAACAAAAAGTCAAAGATCTCATCAGCTTTAGCTATATCGAAGAAATATACTTTAGTGATTTCTTTCTGCTTGAATTTCTGCCCTAGAGAAACATTCTTTTGAACTAAGGGCTCACAAACACAAGGATCGTGTTCTATAATTTCTGCTGCGTCTATCTCATAATTAGGATCTCTGTAATATGTTGGGTAAGAGGAATTATGTCTGTCCATATCCTCCTCTAGTAGTGACTCATATCTAGTAACCTTATAAGTTAGGTCTGCAAAATCTCTAAATTCTGTAGAATCAAACCTCTTTCGAAGCTCTCTTTCTAAACCATCTTGTGCTAATCTCACAAATTCTGCCTCTGGCAGAGGGAGTTTGTACTTGGTTTTTGCCCTTTTAAATCTAGATATGAAGTCTGCTACCTTTTCATCTGGTTTCTGCCTTAGCCTAGCCAAGTCTGCCATGGAGACTTCAGGCTCAGCATTAAAGAACTGTGCATGGAACACTTCTTCCATTTGAAACCAATCTGTTATTGATCCTAGTGGTAGATTGGTGTACCATGCAAAAGCTGGCCCTTACAAGGAATTCGGAAATAGTTTCAACTTCGTGAAACCATTTTGAGCCAAATTCTTACATTGGGCCGAAAACCTAGCAATATGTTCTATTGAAGATTGTCTCCCATCCCCATAAAACAAAATAAAATCTGGGATTTTAAATTCTCTGGGGATCTGAAACGTTGTGTCTACCCATTCTGGATATGGCTTCCTATAGATCTGAGGTTGTACCCCCCGAGTTCGAGGTCCACAAACCTCTTGTATGAGACCCATAACTTGGTCTCTTAGTATTGGGTTGCCTGCGAGGAAATTTTGTCCTTGATTTTCTATGGGTGGTTCTGGTTCTACAAAATCATTTGTATAAGCTTCCCTTACAGTGTTAAAATCCCCTTGGTTTTCTCTTGGAATTTTTCCATACCAGGGCTGTTGCATCTGGTCTACTGCAGCAGTGCCCCGAGCAGGCCTATGGCTCCCATAGGCTACTGTGATGGAATTCTTGGCAGTTGGAATATTTTTTCGAAAAGGTTGTGGGTCATCAGTCTTCCTTTCGGATCTATACCCTCGTTTTATTTCTATGTCATCCTCCCATCCCCCAAGAGTGGGTTCGAAGAGGGGGTTGACACTCTGCCTATCCCTAGCATTTCTTGGAACCCCTATCGTAATACCATGAGATGGCTTTGGGATGTCCATAACAGGCTTTTTAGGTTTTACTGGCTCATACCAAGATTGTGGTATTTCTTCAGGGTACATCTTCTCCTTACCTGTCACTGACCTCAACTTTCTTTGACCAACATCCTCTCCAAGCCTTCCTTCGAAGGGACTTTGGTGAGTGCTTGATCTAGCAAGATTATCTAGCCCAATATTCCCTGGGCTACTCCTTGTTGGCTCTGGGTTAGGCAACCTATTTTTTATGCTTTTAATCATGGCTCTTTGGGTTTGAGCCATTTCTCTAAAAGCTATCATCATTTCTCTAAACATTTTCTCCTTATCGTGGTCTTTGCTACTGGCCTGTCCCTCTTGGAAATTTGGGGGCACTTCATAAGGAGGCATTTCATAAGGAGGCTCCTCATAAGGAAGCTCTTCCACTTCAATAGCCAATTGAGGAAATTGAGGGTCGCTAAGCGTTCCTGTTTCTATGGCTTGTTCGGGCACGACCTGTTCCTCTGGTACTAGACTACCAATGGGTGTCCCTATTTGTTTTCGAAGCCTTGGCATTTTGACACCTTCGGGTCCCACCGGGCGTGCCAAAAATTATTTGGGCTGAATTAGCTCAATCAAATGGCAAATGATTGTGTGCGGGCGTTCCAGAAAAGAACTAACTTCTAAAAAGAAATTATCCTTTCCAAATGATTTGAAACAACTAATTTAAACCAGGCAATTGTGTTATCCATTCGAATACCTCAATTAAGAGGATTTTTCCTTAAGGTATCAACCAAATAAGAGATTGACGCGCTTCGAATCAGAAAAGATGATTGAACATAAACAAACCTGAATTTAATCAAAGGTATGCTTGTATGCAAACACTCTTAAAATTCTATCAAGAATAATGCAGAAATATAAGCACACTGAATTTAATCAAAAGTGGACCTACAAACGATTATTCTTTGGTAAGAAAATGTTTAAAGAAAAATAAGAGAACTTGAATTTAATCGAAAGTAGTCTTACATGCAAATAAGCGTTCAACTTACAAAAAGATCCTATTCTAAACTAATCTGAGTACTAATCTACGATAAATCTCTGAGCAATCATTTTGTATGAGTTGTCAGATGATATGAATCTTTATCTGGGGCTCTCTCTTCACTTGCTTCTTTTATTTATAGACGATGAGCATGCCTTCGATCTCCACTTTCCACGTTAATCTCCACGTTTGCCACATAAATCGGTTGAGAGGGGCCTTCGAACGGTTACTTTGATATCCCCAGAACTCTTCTCTCTCCTTGTGCTTCGATAATGGGGCTCGTGGCCATTTCCTGGATCGTGGTACTCCTGTTTTCATGCAACGTGAGTTAGTGTCACACGACTGGCCCAAATGATTCCCTGCAATCACATCTAACTCTGTTATAAATTAAAGTGACAGTGGCACCTTTCGACGATCTTAAAGATTAATCAATGGTTAAACTTAATCGTTTCTAAAACCATCGTTAATTACTATCCAAACGTCGTCGGCCCCAATCAAAACGATACCGTCTAACACTTAAAACAACACTATCATTAGACCCCGTAATCCTCTGTATCTCGGGCCTAACTGGGACACGTTTTGATTAGTTAGCACACTATTCGGTGCCACATGTAATTTTCTCATTGGGTGGTATATTTTAGGATGTAAACACTGATGCACAGAACAATAGGAAAAAGTTCTCACTAATATTTTTTTCCGTTCCTGTCCATTGAACCGGCGAGATGCTAGTTTTTTATTAATGAAGTTGTTACTCTTCCTAAAAAAACAAAAAAAAAAAAAAAAAAACACCAATTTCCTATCCTTTTGCCCTCAGTTTTCATGGGAAAAGAGGGCAAATCAGTCATTTCACCCGAAAAGCCCATCATCAGTGAGTACGTCCCATGAGGGCAAATCAGTCATTTCACCCGAAAAGCCCATCATTAGTGAGTACGCCAAATCTATTGGTCGGATCAAATGAATAGGTAACCACAAAAACACCCTCGTGTAGTCACTGTACTGTGTCTGTAACAACTAGGGCTCCGAATAAAATCCACCTGCGCCGAGGTCCCATATCTCAATTACAACCCGTCGTCTCTTCCCTCCGTCGTGCTCCTCCATATCCTCTCTCTGTCGCTCTATATATATATATATATATATATATATATGTATATGTATATCTGCTTTGTATCTGTCTCTTCCTACATTTAGCCGTAGCCACCACAGCGTCGCCACCAATAATCGTCGCCATTTGCTCCCTGCCCGCTGAATCTTGGCCGTTGGATCTCGTTCAGAGGGCCTGATTACGGAGTGCGCACACATCACACAAACGAGGTGATTAAACTTCTCTGTTTATGTACTGCCTACGAGTAACTGCCGTGGGTCTGACCCTGCTTTGGAATTGACATTTGAAAATACGAAGCGCATCCCTTTAATTGTGAACACCAGACTTCATCTCAAATGAGCTTAAATAATCTCTGTTTCCTATTTATTTCTCCGTTAGCTAGTTAATTGATAGTGTATTGGATGGTGTTTGGTTTGCTGGAATGATTATGGGTAGTATTGAGATCAAGGCGGAACCAAGAATTGATTTTACCCCGGGCTAACCCAAAATCAGTGTTTTCAATTATATAGATCGTATTGGGATACGTATCGCATATCTTAAAGATACGTTGTTGGAAGAGTAGAAATTTCTATTGTTCAGTTGAACAAGATTTTTGGAAAAGAGAGAATACTAAAAGAGTGGGGAATTAGACACTTGAACTCAACCTTTTTTTTTGTTGATACAAAATAGGTAGAACTCATTCATATTTATTCTACTCCATGGAAGACTCTGGTACAAGGATATTTTCGTACAAGATAAACTTTGAGATAATTCTAGAATTACACATGACTAATTCTCACAAAAAAATCTAGATATTTCACAAGTATGTTCTAGAGTTTTTAAAGCTAAATATTTTAGAATTCCTAAAAACTAGATAACATTTATATTTTCTTCAATAATATCTTCTATCTTTGGGTTTTGTCAATTGGACTTGTTTGGACATAACTTTCTTGTATCAAATACTAAATTTCGTGTATAATTCAACAATGTTAATCATAATTAATAGACAATTAAAAAGTAAATACACCTAATACCACCTACAAATTATGGTTACATTTAAAAAAAAATTAAGATGCAAAATTTCAAGTCTCTCAATTAGAACCTATTACATTAAGGTTTTTCTATACCCTTTGTTATGAAAAAAAAAAAGAGTCAAGCAAAATACAATCAAAGTATGGTTCTTTCTTCTATATAAGCCATACGTTGAGGCTGGATGTCTATCAAATGGTTTGAAAGATTCCATAATTAGATCAAACGGCTTAGATTATGCATTCGGGGTTCCACTTCTTGAAATAAAGTCCAACTTTTTCTCAAAAAAAAATCAGATGATACGTACCGAATTAGAATACGTGTATAAATCGTAGGATACACAGTCGTATAGTGTAATTTCTAAACAAAAGGGATAGAGGGTGGAATACGTACCGTTCTCCGAATGAGACAATGCAAATCGTAGTATACATGTCATGTATTGTAGGTTTTTAACAATTATTGACAAAATGGTGTATATAGTATGCATACGGATACGGGCAATCTCTAATAAATAAAGTTTATAATCCAATCCATGCACCGCACGTATGGCTAGTATCATCATACCATTGACCTTACATATTGTGAACTAGTGCTTGCCCATGCCTGAAGGTATAGCTCGAACGCTCAATTAAAGTTCTACCGTATATGAGTTTTACTTCCATAAAATCAATATGGATTGTATCGATTACCATATATATCAACTAAAGTTCTGCTTCCATAACAAATAAAATCAATCCAAAATCAATCGTTTTAGATAAGTAAGTGTTTGAAAACTTGATCTTAGCCATTGGTAGTGGATGATCTAGATTTATAGATACTCTTAACACTTGCTAACCATAGGATTTAGAAATGAAGGTCTAGGTTTATAACTACGTATATAAGATTCAAAAACTAAGCTCTGTTATTATATAGATGTTCAGATTGTAACGAGTGTGAACATTGGATATCTATTTCTTAGGAGTTAATATAGTGGTGTCTTTAAATACATAATATGAAAAAGTCGCTCCCAAAAAAATTCTTGGACATCAACAAATCTCAAAAAATGCTTCAGATTTTTTGTTGTTATTACATTATAATTTAAACCTAAAAAAATAAGATTGTAAGAACAAAAAATTTAAGCACACAAAGCCCAATTTTTTGGTTTAGTATAAACCCTAAATGTCAGTCCTTCGCTCGATTTGAAAGATGGTAGCGTAATGAACCAATTTTAATCGACATCTTGACCAATGGATAGTTTGAAGTCGCTTTTTAGGGTTTTTCCTGTGGCATCCGAATCAAAAGATTGAGCACCATGAGATTTCATGAAATTCCTTGAGTCAATTTAACTGAGTTTTCAGCTCTAAACAATCAACAACAACCCCTGCCCTTGACAGCTCTAAACAATCAATAACAACCCCTACCCTTGACGGTAATAGAAAGGGAGAGTACATGAGAGAAAGTAGGAAAGAGGGAGAGAAAATAGGAGGGTGGAATGGATTGGGCTAAAAAAAATGAATTAAGCAAAACTTGAACATATATATATATATATATACACACACAATCCGGATCCCCTGAGGGATCCCGGATTTGGGTGTGGTGCGGGACTTTCATGTGGTTCGTTGGATTGAAATCAAACGGCCAGGATAAGAGATGGCATAAAAACCCCAAGTAATTACACTTTGCTCCCTAAAGCCCTCACACTTCCCCCCTTTGAGCCATTCACGCAGAACAGAGAGAGAAAGAGAGAGAGAGGCGACGCAAGAGAAACGAAGAACGAAGCTGCTGTCGACGATTGAAGCCCGACGAACGAACGAATATTCACCCAATCGTTCGTTCGAAGATCCACCGAGGTTTGTCTGTCATCTTTTTCTCTCGGGAAAAAAAAAAAAATTTCTGGATCGTAAGAATTTTTTTCTCAAAATGACCTAGGCTATAGCCTACCTTAGCCTTCAAGTACTTCCGCCCTTGAGATGGTCGTTCGTTCTCCTTAGATTCATTCACCGAATTGGTGAAAGATGATTCCCTTTTGGATGCACATTCTACGCATTTCTTAGTGAAGCAAATGTCGGAGCGAGCTCCGATGGAGTTATAATTTAATAGCATATTAGGTAGTGTGTGGTTACCTGAAATGATTTTGCGAAGCAATGTGATGGTCCTTCCTTTGCTCCCATTTCACCGAAATTATTGGAAGATGGTTCCATTTGTAACGCAGAGTCTATTCGTTTCTTAGTGAAGAAAGTGTTGCTATTTCAGCTCCACAGATTAAGTAATCTCTGTTTCCTATATATTTCTCCATTATCCAATCAAATTGAATAGTTGACAGTGTGTTGCATGGTGTTTGGTAAGCTGGAAGCCTGGAATGACTATGGGAAGTAATGGGATGGTCCTTCGTTCTCCTTAGATTCACCTGAAAGATGATTCCTTTTTCGATGCACATTCTATGCATTTCTTAGTGAAGCAAATGTCGGAGCGAGCATCGTGCTGTTTTGATGAATTGATAATTTAATAGCTTATCAGGTGGTGTTTGGTTATCTGAAAGGGTGATGGGAGGGAATTGGTTGGTCCTTCCTTTGCTCCCGTTTTACAGAAAATTATTGAACGATGGTTCCATTTTGTAATTTGGAGTCTATTCATTCTTAGTGAAGAAAGTGTTGGAAGGAGCATCATGCTATTTCAGCTCCATAGCTTAATTCCAGTTAACAGAATACTGTTTTAAAGTTTTTGCTTGGGAATACAATGTGTATTCAGTTGTTTTTGTTTTTTGTTTTTTGTTTTTTTTTGTATTGCAGCAAATCGACAACACCTCATTGGAAGAAGGTTATGCGAAGGTGGTTATGTGTTATGTCTATACCCCATTATGCATTTTGGAAATCCCTGGGCAACCACTTGAGGATGACAAGTGTTTGAATGAAAAGCTGAAGGTGTTTGCGCTCTAGATTTTTATGGCAGATCAGTCCTTAATCACACTTCCTCCTGATTCATCACTTGATTTGCAAGATCATTCTTTAGTTATTGGGCAAGAATTCGCTGATGTTGAGACTTGCCGAAGAGCACTAAAGGATATTGCTATAGCATTGCATTTTGATCTCCGGATTGTGAAATCTGATCGTAGTCGGTTTATAGCAAAATGTTCAAAGGAAGGTTGTCCCTGGCGTGTACACGTTGCAAAATGTCCGGGAGTTCCTACCTTTTCTATTAGAACCCTACACGGAGAGCATACTTGTGAAGGGGTTCGCAACCTTCACCATCAACAAGCATCGGTCGGATGGGTTGCTAGGTCTGTTGAAGCAAGGGTTAGAGATAATCCTCAATATAAACCAAAGGAAATTCTACAAGATATTCGTGATCAGCATGGAGTTGCTGTGTCTTACATGCAAGCTTGGCGTGGGAAGGAGCGAAGCATGGCTGCACTGCATGGTACTTTTGAAGAAGGGTATCAGCTTCTTCCAGGATATTGTGAACAGATAAGAAAACTTAACCCAGGAAGCATTGCATCGGTTTTCACAACTGGACAAGATAATTTCTTCCAGCGCCTCTTTGTTTCATACCGTGCATCAATCTACGGTTTTATAAATGCTTGCAGACCACTTCTTGAACTTGACAAAGCACATCTCAAAGGTAAATATTTGGGCGTTTTGCTTTGTGCTGCAGCTGTTGATGCTGATGATGGATTGTTTCCATTGGCCATTGGGATTGTTGATGTGGAGAGCGACGAGAATTGGATGTGGTTCATGTCAGAGTTGCGGAAGCTTCTCGGAGTAAATACTGACAATATGCCTAGACTTACCATACTCTCTGAAAGGCAACCAGGCATTGTGGATGCTGTTGAGACTCATTTCCCCAGTGCTTTTCATGGTTTTTGCTTGCGTTATGTGAGTGAGAATTTTCGTGATACATTCAAGAACTCAAAGTTGGTGAATATCTTTTGGAATGCTGTTTATGCCCTTACGGCAGTTGAATTTGAAAGCAAGATCTCTGAGATGGTGGAAGTATCGCAAGATGTCATACAATGGTTTCAGCTATTTCCACCCCAACTATGGGCTGTTGCCTATTTTGAGGGGGTACGATATGGCCATTTCACATTGGGGGTCACAGAAATATTGTATAACTGGGCCCTGGAGTGTCATGAGCTCCCTATTGTACAAATGATGGAACACATTCGTCATCAGATGTCATCTTGGTTTGCCGAGCGTCGTAATTTGGGAATGAGATGGAGCTCCATTCTTGTACCATCGGCTGAGAAGAAGATTTTAGAAGCAATTGCAGATGCTCGTTGTTATCAAGTACTTCGTGCAAATGAAGTTGAATTTGAGATTGTGTCAAGTGAGCGGACAAATATTGTGGACATACGAACGAGAGTATGTTCGTGTCGCCGTTGGCAACTCTATGGTTTGCCTTGTGCACATGCTGCTGCTGCACTCATCTCGTGCGGGCAAAATGCCCATTTATTTGCTGAGCATTGTTTCACAGTCAATAGCTACCGTGAAACCTATTCTCATATTATCAATCCAATTCCTGATAGAAGTCTATGGAATGAGCACATTGAGGGAGCAGATGGTGGAGGTGCGAAATTTGATATTGCAATACGGCCACCCAAGACACGTCGGCCTCCGGGCAGGCCGAAAAAGAAGGTCCTTCGTGTGGAGAGTTTAAAGCGTCCAAAAAGAGTCGTTCAATGTGGTCGCTGCCATATGTTAGGTCATTCTCAAAAGAAGTGCACGATGCAAACTTGATCCTTAGTTAATTGTCAAAAATCGTTTCTTTTGCCTTTCTGCAATTGCCTTAGGGAAATTATGTTTCTGTAAGCTTGGTTGATTTTCTTAACCACTGAGTTGCAAAATAAATTCTGTGGTTTTTGTGGAATCGTCCATGTGCTTGCCTTTTGACTATGTTGTCGGCCTGTTAAATTTGCGTTTTAGTACTGGATGGTTTGACTAACTTTCAGCTTTAAGCTTATTTCCGACAAAGTTCTGTTTGTTTTGTTTCGGTCATTATTGTCAATTACTGACCAGAAAAAGAATTAAGTATCATATTTACTGTCTTTTTGTACACCTCTAGGTGAAATACATTATTTGTAAATATGCTAAAATTTTAGTGGGAAGCATTCCTACCCTACACACCATGGAATGCGATAAATGGCATAGCTGATAAGCTTGTTCTTATTGTTTCTTTTTATCAATCATTGTCCCATTGTCTTAGAATTTCTAAAAGAGCCTGATTTTAGTCCTTAATGATTCAGTTTGAAATGAGTACCTAGGCCCTGTTGCATTGTTACGTATCTTTGGCTTGTGCCTATGGTTGCTGAATTTTCAGATTAATTACAATTCCTGCAATGTTTTGATACTGACAGACACACTGCTGTGAGTATATCTATTGTGCTTTATATATAAACAGAGTTTTTACTTCTGGGCTCTGCTGTACTGTGGGAAGAAACTGTTTGGTTTTTTCCTTTTGAATTCTTTCAACACAACTGTGTTTACAATAATGGAGAAATTGCTGAATTTGTTGCATTCAGTGATGATACTATGAGTTCTTTTTCCCTGTAGAAGCGATCATATTGATAGTAGATTGTGGATGTTTTCAGCCTTGTGGATGACGTCAATAAGAATTCTACAGAAAGTAAAACCGATTTAAGGGCATAGTTTTACTATTTGTACGTTTTACGTAGTGTGTTTTCCCCTGTCTATCCTCTTTATCAATTGTGTATTCTTGTTGAATGAGAGTACTTATTCATTGCAATAGCAGCAGCCAATAAACTTGTGTACTTGAATTGGGCTTCCGTTAGCCAATTCTCTTCCCTCCTACTATTGGTGTTAGTTTGGAGTTTTCATTCTTCAGTCGCTGTCTAAGCCTTTTGACATATCCCTGCAGCTCCTTCGTCATACTGTAGATGATCTTGTTCTTCCAAGAAATAGCACTCATACAGCTGGGCGGAAAAGGTTAGATGTTTTGCATTTTGATGATGGATTTGTCTATTACCTGTTGGACGTATTGTCTGCAAAATGATGATTTCCACAGTTGCTTTAACACTTGTATTCTTATTTGAATTGATTTGTTAAATTTTGTGCAAACAGTGTCATGGCGTGAACCAAAAATTGAGTTGCTATTGCAATCCTCGATGTTAAATAGACAACATAACAGTGTCTTCACCTTGATATAAGGTTTATCATTTGCACTACCTTGCATCATAGTAATCTATTCTAATATATAAAGGGAGAGCACTTCTTTGGTGTCTCCTTTTTTTTTTTTGAAACCTGTCATGTATTTTCTTTTTTCATAAATGCCCTTCATAAAAATCAAAACACAATACAAAACGCTTAACTACAGGGATATATTGGACATTTTAACAAAAAAATAACCTCCCACGATCAATAGGTAACCCACAACACCCAGTACCCACTATCAACTGCTGTAGTTTCCGTGACAGGTTTTCATATTTACGGAGTAAACAACTTCTCTCTCGAAAGGCACTGAAAGTCACTTGGCCGCCCCATGGTTGTTTGCCACACGTTGAACCCAATTGGGAAATCTTAGGATGGGGCACTTGGTCAATTAGATATCGTGAAGATGGTGGAACTCAAGTAAGTCTTTTCTTTTTAACTCCCTTACAAATTCAGACCTCTGCTTCACTAATTGAAAGTTCATAAAATTAGTTTTTGTGAAATTGACATCTTGCTATATCTCGAATCCATTGAATTATCTCAAGTTAAATCTTACGGAATTGATATTCGCGCTCCCTTTTTTGATGTAGGCGCTCCACTTCATGAACAAAATGAAGTGCATGCATAAAAAAGGGAGCACGAATATCAATTTCCTAAATCCTAATGTATTTTGTACAGTTGACAATTTTATCGAGTTCTATTTTGTTTGGTTTTTATTTTTCTACTGCTAATATGTTTTTGGGATACATTACTGTAGATGAAAGAGGACAGGGAAGACACAAAATCAGTGGGAATAAGAACAAATATTGGAGTATTCACATAGTTGATCAGGTCTGTTTATATGTGTGCCGTACTTTCCCACTTACATTTCATTCTTAGCTACAACGAGTTTTGCACATGCATTACGTGTACAAAAATTGTGCACAAGCGAACACAACACGAGTTTGACTTGTGTAACTTGATAAGAACATGGACTGTTTAACTTTTTGCGTCAAGCCTTTAATCCAAAACTAGAGGCCGGGGCACACTCGATGCCTGTGCAAGTCAGATTTTGACAAAATATACACAATAACTTCCCGTTTATTGTTGATCGAATTTTCACAAATTTTGTCAAAATCTGACTTGCACACTCATCGAGTGTGTCCCGGTCTCTTGTGGTAATTAAGAGACAAGGTAAATGTGGGTCAGCTACTCTTTCTATTAGCAATTTAAAATCATTATCTGCATTACTCGTTGGTAAACCACAAGTCCTATATGGTCTCAAGTCATTTTTAAGCTTTGTTTTGTTGTTGCTCACAAAGTAAGAGTTGGTAAATGGTAATGACTCAATTTTTTAGAAGGTAATGACTCGTTTTTTATAGGCTAATTGATCAAATAGTCACCCATCATCACTAGTGGGTTTAAGAAGGGACTAGGGGGGCCATTTATCCCCCAGAATTTCTTGTAACTACAATAGTACATTGTGATGAGTTGCCCCTCTTTTTAACATCTTAAACTTATAGATGAGCTTGGTGGTTAACTATCTAACATGGAATTAGAGTTGACAATGGATCCTGTGTTTGAACATTACCGCCTACCTAATGATTAATGTTTACACATGTTTAGCTAGCTAATGCAGAAGAGACTGGCGTGTTGACAATATAAATAATGAAGTTGCCCCACTTTCTAACAGCTTAAACTTTTAGATGAGTTGGTGCCTTGGTGGTTGACAATCTAATATACCTCATTTATTCATAGGATCTTTCATTTATATCCTATGAAATTATAGGAGTGCCCCTCAAGTTTTTTAACACCCTCTAATAGCTGATAAAAACTGTCCAACGAACCCCTCCTCCTTTTCAGATCAGCTTCCAATCCTCCCTCAAAACAGCCACAATTGGGTTCGTCCACTCACTCTTTCTTGTTATGTTTTTTGCACAAATATGATTGGATATGGGATTCGATACATATATTTATGCGTAGAGGGAGTTTGATACATATATTTATGCGTAGAGGGAGTTTGATTACCTGCGGGGGGGTGGGGTTTGGGGCTTTGTTGTTCTTTCAAATTTTATTGAAAGAACACCACAAAATAGAGTGCCAGGAAGGCATACATTCCAAATACAAGGAAAATTACACACTTTTAATAGTTTGCCATATGAAATCCACTTACTATTAGGACATTTAATCACTCTAAACTAGGAAACATTGTTTTCAAGATCCATCTAGACTAACAAGCAAAAGTGAAAAAACTTGTCTTCGAAACGTCCCTGAAATCCCTACTCAAACTCTTCATATAATCTCTCATTGCCTCTATTTGCACCGGTTTAAACCTAGTCCTCTCTATCCTCTGCTCTCTCTCTTCCTCTTCCTTTGCCCAAGTTTTCTTTGCAGATGGAGTTTTTTGGTAGTTCTGGAGGTGATGTGGAGCACCGCTTGGAGGAGGTGCACGCCTCGTTATCATGGAAGATTTGCAACGTTTTACGGTCCAATTGGATAGTTATCTTTTCCTCCTAATAGAAGCTGCATGGCAGCGGCAATCACCGCCAAAGACAGCCTTTCCAGATTTGGATATTCAAAAGAAGAAGAAGAAAGGGATTTGGATGCCCTCTCCAAAGATTAGGAACTCGAGGCAGCATCAACTTTGAAGTGACCCCTCCACATAGCGAGATTCCGATGGCATTGGCGGTAGATAACAATAGTGTGATCCATCGCCTTCGAAGGAATCTTGAATGACAACAATGACAATGGAAGGCCACACTGATTAGTGTGTGACCTCGCACAATTGTTATCTACCGTGAGTGCCAGAGGAATCTTGCTATGTGGAGGGGCCACTGTGAATATATATTCTGTATCTTGAATATATATTCTGTATCTTCTTGTAATATGCTATTTTAGGACATGTATCGTAATCAAATCCTAGCATAATCATAGGGTAATCATATCGTAATCAAATCCTAGCATAATCATAGGGTAATCATATCGTAATCAAATCTTGTAATCTTCCTTTCTTAGGTGTAGCTTTACTCTATTTAAAGGTGTACTCACCTCATTGTAATTCATTCAGAAATAATATCAGTGTTTCCGTCTCTGTGTCTCTGTTTTCTATCATGGTATCAGAGCAGGTTCCGAAACCCTAACCCTGTTTTTCGATCAGCCTTCTATCCTCAGATCTCTCTCTGTGTTAGCTACTATCGATTCCTCTCTCTCTGTTTTTTAGCAACCCAAATCACAAGAAACACCCACAGCAGTCAACACCCATCCTTCTCCAACCGCCGGTGACCTACCCACACTCTGACAACCTCTAGCAGCACTTGCCGACACTGTAGCAGATCCGGCGACCTCTGTTACAGCTCCGACTAACCAGTCTAAGGCAGATTGGTACTTCGATTTCGTGAGGAGCTACGACTTGTTCAGTTTCTCATGGCCCTTCGGCCTCAGTTTGAGCCTCTTCGTGGGGCTATCTTGCATCGTTCTCCATTGCCCTCAGTAGATGGTGCTGTTCATGAGCTTATCGCTGAGGAAACGCGGTTCAAAGTGGCTAATCTTGCACCTCCCTCACAGTCTGTCTTTGCTGCTCCATTTGCTCCATCTGGTCAGTATCCGGCACATCGCTCGCCCACTCCAGCATCTCATCCTGTCCAATTTGCGGCCAAGCCAAGGCCTCAAATTCTTGAAGATGAGTGTAACTATTGCCATCAGAAGGGTCATTGGAAGCATCAGTGCCCTAACTGTCCCAAGCCAAAGGGGCGAAATGTTACTCAATCGATTGGTTCTTATGCCCCACATCAGTCTCGGGCACCATAACAGTATTCTCGCCCTCCTGCAGCCTTGGCAACACCGGCCTCCAGTAGTGCACCTACAGAGTTTGATTATGAGCAATTTCAGCAGTACCAGGCTTACATGGCAGCTATTCAAGGGGGTTCCCCCCAAGCTTCTGCCATGACTACCACTCACTCAGGTTTGCGCGGTTCTCCTGCCTCAGGTATCCAACCCACCACTTGGATCTTTGATTCTGGCTCTTCTCACCATATGACCCCTGATCTGTCTCTTCTTAGTAATTGTGTGCCGCCTGTTTTTCCTATTAGTATTGCCACAACCAATGGTTCTCCCATGCATGTTGCTTCTATTGGTTCCATTCTATCTTCTACTGCACCGTCACTATCTATTCCTAATGTCTTTTATGTTCCTCAGTTGTCTTTGAGCCTACTTTCAATCAGCCAATTATCCGACTCTGGTTTTGATGTTGTTTTCTCTTCCTCTGGTTGTGTTGTGCAAGATCGGGATTCCCAGAAGCAGATTGGGGCAGGCCGTAGAGTTGGTGATCTCTATCTTTTGGAGCACTTGCATCTCCCAATAAAACCTTCTTCCACTACTGCGTCATTTTTTTGTTTAGATCATAAGTCATCTCCATTTTATCTTTGGCATTCTAGAGTAGGACATCTGTCTAGTGAACGTCTAAAACTTTTAGTTCAGTCAGGTCATTTGGGTCATATTTCAGTCAGTGATATTTCAGAATGCAGTGGTTGTAAGTTTGCAAAAATGTCAGCTTTACCTTTTAATAAAAGTACTTCTGTTTCTACTTTGCCTTTTCAGCTTGTTCACACTGATTTATGGGGCCCTTCTCCGGTTGCTACTAAAGGTGGTTTTGTTTATTATGTCTCTTTTGTGGATGACTTTAGTCGGTATACTTGGGTTTACTTAATGACACACAAATATGAGTTCTTTACGATTTATAAGAATTTTCATGCCATGGTTCAAAATCAGTTTTCTACATCGGTTAAAATTCTTCGGTCTGACTTGGGTGGGGAATATTCACTCTCAGAGTTTCATAAATTCCTAGATTCGCTTGGGACTATCCACCAATCGTCTTGCACTGACACTCCTGCCCAAAATGGTAGAGCTGAAAGAAAACATCGTCACCTTCTTAATACTGCTCGGTCTCTACTCCTGTCTTCCTCCGTCCCGTCCTGTTACTGGGGAGAAGCTGTTCTCACTGCAGCCTATCTCCTGAATCGGATGCCCACCCCTCTTCTCTCTGGTAGTTCTCCTTATGAGCGGCTTTATGGTCAGGTTCCTAATTACTCTCTTCTTCGAGTGTTTGGTTCTACCTGTTTTGTTCTCCTCCCCAAGAAAGACCGCACTAAGCTCAGCGCCCGCTGTGCCTTAGGTGTTTTTTTGGATATGGCATTAATCAAAAAGGGTATCGGTGTTATGATCCTGTGACCAAAAAGCTTTATGTTTCAAGGCATGTTGTCTTCTTAGAGCGTCTTCCCTATTTTACTCTTCCTCCTCGCACTGCTCCTGTAGCCAAAGAAGAATTGATCCATATTGACCCCTTTCCTATGGATATGGATGTGCCTCCCGAAGAGTACACCTCCACTCTTCAGGTATCTGATATTTCTACGTCCCCCTCAGCATCACCTCGCCGTGCTCCGATCACCCAGGTCTACACCCGTCGTCCAACTTCTACAGCTGCTCCCCAATCTGCCTCCACGGATCCTGATCCGCCTGCCCGCCGGTATCCTCTCCGGGACAATCGTCAACCACCGGTAAAATATGGCTTTACTAATACCTGTTTCTCATCCTCTTATCAATCATTCCTTTCCCGCATTCACACTTATTTTGAGCCTAGGTCCTATAAAGAAGCTTGCAATGATCCTAATTGGGTGGATGCCATGCAAGCTGAACTTACGGCTCTTGCTCACAATCAGACTTGGGAGTTGGTTTCTCTTCTGGATGGTAAGAATCTCATTGGTTGCAAATGGGTCTACAAGGTTAAGACTCATTCTGATGGTTCTTTAGAACGGTATAAAGCCCGCCTAGTTGCTAAAGGATTTTCTCAGGAGTATGAGATTGATTACGAGAAAACTTTTGCTCCTGTTGCCAAAATGACCACTGTTCGCACCTTGATCTCAGTGGCCGCAGTGCATCAATGGCCTCTTTCTCAGTTGGATGTAAAGAATGCTTTTCTTAATGGCAATCTCTCTGAAGAGGTTTATATACGGCCTCCTCCTGGCTTCTCTCATCCTTTCGGTATGGTTTGTCGCTTGCGTCGTGCTCTCTATGGCTTGAAACAGTCCCCTCGCGCTTGGTATTCACGCTTCCAGGATGTTGTTCTTCAGATTGGCTTCACGCCTAGCATGCATGACTCTGCTTTATTTCTCCGTCGCACCTCTCATGGCTTGGTACTTCTCCTACTTTATGTTGATGACATGATCATCACTGGTTCTGACTCTGCTGCTATTGTTGAAGTTAAAAGTCATATCTTCCGTGAGTTCGAAATGAAAGACTTGGGCCCGCTCCGTTATTTCCTTGGTATTGAAGTTGCTTCCTCTCCTCAGGGGTATCTTTTGGGACAGTCCAAGTATGTTACTGATATCCTCCACCGTGCTCGTCTCACGGATACAAAGACTGTTGATACTCCCCTTGAGCTTCATGCCAAGTTCTCTGCCTCTGATGGTGTTCCCCTTGAGGATCCTACGGAATATCGCAAATTGGTGGGCTGTTTGGTTTACCTTAACGGTTACTCGGCCAGATATTTCTTATGCAGTTCACATTGTTAGGCAGTTTGTCTCTGCTCCTCGGACTACGCATTGGGCTGCCCTCTTACGTATTCTCCGTTATCTTCGTGGTACCCTTCATCAGTGCCTTCTGATTTCTTCTACATCAAGCTTAACCCTCCATGCTGATGCTGATGCTGACTGGGCAGGTGATGTCAATGACCGCAAATCTACCTCTGGCCTTTGTGTTTTTCTAGGCGATTCTCTTATCTCCTGGAAAAGCAAAAAGCAATTTGTTGTTGCTCGCTCTACTGCGGAAGCTGAATATCGTGCCATGGCCCATGCTACCTCTGAAATCGTCTGGCTTCACTGGCTTATTTCCGATATGGGGGTCTCTGTTACTACTCCTACGCCTTTTTACTGCGACAATAAGAGTGCTATTCAGCTTGCCCCACAACTCGGTCTTCCATGAGCGCACGAAGCACATTGAGATTGGTTGTCATTTCATACGCCAGCATCTTCAGTCTGGCACCATTGCTTTACCCTTCGTCTCCTCCACATTGCAGCTGGCTGATTTCTTCACGAAGACTCATACCGCTGCTCGTTTCAGTTTTCTCCTTGACAAACTCTCGGTGCTCTCTACCCTCGCACCTTGAGTTTGAGGGGGGGTGTGAATATATATTCTGTATCTTGAATATATATTCTGTATCTTCTTGTAATATGCTATTTTAGGACATGTATCGTAATCAAATCCTAGCATAATCATAGGGTAATCATATCGTAATAAAATCCTAGCATAATCATAGGGTAACCATATCGTAATCAAATCTTGTAATCTTCCTTTCTTAGGTGTAGCTTTACTCTATTTAAAGGTGTACTCACCTCATTGTAATTCATTCAGAAATAATATAAGTATTTCCGTCTCTGTGTCTCTGTTTTCTATCAGCCACTTCATAGTTAACAGCTGCTTGGAGTTTCTAGTCCTTGGAGAGAAGGACCAAATTTGGAAGGCTCCCTCCAATTGCCGCTGCTAAGCAATTTCCATCATAGGAAAGAAATCACTATCCAAGTGGACCCTTTGGCATTCCCAAGCTTCCTTAATATGGAGGCCTCACTCCTCACCACCTCCAATACTACCACAGGTCCCATCCCTAAGGAAGACCTCGGGGATGAGAGGTAAACGAAGAGGAGAGAGAGACCTAGGTTTACACTAAGGATGAGGATAAGAGCTGGTTGCAGGGTCGCATGTGGAGAGAGAGAGAGAGAGAGAGAGAGAGAGAGAGAGAGAGAGAGAGAGAGAGAGAGAGAGAGAGAGTATGTTTGTACGTTTGTGGGTGTGAGAAGGGGGGATTGGGTTGGTTTGAGGTTGATGTGAGGGAGAGAGAGGAATGATGCTTGGAAGATTGAACTTCTGTACTCTTTTATAATGTTGAGAGCAGGCGTAAGGAATTGTTAGGTTGTATGCCCTATAAGTTTAGCAAATCTTTCATTCAATAGTTGGCATCTACTAAAGGGGTTAGTGGGATACCCATTTCGACATGAATGCACCTAGTCAAGCCATAGTAAAGATGGAAATCTTCAATTCTTATTGAGATAACCACTTGATTGTTAACTATCATTTACTTAAAAACAATTCTTTGGATATTGTGGTCTTTAAGTATTGACGTTACAACTAAGATTATTAGAATCCTGGCAAAACAGTCACTGGATGGCTAAATTTAATGTGTTAAAATCTCTATAGATTTATTCAATTGTTTTGGCTTAAAGGTAATCTAGTCAGCATTTGCAAATCAATAATCAAATTGTGAAAGCTTTTGTGAAAGTACTATCTACTATGATTTTGTGCTTATTGATGAATGTTTAAGTTAAGCAGAATCTCAATTCTTTTTGACCGTGGAAAAAATGTTTCCACATTTGGGTTTTAATGGGTGCCTATTCTTAGTTAAATTCTTGGATTCACCGCTGCCCTTTGTGGATATTAGAGATTGGACATTCGACATTGCTAAATCTGTTGACACCTTGATTTATTTACAGCTTATTCTCGCTGTGATTCTTTTTCAGTCTTCTCCCATAAGGCGAGATGTGAATGCATTGTTATTGGGGAGAGAGAAAAGTGATTAGGGTGTTAATTCACCCTAACACACATATTATTGATACATATAGTATGTGAGTACAAGATGCAAAATGACTAAGTTACCCTCACTCACTAGTACACATAACTATATCTTCCTGCACTCCCCTTCAAGCCGTGGAGAATAAACATCACAGAGTCTTAACTGGTTACATAGTATCTCTTACTAAGGCTTGAACAACGATTTATTGGATGTCTGTAGACACAAAGGGAGTAGCTATCACACAACCAGCTAACTTCTCTCGCATAAGGTGACAATCAACTTCAATATATTTAGTCCTCTCATGAAATACTGGATTGGATGTAATGTTAATTGCTGCTTGATTATCACACTCCTGATTCTTAGGCAATTGCTCATACAAACTTATCCCATACATCTCATGTGTCATGTGAGCCATGGCTCTAAACTCTACTTCTGCGCTAGACTATGCAACCACTCCTTGCAAGTTGGATGGATTAAGTGGCGGAGTACTTTGGGAGTGTTTTGCATCCGCAGGAGCCGCAAGGCCGAAAGGAAACTTCTTGGTCAGCCACATTAGATGGCACAAAGTGTTGGGATACTATGAAACAACATGCAAGATGAGTGTAGCTGAAATTAAAGTATTGAGATGGATGTGTTGGTAAATGTAGGTCCAGTTCCATGAGCCATTTAAAATCATTATCTGCAGAACTCGCTGGTAAACCATAAGTCGTATATGGTCTCGAGTAGTTTTTAAGCTTTGTTTATGTTGTAACTACAATAATACGTTGTGATGAGTTGCCCCTCTTTTTAACAGCTTAAAGCTTGTAGATGAGTTGGTGGTTAATAATCTAACATGACATCAGAGCTCGTAATAGATCCTATGTTCGAACCTTACTGCCTACCTGATGATTAATGTTTACACGTGCATAGCCGCTTATGCAGGAGAGTCTGGCTACACGTGAAGGGACATGTTAAGAATATAAATAATAAAGTTATCCCTCTTTCTAATAGCTTAACTTTTAGATGACTTGGTGGTTGACAATCTAATATACCTAATTTATTCATAGGATCTTTCATTTATATCCAATGAAATTATAGTAGTGCCCCTCAAGTTGTTTAACACCCTCTTATATCAGTTCAAAACTTGCCAACGAACTACTCCTCCTTTCTCAGCTCCCCCTCCAATCCTCCCTCAAAACAGCCACGATTGGTGTCCCCTCACTATTTCTTGTTCTATTATTTGCACAAATATGTTTGGATATAGGATTCGGAATGCATGTTTATGCATAGAGGGAGTTTGATTACTAGGCCTGCTTTATTGCACTTGTCGGCAGGTATTTTTGGTTTTTTTTGGGGGGGGGGGGGGGGGGGGGGGGGGGGGGGGGGGGGGGGGGGGGGGGGGGGGGGGGGGGGGGGGGGGGGGGGGGGGGGGGGGGGGGAGAGAATGAAAGAAACCCACCAAAACAGAAGAATGGCAGGAAGGCATACACTTCAAATACAAGGAAAAGTGTTACAATCAAAATGCTAGGAACGGTTCTTTGTTGGAATTAAGAAGTAGTACATATGTTTAGAGTATGCCATATGAAAGGCACTTATAACTAGGACCATTTAATCACAATGTTTTCAAGATCCATCTAGACTAACAAGCAAAAAGTGAAATAACTTGTCTTTGAAACATTCCTGAAATCTCCACTCGAACTCTTAATATAATCTCTCATTGCCTCTCTTTGCTCCATGTTAAAACATAGTCCTCTCTGTCTTACTCTTCCTTTGCCTCCAAGTTTTGTTCGCGGATGGGGTGTTGTGGTAATACTAGTGGTGGCGTGGACCACCACTAGGACGAGATGCATGCCTCGTTAGCATGGAAGATTTGCAACGTTGTAGGGTCCAATTGGATAGTTATGTTTTCCTCCTAATAGAAGCTAGCGTGGCAGCCGACATTAGCCGCAAGACAGCCTTCCAGATTTGGATGTCCTATTGCTCAAAAAAAGAAGAAAGGTCCTTTCCCAAAGAACGGAACTCCGAGGCACCATCAACTTTGAAGTGACCCCTCCACATAGCGAGATTCAAATGGCATTGGCAGTAGATTACAATTGTGCGATCCATCCCCTTCAAAGGAATCTTGAATGACAATAATGACAATGGAAGGCCAAACTGATTAGCGTGTGCCTCGCACAATTGTTATCTACCGCGAATGCCAGAGAATCCTTGCTATGTGGCGGGGCCACTTCATAGTTGATGGCTGCCTAGAGTTTCTAAACCTTGGAGAGAGGACCAATTCGGAAGGCTCCCTCCAATTGCCGCTGCTTAGCAGTTTCCATCATAGGAAATAAATCATCATTCAAAGCGGACCCTTTGGCGTTCCCAAGCTTCCTTAATATGGAGGCCTCATACCTCCAAGTGGTGCTCCTCACCACCTCCAGTACTACCTCTGGGATGAGAGTTAAACGAAGATGAGAGAAGAGACCTAGGTTTACACTAACGATGAGGATAAGCGCTGGTTGCAAGGTCAGCGAGGAGCCTAGGGTGAACAACGACAAGTTTCACGTTAAATTACCACCCCCATCAAGTTTTTACGCCATGATTGGTGGCGCATGGTTATGCACATACTCGTGTCTAACTGCAATTTGAACCTGCACATAATGGTGGTATGGCCGACACTGTGTGTATGTTAGTGGGTTTGGTTAGGTTGATAAGAGAGAGACAAAGCGGGGGAAAGGGGTTAGGTTGGTTGCTGTATGTGTGTATGTTTGTGGGTGTGAGAAGGGGGGATCGTGTTGGATGAGGTTGATGAGAGAGAGAGAGAAAGAGTTGTATGTGTGTATGTTTGTGGGTGTGAGAAGGGGGATCGGGTTGGTTTGAGGTTGATGAGAGAGAGAGAGAGAGGGAATGATGCTTGGAAGATTGAACTTCCACTCTCTTTTATGATGTTGAGTGCGATGGTAAGGAATTGTTAGGTTGTATGCCCTGTATGTTTAGCAACTCTTCATTCAATGGTTGGCATCTAGTCATCTACTACAAGGGGTCAGTGGTAGTGTTCTAAATGGCGGCCGCCTAGGCGCTTTGGAGGTGCCCCGGCCGCCACGCCAATACCCCTTGGCGTTTGATTTGGCGCCCCAGGGAGGTTTGGCGGTGTTTGGCGCCTAGTCTTGGCGGGTCTTGGCAGCATCATCGGAGTCTTTAGAGGCCTAAAATGTATACTATTAAACTAAAATGGCTTATTATGTAATTTTTACAAAAACATATATATATATATATATATTCCTCATTGGATCCTTATTGTATATTTAGTCCGGTTCCCCTAAGGGATCCCGCACGGGCTTACCGTGCGGGACCTCCCATTTCCCGACCGAATTGCGACGATCCGACCCGCTCAAAGTGATCAGAACGTGATTGTAAGGGTACCCCCGCGAGAAATCAGCAAAAAAAATGATCGGGGAAGGCTTGATCTGAACAGTTTTTATTGAACTGTTCAATAAAAACTGTTCAGATCAAGCCCTTCCCGATCATTTTTTTGCTGATTTCTCGGCGGGTACCCTTAAAATCACGTTCTGATCACTTTGAGCGGCTCGGATCGTCGCAATTCGTCGGGAAATGGGAGTCCCGCACGGTAAGCCCGTGCGGGATCCCTCATTGGATCCTTATTGTGTGTGTGTGTGTGTGTATGTGTGTGTGTGTGTGTGTGTATATATATATATATATATATATATATTACATTTACATCCCACACCCATTCTCACTCACTCCAATCAATCAAAGAACAAGAATTGAAGAACGAGCCTGAGCCCAGCAGTGAATGAGGCGTTGAGGTCCCATCGTCGTCGATCGGCGGTCCTGCCAGTATGTCTCGCTCTCTCGGTTTCTCTCTCTCTCTCTCTCTCTCTCTCTCTCTCTCTCTTCTGAGTTTTGTCTCGTCTCTCTCTCTCGAGATCAGGGCTTTGCATGTTTAATCCTTCTAGAGTTTTTGTTTTGGTCAAATTAGTAGCTTGATTAGTCTCTTGTGGGGCTCTTAGAGGATCATCAACAGGGTAGAAGTTTGAACTTGCATTATGGATTCATGGAATATAGTTTGATTGGATAATGGTTTGTTAAAAAAAAAAAATTCCACCGAAGCGCCGCCTAGGCGGCTTGGCTCTTGGAGGTGGGTCTCCGCCCTACTACCGCCAAGCGCCATTTAGAACATTGGTCAGTGGGATACCCATTTCGACATGAATGCACCTAGTCAAGCCATAGTTTAAGATGAAAATCTTAATATTTATTGAGATGACCACTTGATAGTTGACTTTTTAGTTATCATTTACTCAGAAATGATTCTTTGGCTATTTTGGTCATTAAGTATTGACGTTAGGACCAATATTATTAGAATCCTGGCAAAAAACAGTCACTGCATGGCTAAATTTAATGTGCGAAAATCTCCATAGATTTATTCAATTGTTTTGGCTTAAAGGTAATCTAGTCATCGTTTGCAAAACGAGAATCAAATCGTGATAGCTTTTGTGAAAGTACGATCTATGATTTTGTGCTTATTGATGAATGTTTAAGTTAAGCAGAATTTCTATTCTTCTTGACTTCGGAAAAATGTTTCCACATTTGGGTTTTAATGGGTGCCTATTCTTATTGATGAATGTTTAAGTTAAGCAGAATCTCTATTCTTCTTGACTTTGGAAAAATGTTTCCACATTTGGGTTTTAATGGGTGCCTATTCTTAGTTAAATTCTTGGATTCGTCGCTGCCCTCTGTGGATATTGGAGATTGGACATTCGAAATTGCTAAATGTGTTGACAGTTTGATTTATTTACAGCTTATTCTCGCCGTGATTCTTTTTACAGTCTTCTCCCATATGGCGAGATGTGAATGCCAATTGTGTTGTTATTGGGGAGAGAGAAAAGTGATTAGGGTGTTAATTAACCTTAACACATATTATTGATACATATAATATGTGAGTAGAAGATACAAAATGACTAAGTTACCCTCATTCGCTAGTCCACATAACTATACCTTCCAACACTCCCCTTCAAGCAGAAGAATAAACATCACCGAGTCCTAACTGTTACATAGTGTCTCTAACCGTGGTTTGGACAATGATTTATTGGACATCTGTAGACACAAAGGAAGTAGCTATCACACAACCAGCTAAAACTTCCCTTGCATAAGGTGACAATCAACTTGAATATGTTTAGTCATGAAATATGAAATATTGGATTGGATGTAATGTGAATTGTTGCTTGATTATCTCACTACAGATTCTTAGGCAATTGCACATAGAATCTTATCCCCTCAAGAAATAGCACACCCATGCAATCTCACGTGTCATGGGAGCCATCACTCTATGCTCTACTTCTGCACTAGACTGTGCAACCACTCTCTGCAAGTTGGATGGATTAAGTGACGGAGTACTTTGAGAGTTTTTTGCATCTGCAGGAGCCACAAGGTTGAATGGAAAATTCTAGGTCAGCCATGTTAGATGGCACGAAGTGTTGGGATACTAAGAAACAACATGCAAGATGAGTGTTGCTGAAATTAGAATTTTGAGATGGATGTGCGGCAAGAATTAGAAATGAAAACCTTCGCATTATGGCAATGGTTGTATCAATAGAACATAGGATGAGAGGAAATAGATCAAGGTGGATTGGACATATCCATCTTCTTTGTATGTTGGCAGATGCAGTAGTTAGGAGTAGTGATATGGTTATGGTAGCGGGTAACATCAGGGGGAGGAGTAGACTGAAATTAACTTTAGAGGCGGTATTTCGAAAGGATCTTGTTTTTTTTTGAATATTATGGAACATGATGCCCTCAATAGAGCTCAATGGAGAAAATAGATTAATGTAGCAGCCTCGATTGATTGGGACCTAAGGCTCAGTTTCGTTTGGTTATTCTATGGGCAAATACAGGACTGATGAGAAAATTACGGGATCTTTTGGTGTATATTTGAGTGACCTATATGCAAAATTTGATGATGGTATCATTGTTTCATTTGTTCCACATATAGATGTTCTCTACGAAAGAGAGGAAGTGATGACAAGATAAAAACCTTATGCTAACTGAGCTTGAGACAGGGAAAGAGTTTGTTTTTTAGAGAAGAGTAACAGCTTTAGTTGTGCTAGAACACGTATTCACCATACTTATTAAAAGAGAGAAATTAAACTTACATCAGCTTTAGTGATAGATACACCATACATATATGTGTATATCTCACTAATTCTACTGGAAAAGAGGGAGGGGCTAGGTCCCCCTCCTGTCTTAAATATGGTTCACCCTAGTGGTGGGGGATATCATTTGTATGTTTTGGGCCAAACAGCAGAGATAATGTATTGTTATCTCCCTTAGTTGTAAATAAATCCTGCTGTGTTCTGGTGGTTGTATGATGACAATTAGTATCTGTCAATGAAAATATTTTTGCATTTCCCGGGTGTGACCAAGTGAGTCATTCTTCTTCTTTTTTTCCTGATCGGCAAGTGAGGTCATTCTTGAGAATGATTCACTTTAATTGTACTCTAAACAAGAGATGGATCTGGAGGGAATGTTCCTTCATTTTATTTGTGAACTTTGGATCGGCAAGAGGGTACTTCTGTTCTGTTGCATTTGTACCCCACCTTATCCATCCATCACTTCCTTGGCAGTATCTCTGGAAACTCCTTTCTCACCGGATAGTCAGTTTGTTTGCTTGGTTTTTGGGGCATCACGGTTTACCTGCAAGGGAGCTTCTACATGCTAAGCACATTTTTCCATCACCTGACTGTATGTTCTGTCCTAATGTCGTGGAGTCTTGGCAATCCATTGTGCGGGAATATCAAGCTTGGCAGTTTCTTAGACCTTAGCTCCATTAGGCATCTTTAACTAATGCATGTGCTGCCTCAAACTCATTTCCTACTCTGTTTGGCTAGGTCTTGGTCATTTGTGCAACCCTCTGCCTATATCAAAATTTTCGCTTTCTGGTGGATGATGTGACTTGCAATAAATGATATTGTCCCATCATCCGTTCTTTTAGCAGCTTCTAGGTGCGCCTTGGATTATCTTAAGCTATCTTTCAAACCTACACGGCCCTCTAAGTTGAATCAGAGTCTTCTAGTTGTGTAATCCTGGTTGTTGGGTTTTGCTGGTGTGTGTAGGGTTAGTTTGGGACAGTTTTCGTTTGGCTACGCAAGATCTACTCAAATGAATACAAGTGCTGCAAGTGAGTTTTGGGGCGGTGAGGTTAGGTCTCTAAAAGCATCCTTATCACATCCAATACTTAATTATTGAGATTGATTCCATTATATAGTTCTTATTGCTTTTTGTGGGACTCCACTGTTAAAGCATCCAACTCCAAACCAATTGGCAAAGAGTAGAGAGGCCGCCCAGGCTCATATACTAGTTTTGGAGGAGATAATTAACCGATGTGGGACAAATTCCAACACTCCCCCGCACGTGTGACCCCTGACTCGCACGTGGAGAGGTAAACAAAGGATCTATATAATTAACCGATGTGGGACAAATCCCAACACTCCCCCGCACGTGCGACCCCTGACTTGCACGTGGAGAGGTAAACAAAGGATCCATAACATACGGATCACAATGAAATAAAGTGCAACTATGGCACAAATAAAGGGGAAAAGCCTCCGAAAATCTAGCTCTGATACCATGTTAAAGCAACCAACTCCAAACAATTGGCAAAGAGTGGAGAGGCCGCCCAGGCTTATATACTAGTTTTGGAGGAGATAATTAACCGATGTGGGACAAATCCCAACACCACTAAAACTGGCTCTTACCTTGGCTTTTTCAGGACTGCAGCCGGTTATATAACAACTTCCGCAGTTTTTCATCAAAATTTGTAATTAGGAAGCAAACTTTGAAGTGGATAAGTTTGAGCTATTTAGCCTAGACTCAAGAGCAGTGGGTTTTGTAGTAGCGTGCCTAGTTTTTTGTTCAATAGTATTAGATTGTTAACCACCAACTCATCTAAAAGCTTAAGCTGTGAGAGAGAGGGGCAACTTTATAACTTATACCTTCAACATGAGCCAGGCTCTCCTCATGACGACAAACCAGCAAAAAGGTTGTACAATGATAGACCAAAAAAGAGGCTACGCACCTCAAATGCGGTTGCATGTGAGGAGGGATGTTAAGGAAATAGAGTCCCACATTGCTTGTGAGTGGAATGAGTGATCACTTCATAATATTTGGGACCTCTCCACTCATTGCTGATTGGTTTTGAGATGGATATAAAGTTTCCACAGGTAGGTTGGTTTTTTATCAGCTCGGCACACCCGCTCTGCTTCTGTATGACATGTACATCGTTGTAACCTTGTTCAGTCATTGTAATATCTTATTTTGGTGTATGTTCAGGAGAAGGGAAAAAACTATTTCAGTTTCCGAGCATTGACTAACAGAGCGTGACTGATTACAGAGTTATTCTACAATTGACTTTCTTGTTGAGGTACAATGGATAATAGGTTTCTTGTAGTTTCCTCAAGCTTGACTCTCTCTTAATGTCTTGTAGTTTGCTTCTGTTTTGTAGTCTTTGTATATTTTACTCACTCTTGTAGTTTGCTCATGCTTTACTTTGTCTTGTAGCTTCTAACGTTCCACCTGGTCCATCTTCTTATAATTGGCTGATCCAAGCCACCCTTGCCCACATTGCCGAATTGGCACAGGGTCATTAATGGAGCATCTTTTGGTGTAAAAACCAAAAGATCTTTGGTTGGCCTCTGAAGCTGTACACGACAACGTTGCTCCTCTCCCTTTGTCCTCTTTGCCTTAAGCTCTGGAAGCATTGCTGGTAACTGATATTTCTTAGTTTTGTTCCTTCTGTCTTCTTCTACCTTTGCTTTGTAATTGCCAATTTTAGAAAAACTTCTTCCTCAGTAGCGTATTTGCGTTGTTTTACTCGCTTAGAATGTGGGCAAATTGGCTGGTGGGTTTGTTCCAGTTTCAGCAATCCTTGTTTACGAACAGTGCCTTGATGCATTGGTGTTTAGATTAGGAAGAAATCCATGTAATAACCAGTATAGTAGTGGCAGAAGCATCTAGGACCTGGATGACAAGGCCCACATGGAGGGGGAGTGTCATGAGTTGCAGAATGAAGAAGTGGAAACGTCAATGAAGCAGCAGAAACGTCAATGAAGCAGCTTTGGAAGAGTGTCTACTTGTTTGATTAATTTACGCGGTGCTCCTAGTAAGTGAGATGGTTTCCTTAATTCATCCACTTGCAGTAAAGATTGTTGTAAACTGTAAATAGAAAGTCGAGGGTAGAGGAAAGGCAGAGTAGTTTTCGAGTAATCCTGCGACTCGAAATACCTTTTGGCAGCTCTTGGTTCAATGAATAAAATAAGTTCTTCTTCTTCTCCTTCTTCTTCTTTCTTTGCCGTTGTTGTTTCTCCATTCATATCAATTCGTATAAGATGTGACATAATCATTGTGAATGGCTTTATCATGAGAAATCTTGGAGTCATGCATGCAAATTTCAGCTTGATGCAAGATCTCAAAATTGATTGAGATCAACAGCAAAGGTTTACATCGCTTGGAGGCGCTTTTGCACGAGAAAAGAGAGATTGGGATGAAATAGCAATGGCAAATTTGCAGAGTTTGTTTGACGTTTTTCCTGTTGTATCGTACAAATAGATAAAGTTGAGACTGCTTGGAAGTTCAAAGATTTGTATAAACATGAGTATGTAGAGATGTATACATGTAAAGACTGCAGGAAATTTGAGTAACACATGTTTCCAACCCCCCATCCGTCTTGTGGATTACTTCTTCTATGTGCCACTCACAGGTACGAAGATGGAAGGAGGAAAAAGGAAAAGATAGAATAGAGAGACTTGCCCTAGATGACCGACTGAGCAATTGGACTTGCAAGGGAGGCTAAACTAAGTAACCCTCTGTAAGCTGGTCTACGCTGTGTTCAATTGCAACCGTCTTCTTTATTTTATTTTCAATATTTTTTTAGGTTTTCCGGATAGTGTCTTCTGTAATGATTTTGTAGAGTTGTGAGAAGTCCTTTGTACTGCAGAGCTCAAGACAGTAGCACCCAATGTTTTCTTTTTTATCCAAGAAAATCCTATTTTGGGGAAAGATGGTTTGGCAGATGTAGATGTTACAGCTACGGTTAGTGGCTTCTTCTTTTTATGTTTGAGAGCCAGGGTGGTTGATCTATCAAATGTTCCGGTCCAGGAGGTACACAATTGGTAAAAGGGAATGCGAGTGGGGCTTGAATCCTCATCAATGAAGTGGTGATAACCTGCTCTCTGAACTCGGCTAGGAGACCACTTTATTAAAAGTTAATAATAACCCCCAATATTTTCTTACAAGGTTAAACAATTGATAGGAATCACTGGATTTTGTTCTGAATTTTTTTCAAAGTTCTTAATCTTTTTTATTACTCCTTCCGTACCAAATTGTTTGTCCAGCCCGCAAAACAAGGACTCAAAAAAATGCACTTTTTTAAGAAAAAATTCGAACTTTTTTCATAAATTAAAAGAACTCATCGATATCTAATGAATTGTTGAAAAAAAAATTGATTTTTTCTTACAAAAATTGTATTATTCTTACGTTATCATTTTGCGGACCGGACAAAGATTATAGAACGGAAGGAGTACTATTTTGCCAGATGGTTCGACAATCGACATGAAGAGCCCAAAAAATAAATCTTGTAAAATTAGACTTTTCGTTAGGGAGCTTTTCTAAACTTTGGTCTATATTTTCCTTTTTGAGTTATTATCACTGGGATGAATTATGAAACTAATTTTTTGGTTCGAAAGCTAGAATTTTAAGTGTTTTTTTATATTATGTTATTGACTTTCTAAATTCAATCAGGAAGTTCAACGTAAAAGAAATCCAAATAAATTGAAAGTGTTTTTCTTCTTCGTTTTATATTGTTATGTATGAGGAAAGATTGTAAAAAAAGTGATCCTCAATTTTATTAAGATGATACTTACAAGAAAATCGCATCCATTCAGTTATTGATCAGAGAGGTTCCACATGACCTTAATAATCACACACATTAACCCAAACTTCCCAATGAAGCGAGCCCTGCATCATAGGACTAAAAGCCTCGCCGACGCAAAAGGATTGGACTGGGTTATCGGCCCTTTTTGTGAGTCTCCAACTAGCTCATTGGAACTATTTGTACTCCCTCCCTCCGAATTTAATAATCTTTTTTTGGAATTCGTGTAATTTTTTAATTGATTATATTTTAATTTATAATGTTTTATGTAATTTCGAAAATATTGTATTATAAAACTAATCGAGATCTATCAACTAAGATCCATATTCGATATGAAATTTATTATGAATTTAAAGATATAACCAGTTTTTTAGCCGGTTAGAATAGAGTTAGAGACAATTAAATTCGGACGAAAGGAGTATTTTGAAACAGTTCGAGAATTAAGCGTGCCAAAAATTATGTTGATTGTTACAATTTCGGCACACATTTATCTTAAAAAATAAATACGTATTTATTTAATAACATACTTTTCCATCATATGTATAACCTTGGGAAGCCAGCATAAAATGAGTCTAAAATGGCCCAGTACATTTTCATGACTATAGCAAAGGTAGTAGAATTTTGTTTGATTACAAAAAAAATGTTTAAATGCAAAGAATCGGACACAATGTGCAAGCTGGTTTGGACATTTGATTATAAAAAAAAAAAAAAAAAAAATCGGATTCAACCCTTCAATGCAGATAGACTCTAGTTGCACATGAGCTCTACATACATCAAGCAACTACGAATAGTCTCCGGCATATTTTGCCTCATTTAAATATAGCTAGATTTTGAAGAAATTACGAAGTGATTGCGAGAGCAATTCATGGCTCGGCTCATTAATGTTTGGATTGACTCATTTTTTAAACAAGTCAAACTCGAGTTTTAGGTCCGTGTACTAAAAGAATCGACCTCGACTCTCAAAGATTCCATTTATTTGTATAAACTTGACTCGTTTGAAATGGTTCATTAAGTAAATTTATTAGGCTCCGCTCGATAAGCGCTTGAAGTGGAACTCAAATTTTAGGTTCATTTAATACTCGCTCCGTTTCAAATTAATAGTCCGGTTCGGTCTCTAATACAACTTTTAAAATGTTAATATCTTTCGATCTATAATGTCTTTAAAAATTTTAAAAACTTTGTATAATATAACTAATTGAGATCTATGATATTCATATTACACATAAAATTTATTATAAATTAAAAGATATTAACAATCTAAAAAATGCATTGGAAACCGAAATGAACTACAGTATTAATTTGGAATTGAGAGAGTAATAAACAGTCGAGCTCCAACACAACGGGTTGGCTCGTTTGCACCCGTAGCGTCACTCATCCAGTGCCCACTTCTTTTCCCGGTTTCCTTCCAGTTGGGAAGAACGAAGCAAACATCCCATCATCATCATCATCATCATCATCCATGACTTGCCGAACCGCCGCCACCACCACCACAACCACCGCTCTCAACCTCATCGCCAGTCCGCCAAAACCCGCATTTTCGGTTGCTCTCGCTGGAAAATTTCCGCACAATTGCCCGATCAAATCCCGTCGTCTATCTCGTGTGCGTTTCCGTTCTCCCACGTCACTGAACCATGAGCGACAGACCAAACGTCACCGTTTCGTTCCTAAAGCGCGCTATTCCTCTTCTTCGGAGGCCGTAGAGCTCCCTCTCCTTCCATTTCCTATGGACCAGGTGGGTGTGTTTTTCCTGATTCGTCATTTTATCTGATTTTTGGCTCTACTCTTTTGGAAAGCCATACAACTATCATCTAGGTTATTTTGGGACTCTCGTAAATGCATACGAGTTCCGGTCGACATTTGACGTTGGGTACCCAATTTAGTGCCCGTTCTCCTTGGCTTTTTCGCGGGCTTTTGTCCTTATTCAATTTTTTTTTGCATTTGTTAGTTTTGCTCTAAATTTTTATGGATTATTGGTTTGTCTCATCGATAGGAACCGGAAAAGTAAAAACTTATTACTTTTACCCAAAAATAATCAACAAAAGTTTGACGCAAAACTAACAAATGTGAAAAAATCTTGATTAAGGACAAAAATGTAAAAAGCCTAAGCAAATCTAACTAATGCGAAAAAATCTTGAATAAGGATGAAAATCCAAAAAGCCCAAAAAGCTAAGGAGAACAACCACTTAGTCATTAGGTTTCTATGATATTGGAAGGAAAAGAAGCTCTCATTAGCTAGGGAACAAACATTTCTAAGCTGTTCACAAGGATGAGAAATACAAATTTGATAATTCTTCCTTAATCCCCATTTGATTTCAAGTACTTTGGTAAAATGAAGTGTGTCTAAAAACACTACAATTTGTACAACGTGCCAATGTGGCATTGCTTCATTGTGACTGCAAAATAACGACCCACCCAATCATTAACAAGATCGATGAATTTTAAGTTAGTCGAGTTCAAGCTGGTATTTTTCTCTTTAAAAGGATTATTCAAGACCACTTTATTACATGGACAAAACAAGCTTGAACATGTTATGTAACTAGTTAAGCTTGCAAATGAAGTTTGAATGATCTCGACTCCGTAGACTTATAATGTTTAAAAACTTGAGCTACCAAAGCTTGGTTTGAGATTGGCTCGATTAAAGCTCATTCGTGATCACTCACTTGATAAACAAACCAAGTTTGAACATATATTCGAAGCTCGTTCAATTTTTAAACCAAGTTTGAACTATTCATTTCTCGACTCGTTTAAGCGGTAGGCAATGCCGTAGTAGTATGTTGCACGAATTGTTTTATTTGTTGACACCCAAATAAATAATATGTGGTATATTCACTACATATCATACTTGTTCATATGATATTGCAGTACAAATGACAGGTCAGGACATGTCCCTGTACTACCCATACCTAACGTTTTGTCATATATCCCTATAGCCAGAGATTTGAGCTTAGGCAAGTTGTATGCTTAGACCCGCACCATATAGTTATATGCAAGTCCATGTTGCATGATTTACGTTGTTGAAAAGCACATGTGTGGCAGGGTGGGTTGAGTTTGGGCAAAATGCATCATCGAATTGTGCTAGTCTGCTAGATCATATGACTTCATATTATAATGAATGGTGACAAAGTCAAGTTTTGGTTTTCTCCTTGTATTTATGTAATGACTTCTTGAGTTGGGTGCAGGTTCTTAACTGTTTACAGGTTTCATTTCATATTTGTTGTACAATGTTGGAGTAAGAAGTAACTGTTGTTGCTAAATATAAAAATCGGCAACCTTAAATATGAGACACTTGCTGATATAGGTTTTGGATTTTGAGGGAGTATTAATTTAAGCCTCTTAACAACAAGTTTGTTTATTCTTGTTGACTATATGGTCTTCAACATGCAAATGACAACGGCTTTCTGCCATATCAAAACTTGCAACATGCACATCAAGACTTGCAATATGTATGCATTCAGAATTTTCTATGTCATTGAGCATGTAGTTTTGACAGTATTATTTGTCCTACAGGTACTTGTTCCCTCTGAGACTAAGACTCTTCATTTGTATGAAGCAAGATATCTTGCGTTGCTAGATGAGGTACTGCATATTACCTTGCACTTTTCATCCGTTTTGGAAGGACCTTGCATAGCCCCTGCTCATTGTATATCTAACTGATTGGCATTTTATGAGCTGTGTATGGACGTTTATAGTCAATTGTCTTGTTTATGCTGTAAATAATAATACTAACCCAACCAGTTTTCCTTGCTTATAAGTTGGTGATAACTGATAGTCACATTTTTGTATTAGGTTTCTGTTGGGTGTTGTAGTCTCTTCTTTTGCTTTTTATGGTGACGATGATACAATTTTTTTTCCACCTCAAGTGGAGATTTGGTGATAATGATCATTCTTTAGTTCCAGAATTGATTCCTGTCTAGGGTCATTGCGATTAGTTTGATTGATGTCTCAGTTTTTTTTTTTTTTTTTTCATTTTGTACCTTCCCCCTACATCAATGTGATAATATAGTCTTCGTGTCATCAAGTAGGCAACTCGCATTGGACAATTTATTTCGATGCACCATCCTTGCAATGCAACTCTGTAGTGGCTAACTGATGCAGATAATATAGCACAAGAATGCATGGTGCCTTGCTATGAAGAACAAACACTTCGTTGGAGGATATGTATCAGTGTTGGACACCAACACTCTTAAGACGTGTGTCCAACACTCAATTATAAGTGTCCTATATAATTTTCTAATTGTGTCACTTGGACACTCGGGGGACTCTCTAGTATAAGCTAGGCCACTCGTGGGACACTCTGTGGACACCATAGGGATGTCAAATGAAATAGTGGCTCTAATCAAAACTTAGGGATATCTTTTTGGGTGTTAAATGATTGTACAAAGATATAGTGACGTCGTGAAAATGAAGCATCTTTTGTTGGAACATTTGTTTGTGAATGTTTTAGGGAAATCTTGAATGATGTCATGACTCATGACATTTTGACTGAAAGCCATATAGGGTATGCTATTATAACTAGACCCGATTTTAGTGCTCTAATGATTTTTATTTAACCATCAGTGTGCATGCTAAAAATACAAAATAGATTATTTTTAGCCTGCCCCCAATTTGTCGTATCTCCCTTGTTGTCGTATGTCGTATCTGTGTCCATGCTATTTAGCTGGCTTCAGACCATTGTGTGCTTGCTAAGGTAATGGGCTAAATTTGAGAGGATTTTCGTCTCTGGCCTAGAAAACTCGAGTAATAAGCTGTTGGAAAGCTTTCAACAAGCTTGATCAAGATTGAGATAGATTAAGCATACACGGTCAAATTTCAGTCAATTTGTTTTGACCAATTGTAAGCATGTATATAGTTATATTGTTTTCATAGAATTTTCTTTTTAGCATATTTCCTTATTTCCTCTCAGATTTTAAGTCCTTGATTTGGTTATTTTTTTCCATTTGTTTAGTGTTTGGTCATATTTCTTGGTCTTAATGGAGTCTTTTAATTATAACTTTTCTCTACAATGAGAGTCCGGTAATCATTGAATGAGAGTTTTTGATAAACTAAATGGATAACATATATATTTATTAGTTTTTCATTGACTCAATCAATACTTTTATGGTGATCAACGATCAGCAAAATGCTTTAAGACCAAATTGGTCAAGAGTAGATTTTGCTTCTATAGTTACTCTAGAATCGACGGACTCAAACCAGTATATTTTCCATATCTCTTCTTAAAAGCCTCGCTCATCACAAGTAACTACTTATTTGTTTTTCAAAAGAGAACAATCATGGATGTTTGTTTTTCAAGCTTCTTGAAAGAAAAACTTCGAACTAGGAGGTTTACATCTTCATTGTGCACTTCGATAAAGCTTGTGATCATGTGATTGGGGATCCTAAGATATCGGTTTTGCAGAGAAAGGTACTTGGGAGAGGATGGAGCAATGGATTCAGTCATGTTTATTTGCTATTGAACATGTAAGTGTGTTAATATTGAGGGAGGAGAAAGCTTTTAGGCCACTCGGGGTCTTTGGCAGGATGATCCTCTTTCCCCTTCCTTTTCAATCTCAGTTGATGTTTTTGGGCATGTTAGAGTTAAATATCTCTCTAAAATAGTATATGTGCCTAGGCGGCCTCGCACTCACTGCCAATTGATTTTGAGATGGATGCTTTAATAGAGCGAATGGTTGATAGGCTACAAAGGTAGGTAATGTTGATGGCCTTTTTATTAGTAATAGGGGAAGGATAATTTCTCTGTCTCCCATAAAGCGTCTAAAAGATGCCAGTTTCTTTTGTCTAGATGGAAATCAGAAGTGGTGAATTTGTTTTATGTTTTTGATAATGATGGAGATAGTTTCAAGGCCCATGTCAAGGCCAACGCATCTAAGCTTGGATTGTAAATTATGTTCTTGAGTCTTGGTATTAAAATTTAGTTCAATAGTCATGGCGGCCCATTCTTACCAGTGGTCATTGTTAGATCTAGTGGATTGTTTCAAAGGTTCTCCACTTGTGTAGTTGGTGGCTATTTTCTTTTTAATTCTGCAAGTGTCGTGGATGGCATATTCTAGTCAACAATAACGAAACCCATCTAGTCCTCAATCATTGGGGGTATGGGCGGGGGAAGATTGGAGAGTGGAGATAGACCTACCCTTTGGCAATATATGCACAAAGTGGCTGCTCTTAGAATACCACCAAAATAGTAGCCCCTTGTACCTCTAAGAACCGAGGAGCTAAAGAGACGTTTTGCCGTAGAACCATGCCCCCAAATCAAAGCTGCAAGGCATCAGAGATGGTAGGCCTAGAGACCCAAATTAATTTCTGTGCGCATTCCATGCTTGCTTCATTCATAGTCCAGAGCATCGGAAAGCACAAGGATGGCATATTCTAGTATTTTGTAATTTCAAGCTTGCTTGAAGTTAGTGGTTTCCGTGGTTAGTTGTAATTGGTATTCCTTATTGAGTTTAATCTATTCACCCCCTTTAGACACAAACGTGTCCACCTCTCTCTTTACTGTGGATTGTCCTTTATTTTTCCAAAAGAACAGGAGACTGAATATAAAGATAAAATCTGGAAATGATATCAAATCCTCTCATCAAAACACTTGGATAGGTTTGCAAGCCTTGGAAAATAGTTTTTAGAACCGTACGTTTCAGTGGGTCATCGTTACAAATCGTCGCTCGACTTTGTAATTTGTTGAATTTGATTGTGGCTATTTTTGTAATTTTGTTGGAAGAAGTGTTCAAATTATTTTTTTAAGGTCTGTAAATTTAATATTATAATGTCATCTTTTGTCTTCTTTCTCCTTATTTGCTCTCAAAACTAATTTCTCTCATTACCGATTAGTATCATATAGGGGAGCTTTATGTTGAGAGTGTAAAGGCCCCTAAGAAGTAAAGACATGTCTTTGGGCCATTTGTACTGTACCGCAAACATGTCGGACTCAGACACTTGCCTGACACTTGAAAATATGTGTCTGAGTATGTAATTGTTTTTTTCTAAACCGGACGCATTTTGGACACACCTCGACACTTATCAGTCATGTAACGTACATGCGCGGGACACACTTTGGTTTGTAATCTAATTTTTATAGCATAAAATAGGGTAAAAATGTATATGTGCTATGTGAACCGAATTATAAACTAATATTAAAATACTGAAGGATGACAAGTGTAATATTCTTTATTAAAATTAAGGATATTCTAGATAAAATAAAGAAATATGAAAGATATATCTAAGGTTATGAAGAAAACACAAATCTGTTATTCTATTTTTTCCATTGTTTTATTTATTTATTTATCTCTAGTGCGCGCGCGTGCATGTATATGTAGTTAACGTATGCCCCAACTGGTCTATGTCCTAGTTTTTGGAAAGAAATTACGTGTCCACGTATCTGTTTCTCGTATCTTTATCCGTGCTCTTGAAAGGCAAAGACAAGATGGCATAGAATAGCCTTAAAAGACCTTGATGGGTTTGTATGCTACTTTCAACTCTTATTTCCGTAAAAGAGGCCGTCAATAGAATATATCCCTTGCACTAGAAGCATCTTTCTTACTATTAGATCATGTAATGTTCTATTCATACTTTAGAAACGCATATTTTATTGATTGAGGCCTAATAAGCTTTTGATTACGCTCTCTTGCTTTGTTGCAGTCTTTGTTTGGAACAAATAAGCATTTTGTGCACTTTGTGTTGGATCCAATTTGGTATTAATGAGTACCGCAGAAGCATCATTTGGAGCTAGATATGGTTGTTTGGTTCTTATAGAGAAAGTAAGTTGCTCGACTAAAGTCTGGACATTGCAAAATTTGGATGGTCACATTCTCTTCGCTTTTGTGCAGGTTGAGCGGTTAGATGTTGGGGCAATTAGCATCTATCAGTGGGAGTAGGTCGTGTTTAAAATTGTGAAAATTGTGCAGGTGAGTACTTCATAGTTTTATGTTGTTAAGCTTTACTTAATATGATACTTCACAGCACCCCAAACCCTGGGTGGCTACACTAGTGTTTGAGGGGGTTCCAGCGAACCCTCTGATTTCAAAAATACAATAAATTTTTTATATATTTTTTCATATATTTTTGATTTTTTTTGTAATGTTTCTGCAACTGGATCATTAGTGCATCATTGTTATGAAAGCCCAAGTAAATGAAACTTACTTAGATTTGTGACTAAGTAGATATTATTGCCTCAAACAAAATAAATTAAGTCTAGATAATTTTTCAACCATAATAAATGTCTTTATTTTCATAGTGTTTCGTGTATAAAATGTTTTCATGCATTTGTCACTACTTAACAAAAATTATGGTGCCAACTTCGAATGGCTAAACTTAAGATGTATTCATTGGTATTGTGATTGAAAAAGGAAACTAGTTCATTCATAAGATCTCATTATTTGATTTTATTAGCCGATAAATTTATCCAATTATTTTACTTTGTTCAATTTTAAAGTATTTTAATAGCAGAAAAATACATGTTTGGAAATTATGGGTATACTAAACGGATAAAAAGTGTTGCTCCTGCCGATTTTCTCCTGCTCTCCACTAAAAAACTCGGTTTTGGTTTCTCTAGGGTGCGATTGGTGTTCTCTATGACACCCTGAGTTCAAAAATGGTTTCGAGTCGCCACAAAGCATCGAGTTTAGGTGTGTCAAGGTCACCCATTAAAGTTACTGGTGAGAGATAAATTATTTTGAAAAAGGAGTCACAGTGTAAATGCCACTATTCTATTTGTTTGGGCCGAAGCCCCAAAAATTTGTGACGCACAATTTTTACTGTTCTGTGAAATCCATAGATAGGGTCTGGGGTTTTATGGGGATGAATTGTATGCAATTCAGGCTTGTAGTGTTTTACGGCGGAATGACAAAAAGTGAAAGATTGGGAGCAAAGAGACAGGCCAACATGAGACACTATTAGGGTCGGTGTATCTCATGACTACTTTGTTGAGTGCACGGTTCTTGCTTTAAATAGAAAGGGCTGGCGATATTTCACTTGTGTTGTTGTGCGTTTTCACGATTGTGGGCCCATACAGATAGGAAAGTCTGGGGAGCTTTCTTGTGAAGGTCTCACACTCGCTAGTAGTCATTCCATTCCTATCAGCACTCTCGAGGCCCACCTAGTATGGTGTTGCATAGTCTATTCTCAAAAAATGAACACAACACGCCTAGAGCGAAACTAATATGATATACAAAAGTAAAAAGTGCCACATAACACTAATCAAATTAGAGAAGCCATTTATTCATTACTCAAACTTAAAGGAATCTGTTCCCTTGTAATTGTTTCCTGTTTCCTGTCTTTTGTTTTGCCTTCTTTGGGTGTATTTGTTGTTGTTGTCATCTGGTTTTGGATGTGGCCTTGTTCTTTCAGGAGCCTCTTGAGGCTCTTTGTGGTTATTTGGGCTATGCCCCACTGCTGGTGTAATCAACTGGTTGCTAAAAATTGTTGTGCAATGGTGTATTCATCTTATAAATGGTTCAAAACGTAGTTAGAGTCCACTTAGCAGGCGTTGTTTGGAGGGTTATGGAGGTATGGCCGAAGTGTTCACTATCAAGAAGTGGCCAGTGTGTCAAATTTCATTTTGCAACTAACACGCATCAAATGAAGTTGGGAAGCACTTAGAATGTCTGAGGGTTGTCTGGCACGTGGTTTCTCATTGGACACACCTCCTCGGAGATGCATCTGTGCATCTTAGGTTAAGTGCTTTCCAAAGCTGTCTCAGTGGAAGCCGGTCTGTGTTACCAGTTAAGATGATACATTCAGATTTCTTGTAGTTAACTCTTGTAGTATTTGCGTCTCAGGGTATTGCGCTGGCTAACATGCCAATGGTTGTCTTCTATATTAACCAGTCACCATTAATTGCTTGTGGTGTATAAACCCGTCTCTATAGAACTTTGGTAGACCTGTTAAGGGGAAAAAGTAAAATTTTCTATAGGTGTATGTACTTCTTGCTTTAATAACTTGATGATGCAGGATTTGCAACATCATTCCAAGTCTTACCTTCAAAGTATTCATTGAAAAGTGAACATGGAATTATTATTATTATTTTATAAGTAAAAGATTATATTACCAAAAAGGCATTAAGGGAATACCGCTCATATACAATAAAAGGCCACAAGACAAAAAGATCCTATACACTTGCACTCCTATTCGACTGAAAAAGCTCAAACTGATCTAAAAATGGTCAAGAGACGGAAAGCAATAATTCTTGTCCCAACTATACAAGTGATTTAACAAAAAACTTTTGATTTTAATAAAGGCTTTTTCAACCCCATTCAAAGCATCTCGAATTCCTTTCATGCCAAATCACTCATGAAATTATAATGAGGGGGGCATTGGCGAATTCACGTGTATGTCATGTTGTTCACTTCATGACCACCTTGGAGTTGGAAAAATGGTAAAGAACTATATTCCTGTTGATTTAAACTACTTTAAGAGATATTGGATACCTAAAAATAATTGATCCTCTCTTCAAACTGAAAAATAAACATTGATACCTAACCCACTTCATTACTCTACCACTAATTTAAGTTGAAGGCCTTTTCACATTTTGTCTTTCTTGATTTCTGAAATGAGAAGCTCTAATCTTTATGGAGATAAAGTTTTTATTTGTTCATAGAAGAATGGTAACAAAAAGGAGAATGTCAGCACCAAAAATGATTTTTTTGGTCTGCACGGATTGTCAGTTTTTTTACTCTGATGTGTATTCCAACATTTCCAACCCATCAAGGGAGAGTTGAGTAGGATTTTTATAACTACCACCATGTAATTTTTAATGGCCTTACGAGTTCATTAGTCTCTCACTCTACATCCATTAGTCTATTTTTCCTGTGCGAAAAACATTGACAAAGCATAAAATATGTAACCAATAGTATCTTGATGAAAAAATTCAATAAATTTGGTAAGAAGACTATCATCTAACTTTATAGGAAGGAGCACTTGTTTTAGTACAATATTCATAGCAAAGCATCACTGGTCTTGTTATGTTTGGTTATTAAAAGAACATGTTTAAATTATGCTGAAAAAAATTCCTGGAGCCGCCACTCGAGGGGGGCATGTTATGCATCTATTTGCATTTGGTAGCTGCTAATAATATGACTTAATTTTTTTTGGGAGGGGAGGGTGAATTCGATATCTCTCCTGATTAACTTTTAGTTTTCATTTATGAATTGATGCATAAAATATGTAAATATATGTGTATATCCGAGCAGTTTTTATTGAACGCTTAAATGAGAAATTGCTCGAATGAAGCACTTTCCGGTCTTTTTTTTGCTGATTTCCTGCGGGAACCCTTAAAAAATACATTTTGAACACATTGAACGGTTCGGATCATCGAAATTTGATCGGTAAAGGAGAGGTCTTTATTTTAACAAAATAAGAGATCCCTCATAGGATATGGACTATTTATATATAAAATCCTATCAACAGCTCTTAAAAATATTTTTTTAAATAAATTGAACGGTTCTGATCATTTGCGTGGGGGTCCTATGCAAAACTTGTGTCAAATGTTCGTGTTTTGTGAAACCAATGGTTATTAGTTGTAGTTAACAAGCTTTGAACCCCAGTCAAATGCACGGGAGTACACGGTGCATACCACTAGGCTAGCACTCCACTTGCACTTATGAATAAAATATCAATATCAGATTCACAAAATCTGTCTGTAAGAACAAGATTTATTGTCATCTGCATTAAAAGCGTTTGCGTAAAGAACTTTAATTGTTAATCTTACAGCTAAGGCTTGTGTAAATGGAAAGCATTGTAGACGAGGAAGCGTTACAATCTATGTATATTTCCATTTATTATCTTAGATTGTGGCCCCTCTTTGATGCCTTTTGGTTTTGGTTTTGATTTGGGGGCATGGTTCTGCAGGAAAACATCCCTTTAGCTACTCTTTTCTTCGAGGTATAGGTGGCCTACTGTTTTAGTGGTATTCTGAGAGTAGCCACTTTGTGTATATATTGTCAAAGGTTAGGTCTGTCTCCAATCCTCCCCCGCCCGTACCAATAATGATTGGGAACTAGATGGGTTCTGTTATTGTTGTTGTATATGTGGCCCCCGCTTGGAAAATTTTCTCATTAATGTCCATTTCGGTTTCTGTGGTGCTGTCACTATCTTTTGAAGTCCTGGTGCCCCTATATATATTGGCATGTCAAGGTTCCTTATAGGGCATATATTTTCCTTGAAGGGTCTTTCTCTTTCTCTCTACACTTGACCATGGGCCGTGCAGTTAAGTTTGAGTTCATTGCTAATGAGCGTGTGAGGAGGCAAACATTTCGGAAAAGGAGAGCCGGCTTAATGAAGAAGGTGAGTGAGCTTAGAACTCTATGTGGTGTTGATGCCTGTGCTGTCATTTACAATACACCTGATGCTCAGCCAGATGTTTGTCCTTCTCCACCTGAAACATACCATGTGCTTGAAAGGTTCTGTAACTTGCCTATCATGAAAAAAGATCTGAGTGTAATGAATCGGGAAACTTTTCTTACCCAAAACGTTACAAGAGTGAATACAACCTTGCAAAAATTTAAGTACCGAAACTGGAGGTTGAGAAGGAACAACTTATGGGCAAAAACCTGGTTGAAATTAATTTGAATGATGTTGGCAACTTGAAGGATCTGGAAGATGTATCCGGCCTTTTGGAGGGGAGAATTAACAGTGCTGCAAAACAGATTGAACATATCAAAAGTGGGGGTGTTCGTGGGAATTAGATTGGGACTGGATCAGGGCGTGCAAAGAGAAGTAGCCCCTCAGAAGATGGGCACTAAGAATCCATAGGGCATCTGCGAGTGATGGAAGTTCTGAGTTTTCTTATTTGTGTTTTCGTATAATAAATGTTCCCTTTTTTATGTTATCTAGAGGAACATATTTGCACCTTATGTATTCTAAGTTTCTATGTTGTTTTTATTTCCTTAATTTTCTAGTTTTACTTCTACCCACCCTGAGTTTGCTTTTGTGTGTTTTCTTCTAAGTTCTAATAAATGTGTTGTTTTAATTTTATCTAGAGAAACATATTTGCATCTCATGTATTCTAAGTTTCAATGTTTTTTTTATGTCCCTAATGTTCTTGGTTTTACTTCTAACCCTACCCCAAAAAATACTCCGTAGATAAATAAGTAACTAACATAAAAAAAAAAAATTCAAATGTAAAAGATCAAGAACACCTTTGGCATTTGAAAGTTGTCTCATTAAAACCCCAAAATACTGATGTAATACCAGCTAACAATGATATGAGATATCCCCCAATCCCCTTAAAACTTAAGGGGGTTTCACTAGTAATTAGGTATTAACTAAGGGTGTCATTGATATCTTTGTAGACATTTCATTCAACTAGGAAACGACCAACAAAGTGGTAATTACGGATGTTTATTAAGATCTAACTTATTTACCAGTAAATCCCATTATGCATCACAAAGATCATTGTCCTTCGACATCGCGATGCAATCATATCACACCTCAACTGGGTATGTATATTTTTAAGCTTTCACAGTTTTGGTTGGTATATTCATAATGATACCATGAGCGCTTTAGGGCGTTCCCAAGATATGTTATCAAATACCGCTATACTATTACAACCCGTCTTTTCTCAATGGATACAAAAGACTCATGCTTTGGCACCTGGTGTAACACCAGTTTAACTTGGGGTGGGGGGGGGGGCCGGGGTGTGCTGGGGGGTTAATGATTTAATAGTGGTGGGTGGCAAAGTGGCTTTGGTTCCTATTCCATTAGGACCTGCAGATTTTTTGGTCCATCAAATTCATGCATTTACGATTCATGTAACGGTATTGATACTCCTGAAAGGTGTTCTATTTGCTCGTAGCTCCCATTTGATACCAGATAATCAAATCTTGGTTTTCATTTTCCTTGTGATGGACCTGGAAGACAGGGAACATGTCAGGTATCGGCTTGGGATCATGTCTTCGTAGGCCTATTCTGGATGTACAATGCAATTTCAGTAGTCATTTTCCATTTCATCACTTAAATGAGCACCTCATATGCTAAAAATAGACTATCCAGCGTATCAATTTTACATTTCTACTGTCATGCACACACAGACACGAAACAAGGAAAGAAAATAAGTGTGCTCCATCCTTGTATGGTATAACATGTCAGGGTTGAAGCAGTTCTGTTTGCATTGAAACCTAATTTGCAATTTTTTATTGACCATGCCAGAACTTTTTTACCTGACAATATATGCCAGTAGGATGGTGTCTAAGTGTATTCAATGGCAATTTTAATTGAAATCAGCTTGACTTATTATTTAAAATTTGCTATTAAAGCATTGTATTGTTCTTTCTTAGTTGAAAGAAATGTTCCCATTCTAATTATCAATGACCACCCCTGTTTGTATGGGTAGTTGTGGAGTGTCAGTACGTTACCATGTTGGGTTTTGCGGATACAAATTTCAAATGAGGGGTGTCCGATGTTTTCCTAGTCTAAGGAATTGTCTGTAACTTTGAATAAATTCCAGGGGTGTGCCTCATTTTACCCTAGAGTTAGTAGTTGTTATTGTGTTAAAATAGTGCATAAAGTGGTTGGCAACCTGACATACCTATACCCACAGGGGAGGTGGCCACCCCCATGATTTTGAATTCCCTTGATACTACCTAATTGCCTATCCTACAATCAAAAGGCAGAAATCCCACAACGTGGGCAGTCATTCTAAAATTGTTAGTAGACAATAGACTCGCTGACTTCTCTTGTAAATTTTCGCATATATTGTTGAGTATTTGAGTTTTGCTTGGCATGTTAGTCCTCTCTTTCTTTCTTCCACCTCCCATCATAGAAGACACTGCCCACCATTTGTTTAGACGCTTCAATTCTCTTACCTTTTTAAAGTTTATAGCATATATCTTAATAGAAATAGATTATGCTTGGAAACAAAAAAAAATAGAGATTGTGGGGTGTTTTAGATTGGTATGTAACGATTGTCGTTCTTTCTACCTATTTCATGGTGTTTTTTGATTTAATAATCTCCACTCAATTCAATTTTCACCAAAATTGATGTTGTTAGAGAAAGCAGGTAAATCGGGGCCCAACGCCCACTTGATTCTTGGGTCCACCGCTCAATGCATAGGTGTAGTATAGATATCACTTAACAGAATATTGTTTTTGTTTTTTTTGCCGATCGAGGACTGGTGTATTTGAATCCTTAGGTTTAGCATTGAAATTTGAGATGCATCAAATGCTCCCTCAAGTTTGATTTCAGGGCCTGTTACCCATCTTGTGTATATGCCATCTGCGGAATGCAAGAAAAATATGCAATGCCGTGATAACATATATATTTACTATCTGAGACATTCTTTATTAGTTATCCTATTTTTCACAATGTGAGCTTCGCTATTTTCTGGTGGCCCCATTTTGTGCCTGTTATTCCTGATATGATATTGTCGACAAAGTTGGAAGGTGGAAGCCAATGAATCCATCTCATGTTAAGGCAAGGTGCAACACTTCCTTATGTTTCTTGGAGTCTTTTCAAGACAGACAAGGTAAATGACAAGAAAAGGAATGTAATATACATGAAACTCTTGATGATGTGAATTAAAAACCTTCAAGTATGCTTTTATCGATAAATATTAAGTATTAACCTGAAACATCTGCATGGAGGAACAAGTGCAGAACTGCGAACTCAATTCTGATGTCATATAAGTCAATGTTATGAAAGAAGATTACGATTTTAATGGAATGGAGGAACCAAAAAGAAACATTATAGTAAACCAGTAAATTAGAACAAACTAATGGGTTTTTTTCCCCAAAAGATGTAAAACAACTTTCGCAAGAGAATCTGGATTTGAATGTGTTAAAGTATGCTTTGGTGTGCTCTGGTCCGTTTTTCATGATTTTTTGTGCATCACTTGATATCTCAGTTATAGATGCTCCCCTGCTATTTCATTTTGGTTTCGTATGAAATGGAGACCTTTTGGCTATATGAATGGCATTTTGTTCCTTGTTTTATTATATTGCATTTTCTTGGTGGTACATATTGGATGGTAAACTTGACTTTGGCATTGGTGCCTTGACGTGACCAGATCGCTTACGAAAATATCAGATATTTCTATATTGCTATCAGCTACAAGTTAATATTGGAATAACATTAGGACACTTTACTAATGTGTTCTAGTTAGTCAACAATGTGCTTAAGAAAATTTAAGTTTACTTAATTTTTTTAGATGTATGTATGTGCATGTCATTCAATTAACATCTTATACCAATAGATTTGTTACAACAAGCCTAAATTGGTAGGTTTGATCATACTGACCAAGATGTAGGCACATTCAATCTGCCAAGGAAATTCATTGGTGCTTATTATAGATCCACTTACCCTTTTGAAGACTGTATCAAGGTCAGAACGCAATTACGAGTCATGACTCATGAGCAATTCTATGAAGATCCCGATCTTAAACCATCAATAGTTATGCTCCTTTGTTTGATAATAGATTTTAATATTTGAAAGCTGCTTCGTGTGGGATATGTTGGATATATTTCACAGACATAACCAAACCAAACCAAACCAAACCGAGCCTTAAGTCCCAACCACTTGGGGTCGGCTACATGAATCATTTTCCTCCATTGAGCTCTGTCAAGAGCCATTTATTCACACAAACCTACTATACTCATATCGTTGCGTACCACAGTATCTAAAGTCAATTTAGGTCTAATTTCACAGACATGTACAACATATTTTTTACCTAAACTTTGGCGCTATTTTTTTGCAATACCACTACTATTGCTATTTTTTCTACTTAGGATATGTACTTACTCTTGTAATGTATGCAGCTGAACTATGATCAGAACCAACTTTACTTAGAGTATAGTGTGTTAGATGAATCCCTGAAATCAATGGAGAAGAATATTACCAACTTTACTTAAAGTATAGTGTGTTAGATGAATCCCTGAAATCAATGGAGAAGAATTGTCCCTAGGCATTTAGGCTTAAGTAAGTAACCTTGTAACTCAGAATAGCAATCTTGTAACTCAGAATAGCTTATTATTTCCTATCAATTTAAGCTTTTGTGGAAATTTGCGATCTAACTTAGTATCAGAACTTTGGTTTTCTCCTTTTGCATTTGTTCCCCCTTTGCGTTATCATTCTCTCCTTTGCATTTTGTTTAAATCTTTGTATGGATGTTTACATCTCTGTGTTCAAACAAAACTGCATGTAAGAGAGGGTGTTGGATATCTAGACATTCATTGTGAGGCTACTTCATAACAGCCAAAGCCGGTGTTCTAGCATTTGTTCCCCCTTTGCGTTATCATTCTCTCCTTTGCATTTTGTTTAAATCTTCGTATGGATGTTTACATCTCTGTGTTCAAACAAAACTGCATGTAAGAGAGGTTGTTGGATATCTAGACATTCATTGTGGGGCTACTTCATAACAGCCAAAGCCGGTGTTCTAAAGGTCAATTCCAGTAAGGCTTAAGTAACAACCTCTTATACCAAATACAGAAAAGAACAGGAAAGTACTAGACTACTAGGGCATCTGTCTTCCAAGCAGTGTATATACTGTATCTTTATAGATGAAAATGCTGGTAAAGAATTGTCATAGAATTTTTTTAGGTGACTTTATATTGCTAAGTACACAGTTTCCTAAGTTTTGTGTTGCCATTCTAAAAGTTTTTGGCTTACAGTGATAGTTTGCAGGCCAACCCTTACCTGAGAGGTACAGTCATACCAATGCAGGATGTGGTTCCTGACAGTCTAAGCAAAGTAAGCTTCCAGGTTGTCGAGCTGAAGGAGGCTCTTCACTGTTTGAATGGCTTGGAGATAAAGTTGAAGGTGCTCTCTCTCTCTCTGGTGCTCGTGTAGACTGTGCATCTTCTTTCGAAATTTCTATTCTATTTATCTGCTATTTGATACTTGAGCACATACCAATCCATTTCCCCCTTTATATCAGTTTCACATACTTTTAGCACACCTCTTCCTTTCAGCTGCCCGAGTGTGAAACATAGTCGTGTTGTGCTTCCCCATGTATCAAACTACAACTTCTGTATTGAGTGTACCTCTTCTCGTTCTCAATTAGCATAACCTGTTTCTGGGACACACATGCTACTCTATGGGAAGCTCTCCAGTTTAACATCGGTGTGAGCCGACTAAATCGTCATTCTACTTTGGAAGGATATGTAGTCTCAGACAACACTCAGAAAACATATGAAATGCACATCTACATACCACTTTGGGAAAAGTACTGATCTACTTTGATCAGCATTGTTGGAAATTGTCCCACATCGGTTAATTATCTCCTCCAAAACTAGTATATGAGCTTAGGCGGCCTCTCCATTCATTGCCAATTGGTATTGAGTTGGATGCTTTAACATGGTATTAGAGCTAGGTTTTCGGAGGCTTTTCCTCTTTGTTTGTGCAAAAGTTGCACTTTGTTTCGTTGTGATCCGTGTGTTCCGGATCCTTTTTGACCTCTCCACGTGCGAGTCGGGGGTCACACGTGAAGGAAAGTGTTGGAAATTTTCCCACATCGGTTAATTATCTCCTCAAACTATATATGAGCTTGGGCGGCCTCTCTGCTCATTGCCATTTGGTTTTGAGCTGGATGCTTTAACAGGCATGATCAACGTTCCTATTATTGAATGCACTTGTACCCGACACTAGGATTTTGTAGGTCATTTGAATTGTATCTTTAATCTATAATGTTCCATATTTTTACTGAAGTTAGCTGACAATATTTATCATGAGTAAGCGTGTTTGTGGAGTTCATCATATTTAAATGGTTAGGTTCTGGATATTTTGCTTAAAGACAAATCTAGCCTTACACCAAGCCATTGATAATTGGCATTTTGAACAGAGACAGAATATCCTCTACTTCTTAAAGTATATAGTCTTTCTCTCATGGAGTGAATGCAAGAAGGGAAAGGGAGAAAATAAGATTTATTCAGTTGCGGAGGATAAATGCACGCCATGGAAGCAGAACCGATCAGTATGGCCAATGAGTTGACTGAGAATTTCTAGCCACTGCTTGAAGGTTCTACTTCGTGGCAATGGCAACAAAATTCCAGCAAGTTGTAGTGGTAATAATTATTAAAGTCGAGGTACATTTTAAAGGACATGGCTTTAGTTCTCTTGTAATTTCGTTATGCATAGTGATGTAGGACAGCTGTGGAAACTTGCCCTAAAGCTGCCTAAAATAGGAATTGTGGCCGGTTTTTGGTGCATAAAGCTTCTAGGGTTAGAGTTCTGCAGGTAAAAAGTTTGTTGGGTAAGTAAATTCAAAGTGTGATTGTTTTCATTTGCCTTGATTTTGAAAGAGGAAGCTTCACTTGAATTTTAGGAGATAGGGTGTTTAAGGGTCTAATCCATGAGCAATTTAGAGTTTTAATAGTTCAAAATTTGGATGAGGATCAATAGGTAGGAGGCTTGATGGAAAAGAAAAAAAAAACGTAGGAGGCGGGAGTAGCATTGATTTGATTAAGGGCTGCAAAGGTGGCTGTTGTAGGGCTATAAACAGTAACTTGGGAATAGTAAATTTGTGTGAAAAGAAGAAAGCAAAAGAGGGGCATAATTTTAAGAGGGCAGACTTTTGCTTTTGGGAAAAATTCAAAATACCCCCCAAACTTTACACTCAATTTCTATTAGACTCCCATACTTTCAAAAGAATCAAGTTATCTTCCGTTATTCAAATAGACCCTTTCCGTCAAATTCCGTTAAATTGATAATGGAATTGGTTATAGGGGTTGTTTTTCCGTTAAATCCTAACTTTGTGCCTCTCTCTCTCTCTCTCTCTCTCTCTCTCTCTCTCTCTCTCACACACACACACACACACACACACACACACCCGCACCCACACACCCTGCCACCATCACCATTGGCCCCAATGGAATGGACCTTCTCACCCTCTCTAACATCCATTAACCTTGCAATAGCCTTGAGAAGAAAAGTGTATGTGTGTGTGTCAGGTTGAATGGAATTTAAATGCATGATTCTGTACATATCAATTGATGACCTAGGGTTTTCACTCTCGGCATAGCCTCTTAATCATGGTATTCCAAGTGAATACATATGGGTTTTGGATTTGGGTAAAGATTAGGTGGGCATAAGACATGGTGGGTTTTGTTGAGAGAGACAAGTTTGAAGATGAGGTGTTTGCCCATTTCTGGGCTGGTGAGAAGGATACCATGTCTGATTGAGAAGCCGTGGATTTGCTTGAGCTTGTGATTGGAAGAGGCACACGTTAGCAAGAGAGCAATGCATTTCTTGAGAACGGAGGGTTGTGGGTTTTCTTGGGTAATGCTGGTTGAGGAGAGAATGGAGTGAGAGATGTGGTTTGTGGGGGTGTTGATGAGGTGAATTAACAGAAAAACAACCATGGTTACCAATTCCATTATCAATTTGACGGAAAGGGTCTATTTGAATAATGGAAGATAACTTAGGGAGTAAAATTTATTTTTTTGAAAGTTTAGGAGTCTAATAAACATTGAGTCCCTTTCCTATACTACAACTGCATGACCTCACATCTAACAATTTGCAGAATTACCAAAACATCCCTAAGAGAATAAAGTTTATTTAGGAGGCCAATTCTGTTTATAACCAAATTGATGTGTATTTAGATGCTCCCCTTCAACTCATTGTTCAAAAAGATGTCCAGTGGCATACTAAATTAAAGCAAACACAATGACCATACTAATTTGAAAGTTCAAACAGTGACTAAGAAAAACTTAAAAGCATTACAGAACTTCTCTCCATGGTCAATAAATGTTTTGCTTGTGAAATTATTATTTTCCCTATTTCATCTTTACATGCTTTCCTTGCCACGGTGGGTGGAATCTGTATCTCTTCAAGGCTGTACTTTTGGCCTGGTTTGTTTGTCAAGATTAAAGCATGGGGTTGGACTATTAGTCCGAGGCGACCACATATTTTTGTGCTTGGTTGGAACATTTGCGATAATTTATCAGCCAGATATGAAATACCACAAAACATGGGATGGAAAATACTTCAGGGAATGTGGTATGATTACCCTCATTATTGGTCAGTTAGTCCAATTAAACAAACCAGGACCTTTGGGCTGAAAGTGTTTTCCATGCATCCCCCTCTGCCTCTGTTCTCAAAGTACTACATTTTGGTTGCCACACCCATGGGCAAGATTGTTATTGTCAAGTTACGAGCATCATATCATACTTATCAATCGACATTAGTTATTCCCATATTCTCAAGTGTCCTTGTAGCACAAGACTTTAGGTTCTCTGTTTTGCAATATTGACTTCCATTAGTTTTGGGTTGCCTCCTCCAAACTTTGAGTTGACTAAGAATCTCATAATTTGGTTTCTCACAAGTCTTTAGGTTCTCTGTTTTGCAACATTGACTGTCGGTAGTTTAGGGTTGCCTCCTTCAAACTTTGAGTCGACTGAGAATTCTAATGTTTGTGGGTTTCACCTATTACTTGTTAGGCAAACTCCATCGAAAACCATATTTTTACTACAAAATAAGTTAGATAATGGACATACAAGTGCAAATAAATTTGGAAAGACCTTATCTTGGAATTTTTTAAAGCCCAAATCAGTATGTACAACTGTAGATACTTCGCATCAGGTTATAATTAACCAAGGTTACACATGTACAATCATATACTCCCTCCGTCATGGTTCTTCTTTCCTTTTATGGATGTCCCAAAATGAATGTCCATTTTGAAAAGTCAACATAATAAGTTGTGCAACATTACTCTTTCACCTCTCCCAATGTGGGACAAGCAAATTGAGACTGAGGGAGTACTAGATTTTTTGGAAGTTATAATTAACCAATGTGGGACAAGCTACACTCAACCATTTCTGTGAATACATCAACCTCTCCAACCAAGGTTACGCAGTATCATGGAGGGTGCCACCAAGGTGCACTTCAACCCCATAGTCCATTTGGTGAAGCACTATAGGGGCCCCGGATCCCCACATAAAAATGCATGGTTTGCCTTTTTGTATCCAAAAAGAGTATTGAAACATTTGGCCGCTTCATAATTGTAGCAGATATTTACTCTAGCAACTTTTGTGTCGCTGCACTTTCTCATATACGATGAATATTTTCTTGGAACAAAGCCTGTATACTTTCTTGTCACGTCCTTTCTGTGAAACCTTTGTCACGTTATGGCCATTGAATTTTCAATTAACTAACAGGGCCGGGCAGTAATCTTCGGAATTATCTGGAGGAATTAGTTTTTTTTCTGTTGAAAAGAACTAGACTTTACCTCTACCTCCTTCACTAAGTGTTGTTTTAATGACTACACTTTACTTCTACCTCGTGTTGGACGCCTTGAGTTAAAGGGATGACAAAAATAGTAACCAGATGGTTAATGACACACAGGGCCGACCCTATACGTTTGGGGGCCCTAGGCGAACGCTCCGCATGGGGCCGTCTATTTTAATTGTTAAGTTTAAAAATAAGAATATATATTTATGTAACGTATGTTTTTCTTGGTAGTTTTAGTTAATTTGAGATTGTAAACAAACTTAATGAAGAGTATAAAACAAAATTATTAAAAAATGAATAAAATAGCAAGTATTTTAGTATATTACGTGAAAAGTGCTGATATAATTATTTATTTGTTATGCAGTTGGCATGGATATCGTATGGGCTTTGTGGTACCAATGCTTGTTAAACTCATTCTAGGGTGGGGATCAAGCATTGGTTGACTATTTTCATGAAGAATATTTTTTCAACTGTCTAACCATTAAAAAGAGCAGTATGGGCACTGAGACTCGTACTCGCACCAAGCACACGTATGCCTAATACCCCACCGCTGGTAAGTAGAAGTAGATTTAAGAAACCTTGGGCATTTTTATATATAATATACTTGCTTTGATTTGGGGGTTCCTGTTTTGCTTATAAATTGGGGGTCCTAGGCGGCGGCCTCTTGCCAATGCCATGGGGCCGGGCTAGGCCTGATGACACGAGTTGGACAATTAAAGTCCGTGACATATGAAAAGTTTTATGTAGTGCAAAAGCATATAAACAACGGTAGAATCATGAAAAATAGGGCAGCAATGGTGTAATGAAAATGTTGCACAAGAAATGAAAACCTTAGTGGGATGCTAGGGGCAGCACGGTTCCGTTATTGTCGAGGGTCTTCGCTTTTATTACATTGATTTCCCCCTGAAATAGCAATAGAGCTTTTCCAAACATTTGTAATTCGTTCTCTACTTATTCAACTTGCTTTGAAATTAAAGTTGCGAAGAGTCAAATTGCGAAATTGGATCTATGTCCGAGGGATCAGACCAACCAAGAAAAAAGTATTGAAGATAAGATGAGAGAGATAGATTACGGTTGTTTGAACGTGTTAATCATAGATCGGTTGATGCACGGCTTTTCTAACCTAATCTACATTTTATCTGAACCGATCCTACTGAACAAACAATCGTTGTACCCCTCTTTCGTACATCCATATTTGTGTAACCGAATAGGGGGTTCCATCACGTGTACTATCTTTCGCTTTCTCTTTCGTCGAGTCTTCAATGAAATCTTGATCCAAGCTAAGCCAAGTAGAGAAAGTCATAAAACCCTTATTGATTTTATGAAAATTGAGTGATATGGCTAGGATAGATACTAGGGGTAAATGAAAATTGACTATAGAGGCGTTAGTCTGAAAAGGCCTAGGTAACATGACGCCCTCAACAAAACTCAACGCAGATAATAGATTCTGTGCCGACCACAATTGATTGTGACATAGGCTCGGTTTGGTTGGACTATCCCTTTATCTATGTTTGTTGTCATCCAACCAATGGAACCTCAATGCTAAAACCACAACTCTAGTTTACAAATTTACATGCAGTTCAAGACCTGTACGTGGGTCCCACATGTTCCATTCCCGCAGTGACTTGCCATTATGATAAACGTTCCCAACTCTCTCTCTCTCTCTCTCTCTCTCTCTCTCTCTCTCTCATGTAATTACCTCTTGATCATGGAATCTGCTCACATGTTGATCCAAACAACGAATTCCTAACTTTAACATGTTTAGATCTCTTAATAGAATAATTGTGAACCATTTTTAGATCACCAATTGTTTCAAAAGCTTAAGCTGGTACAAAATGGGCCTAACCATTTATCAGGCTATCCAACAACTTCTCTTGTGCGACCCCATCTTGCACTTGGAGACACAAACATCAATTGATTGCATGTATATAACGAAACTAAACGCAAACCAGAGAAGGACAATGCAAATAATGGGGGTCAAATGCAAGCAGAAAGAGTTGAATCCATGACCTCCAGAAAACCAAAGCTGTAATACCATGTTAGATCACCAATTGTCCAAAGCTTAAGATATTACAAAATAGACCTAGCAATGTATATCAAGCTATGCAACCCCCGTACCCAACTCCACAATCATAATACTCCATAGTTGTGTCAGTACTGTCTTATATCACAATACCAAAACACCAAGGATCGAATATGCACCATAATTTTCACATCCGTGCCATGGATATAACAAAATTGGCACTTTCATAGGGCTTTTTGTGACGTCCCACTTTTTCAGTTAAAAAATAATAATAATAATATTTTTTTTACTCAAATAATTAAATCTTTCATTTTTCTTTTCAAACTTCTTGCTAGAAAAAAAAATGTTGGGCTGCTAATTTTTTTGCATCAGTTACACGTATCGCTTAAAATCTTAAGTTTGGTTAAACTGGGAATGAGTCCCCGCAAGTGATTAGTTAATGTAAAGAATAATGTTGGGTTAATTGTGTAATTAGACAAGATAAGTTTTAACTTTGAACGTGGACAGTTTATTAAGATGAGGAAACATTTTGAGAACTAGGGTTCTTTTATTCTAAGCACTGAGATAACGAGAGAGCTAGCGCTGCGGCAGTCGGAGACAATCACGGTGGTTTTGCAACTCTTCTAGCTTTGGCTTCCTGAAGTGGTACTGTACTATTTCTTTAATCTCCTTTTTCCTTTTGTCGTTATAGGTTTATCTGGGAACCATTTTGGTTGGGATTTTGTTTCGTACTTCAGAGAGAGAGGGAGGCGTGTTGGCTGTTGGTGTGCATGGGTGTTGGTGGGTAGAATTATGAATATATAACTCGATAGTAATCTAGTAGTATTCATAGTTTTAGTGCTAATCAAATGAATACTTTTCCATTAAATTGATTTCAGTCCCGTGGCTACTTGTAATTCAGATTAGTGGAGTATCCGAGCATTGCATATTGGAAATCTATAGTTCCGATCGAGGTGAGTGGTTAAGCATGTAATCCCTTTCTTGGAATCCTCTTGAGCCTACCGATTCTTGACAGTTCGTTATTGGTTGTGATCTGATGATAATTATTCTTGTTCGTTACTCTCATAATTATTGACAATTGACGTACCCTTTGGCATACAAGATTAATTGAGAATATTTGTGATTGATCGATTGCCCTTACTTTTATTGTCGTCGATTCATTGACTCCATGATATTATTGTGACTATACAACGACAAGGGGAATAGTCCTGGCCGGTCAGGTGACTCCAGCTCGCCGTTGTTCTATTTGTGTTTGGGACCACGGACTATGTTTGTATTTATTAAAGTCCAAGGAAAAGACCCGTGAAATATCGAGGTGACTTTGGCCACTAGGGAAAAGACTTGTGAAATACCCTGTGACTCTAGTGCTCAACGGATAGGGAAAAGACTTGTGGAATACCCTGTGACCCTATTTCGGATCGGCTTAGGGAAAAGGTCCCAGGCGCCATCCTGTGGTGACTCTAAGTACGGTGTTGGATCCAACGGGCGAAGCCCTGAGAAAATATTTGGCATTTGGTACTTGGTATTTGGAAGATATGGTTCCCACTCCGGTTTATACTTCCGTTATCATTGTTCGTCGTTCGGATATTATTGGACTCATTTGTTTGGTATAAATATTTTGGTGTTTCGATGATTGTTCATGTTATTCTTTAATCTGTTCTTCATCTTGTGGATACTATTCGTTGAGCTGTTGACTTCTTTGTTCGATATTGGTTGTTGATAGTATTCGTTGGACCATCAACCTTCATTATTAATTTGAAACCACTTCTTTGGAACCTTCAGTTGTCGTTCATTTATACGTATGCCACTTTGTATTATTATCCTTAGCATGCTTTACTACTCACTGAGCGCGTCAGCTGACGGATTTATTCCATATTATTTTTCAGGTTAGTTCATGGAGCATTATAGTGGACTCTGCGGCGTTGTCGGGACCTTGTGTTTGGACCTTTAGGACGTCTGCATTTTTATTTCTTTTATCGTGTCAAACTGCTTCCGCACTTTTATTTATTAGCTTTCGCATTTTTATTAATTGGCAGTTCAGTGTAGAATTTGGAGTTGGAGAATATTGGATGTTGTGTCCATCTTGTTTAACAAAACTACTAGTTTTGAGTTTGCACTTTTTGCTTTAATAAAATATCCAGTTGTTCTCTTATTAGTTTTGAATTGTAAAAATATTTTTAATCAGGCTTCGTGTCCCATGATTGCTTCATGGTACACGGCCGGTCGTGCTCCCGGATTTGGGGCGTGACACTTTTGAGGTATGACTCATTTTTTGAAATCATTTACCTTCTAATAGGCACCAAAGGAGGCATTAATGCAAACACAAATTGCTAATGCAGTAGAGTGGGCTGGAAAGGAATCCTCTGTAGACAGCTATGGAGCATTTTTTCCATCTTCGATCGAGCGTTTATCCTTTGCAGGACTTCAACCAGTTTCAGGCAAGTTGTTTTTTATCTTCTTTATTTTATATTCCATTTGCGATATTTGTTTTTGTTGTATCGTTGCAAAGCATGTTAGACAGATCCTAAACAAGGAAGGGTTCTAGAAGTTCATGCATGAAACTCAACCTTAGACTTCTCCAATCTTGTGCTGACAGCAGACATGCATGAAACTCAACCTTAGAGTTCTCCAATCTCCAGTCTAAAATTTCCCTTAGAGTGAACATTATCATGATGTATTGGGCGAATTGAGATGTATCTTGTCTACAGAAGTAGCACAGGCTTATTTCAAAATGGGCTTCCTGAAAGGAAGCATCTACTTAATCTCTTGAGGAAAGGCTCATTGTAGAAAAGGGTGTTATACTCTAATCTTGCCAAATCCAACAACTTGTTAAAGCAAAACATCAGTTAATCTAAGTCCTTGGAATGCATAAACAGTTGGTGGTTAATCTGTAGTGGTTAATGGCAACTAAATGTATTTGGGCTGCATAGGGTAATAGAATAAACTAGCAGAGATTGAACCTTAAGTCTTCGCATTTCATCCTTTGCTAATTGATGTCCCCTTCGTCTCAAGTCAAAGCAATAATAACTTTGTTAAGCAGTCAAGTCCTAAACGTTTGACTTGACTACGTAAAGGTGGTGATGTGAACATTGCTCCCATTTGTGGGAAATCTACCAAACAGATCATGATACCCACAGAATAGAATTGCGTGATAAGAAGCAGGATAAAATCAAGCGGTAAAGCATTTTGTTAGAGGACAATGACTACAAAGCATATCTGGCCAATCTCATCTAACTTGTTGATGAGACCAGCCACAACTTCTCTCAACTCTCAAGATGATGGGACAAAACTAATCTCAACTATTGGCCAATTGGTTAAAGAAGACACTTTTTCTACTACTGTAACCGGCTAGGAGCCTATGACCATCACAGAAGCACCTTTGCCTTAGCAGTTCAGTGATTGTGGTATCCCTAATCTCAGCTGCCTCTCTCTGAATGTGTGTTATGTCTTGAGTTGTGAAAGTTGTGCATTGCGTGAGGGGTTGCCATCTAGATCTTAATTAAGTTGCAAGTATTAGTGTGAGTAGTTTGCTGTTTGCCTGCCTATTGACATGAAAAGATATTGTGGCCCTCCTTATCCTATGAACCTTCCAACTCTGAGATTATATAATCGGAAATGAAGACCAATCTGGTTTTTGTTATTTTTGCAGGAGGAACACCTACGGAATTGCGACAATTGCAAAGAGAGAAGTTGAGAGCAATGGAGGTTAAAGACACACTGGAAAGGCTAAATCAGTCCTTAGAATTTGTCAGAAATAATATCTCAATGGTTGCAGCCAAGCTCGCCATTCAGTCATTGGGGTCTCAATGAACAATGAAGTAAAGGCATTCTTCATTCTGGTGTCAGAAGTAGAGAAGAATAGAAGGGAAGAAGCAAGTGTCACAAGAAAAAGAAAAAACGATATGTCATTCTTAAATCAACGATGAACCTAGGGTTTCCTTGTGCTTGTAGTAGTATAGATTCTTCATTCTGGTGTCTATCTATTGTATTAGTTCATATAGAAGTATATCTTGTTTCCGGGATTAAATCATCTTAATGGGTTGGAATCAAAACTAGTTGTAAAGAAACTTACTTTGACAGGGTGAAAGGCTTTTTGTCAAGTTGCAGTTTCAGGTGTGGAATCACTGAACCCAGTTACAAATTGTCATTGAAAAGTAAAGGTCAAGGTGTCCGCCCAAATACCATGCTGAGAGTTTTATGTGAAATCTTTGTGACATGTGCCAACGAGTTTGAAGAAACTCATGAGAAGAAGTTGAACTCCAAATTTCCATTTTGTTTTAGCACTGTTTCGTAACAAGAAAATGTCTATAAACACCATAATTTCTCAATATTTCATACATAATTTTCGTTCCACTGATATACAGTTATTGTTCAATCCACCAATTAGGCAGGGTTGTATTATCACATTTGTAACCTAATCTACCTATTATCGTGTGTAGATTTTATTCTGTAGATTCAAGTTTCATACGATATTTTATGTGAAAGCAACAAAACACTCTTTATATCACTCACTCACCAACCAAGTCACCCTTGCCCTTGCCCTTGCCCTTGCCCTTGCCCTGAGTTAGCCTTCACCTAACAATTCCCTCTTAAGTGGAAAATGAAAATAAAATTAAAGAATTCGGAACTAAAGAACATACATTTTGGGTTCCGAATGAAAATTGTTAAAGCCAGAGTATGTAAGTTATGGAACGACCTCCCCTCGAGCTGGTTTGTTTTTAGTTCAATAAAATTAGGGCAAATTTTCGTAGTAGTCCTTGTAGTTTTATGGTTGTCTCACTTTCGTCCCTCTAGTTTCAAAGTGCTCGAATTTTGTCCCTGTAGTTTGTTTTACGTTCCAAATTGGTAAAATCGTTAACGCCGTTAATGAAACTAACGGAAAAAAAAATAAGTGTTCCAATTTTCAATCCGTTTGAACCAGTGCGAAAATCTTATTTTTTTGATCATTTTATCCTAAATGGTCGTAATGAATTTTTGACTCTAAGCCCTTTCAATGAGCACCCTAAGAGAGCCCTGAAACTAAATAAGGAGTCTTCGGGTGCTCGTTGAAAGGTCTTAGAGCCAAAAATTCATTACGACTATTTAGGATAAAATGATCAAAAAAATAAGATCTTCGCACCGGTTCAAACGGATTGAAAATTGAAACACTTATTTTTTTTCCGTTAGTTTCGTTAACGGTGTTAACGATTTTACCAATTTGGAACGTAAAACAAACTACAGGGACGAAATTCGAGCACTTTGAAACTAGAGGGACGAAAGTGAGACAACCATAAAACTACAGGGACGACTACGAAAATTTGCCCATAAAATTATGATAATTGCCTGTTCTGTCAAATAAGATGCGATTTATTCGTCTGCCTATGATCAAAATGATTTCTTGTGTAAATATTCTTTATGTAAATCTTCTCAAATAAATTATTGGATTTATTATTGTGAATCCATGAGGTTGGAAAAGGCAATTTTGGAGACGTATGGACAATGAAAATGAACTAATCCCATATTCCCTATGATTGGGGACAACATGAGTTCTGTTGTTGTTGTTGATGGACAATGGAAAGAAACTAATCCCATAAGTTATACCCCTTTAATCCTCTTTGTTTGTTCCTTATTCCAGTTATTCGATTCTACCGAATAGAATGTTGTTTGTGTTTTAATTGATAATAACTTTTTTTTTTTATAGGAAATATGAATCTTTTTATGATTAATCTCAATCATTTTATTACATAAAATTATTAAAATAAGATAAAACCTTATAAACTAGTAAAATATATAAACAATTTATAGTAAGTGACACAAAACATTTAAAAAAACTAGTAACAAATTGGCAGTAGGGAGTAGTCAACAAGAGCCTGGCTAATCTGGTAAAAGGTCGGGCCCCAATAAACGAAACAATGGAATGGGAATTTGAGGCCCAAATTTGTTCTTCAAGCAAGAACAAATATCCCTTGGATATTTTGTGGTGGTAATGGATGATTCATCTACTTCCACTTTCTTATTGTTCTCGAGTTTTGAAATTTGGGTTTTGTAAGATTAGAAAGTGGAGAAACTGGGCACATGGGGTTGGCCTCGTCCCCCTTGTTTTCAGCTTCAATAGCTGTTAGCAGCAGCCTTTACATCACCAGGAGGCTCAACCACCGCCACCACCAGTGCCCCAGCTCCCTTGCTTCTCCTCAGCTTCCCCCTTCTGTAAGTTTGTTTCCAGTGCTATTCTGTTACCAAAACTACTCCTTTTCTCTTTTTTTTTCTTTTTGTATGATTGTTCAGAATATTGAAGAAATGGGTGTTTGTTCAGATTTTTCAGGAAATGGGTATGTGTTTGTATGCTTAAAATGTTGTTCTGTTTGCTATAGTTCGTGTGAAAGTTTCTGTAGGAATCAATTTGGAGCTATGGTGTTGAACTAAACAGCAAAAGTCATCGTATGGGTAGAAAGTTTGAGCATAACTTAGATAAAAGTTATACCTGTGGGTAAACCAGAGCAGGCAATTGAATCCTATAGATGGAAGCATCAGTGCACGTGAAACAATTACTCCATGCGTCTCTGCCCCGAGGGGGAAAATGCTCTATGACTAAATGTTTTTGTGGGTTCTTGTTTTCTTTTTTGAGGGTTCGCATCATAGGAAAAGCTCATAATGGAAACGAGGTTAGTGTATGGCGCGTGACGACTCGCGTCTGTACGTGATTAGAAGTTGATGTGGTAGTTTAAGAACAGCTATGTACGAGGAGTAGGATGGAAATGAGATTGTTAATGTTGCCTTGTTGACGTGCTAAAAGATTCATCCAAGTTTTAATGCCTGCACGTTGTCAAAACATTTGGAAAGTTGCCAAGCAAAAAAATATTGGAAAGTTAAGGCTTACATTACATCTGACTCTATCTATGAGTTCCACTCATTTGCGAAATTGCACATGCAGACAAGAAAATTCGTCTGTTCAAAAAAAAAAAAAAATAACCGGACAATCTGATTCCCGGGTATTGCTTGTGTTCTTTTCTGTGGTATTCTTTTCGGGAAACCATGCTAGTTAGTGATTTGCGGATTCTTCATAATGGTCTTTAGAAGTAAATTGTGCTATTTGTGGTTAAAAAAATTCTTAGATTGATATTTGTGATCTTAACCTTCACTTATTAAGGTGAAGAGAAAAAAACCAACTGTGGTGATTATGATGAAATTACTCTGGGTTTTTTCCGACTTGATGATATTGCTCTGTCCATAATGCTTGATACCGGCTTACACACCATTTTCTTTGCGTCTAATTTGCCGTGGACAATAGGCTTTGGGGTTCCATCCAAAACTTATGAGCTTTTAGGTGACACGGAGAGTTCTGTATGCCTTATACTTGAAGGGCCCCTCATGCATCAGCTTTGCTGCCTGACTATCGGGCATGACCTCTCTCAAACATGCATTACTTTCACTATTTGTCACATTTTTATTTTATACCCAAGCCTTGCGTAGTTACCTTGAGTTCTTGTACTGTTTTTTGTATCTCGTGATAAGTCTATACGATGGAGGTTTTGGGATCTTCACTCTTGCTTGGAATGCATATTTCTATTCAATGTCAATCATCTAGGTTTTAAGTTTTAACAAGTACATAACCCTGAAATTTGCTGCATAGGATTTTCTAATTAGGTTTATAGGTTATGAGTAATTTCCCTAAGCCCCATTTTGTTCGATATCTTACCTGAGTTACGTGACAAGTAGGAAAGTAGTTCTACACATTGACATAGAGCATGAGGAATTGAGGATCGGCATCATGCTTTGTTTTCTTGTCACTGTCTTTTGGCTGAAATGTAATCTCAAGATAGCAATATAAATGTTTGGTCTTTTATAAAGTACAATGTGTTGAAGTTGTGTTCTATGCTTGAAGTTTGATCATATTAAAGGATTTCACTTGAAACAAACGCATCTTCTCTACCCTTTCTATGTTAATGAGCTAAAAATAAATTGCACAAAGTTGAAATTGTTTTCACTGTTGGTTCGAGGAAGAAAAAACAACAATCTTGAATATATAGCTTCAGTTCTTGTTCAGGGAATCTGCAATTCTAAATCCTCGTCGAACCTGGTTACGTTTTCCCAAATATACCATCTGTAAAGTATCTAGCAGCCAAGCGGAAGTTGATGATGGTTTAAATGACGAGGCTTGTGAGCTAGTAAGTGGAGCGGAGCTATCCATAGGGGAGGGAGTTGACAGCATTGGTGCTCAACTCTTCAAAGCAGTGAAGAACAACAATGGGACCGGCATATTGTTCTTGTCCGATATCTTCGGTTTCGAGGATCCTGCTACTAGAGATTTTGCCTATCGTGTTGCCTGCAATGGTTACAAGTATGTTATTGTTACCCTATCTTTAGACACCTTATACATGCAGTTTTGTTTGGTTTGCAGTTTTCATGTTTCTGTTTCCTGAATTTATTTTCCAGAAACACAGAAAATTTGTGGATGACGATATTTGAAATTTGTTTCTGAGAACTTACTGGAAAAGATCAAAAAACTCATTTTCGAGAAAACGTCAAACAGGGTTTTCATTGATCATTACTTTTTTCTGGAAACTGTACTGCAAAACTGATATTGAAAACAGCAACGAAACAGGTATTTTCCGATATTTGCTTTGTTAGGTACACACACACATCTATATATATAAAAGACTTCTAAGCATTGATACTCGTGTTTATCTCGTCTTCCCATATCTTTAGCAGCAAGAATAATTAGTTTTTTTAGACAATGGAGATTGAATGCCTTGTTCTTATGTAATTTCACTGGGTTTTCTTGGAATAATCCTGTAGTGTTCTAGTGCCAGACTTGTTTCGAGGGGACCCATGGGCAAAGAACAGACCGAAGGCTTCATTTGAAGATTGGCTTGCCAAACAAACCCCGGAGAGGATTTCTAAAGACATCACAACATCTACAAAGTGGATGATGGATGAATTTGTAGCTGCAGGAATCTCGCAAAAGCTCGGTATCATGGGGTTTTGCTTTGGAGGTGGCCGAGTAATCGATGTGCTTGCGCAAGACCAGGGTGTCTGTTTTGGCATTGGGGTTTCGTTCTATGGCACACGGATTGACCCATCTGTTGCTGCTAATGTGAAGGTACCTGTGTTATTCATTGCAGGCGACAATGACCCGCTTTGTCCTGTCAGTGCCTTAGAAGATATTGAGAAGAAAGTGGGTAATGGATCTACGGTGTTGATTTTCAGGGGAAGAGGCCACGGGTTTGCCCACCGGCCAGAATCTCCTGAAGAAGATGAAGACGCAGAACAAGCTTTCAACGTCATGAGAAATTGGCTGCATGATGGCTTGGTTGCAGGGACATGATTGCTTGTTTGTTAGATTTTATTTGTCCAATGTATGTAATATAATGACCTAATCGATAGAGTTTTCAATGTGAAGTTATAATCCGTTGTGGGTGCAGATGACTGTTTTTATCAATTGCCATTCATCATGATAGGTTTCATCTTTTGGTAGTGCAGTTTTTGTTACGGAGTTACCTCCTGGCAAGTGATTCTTAGCAGCATTTGTTTTGTTGCCATTTTTCATCTAAGAGGTTCATGCCAATGTAACTTGTGGCTTTTTACATGCCGGAAGCCAGTTTCGATAGGCTGAACAGTTCGTCACGTTCAAGTTTCAGTAGGCTTAGGCAAATCACCTGTTTTATATAACCTTGTTAGTATAATTTATCTTTGTAGATCAAGAGCATGGTATATTTTGCAGGCGACGCTGTTGCACATACAGTCAACACCTACGACAGGATGAGAGCGACCATTGAGATATCTACCACGCCCAGATTTCAATTAATTGTACGAAATCTTTCTTATGTAAGCACAACCTTAAACAAGCCACCGTAATGATAGAGCATTGTAGGAAAATTCTGATATCAATTGGGGTAGTATGCAGATGAGTTTTATAAGTGGATGCCAAAACCAAAATTTGGCAAGACTCCAAAACCATCTTCAATGGTCCGCCAAATTGTTGCCAGATTATGGCCTTGCAGGTTGGGGTAGAATTTGACACACGGGTTTGGCGAAGCTCTTTCTGTACCTCCGCCATTTTAGGATGTGTAAATACTAAAAAGTTTTCAATGTTGCTTCAAAATTTCCCAAGTGCTTCCTTCACTTGCCAAAGAAATCAATTCCAGTTCACCAAATATATCGAGTCAGCCGACTTTTACAAAAAAAATGGACCTGAATACAGAAATTCTCCACAAAACAAAGTTCCAAGGCAGCGGAAGTCCCTATTCCAGTTAACCCAAAAATGTAATCACTAAAAGTTAAAAGGGAAAAAAACCGAAATGGTCCCTGTAGTTAAGTGTTTGTTTCAATTTGGTCCCTGTAGTTGTAATTGGCTCGATTTACACTCTGTACTTCCCATTTTGTTTCAATTTGGTCCAATTGCTAACTGTCGTTAGTCTGTTTAAATAAAGACAAAAATAAGCTAATAAGCCAATTTTTTCGTCTTTATTTATAAAAATTGAATAAGGACAAAACAATAAGTCACTTGGCTTATTTAGCCGAGTAACCGTTGAGTTTATGTAATATTCTGACATTTGGACATGGTTCTTTATCATGTTATGACTTTTGGATCTATATCATGCTGTAATTTTTGGACATGGTTCTATATGTATTTTCAGTACTATGGAGAAAAATAATGCATATCAGTATTTGTCAACAAGGTGAACAGGTAGACAATATCAGTGGTTATGTTGTCTCATGGCTGATTATGAAAATGTTGAATTGGAGGACAACTTTTTGTAGAAAACTATAATCAAATTTCTTCTTACGTGCCTTCTTATCAATGGAGAATGGAAGAATGAGTTGTGTTTTGGTTCAGATGTATATTAGGTAGGCTTGTGCAAAAAACCTGCCCACCTGCAGACCCGACATGACCCGAAGGGTCTCGGGCGGTGGTTGAACATATGGTTCGGATGGGTACGGGTTCATTTTCTGTTAAAAATTAGATTTCGGTTCAGGGTCTAGGTTAATGTGTTTCTGACCCGCCTCGCCTCGCCCCGCCCCGACCAATCCATAAAGATTAATTTGGTTTTTGATCGAACCCGACGTAAAGAATTGGGCTCGCGGACGATTCTTACCCCCGTTCGATTTGCGGGCCTAAAACATTTTTTACCCCGACATGTCGGGTCGGGGGTCAAACCCGGCCCGCCCGACCCATGCACACCCCTAATATTAGGGCAAGAGGGGAATGAGAGAATTACTGTTTTAACCCCCAAAAAGGGGGCCATTTGATTTTGCCGTTAAAAAGACTAACGGCGGACTAACGGCGGTTAGTAATTGAACCAAGTTGGAACAAAATAGAAAGTACAGAGTATAAATTGAGCCAATTACAACTACAGAGACCAAGTTGACACAAACACTTAACTACAGGGACCATTTCAGTTTTTTTCCCAAGTTAAAATAAGCAAAGGTCTCCATACTTTAAGTGACCAAAATTCAAATCTGCACGACCTTCAGATAACATTTTGGTTTGATGGTACAATAAAATGCATTATTTTCTTCTCATTTTTTTCCCGCCCTTTTTTCTGTCAAAGCTCAACAGTATAGAAGTAACACAGCAAAGACAATTTAAAGTTCACAGAAAGTTTCCAATACAGGCGGTTAAATACTTCATCCATAACAATCTTGGCGATGTAATCCGAGAGAGGAAAAGGCAACAACAATATCAACTTATAAAACCTCTGATTTTAGAACCCAAAAACTTGGAGGGGGGCAGCTTCCTTTAATCTCTCATCTCAATCTTGTCCATCCTGGAAACAACAAGTGAGCTTTCACATTACTAGAAATCTGGAAGTCATAAAAACTTCAACAGTAGAACAGTAAAACTTAATGAAAAAGCATTCAACATTACGAGGGGTGGGCCCTCAGCCTCCCAAAACCCAACTACTCATGTGCATCTACCATTTTTTATGAATCTGAGCGAAAAACTTTGGAAAAATGGCAGGAGAATCAACTACTAAAAACCATTCGAGAAAAAAGATCACAAAGAGTAAGAAAGAAACCCCAAAAGATGAACATTCTACATCACCAGTGTACCATCGTATGTGCATTCTTCAAATGAACACATTAAATAACATTTAAGATTTGATCATTTCTGGTGTTCATTATCAACACAGTGCTTACTTGCCACCCAATTTTCTGTGCTGCTTGCTTTCTTAGAATCCATTCAGATGGACAAATTGGTTTTCTCAGCAGAAGTTTGATGTTAAGCTTACTTCAATAAACAATAATTTATTTCCTGCGTTCTTTAAATAATGGAAAAAGTCATTGCTCCAGTTAAAGCATCCAACTAAAAACCGATTGGCAATAAGAGGAGAGGCTGCAAAGGCTCATATATTAGTTTTGGAGGTCATAATTAATCAATGTTGGACAAGCTCTAACACTCCCTCCGCACATGCAACCCTGACCCGCACGTGAAGAGGTAAACAAAGGATCCATAATTTAGGGATCACAACAAAACCAGTGTTCTATATGAGGCTTGGCGGTAGTAGGGCGGCGACCCACCTCCAAACGCCTAGGCGCCGCCGAGGAGTTTGGCGGTTTTTGTTTTTTTTTTTGATATTTTTCATGTTTTTAGTGTATATTATTATGGTATTAATATATACTAAAAGGACTTGGTGTGTAATTCACCATAACACACACATATATATAATACTATATACATATTCAGTACACCATTGTCAGATCCAGAGAGGATCAAGAAACCCACCATCGCCAGTTCGCCTGCGTCACGCCGATCGTCGTCGCTGGTCACCGATTGTCGTCTGGTATGTCTTGTCTCGTCTCTCTCTTCTCTCTCTCTTGTCTCTCAATCTCTATCTCTCTTGTGTCTCTCTCCCTCTCTCGTCTCTCTTTCTGCTCTCTCCCTTTGTCTCTCGTCTCTCACGCTATCATTTTGCCGCCAAGCTCCAGCTAGGCGGCCGCCAAGCTCCGCCAAAGTCCACCAAGGGTCCCTAGCCACCGAACAAAACGCCAAGGGGGGTAGTCGTGGCGCTGACCCTCCGGCCTCCACCTAGCGCCTAGGCCGCCATTTAGAACACTGAACAAAACAAAGTGCACCCAAGGCACAAAGGGGCAATCAATCAAGAGAGTCTTATCCAAAGCCCTCAAAAGCCTAGTTCTAATAGCATGTTAAAGCATCAAACACAAAGCCAATTGAAGAAGAGGCCGCTCGGGCTCATATACTAGTTTTGAAGGTTATAAACTTATAAGTAACCAATGTGGGACAAGTTCTAAAAGCTCTAAGCGTTCCTATTCCTCTACAGACGCACAGAAAACTCTCAATCTTTCCTATGATCTACTATCTTGAGCCTTTGAGTCTCCACGCCACCATTGCCCGAGACAACCTTGAAGGTTTGCTAAAAATTTCCTTAGGACTTTGGCCACAGTGGTTCTAACCTTGGGCTCCAAGTTAGAGGAGTTGATATGGAATGCAAGAAAGCTTCAAAGCACTAGATACGGGAAAAACTCGACTCTATTAAATCACATTTTATTAATTCAAACACAAAAGTCCAACGGATAAAGACTTCTTCCTACGAGAAATAATTTCTCCAAAACCACATAAAACAAATGTAAACAACCAATGGTATAGTTCAACTAGCAGTAAATGGTCAACCCTCAATCCATGTCCAGAAATTCTGCATTCAACCCTCAATCCATGCCCAGAAATTCTGCAAATTCAGAAACAACCAATGACGTGGAAAGCTTTTAGACAGTATTTACCCACCATGAAATAATTTTCATACCCACCATGAAATGATGCCAATTTTCACGTTAAATCACTTCCTTCCATTATTGCTTTTCCAGAGACTTCTTATGTACTAATTAACCCAGTCAAAATTGTGGACCTATAATGCCAAATAAATCTGATTTCCTGTATAGCTCATTTTTTAACCTACAATATACTTCAAGTACAAGATGAAAGTTAGGAACCTTGAGAAAAAATTTCACAAATACCTTTAAGGTTAGAGGTGCGGCACCATCAAAACTTCCAAAATAAAACTCCGATTTTATCTAAATAAGGACTAATACTAATCCAAGTCATTCTCATGAGAAATCTGGATATGACCTTTTAATCCATTTCAGAAAGGAGGAGCATAACTCCTTGGTTTCCTGATGATTTTGAAATATTTGTAGTCTCTTTTCATTGTCCACTGAGAATGTACTATAGTGCTATAATAGTCAACGTGTTTGGGCCAAGAGGATTCATTCCAAACACGTGCTCAGGGGAAATGAAAACAGAAGACAAACATGAATGCTGCTGTGAAGATGTATTCGAAAGATAAAAAATGGAAACAAAAGGCACCATTGTGTCATAAAGAAGATGAAAATGGAAAAGCACTATTGAGTAAACAACACCAACCTATCTTCCAAGAAGACCTACGGAGTGCATAATTAGAGCAAAAAAGTCATGTCCACCGGTTGGCATGCTTAGATAAATAACTGGATGTTCGAAGCAGTGTTGTGATATATTTATTTTTTTTATTAGTAATAAATCTATTGCAATAGGCACAAAGGAGATGCCACCCATGATCAAAAGAAAGAAATGATCAAAAGACCAAAAAGCTGATGATACAAAAGAGGCTGAACAATAAATAGAGCCTATATGCTGAAAATATCTAACATGTCAAGGAATAGATCAACTCTACAAAGGGTAAATAAACATATAAAAATCAAAGGAGAAATGACTCTCACCGGCAGTGGAGGATCTGAAGTCTTAGGGGTGGCCAACTTTGCAGGAGATCCATCAAATTTGTAGGAGCACTCTGTGTATGCAGAACCAATACCCACTCCAGCACCAAAAGCCACCGATGCCCAGCGTGTTACAGGACTCCCTGATATGACAAAAACAAGAATACATCCATCATATACCCAATATTTGTTTCCTAGTAACCCAAAACTGGCAAGACAAAAACCAAACAAAGTAACCTATAAACTGTAGTGCCAACTAATTAACATTGTTTTTGTACTTCCTTCTGTTTTTATCTTTTACTGTCCAGCAGCAAAACAAGCATCCTTCTCTAAGCATGTGCTCAGCTGAAGATGAGATTAGAGGACATTGTTTTATCTACATAGAAAATTTTGAGATCACCATTGACACAAGAGCAGTAAAAGAACTAATTGATTTCCTAGTTTGGATCAAACGGTCCTCAAGGATCTAGTGTATATCCATCACATACAAACAATCTCTTCGAAGTGACACAGAACTGGCAACAGAAAAACCATCGAAGTATCCTATAAAATAAAGAACCAATATTTTCACTGCTCTCTTCTTTTTCATCATCTATTACTTCCAGCAGCAAGGAGACAAAACCTTAGCTAATCATGTGTTCAACTAAATATGAGCTCCATGGACTTTATTTAAGTCCATAAAAAATGTTGGCATCTCACAGCATTAAAAGAACCTAATCTGTTTTCTAGTATGATTAAGATGGTCCCTAAGGACATTAATTCGGAGCACATAGGTTGCCTTTGCCAATGTCCATCATACCAAAAGTGGCTGACAGCCACTCTTTCGTGGTCACAATCGAGAGCTCTAAATGGGTTTGAGCCAACAAAATGTGATCAAAACACAGTAAGCTAACACAGCAAACTAACACCTTGGACCATTTAACATGCCCATATTGGTAGCATCGTAAACCCACTAAAAATGATGGCTTCATGAAATAGCTATTCAAATATGCATTGTTGGACCTTGCAAACTTTTCCCTCCTAACCTGTTGCAACATAACCTTCTGGCAGACTCATAGTTATTGTCTTATTAGTACTTTACTGAGAAATGCAGACTTAAAGTCTTTCTAGTGCGGTTCTAAGTTCAAATATGAAACAATGGCCACCATCAGTTGAACTGACATAAACCTCACAACTAGAGAGAAGGCTCCTCGTAGCCTTAACTCTCCTGTTGGGTACAACCTCCCACCAAAGTGTTCTAACTATTTACGGAACTACCATCATTAATCTAACTTGAAGAACTCATTTATTCCCAACAGTCACTCTAAGTGGAAAACATTTACCAAAGACAACAACATTCTATCCTGATTAGTAACAAACAAAGAAGTGTGACCTATGGAGTTTGCTTCAATGTTACTTCCGTTAATGAACAAAACCACCTTATCAATAGTCTAGAGCATAGTTTCTAAGTGCATTTATCAAAGAAAAAGGGAACAACAAATGGATGGCTGCCATCAGATAAGACCCTTTTTTCGCAGACATAACTGCTCAGACTACAAAATATCATTCTTTACTGTTCTCCTCATGACAGAGTAGAGAACTTTGTGAACTCTACATCATTGGAGATGATATAACAATTTGATCCGACCTATTATATGGACCTTTTATTCAGTGTCACTATAATGTCTCAAAGAAGAACAGAATAGAATCAAGAACATTACAGAACATACACAGTTTCCAAGTATGCCATCTGTAAATACCACATTTAAAGGTATCTAGATTACCATATGCATGTCTGGCCTAGCTTTACGAAGGGAAAAGGGTAGAGGACTATAAAGGTCTAAGGAATAACCACAGGCAAATAAGTGCAAGAAATAGCATCTAAAATGGTTTCCTAGAACCTCGACCAAAAACAAAAAAAATAACAGATGAAACAAACATGCAGTTCTTTCAACATGAAAGTTGGATTCCTATATTAAAACATTGAGTCTTCCTCTCGCTAAAGATTGAACACATATTACTAAAACTCTGCACATAATTCAAAATCAGCTCAAGCCAACAAGACTACGACTACTCCACCACACCTAATGCTTACAATCAAAATTCACAACATCAACATAATTCCAGCAATTGGCTACAAGGGCAGAGCGTGATACAAACTCATGCGTAGAAAGTCACCCTTGAAAACCGGCTTACAAGGAGAGGTTCCCAAGAGCTTGCATACTCAAGGACAAGCCCATACTTGGTCAATGTGGGACATTAGGATCGGAACAGAGTGACTAAGAGACAAGTGGGTCACTTTGTTTGATTTCTCAATAAGAAATGTTACATTTAGCACCCAATATTTACCATTTGTACTCCACAATAGAGCTCCTAATTTGCCCCAAAATAGTATAGTTGTAATTTTTGATCCCATGCATCAAAAATTCTGACACGATCGGCCACGCCACAATTCGGCTTAATATACGAATATAAATAGTGCTTGAACGCCTCCCCAAAAATATTAAATCAAATAAAACAAATAGCGGCACTGAATCACCCATTTTCGTACTACTTTCAATTCAGACAACACATCGTGTAGAATCAACATAATCCACCATTCTCATTTAACATTTTTTCCCCGGGGAGAAAAGAGAGAGCGGATGTTCGGAAAACTTACTGAAGAGTAGGAGACCGCTGAAAGCACCGGCCAGGGAGGAGTAGACGAATCGGCGCACGCCCAAATCGAGACAGGCCTCCCACTTCGCATTCAGATCGTGCTTCGGAGGGATTTCTCTGGTTTCGTCCATTTTCTTCCTTATTTATCTTCTGCTTCTCTTTCGTTTCCTTCGGTTTCAACTTCTGGTGTGGGATTTCGTTCTTTGTAGGATTGGTGCGAAGAGGTTTCTTCGTTCTTTTGGTTCGCTTGCGAGAGAAGAACTGCTGATTCTTTCTTAGGGCTTTGGATTTTGGTTTTTAGTTTGGGCCTGTTGGGCTGGGCATATATTATACGGTCTCTGAAATGGGGTCGGTCACGTCGCTACTTACATATGAGTCCTGGCCTAAAGTCTAGTGCTAACGGCATAATGAACCGAGCACCTCGCGAGTTCAAGCGATTATGAGATTTAGCTACTACACGGTGAGTCACATTTCTTCTAATGTTTTTTTTCCCAATATTGTATATATCAGCGTAGATTAGCGAGGTGTTAGTATGTTAGTCAACAATGGATCCAGAGGCTGTCCATAGCATTGAACCCCAAATTCGCCTCCCGTGGGGCTTGAACCTCTGCTTCCACTATGTAGGGAGGGTGAGAATAGCCCTGAACCCCTCCTGTGGGCGCTCGAACCTCGCTTCCACTATGGAGGGAGGGTGAGACAACCAATTTCACTAGGAAGGGTTTCTCACATTTCTTCTAATGTACCAGTGTGAGATTGGGATGTCTCTGAAGCTAGTAACCTGTAGTTTGAAATACGTAGTAGGAAAGTCTACATCAATAAATGGCATGTACCAATTATGTGTGGCAAAACAGTAATGACCAATTATGTATAGGTACTGTTTGTATGAAGTAACGGATGATATAAGCAGCCTTCTTACGCCTATAAAAGGAGAATTCTACCCAGTGTAATATCCAAGTTAGTTCAAATTAGAAAGCAAGTATGTACTTTAGTTTGAAATAGGTAGTATGAAAGTCTACGGCAATAAACGGCATGTACCAATTATTTAAGGCAAAACAGTAATGCCCAATTATGTATAGGTACTATTTGTATGAAGTACCTGATGATGTCTTTAAGGAAAGAAAATTATGTAACATTCACTTAATGGAAGCTAAGTAGCATAGTAATAAAGAAACAATTAGAACACTCATGACATATGTAGAGCATTCGAACCTGCAATTAGAACATACTCCCATGACGAGACAGTTTGACAACCACCAGTACTTGTGATGTTCGTCATTGGTGGGAACCTTTTTTCTAGGCCGAACACGAAGGTGAATGGTGAGTAGTACAAAATAAACTACTTTACCTAATGCCAAATGCAGTGTTGACCCCAACATGTTCCTATGCCTCACATGCTCTAAAGTATGACATGCTAAAACAAATGCGTGCCAACCCAAAAATGACCTTACATAAACCTAATTTTGATTCTCCACCACTAATGTCTAATTACCTAATTTGTTGAGTTTTTGGAGCTCTTGTAGCAGTGATGTTGTAATATCCCATATTTGGGGGAGTGGTAGAGGCTAGAGAGTGCTTAGTACCACATTAACGGGTTGGAAATTTAAGCCTCATTGGGTATATTAATTAATACCCACCAAAGCCTACAAGATACATTCTTAGCTATAATTTTAAGATCAGTTCAAGTCGAAAGGGTCTATGAGTAGCCGGATCGGATAGTTACAGATGTGGTCAGCATCTTTTTTTGCAAAGTCAGACGTTTGCATGGCAGGTGAACGTTATGAAGACGAAATGTAAAGTGAAAAAATATATTATTAAGTTGGTGATAACAGTAAGAAAGGCCAAAATATATAGCAAGATCTTGACTCAAGCTAGCGATTATATTCAAGATCTTATGAAGTTAAATGTAGTCAATTTTTTATTAGATTTTTAGACTCAATGATTTTCTTAATGTTAACGTTCAGTGTATTTTTGGCTTGGAGATAGATGTAAGGGAGCTTTTGGGGTTTTCCCTAGTTTTCTGTTTAGTTTTCCGGTTCTGGATTAACTTATACTATATACCCCAAGGCCCTTATCCCATTCCCTTCGCCGACCGCCAAACGGACAGTAGGCATCGGCTTTCGGGTGGAAACACTGCTACCAATATGAAGCATTCACTTATATGAAGCATTGATCATAAATTTGTAGTTGAGATCAAACTGTATTAACAAACATGTGAGACACGAGATTACGCTTGGGAAGTTGGAAACATAAGCCAAAAGAAAAGAGGAACCTTAATAGTGTCAAATACGAATATCCATCTCAATGATCGCATGGAGCATAAGAGATAGACCACCAACAAGGATGGAACCAGGATTTTATCCTAGCAGTGGCAAAATGTATGCTAAAAAATTCTAATGATGGCGAAACTATATAAGTTAGGCATAATTTTTTTTTTTTTTGCATATTGTATTTTTTAAAATTCTTATTGTGACGGTCGCCGACACTAGACCCCCTGGTCCCATCCTTGACTAACAACACAATGCATAGGACTTAACAAATGCAAAAGGACCCTCGTTTTCCTAGACTGTTTTCGTCAATAGATTTCGTATTTTAGTACTATTTGGTTGAGTAATAACAGAAGCGGTGGATGACGGGTTTACATTTGCAGTAACATTAAACCACTTCTCCCCCTCAGCCAGATTTCAATTTATATACCAAGTAAAAGATCGATGAATTGTGCAGAGAACAAACAAAGCACAAAAAATCAAATCAACAATGCAGCCTATGCCAATCCAGGGCCGGTCCCGATGTTTGGGTTGCCCAAGCCTGACTCCAAGCTTGATTGCCCACATACTACTAAGTCATAAAAAAATCAAAAATAAATGTATAAGTAAAAAAAAAAAAAATCAACGTTACATTGTGATTTTAGCTTGAATTACATCAAAAAAAAAAAAAGTAACTTTGGTTATATTGTTTAATGATTACCACAATCTAATTTAAAGAAAACAACTTCTTCTTGTATTTCTTGAAGTAAAATCGTCAATTAAGTTACTGTACTTTAGCTTAATGATGTACTCATTTTCAATTAAGATCATAGCCAATCTACTTAATTTCTCGTGTGACATAATAGCCGAAGGTAAATTTTTATGTGACTTCAACTAGGTAAAACTACTCTTCGCCGAAGCAAGTGTATTTACAAATCAATTTTAGCAAAAAAAAACCCTACTATATAAGGTTAAAATTATGCGAGTAATATTTACCAATATAGACATTTTAACATTTATATCAGTTATTGTAATCAAAGGAAATATAAAAATAAAATAGTTTGATCAGAATAAAAGAAGGTATATTACAACAAAGTACTTATTTACCAAATAATTAAACCCTTTAACTTTTAATAGTAAAGGTCACTTGAAAAAATAAAAGGAAAAGAAGTAATTATAGTTGAACTATATGAGGTGTAAGCAAAAAAAAAAAAAAAAAAGAGAGAGATGATCTATAGCTCGTTGACCAAAAAAAGAAGCGGGGAGGGAGCTCCATTGGGAATTGGGAGGATAAAAAACTAAAAAAAGGCAAAGGGAGACTCTGCCGACGTTGAGTCTTGAACCCACACGTTTTCTATGGAAAGATGCATACTTTTCACTGGGACAAAGGAACGACGTGCAACTATGGCGCCAAATTAAGAATTTATTACATACTTGCGGGGGTTTTTTTTTTTGGTTGCACCGGGGAGGGGGGGTCGCCCAAGCCCGGAGGCTTGTGGAGCTTACTCCGGGGCCGGCCCTGAGGTTATTCCATACCTGAAGTCTGTCATAAGGATCCTCGTCACCAAGAGTGAACAAAGAAAAGAAAAATTATTTTCCTGAAGTAAAACATGTCTAACCAACAATGTAATGCATGAAATGTGGCCACAAATTTTATTCTGGTGAAAAGAAATGAATCTAGATACCACTTTGGAATGACAGAAGAGCTACTATGTTATTTTTTTCATGCATTTTTTTACTACCACTCCGATATGGTGAACATAGTTTCAATGGCAACATATAGTGTTGGAAATTTATTATTTTAATATTAAATTTCTGTACATCATTTGGTGCTAGACTTTTACAAGTCACGTGTATATCTGCGTGAGAGACTCTTATCTTAACGGTTATTTGGATATCTAGACAAATCTAGAAGAATCAAGGAGAATCTCTAGTAAATCTAGAAAAATCTATCAAATCTAGAAAGAATCGGGAGCATATCTTTTATATCCATCCATATCTAGCAAATCTAGAGCATATCTATCCATATCTAGCAAATCTATACATATCTAAGTGGATTTAGTCACTAATGGAAAAGATATAATTTGGATTCATATCTATCCTATGAGATTTAGTCATTAATGAAAAGATATGATATGGATTCTTTCTTGCCTATATATAGCTTGCATAAGTAATTTTGTAAGAAAGTAAGTAATACCAAGACTTGTCAAAACACTTAAGCTTTCCATACTCAATTCTCTCTCCCATCTTCGTTGTAATGACCTGATTTTCGATAAATAAAATTTTTTTTAAAAATTTGAATTTTATTTTGATTACTGGATTGCTTTAAAAACTTCTTTTTAAAGTTCTAATAATCCGTCATAATTAGATTTTTGAGACTTATAAAATTTTATCTTTTGCACCGAACAATCTAGTTATTTTCTAAAGACAAGTATGTCTATAGAAGCACTTGTATATTTTTCTAGTGAGTAAAATAAATTCTTAAATTATATTTCTTAGCTAGAAATCCCACTTGGCAAGTAGGATTAGCTTCCAACCAATTAGGTAGAGAAACCTAATTACCATTCCACTTAGTTACATTCTCCTAATCCTAGATGGACCTTTTTGACCATCTTTGAGCCTTATGAACCTCTTCCAACCCTAGTTAAACCTGGTGAGCCTTATGAACCTTCTTAGAAACCTAGTTAAACCTTTTGAACCCATGTATATATCCATTGGGTAATAGAAATTAGGAAAACTATTATCCATTGGATAATAGTATGACTTGGCTACCCATCATTGTACTTTAGACTTGTCATGTCATGAATAATGTGACATAATTACATATCCAGTGGATAATAAAACCTAGGAAAGTTAGTGACCATTGGTTAAAACCATGTCATCATAGTACCCATGACTTGTCATGTCATGAATAGTATGACATGATTGCTTGTCCATTGGGTAATAGAAAGTAGGGAAATTATCACCTTTTATCCATTGGATAATAGATATTAGGCATGCCATGGATGTATATACTTGACTAGACTAAACATGCCAAAAGAGGTAATCATTTTTCCCATATCTAGCCATAATTTTCACCAATATTCTTTACCCATTGGTCCATAAATGCTAGGGTAATTTTTGACCATTGGGCAATAAAAGTTAGGGGAAAAATTGTCCATTGGACAATAGATACTATGCTTGGCCAATGAATGTATATATATGACAAGACAAGTCATACAAAGAATCCATGAGAGAGAGAGAGAGAGAGAGAGAGAGAGAGGTGGAGTGTGTGCTTGTGTTTTGTTTACTTACACAAGTAACCTTTAGCCCATAAGCCTAAAACCTACATGACAACCCATCTTTGACTACTTTAAGTGCAATCCTAGCCATCATTATATTCTTCCTTGCAAGCAACCTCTCTTTGGACATGACAAACCATAAAACCCTTCATGATGACCTAGGATTGGATTGACAAGTGATGAAAGGCTAGGGATTTGATTGAAAGGCTTGAAATGACAACTCAATGGAGCAAATTCATGGAAGAAAGGGAGAGAGAGAGGGCCGGCCATTTGGGGGAAGGAGAGAGTCCAAATTTTGCTATAAATAGCACCCCACCCTTGCCTTGAACTCACACCTTCAAATCCTCCAACTTCTCTCTAGAAACCATTTCCATTTTTTTCCAGATAGCCTACTATCCTTCACAAATCTTCATTTTTCTCCTGCTTAAAGTAGTTCTTAGAACCAACTCCCTTCGGGAAAGTTGTAGAGCACTTCGAGACCTTCATGTTAGACCCAGAACCACCCTAATCGGTCAAGAAATGACAAAGATATTGACATCCGAAGTTCAGTAAAAATCTCGGATTTCCAATTCCAGACAGCATACTGTCTCTTCCTTTATCACCATTTTTCTCCTACCTAAAATAGTTTCTAGGATCAACTTCCTTCACGAAAGTTGTAGAGCACTTCTAGAGCTTCAATTTCGACCCAAGAACGATCATAGTCGGCCAAATATTGACCTAGTTACTGCCATCCAAAGTTTGGTCAAAACTTTCGAGTTCCACCGCCGCAGAGATTTTCCAACTAGCTTATTCGGCCCCGACTAGTTTCGGATCAAGGTAGATTTTCTCTACTCACTTCCCTAAGTATAAGTAGAATGCTCTTATCCTCTATCTTTAAGTATTTTGTATGATGCTTGTACGTTAGAAATACATGAGAACTAGAAAGGTGTTTTCCCTTAAAAATGAAAAGGAATGGGAGTATGTTGAACATATTAACTTTATTTTTCAGAAAAACATATGTTGTTTAGAACTTCCCAAAAAGAAAGAAGGAGCGAGTATTGAAAGAAAATAATTTAACGCTTGGTTGTAGGTGGAAGTATTCGTATTTTGATATTTAAGATGGTTATGAGCATGTATAATTGAATTGCTTGCATTACTTGTTTTGTTTAAGGTTGTGATTTGAGCATGCTAAATAATATAGAGTTGGATGATCTTGCTAGTTTAGTTTCAAGATTACAATGAATGATTAATGATTACTTATGTGGAAAGTCCTTCCGCGGAAGTCTATGCATGAAAACGAGACACCGAAATCAAGAAAGTTAGAAACATGACACCTAGGGTGTGGTTAACAAGAAAAAAAATGTTTCGAAGAAGGAAAAATATTTTGAAACTATATAATGACCGATTTTGATGGCATTATGTGAGATGTGTGTGTGTTCCAATGGAAATTCGAATCAGCGGAACCATTGTGAGGTTGTGTGCATTCCCATGGGAACCCGGAGTGGCAGAACCATGGTGAGGAATGACTTGGTTATCCGCGGCGAGAAGCCAATGCAATTGTGTGTCAATGGGAACTCAGGACGGTGGAACGATTGTGAGGATACTTGGGAACCCGGAATGGCGGAATCGAGGTTGGGTGTGTAAAAATAATTTTGCAAATGTTGATTTGGTAAATGAAAACGAGACATGATCTACGATGAGTCGCGTAGGAGAAACTCAGAAAATCATGGACACAAACGTTAGTTGGATAGTGAATATGGATGTGTCATCGTTGGATATTTTGTTAAATATGCATGTATTACGTGGAAATCGTTATCTTTATGATCTATTGTTTGTAAGTTATGGGTTAGTGGGTATAGGATTATTCTGCTGAGCTCTCGTAACTCATGGTGTTACCTTTGGTGACCTTGATATATTATACTGGTGGCGACGCTAGTATAATGTGTCAGACTTTGTAGATGATCATGGTAAACTGTACACCTTGGAGGCTTTCGGAGCCGAAGAGCTGACAATGATGGAAGAGCAGGTAGAGCTATAGTTAGGAACCTTAGTTACCCTCCCTTGTGTAATAAAAGTACTTTTGTGAGAATTATGATATAATAAGAGCCAGACTCTATTTAAGATTACAATAAAATTGCCTATTTAACGTTCCCAAAATTAGGGGCGTTACATTCGTTCTCTAAAAAAATTAGTCAGTGAGTTTTTAATATGTACGTGAGAGTCTTGGGTAAAGTGTGAGGGTGTTTTATTTGTGGTGCTTTGGGCTCTCCTACTTGTGCAGAGTAGGTTCGAACCATACGATAAATTATCGGGCTGTTATATCTTGGAGGGAACAAGTCAGAAATTTTCTATTGCACCGGTTTGTTACCGTAGAGGGCTTGAATCTCCTTAAAGAGACCGAGATTTCCGTGACTCAACCTGTTAATTTGTCTATTATAATTTTATTCTTTGGTGTACATTGTTGTAATTTCGCCAACATATAGTTTCAATTCCAGGGGCCTTTACCCTTTGGTGTTCCATTACCTCATTCAAAACACAGAAAAAATAAAGTTTTAGGTGTTTGAGTGGAAATTTCTTGTAGAAGAATGAAGATTGAGTCGATTGACAGAGTTTTAAGTGAGAGAATCCTATCTGGTATCAGGTAGAGTCAAAATTTTCAATGAGCCTGCTTTCCATCCAGAATCAGTCCAAGAACTACAATGGTGAAAAAAAAAAATTGGCCTACTATAACTGGAAATTACATCATGAAGGTTCATTAATACTTCACAAATAAAAAATCATGTTTGACAGATCCTACACTATGAGAAACTAATATTCCAATTTCAATAAGAACCGTGTCAAATCAGAATAGAAACGAACAAAAAAAAAAAAAAAGTAGAGTAGTAAAACAGACAAAAGGTGCCACAAGGTTGTAGTGGGGCGAAATATCCGAAGGACCAAGAGGTTCACGATATTCGGGATTTGATATGATGTTCCTAACCAGATAGTTATCTCAGTTCATCTGCTCCATAAGGAACCGAGATACGTCAGTCGTACACGATTATCCGAAAGATAAAGTGTCTTGAGGGACCTGGCCGAGCTTCGATCGTTCTCCGAAGGAAGATACCCGTTTGTTCGGATATGATCGTTGACAGGTTTCTTTCGTTCGGTGAAGTATGCTGGCTAATGCTCCCCGTTCCTTCGGATACGATAACTTCACTCGGGGGCTATAGTTCCAGAACTTTCTGGAAGGTTCCAAAGAAACGTGGGGAAGCCTCTCTGACAAAGGATGGGACAGCTCTGAATGATGTGACCCCCCCTTTATTCTGACTGGGCGGCTCCCCTTCTCCCACAAGCGGCGCTCATTTAATGCTCCTGACTCGTGACGTCATCCGAGCATCAGTGAGCACGTGGGTGGCAGAGACAACCCATACTCCACTCTCTCTTTCTTTGCCTATAAATAGGAGGACATCTTCTCCAAGGAGGAGGTCAGCTCTCTACACACTCTTAACTCCCCTAGCAGATATTTTCTTACTAAACTTCTTCCCGGCTCCTTTTCTGACTAGATCGTCGGAGCTTCTTCCCGGAGGATCAACCCCCTCCGGTTCTGCAGGTACCTGACGTCCGGTGCCACGTCGCTCGGTTCAAAAGGGTCAAGATTGAGGAGAAGAAATCAGCCCCCCACAATTGGCGACTCCGCTGGGGAACATCTTAACCTAGCAACGTGGACCTGATTTCTACCCCCATCTCGACACTATTTCAGTCCGGTTCGCCCACACTCTCACCTTATGGCTCAACACGTCCCACCTCCTGGCCCGGAGAACTTCACTTTGGGGTTGTCCGGGTATGGATCCATCAACCATGAACACGAACACACAACACTCCCGCGTCAGTCGGTCTCTCGACGGCTTTCGTTTCCACCAACAGAGCTGGATGTTGCCCTGGCGGAGCAAAAACGCCAAGCAACGGTCATAGCCATGCTACAACAACGCCTAGAAGAGCGGGACGGTAACCAACTTGTCACCCCCGTTGCTGTCCATCAAGCTGGACCTAGTCAACCGGTGAGACGCCGAAAAAGAAGCAGGAGGTCCCACCACAACCGAACTACAGAACCAGCAGTACCCGAGAGACGAACCGTCTTCGAGCGTCTGGAACCCAGCGCTCGGCCACAACAAACGGGCTCCCGCCCACGGCTGGAGAGCCTTGACCGAACGGAAAGCACTCGATCTTCGGCGACATACTCCACGGCGGGAACTCACCGAGCGGAATCATCGGGCCAGGGGCGTCGCCCATCTAGACATTACTCGGACGTCAGAAAGGAAAAACGGCCCATGGATCTGAACGATTCACCTCGGCGAAGCTACCATGATGAATTCCCCGAACGATCCGTCTCGCCATATCGAGATTCCGAGTGTCGCCGTGACAGAAAGCTAACGGAAGGGTCGCGAAGTCGTCTGACGGCTCCAAATCAGGAAGGACGTTCGGAAAGAGCTAACACCATCACCCTTTACGACCAATTCACTGGACTTCCGACGGTGTACCAACCGGTGGCTGGTCCTCGGGAGATTCCACAAGCTCGGCCAGGAGGGTCCGAGCTGGCCCTTGCGCAAAGAAGGGAACCGGGAGAACGAGGATACCGGGCCGAACGTCCTCGTCGGCCCCATCATGAACGACGGACGCCCGAGCCTCGTCCAAATTTGCCACTTGCAGGAGCCCAACCGAGCCCCGTACCGGAAGACAATTCGAAGCTCGGGAAGGCGAAAGCGTCCCCCTTCGTAGACGCTATACAGCAAGAGCGACCACCGGAGCGGTTCGTCATGCCGAAGCTCAAACGATACGAAGCCAAAGAGGACGCAGTCGCGTTCGTCTGCCGCTTTCACCAAATGATGAGCCTCCACAACTTCTCTGACGCACTTATGTGCAAAATCTTCCCCCTCTCGTTAAGTGAGCCAATCATGCTCTGGTACAATCAGTTGAAACCAAAGTCCATTACCTGTTTCAACGAGCTTGAGTTGGAATTCACGAAGAGGTTTGTAACCAGCAACATTCAACCGAAGACACTTTCCATGCTGGTGAACATGCGAAGGACCCCGGGAGAAACTCTTCGGCTCTACACCGAGCGATATTGGGAGGTATACAATCTTATTCCTGACTGTGATCAGGGCGTAGCTGCTGAATCATTTATGAATGGCTTGGATCCAAATTCAGCCATGTTTCGGGATCTCTCGAGAAATCCACCCAAGAGTATGGGGGAACTAATGACCATTATAGAGAAGGATTGCGTACATGAGGAAGCAATGGCCGAACGTCATGTTCCGAAGGCAGCGGAAGCGGTTAAAGCTCATCCTGCGGCTCGAAAGCAAGTGGCCAACGTCGGACTGTCCCCGAAGGTAAATCAGCAGAACAATCGAAATCGACCTCCGCAGCACCAACAGCACGTGGTGCAACAGAAACGGGAACCAAGGCCTGATGAGTACGTTGCCGAGCAAACAACCTTCACGGAGCCCATCTACAAACTTCTCTCTATTATCGGAACGCTCCCATTCTTCTCTTGGCCTACGGGACTCCTCGGCACAGCAGGCCAGGGACCGGGGATGTGCTCTTACCACAAAGAGCGAGGGCATTACACGACCAAGTGCCAGCCATTTAAAAGGTATTTGGAAGAGCTTGCCGCGGCTGGGCATCTCAACCCCTGGATCGACACTCGGAAATGTCCACTGCCGCCTCCGCCTCCATTGCTCGGTGGTATTGTCGGTGTAATTCAGGGGGTGGCTTCGGGAGAACGTGTATCCGAGCTACAAAAGGAGATCAGTACTGCCGTCGCCGCCTTGTCAATCTGCAACGTCGGTACTTCGGCCAAGAGGAAATTTGAAGATCCGAACCATGACGGCCAAATTACCTTCACGACCGAAGATTTGAAGAGAGTTCAGATGCCACATACCGATGCCCTTGTTGTAACGGTGATCATTGACAAGTCAACCGTTCAACGGGTGTTGGTTGATCATGGAAGCTCGGCTGATGTGATGTTTTATTCTACTTACAAGAGTCTTGGTCTGTCTCCGAATCAGCTTCGGCCAGCGACAGCACCGCTCGTTGGGTTTACGGGCGCACCGGTTTGGCCACTGGGCGCAATCAATCTCCTTGTGAGGGCCGGTTCCCGAGTGATCGATGTTGAATTCATAGTGGTTAGTTCTCCTAGCCCTTATAACGTGATCCTCGGTCGAGCCTGGTTACACGGGATGCAAGCGGTGGCCTCCTCATACCATCAAGTTGTGAAGTTCATCGGGTGGAACGGAAGACAAGAAAGCCTCCGAGGAGATCAAGTGCAGTCCAAGAAATGTTATATCAGCACAGTCACGACGAAACAAAGCTGCTTGGAAGTGCAGTGTGTAGAAAGTGGGGAAATTGATGTGCTTGAAGATGTTGGACTTCCGGCCGAGCAAAGATCCTCCGAGGAACTTATTCGCATGCCAATTTCGGAAGACGGCACCCGGTACTTCCTCATCGGCAGTTCTCTGACCGAGGAGGAGCGGAATGAGATGTTCGACTTCCTCCTGCGACACATTGAGGTATTTGCTTGGACCCCGCAGGAGATGCCAGGCGTAGATCCCTCGTTTGCAACCCATTCTTTGAACGTCGACCCAAATAGGAAGCCTGTGGTGCAGAAGCTTCGGCGTTCCTCGGCTCTTCATGTTGATGCTGTGATGGCAGAGGTGGATCAATTGCTGGAGGCAGGGGCAATACGAGAAATTCTTTACCCAACTTGGTTGGCTAACCCTGTTGTGGTTCCGAAGAAAAATGGAAAGCTGAGGGTTTGTGTGGACTACACGAACCTCAATGATGCTTGCCCAATGGATAGGTTCCCCCTCCCTCGGATCGAACAAATGGTGGACGCAACTGCGGGATGTGAGCGGTTGAGTTTTATGGACGCCTACCGAGGGTACCACCAGATCGCCCTCGCCAAAGACGATCAGGAAAAGACGGCCTTCATCTCGCCTCGGGGTGTCTATTGCTACAATGTTGTTCCGTTCGGATTGAAAAACGCCGGGGCTACATTTCAACGAACGATAACATCCATGTTCCCCGGGATGCTCGGACGAATTCTGGAGGCTTATATCGATGATTTGGTATGCAAGAGCAAATTCGCTCGGGATCATCTTCGGGACCTTGGCGAGGTTTTCTCCGTCCTGAAGAAACGAAAGCTGCGGCTCAATGCTGAGAAGTGCGCGTTCGGAGTCAGCTCTGGAAAATTCCTTGGTTACATGGTTAGTCGCCGAGGCATTGAAGCTGATCCGACGCAACTCACAGCTGTGCAAAACCTTCGAGCTCCAACGACTATTAGGGAAGTGCAACGTCTTACAGGAATGGTTGCAGCGTTGAATAGGTTTATTCGACGCTCGGGTGATCTCTGTCGACCGTTCTTTCAAGCCATCAAAACCAGCCGCCGAAGATTTGTATGGACCGAGGAATGTGAGCAGGCACTGCAATCACTGAAAGATTACTTATCCTGTGTTCCTCTCCTCGTCAAGCCACAACCTGATGAAGATCTGTATCTTTACCTCGCCGTCTCGGATCATGCCACCAGTTCAGTGCTTGTTCGGAAAGAAGGGACAGAGCATCAGCCAATTTTTTATTCAAGTAAGACGATGACGGATTCTCAGACTAGGTATCTGCCTATGGAGAAGTTGGCATTGGCCCTCGTTTCCTCCAAAACGAGCCTTTTGCCTTACTTCCAATGCCATAGGATCGTGGTCCTTACTGAGTTTCCTCTCAAGGCTGTGCTTCGGAAGACGGATTCTTCGAGTCGGATCATGAAGTTCTCTCAAGACTTGGCTAATTATGACATCCAGTTCGAACCTCGGACGGCGATCAAGGGCCAAGCGTTAGCTGATTTCTTCGCCGAGCTTACCCCGGGCTTGCAAGATGAAGCTAACGCCTTGACTCTAGCGGAGACCGAAGCTCGGATAGCTGCGACCGAGTCCCACATGGAATGGATCCAACAGCCAACCGACGCACGACGCACAAGATTCACGCTCGGCAAAAAGCGCCCTGCTCATGAATGGAGCTTATTTTCTGGAGATGCTTGGCGGATAACTGTGGATGGAGCATCAAACATCCATGGGGCTGGGGCTGGAGTAGTTCTTGTATCACCCGAGGGGACCGTGCACGAGCATGTTGTCTCAATCGGTTACCGAGCAACGAACAACGAAGCCGAGTATGAAGCCTTAATTGCTGGGTTGCAAGTTGCCCTTCGGCTTGGTGCGGATTCTGTTCATGTATTCTGTGACTCTCGGCTGATTGTGGGACACTTGAATGACGACTATCAAGCCAGGGATGAACGAATGAACGCCTATGTAAGTCACGTTTTGGTTCTTCTGAAACAATTCGGACGTGTGGAAATTGAGTGGATCGCTCGGGAGCATAATGCTCACGCTGACGCCCTCGCAGGCCTCGCTTCGGTATATCGAGCCTCGGGCAGTCGCACAATAGTGTTTGACGAGGTCAACACTCCGAGCTTCGAACCCTCTGACCCACCGGTTGCGGCCATATCGTTCGGCACCAGCCAGTTGGATCCTATTGTGTTGTATCTTCAGAATCAAACCTTGCCCGCAGACAGAAAGGAAGCTCACAAGATACGATGCCGTGCCGCTAACTACTTTTTAGATCCCAACGGAAGTCTCTACCGAAGAACTTTCACGGGCCCCGATTTGAAAGTGGTGTTTGAGTCTCAGGTGGACGGTGTACTGGATGAGTTACACTCGGGAAGTTGTGGGGCTCATTCAGGTGGACGAAGTATGGCGCAGCGAGCTTTGACCCAAGGCTATTGGTGGCCGACGATGGTGAAACAGTCCGAAGATTATGTGAAGCGCTGCGTTCGGTGCCAGAAGCAAGCTTCGCTCATTCACCAACCAGCATTTCCACTAAAGATGATCACAAGTCCTTGGCCTTTTGCAGTCTGGGCTTTCGACATTGTGGGCAAATTGCCCAAGGCTCCTGGAGGTTTTGAGTATTTGTTGACTGCCACAGACTTGTTCACTAAGTGGGTCGAAGCCAAGGCAATGGTGAAGACGACAGCCGCTGACGTGGAACGATTCATATGGAAGCACATCATCTCGAGGTTCGGTGTTCCATATGCCATTCTCTCGGACAACGGCTCGCAATTCGTTGCTGCTGCCCTCAAGGCCTTCTACAAACGACGCAAGATCACGATCCAGAATTCTTCGGTCGCGTATCCGCAGGGCAATGGTCAAGCCGAGGCATCCAATAAAACCATCACTCGGGGGCTCAAGCGTCGTTTGGATAGGAAACTCGGATTGTGGGTTGAGGAACTCCCTCATGTCTTATGGGCCTATCGTACTACGCCTCGGCGTTCCACGGGACGTACCCCGTTTTCAATGGCCTACGGCATGGAGGCCGTCCTCCCCCTATCCACGTTGATTCCCACAGCCCGTACGGAAAATTTCAACCCAGTGGATAACAATGCTCTCGTGGGTTCGGAGTTAGATTTTGCCGAAGAACTTCGCGATAATGCTAACCTGCGGCACACCGCGTATCAACAGGAAGTTGCACGAGGCTACAACAAGAACGTTCGGTCACGGCCATTCAACGTCGGGGATCTCGTCCTTCGGATGGTTGTGGAAGCCAAAAAGCTGACGAAACTCAAGGATCCATACGAGGGTCCCTACCGAGTGATCGAGAAGATCGGCCATGGGGTTTACAAGCTCGCTGAGATGGATGGTACTCCCATACCTAACCCTTGGAATGCTCAAAAGCTTCGGAAGTTCCATGGCTAGCTGTTGTTTCATATTTTTACTTTTCTTCAATTATTATTTCTGTTCAACCTTGTAAGCCTTTGGGCCATTATTAATAGAAGCTTTTTTTTTATCTTGTTTGTTTTCTGTGTTTTCTTTTTGTAAGTATTGGGTATCTCACCTAGCCCACTTTTAAGCCGTTGGGCTCCACATCGTGTTCGTATGGGTCATATTCACAGCCCTCGGCACATTCATCCAAGTGATCTGTCCTTCGCCCTCGGTGCATTCGTTTGGGCGTCTCTTGCGTCGCCCACATCATTTCGTTCGCTCGGGGGAAATCTTCCTCTGCGTGCCCTCGGATGATTGATCATTTACTATCTGCTTGAATTCCCGCCTATGTCCTTCGGCAATCCTAGCAGATAGGGGACTAAAATGGACGAAAAAACTTAAGGAAAGCAATAAAAATCTCTTACGAGGTTCGCCCCTGCGTGTGGCAACTTCGAATTGCCCGTACTCCAGCAAGGGAAACTGATAATTTCCCCGAACCTCGACGTAGTCCGAGGCCCATTTCTCGGAGTCATACATCCCTTCTGGAATAATTTTGGCCATGTTCCTTCGGGAACACAGATAGTACCTTGAGTACCTCACGTTCCGAGACATCGTATAGGTCTCAAAAATGTGATGGGCTTCCAGTGGGTACATCTTTAGCTCGGCGAGCTTTATTATGGAGTGGATGATTCGATAAGAGTTGACGCTCAGCTGGCAAGGCGTGAGCGAGAAGAGAGAGAGGACCTCCCTGAGGACTCTGTGCATCGGGAACCTCAGGCCACCTTCGGTGATGGCCATCAGTGGAACCGTGATGTGTTCATCACTGAATCTAATCCGAGGGCCAGGGACTGGTGTGACGACGACATCGTTCGGGATTTTGTAATCCCTTCGGAAGGACCTCATGCCCTCTTCGCTCTCGAAGGATTTCCAGTACGGGCATGGATCCTTTCCTGTTCGTTCAGGGATGTCGTCAGGATCTAATGGGACTATCTTCCTCTTCTTCCTTTGGGGTTTGGATGGAGCTCCGATGGCTCCTTCGGTACCCTCGGCTTGACTGGACGAAGCCGTGGCCGCACCACCTTCGGTGACATCTCTGTCAGATACGGTTTCTTCGGCCTCATCGTCTCCTTCAGCCTCCTCCGTCGGATTATCCTGCTCCTTTTCCGAGGGACCGCCCTCTAGGTCGATTATTTGACTCTCAGGAGGCATCGTTCGGAGAGGAGTGACGCTGGCAGGGATATCGGATCTCGCAGAATCTCCAGAATCCCCGCTGCTATCCCGAACGCGGTAATGCCGAGCTACGTTGGAGATAGCGTCGGAAATCGCGAGGTTCGAGCCTCCGACGCCTAAGTCCGCGCTGTCTACCGAACGAAAGGACTCCCCGGATGAAGCCGAAGCAGAGGTAGCCATACCTATAATCAAAAGTGCAAGGGGAAGGACCGTTAGCGAATTGCATGGTCGAGTCCTAATGTGCCTATGTTCAGTGAGACGTGGATCCGAGGGAACCAATCCTCCCGAGAGAGGACTAACCGAAGCGGAGATTCCGAGTTCCGAGTAAACGATTAAAAACTGGAAAGAGGGTTCCCCTAGTGTTGCTCGGAAGAACAGATGTTGAAGATTCAACTACGTTCGGAAGAACAGATGAACGTCTTCAACATGTTCTACAGGTTCTACAGTGCACAGGCAGGAAAACGGGGCGAAAAGCAAGAAAAACGACCCAGAAACAGTAACTGAGATGCAGGAAAAGAGTAAGAAAGCAGAGATACCTGGAAATCAACGAAAAATCTGGGTCGAAGTCTTCAAAATCGTCGAAAATCTGCAGATGGCTTGAGTTTCTGAGAGTGGGGACGGCTGGGACTGCTGAAACGTCTGAGGAGAGAGAGAAAAAGTGATTCTCTCTCTCCTCTCGTCGCCTCTTTATACCTAGGGCGGAATTCGAAGCATCGCCGAGCCCCCAACCGTAGGATTTGGGCGGGAGACTGATGTGACCGTCGATGTTTGACACGTGGAGGCTTACGGGCTGCGCCGTATCGACGTCCAATGGCGGATGGACGCGTGGCTTCTTCTGAAGCTGGCGGTTGCAGGAGCATTAAATGAAAGGTACGGACCTGACGATTCAATATCTTTGTGACGTTTGACATGGTACCGGCGTTCGGAAGCTCATGTCAACGATTCTGGTTCGGTGGCGGTTTGTTCCTCGGCCACTACTGATTTTTCAACTCCTCCTTCCATTCCGAAGCTTGACAATTATGGAAACAGGAGTTGAGGGGCTATTGTAGTGGGGCGAAATATCCGAAGGACCAAGAGGTTCACGATATTCGGGATTTGATATGATGTTCCTAACCAGATAGTTATCTCAGTTCATCTGCTCCATAAGGAACCGAGATACGTCAGTCGTACACGATTATCCGAAAGATAAAGTGTCTTGAGGGACCTGGCCGAGCTTCGATCGTTCTCCGAAGGAAGATACCCGTTTGTTCGGATATGATCGTTGACAGGTTTCTTTCGTTCGGTGAAGTATGCTGGCTAATGCTCCCCGTTCCTTCGGATACGATAACTTCACTCGGGGGCTATAGTTCCAGAACTTTCTGGAAGGTTCCAAAGAAACGTGGGGAAGCCTCTCTGACAAAGGATGGGACAGCTCTGAATGATGTGACCCCCCCTTTATTCTGACTGGGCGGCTCCCCTTCTCCCACAAGCGGCGCTCATTTAATGCTCCTGACTCGAAAGCATATCATAGAATAGATTTTCCCTCACGTTGATAGTAACCAGATGAGCTGGAAGGTTTACTCCCCATGCCAATGTGCTAGTGCAAACCAATACCTATTGTAGTACAAAGATTACAATGCTTACTTTACCAATGAAGCTGTATTAATTCCCAAAAAAATAAACAGAGATTAAAATGCAGTCACCAAAATGAATGAGGCTAGCCGTCGCATTTCAAAAGTTTACATTATTTCCAAATAGAAATGAATTTTTTTTCCAGTAGGTTGATAATTGCCTGGATCTTGTTGTTTGCAAAAAGTTCCTCAACCAGAGATCTGTCTTTGTCATTCAGTCCTGCATGGTGTAACCCAATGCCAAATTGTAAAGTGTGCCACAGATTCTGATCTGTGACTTGAGAAAGAATGATCTATAGTGTTTCTTAATTCTGACATGCTAAGAAATTGCCGTGGTTGCTCATCTGAGGTTGCAAACTAGATTAATGTAAAAGAATCCTATGTACTGCAACTTGACATGCAAAGTTTTTATTTGTACTGCTACCTAAAACAATTTATATACTGAGATTGATACTAGATCCCACCTGAATTAGGTCTAGTGCAGTGAGCCTCGTCTGGCACCGAGACGAAACAAATATAAGAACTGGTTTTGCAGGTGAATGGGTACATATGACAGCATAAGTTGGTTTATTCATGTTGTTTATTCGTGGACAGTAGAACTTCCCTGGGTACCCCTACATACGTTTGCCTTGACGAGTTGACACGGGCATGCGAGAGAATATTTTCCCTTTTTTGGTGCACTTATCGTAACCTTTTCAAACTTCTACTCTTCCAATTTGCATATAGGCGAAGGACGTGATTCTGGAGAAGTTCCACGATGGCCATGTGATGTGATGATGCATCAAACAGATGCAAGAGTGGATGACTCAGCAGTTCCCCTTTGAATGTGTCTTTCCCTATTGGACCGATTATCTGTAACGTTAGCGTGCATGTGACTTATCTACTGTTCCCTGCAATGTCTTGTCTGATACCAATCTATGTCCTTCCTCTTTCATGATCGGCACTTCTGTCTGAAAATAACATCCTCATGGTGCTTGTGGAATCCTCGGTAAAAATCCTGGAATAGAGAGCTTTGGCCAGGAGGCCATAGTGTGGGGACTTATTACACAATAAAGACATCAATAGTTTCCTTACTAGCCGTAGGACTTCCGTTACCCACTTTCCAAAAATATCCTCAGTTTTAAAACACCCCTAAACACAAAACAACCTCATGGACTCTTCGTTCCAACGAAGACAATGTCGACGGCGGTGGGAACCGACGTCAACAATATCTCTGCTATCGGCTGCCGCCGACCCCTGTTCGATCCCGGCAAGACTGAATTTTGGCAAGGTTTAGAGCTTTTTTGCGCCGCCATCATTGTAACAACCTGGATTTTCGACTCAATTTTTTTTTTTAGAGATTTACAAATTTTATTCCAGTAAAATTATTTTTAGTAAATTAGTTATAAAGATTTCTTTTAGAATAGGTTCCATATGAGTATCGTGTGCCACATACACCATAATTTTTTTCCAAATCAATTTTTTCCCAACCGTATGCCTCTCTCATCTCTCCCCCCCCCCCCCCCCCCCCCCCCCCCCCGTCTCTCTCTTCTTTACTTGCTCCCCACACCAAGCCAGCCATCCCCCTCACCCTTATCTCTTCTACATCTTATCCCTTTACCATTAATGCCATCTATAAATTAATCTTGCACCCCACTCCACCCCATCTCTATAAAATACCTCTCTTCCTCCCCAGAATTCAAGACACCCTCTCCCACACTCCAATCTCAGTTAAAAGTCTAGAAAGTGAGAGAGAGAAGAGATCTAGGAAAAGAAAAAGATTGACCACACCAATTCGTTTTTCGTCCATATCACATCCCACTGTTCACGGCCTCTTTCTTCATAGTTTCTGTCGTTTTTAGGCCTAAGTTTCTTCATGAATGTTGTAGAGTACGTCGAGAGCTTCGATTTCGACCCAAGAATCACCCAAAAAGGTCAAGGATTGATAGAGTTATCGCTGTCCAAAGATCCGTAAAATTCTCGGATTTCTGTTTCCGGACAGCAAACAGGACTTATGAAAACCCCCACTTTTCTCCTAGTTCGAATGGTTTTCGGGCTTCGACTTCTTCAGAAAAGTTGTAGAGCGTTTCAAGATCTTTGCGTTAGACACAAGAATCGTCCAGAACGGCAGAGGTTTGATCAAGTTATTCCAGTCCAAAGTTGCTGCTAGAATACCGATTTTTCGCCGCCAAACGAAAACCCACCGGACTCCACCGAATCGTTTTGTCCAGATTAAAGGTATTATAATCCCTCCCATACCTTCCCCTAAGTATAATATGTGATTACGTATTGGTGTTTAACGTTCCGGAATGAAAGAAATCCAACCCGACGTCGCGCGGCTGAATTAGTATTGCTCGGCTCCTGTTTCGAAAACCCACTGTACATAATCGTAGGTTTTTTTTTAAAACTCTGAAACTAGAGTTAACCCCCCTAGCTTATCAAGTGTATTGATTTTGGTCCATAAGAATTCATAACATATTATGACTAAACCCCTGAGTTTACTAAAGTCTATGCTTTAGCAACAAAAACGTTTATTTTGTTTTGTTTTTTGTTAAATATATTTTATTAAATATCTTATTGTATAAAAACCCTCGATAGTGATAATAGTTTTACTTTTATTTCTGCAACTTAAATGTTAAATGGGTTTTGTAACCAAAAAAAAATAATAATAATAATGATAATGTCATTATAATGTAAAGAATTATTTGACCCTCATCTATTGTATTACTATAAGAAATTATTTTACAAAGATACTAATACAAGCCTAGACTTATTAGTAATTGAACAAAATTAAATCTTCTTTATTAATTAAGATATTCATTAATAATATTAACGTCTTGACCACACAAGACTAAGGGCATCGGCCCATTCATAAAAAGTTGAGTGATTATTGTTTATTTCAATTATTATTTTTATTATTTGTCTATTGTTCAAACTCTTGATTGATATGCTAGATTGGACCCTAGAGACATGGGGCGGTATGCGAATAGAATTCATTTAGACGGTGTTAAGTAATGGATAAATTGGAAAGTTGTATTTTTTTTAGAATGCCTGCAGGCGGGATTTTGAGATGTGATAAGTTGGATGTGATGTTGTGAAACTGGCAAAGTAAGCCCAGTGATGAATTGAATCTGGCGGTAGTCCAATGATGAATTGAAACTGGCAAAGCCAGTGATGATTGTGATGTGGTACATAAGATAGGCGAACCCTAGTTATGATTCGGGTATGATAAGCTTCCTTTTGTTGTAATGAGAGGGATACATACTGGGTACATAACTTAGGTGCAATCCGCGACAGCAAAAGAAAGTGAACTCATGGGACATGGCATAGCTAGCGGTTGGGGAGGAAAGATTTCCGCGGAGGAGATCTTAGATTACACGTTAAGTTAATGGATAGTAATAAATCGGTTTATGTGGAAAAAGCTTTGTTTTACTTGTTCGAATTATTATTATCCTATTGTTTGCTAGCTGTAAAGTAAGAGGGGTAGTTGAGTTGGATTATTCTACTGGGTGATTTATCACTCACGGATACGTCTGTATCCTGGCAAATCGTTTGCTTCGGCGATCAATTTGCCAGATGGCGCAGGATTCAATGGAGGGGATTCAAGGAGGGTGCAGTTCGACACGAAAAGAATATCATGAACGAAGATCGAGTATGCCTGAAATCTGTATCAAGCCTAGAGTCGGCTCTGAAGTTAATGTATTTTGAATCACCAAATCTATCTCGAGTTTGTAATAACTAAACTTTATTTTAGAAAATTACATTTATTTAGCAAATTTTCATTTTATTTTGCTCCCGAAAAGTCGGGGCGTTACAATCATCTATGGTGGTTTCAACTCTTAGGTGAGCGCCCCTAAGTTATGTATTTAGCATGTTCTCACTTAAGGCTCTAACAGGATCGAGCCCTCCATGATGTATCGTACATTAGGTCGGATATCCACTACCTCAAGCTAACTGTAACCATCTCATTGGACTCATTCCCTTCCTCAAAGAGAAACTTTCCATGACGTATCATACATCAACGTCTCATTAACTATAACCGTCTCATAGGACCCATTTCCTTCCTTGAGGAGAAACTTTCCATGATGTATCATACATTAGTGTCACAACATATCTTATCACCGGGCTCCGCAGGTAACCCTTTTTAACATAGGGCCCCATTAGTTACCCTTGCCATCACCGTGGCTCAAATCACAATCCACACACTCACACTTAGGGGCGGAGCCATGAATTTTGGTTAGTGGGGTCAAAAATTAGATTCGTATGCACTTCAAACAAGTTGTGACAATTTAGAGATTTTTTTGTGGGGTCAAAATAACTAAATTATACTTATTCCTATGAAAATTTGGGGTCAAATTAGTAAAAATGGTGTAAAAATTATATCTATCCCAAGGAAAATTTGACAGCCAAGGGGGTCGGCCGCCCTCCCTTGTCCCTTAGTGCCTCCGCCCCAGCTCACACTACTAACACTTTACCATTTTCATTTACTTAACATCGTCTACATGAATCATTACTCGTAACCATCCCGTGAACCTAAGTCCATTCTAGCACGTACAACATGATACAATCAATAACAATTCAATTCATATATGATACATTTCAATGAGATAAACAGTACATATCAAATAATACTGTGCGAGTAAGTAAAACACATAGTGTTTATGAATGGGCCGATGTCCTTAAGTTATTTAAAGTTTTATCGCAAATAAGTTTATTAGTAATTATCTCCCTACAGTTGGGTTCTCTTTAGGGATCCCGGATGGGCAGTAGGTCCGGGACTCTGTGCACAACCGTTGGATTAAATCCAACGGCCCATGGTTTTAAAACACTCAAAACTCGGTCAGCCCCCTTTTGTCCCATTTTGTAAGCGTAAAATACAGAAGAAGAGAGAGAGAGAGAGAACGAAGCTGGGAAACAGAGAAGAAGAGAGAGAGAGAGAGAACGAAGAACGAAGCTCATCAGATCTGAAAAACGCGAAGCTCGTCGACGAAGAACGGAGAAGAACATCAGAGCCCACCAGGTATCTCTCTCAAATCTCGAATCTCTGCGATTTAGGGCTTGGAACTCAAAAATTAGGGATTGAAATCTCGAATCTCTGAGAGGTGTCTCTGTCTCTCGATTGAACCCGAACTCTACATTTACTGCTATTTAGGGCTTGAAACCGGAGTATTTAGTTTTCAAAAACCCAAAATTTGGTCTGTATCTCTCTATATCTCTCGCTCTCTGTCTCTCCCTCTCTCTGGGTTTGAACTAATTTTGGGTTTGTTAAACAAATTGGAGTTGGGTTTTTTTTTTTCCCCTGTTGTCGAATTTTTTTTTTATTTTTCGATATATTTTCTTTGAGTTAGGGTTTGACAGTAACAATATTGACAGTAACAATAAGTAAGAGTTCCATGTGTTTTCTGTTGGCTGGATTGGATTGAAGCAGGAACGGTTGGAAAGGATGCCATTGGAAAGTTTGTAGCTTATGCATCTGATCAAACACATTTGTCTCTGCAGAAAGTTTGCCAGGTGAAAATGCAAATTCATTAGTTTTTATATTGCCTTTCATTTGCCACCACCATATTTTTTATATACCAATAGCAAAAAATTATCTTTCTGTCTTTGATTTAGTTTTAGGCAGTAAGGGTAGCTTGGTAGAATTAACGTAGATAACTGAGCCATGGTATAGCTAATTAGCTATAATCATAAAACCTAAATTAATCACTGTAAGTGCTTCAAATATTCTTGTCAGTTGCCTTGAAAGGACGATTGTTTTGTCTGGGTATATGCTTGCTTTCTAGTCATTGCGTTGAGATTAATGCTAGAAAAATTAGAATTGTCGTCGATTTGTTGATGTTGAAGTTCCCATTTTTTTGACTATTGGTTATTCATTTTCTGAATTTAGGAGTTGAGATTTCTCGTCTTGAATTCCCTTTCCTCTATCCGTATCCCATTTTATGGAAGGAAGTAGTTCGGGGTAACAATAGAAGTGGTGATTCCGATTTTTGGATCTTTTGTTTTTGTGGAGAACCAGCCCCATTAAGGAAATCTCGAACACAAAAGAACCCAGGTCGAAGGTTCTTCGGATGTGCAAACTATAAGGTGAGCTGCATGCATTGGCCCAATTTATTCTCTTATTGTTCGTTGGAGCTGAAACCCTAAGTTGTTATTGTGTTTTTTTTTTTACAGTCAAAAAACTTGGATTGTGGTTTTTTTTGTTGGTATGAGCCATGTCATTTGCAAGGAAGGGCTGATTTAGGGCCAATGATGGTTCAGACAAAAACAAAGGTTGTGACGACTGTTGAACAATGTGAGAGTTCAGTATCGATGAGCATTAGTGAAGAAATACAGAGGACAACAATCGCAATGTAGATAAAGATTGAAGCAATGCAGAAGGAGATTGATGCACTGCAAGTGAGGAATGGGGGGAAACTGAACTGGAATTTTGTTTGGGTTGTTTTTTTTTGTGTTATGTGGTACATTTATGGCAAATTGGGTTAAATTATTCTGTTAAATTAGAATGTTCTCTGTCTAGTTTCTATTACTCTTTCTGTTTATTGTTGTAGTCTTTCTATTTCATTCTATGCAGTTTGACAATTGGTGTTTATAATTATGAGAAGACAAGGGGTTTTTAGCTTGCTGTGTGATTATGGAGTTTTTAGCTTGGATATGTTTTTTTCCATGGAAGTTGGAAGTCGTAAGAGTAGGTATTAAATGATCCATAGAACTCAATGTGCTCTCTGGACAACTTGAGGGAAAAAATAGAGGAAGAGAATGGCTGCCCAATTAGCATTAACACTACCAACACCCGTAGGAAATGGGACACTAGCAACAGATCACCGATGGTGTTGAAATGGACCACAACAGTTTTCATTCCAGTGATAGTGTTTTCATTCCACAAACACTAATAAGCATCCAACAAATTTTACAGCAACAAGATGAATGATTGTTTTAATAACAAGACTCCCATAGATTCAACAAAAAGTTACAATACTTCTTTTTCCGTGGAACAATTCAAACTCTAGTCTTATGTCTACAAGACAATGTTGTCTTGCAAATGGCCAAATAAGGTTTGGGTTTGAGGTTTTACTTTCAATCAAAACAAACAAGGTACCCTCCCTCTTCTTGGTTAGCAAGAACACCGAGTAAAGAAAATGAAAATCCATTGATCCTAAATTGGGTTTTCAAAACCATCTTTGCTAACTCAAGCAAGTACAGTATTTTCTTTCCACAAAACTAGATCATATGAAACTCAAACCTCCAATTGCTTTCCAATTTGCAATTAAAAAAAATTGTAGATAACAACGAAACTGAACTGAAAATATGCATCCCCACAACATGTATCTCGAAAACAAGTACTAGTTTCTTAGCAACCAAAAAGAATATAGCATACCCATTACGCCCAAAACTGAGAAAAATATAATCTCCCCGCATAAACTAACAGAAAAAGGATCAATACAAAAGTGAAGTACTTGGGACACTACAACCTTCATTCCAGTGAGCAACCTCTCTCCTCCCTATTTTTCCAAAACTCCAAATCCAGTGATAAAATGGACCACAACAGTTTTCATCTACCATTTACAGTCTTTAAACCACTACCAACCACATGCATCACTACCATTTAAACCATAAACAACTAAAATACAGTGCCAAAAGCCAAGTCCATAAAACAAAATACAGCTATCATCTACCATTTAAGTCCAGTTAAGTTAACTCAAGATCTTCCAAGTCATTACAATCTCTATGTCTCTTCATATCCACAAACCCATTTAGTTCCTGAAACACAAATAAAATTATATTTCAAACCATGCATAGTCATATTCAATGTATATTTGAAGTGCATATTTCACTTAAAAACACTTACATTCATCGTCAAAGTCATCGTCGTTTTCGTCGTTATCGTCATTGTCCTCATCCAACCTAACATCTTGTGAAGACCTAATTAAACAAATAAGGACATGAATTAAAATATATTCTGTGTATAAACAATTCAATTTACAAATTACATATTAACATACACTTACATGTTTATAAGCATTGGACAATTTCTTTTGTCATGCGATTGCCCCGTTAACCCACAACCATGACATTTCCTACTTGTCTTGATGGCCTTCTCGTTTCCCCCTGCTTAGCCTCCGAACCTCGCCTACAAATAAGGTTGAGACACCCCAAGCGTAGGGCTAGGTCGTCGATAGCATAATATCCGGAAGTCCGGGATCGTACCCACAGAGAATCGAAATATAGCTAGTTTGGATTGTAGGTTTTATATGGTGGAATCCGGCGTTCAAGACGGCCAACTTGATTTTGCATTTAAAAGTGAAAACTAAAGAAAAGACTAGAAATGAGCTTAATTAACTTAAAAGAGGCAAGTCTAGGGATCATCCATCCCTTGACAAAGGCCGCTACCGGTTCTCAATATAACTCAAGCGAGAGTTACGACCGCGTGCTCACGCCCGGAAGATTTAGCTTTAACGACTACGTTTATCAAAAGATGTGATTTATCGGGACTAAACCAACCTATTTTTGCTAATGTGTCTAACACGTAGGAGGCCACGAGCCCTCAATATGCCGCTTGCCAAGACCGCTTGACTAAATAACATACCAAGGAGTTAACACCCATCGCTTAGACCAAAATGGCTAGATTAATTCATTTCCGAAAACCATGATTTTAAGCCCGAAGGTTCGAGAACCAAATAACAACTTAAGTCATTGGAAAGATTAGCCCAAGACTTAGCCAAAAGACTACTCAACCATAGCTAAAAGACTAGACATGGTAAGAAAATGGAGCGAAAGATTTAACCGATAAAAACGTAAATAAACTTGATTTATGCAAAGATCTAAAGAGTAGCTACAACATTAATAAACAAGAAATTAACATAAGATAAATACTTACTTGAGTTATTGAAGGAAATAACTAGAAAAGCTTGAAGAACAACAATGGAGGAAAATCCTAGGGAGAAGAAAGACTAAGGCCTAAAATCTAACTAATGGCCCATACTTACCATATATGGCATATAAGCCTATTTATAGGCAACTAAAGTTAAGTTACAAAGGACCAAAAAGTCCCTAAAATATCCCAAAAACATTCCACAAGTGGAAACTTTCCATAAATGGAAGGTAGAGAAAGTAGCAAAAACGTGGCTCAGTTCTGCAGTATGAACCGGTACAGCCAAAACCCGTACCGGTTCATGTCTTCAAAAACGCTGAAAGACAAACTCTGGACAGCATGAACCGGTACGGCCAAAACCCGTACCGGTACAAGCTTGACAGCTTTTTTGGGCAACTTCGCGGACTCGCTCCGGACACTCCCGAACTCGGATTTAGGCGTTCTTTGGACCGTTGGAAAGCTCATTGAGTCTACTTTCTAACCCGAGTGGTTTGGATCAAAAGTACTTTGTATACCAAAAGTTATGACAATTCTACCCTCAGCACGTCGGAAGATGAGTAGCTTTGGTAAAATCCTCACTTCTCCTTCAATTCCCTTGACCCTTGGGCGACCCGAACAACCTCCAAACCATCTTTTCATGACCACAACGGGGTGGCATGCGGCCTTGATTACTTGGTTGCACCCGGAGCATTCCTTGGCGTTCAAACGCGCCTTATTTAAACGAATTACCTGAAATAACCAAAAATACACCTTCCGTGCGATATCACTATAAAAGCTAAATAAACGCAAGTTAACCAACATACTACGGGACTAGTCGCACCAAATATCTACAATATTGGGTGCTCATCACCCCCTTTGAAACACTTACCACAACCCTTTGCCCTAACTTTATGTGGTTCTTTCAAACCATGTTGGCTTCCAAGAGAAATAGGCAATTGGACAGAAGTCGCTGAACCATGTTGACGAGAACTCCTCATCAATGCAATCTTCTTGTGACTAGATAGCAAAGTTTCTCGCACAATTTCATTTCCTTCTTCATCTAACACAGCGTCATCAATAACTGTAGAAGCAAATTGGAAGAGACTTTGTCTCCTCACAAAAATTGAACGACCACATATTTCCTTAACATTACTGCCTAAGTCATCCATAACTCTGCCTGATTTCGCTGTTTTAGTCCACCTCTGCAAGATGTATTTCGAAGGGAGTTCCCGAATTTGCATTATGAACAAGTATGCCAACATGTGCCGACATGGACAACCATCGAATTCAAACATTTTGCAACTACAACTCATATGATTCGATGACTTGTCTACCGAAATCTCACGACTTCTCGAATCTTCCATTTCTTCCCTCTGAACCTTCCACACACAACGATATGCATCCTCATGAAATTTCATAACCACATAGGCACCAACTTGAAATAGTTCTTCCTGAAATTCCTTAAATGCATGACGTGTGTATAATTCACTCATTCTTTTTTCTATCAAACACGCGGTTTTCAAGATTGGTTTCTCATTTATATCCTTATGGTCCAAATCCAATTCGTTATGTCGTACACGTGCAAGTGCTCTATCGAACCGTATCACAAAATCCAACGTTGAATTATCTTCAGACACATATCTCTTGAAGAATGAATGAGAAATTACAGCTCTTTGACTACTTGTCATGTGCGCAGAGAAAATATGTTTTGTATATGCAGGAACCCATCTATCACGAATTTCATACATATATTGCAACCATGTATTGCTGGACATGTTAGATTTTCCTACAAGCAATGCCCATGTTGCGTCAAACTCCTCCGGGCTCTCGGAATTCCAAATACATTTTCTGAACTCCTCATAATGTTGTTTATATGCCAATGCACCTAATTTCTCAGAAAATTTACTAACAATATACCAAATGCAATATTTGTGAAACGTATTCGGAAGAGCATTGGCAATTGCATTGGTCATTGCCGGATCTTCATCAGTTATGATCATTTTGGGCTGTGGTCC